>CM068367.1:240602572-241805072 GCA_034769895.1 Magicicada septendecula | reverse complement strand
AATGTTATGCAAAAATGTGTAGATAGTTTCAGCTGTTTCGCTTAATCCTCTAAGTTCCTTGTTTACTTACAAATTAAACAGATTTTTCTACAAGCAAATGATTGAACTAGATAACAAGTCTAGAAGAGAGTCCGCTTTGAAGACTTTCATAATGTTCACTAAGTAATGAAGCTACGTCGACGGCAATTATTCAGTGTTATTTCGAATGTTACTTCGTGTCATTTGTTACGTGGTCGCTACAGTTTTACATTACCATCATCGTTGTCAAAGTTTAAAAAAATACTGGTTTGTTCCACAACGAAATTTCTTACTGAAACCATCTCTTTCTAGATTGGCTAATAATTTCTTTTTCAGTCCGCTGATTTATAAGTGAGAAATATTTTTAAATGCCTTGTTTTATCCATTTGCATGACATGCTCATTCCAGTTTTTTTCTTCCTTCTTTAAATCATATATTTGATACAAGAATCAAAATAGTTTATCAACACTTTGATTTAAATCCATTGTCATATAAAGCATGGAACGTCCACTCTACCTGATACACAAAGTGCAGAAGATGCGATTGTTGTCAAAACAATTTTACTATTACTTTTGCAGCTTACGTTATAGTTTTGTTTACTGCAACTCAATTAATCAAATTAATACTTCATTTTTGCGTTTTTGACGATTTATTACAGCGTTAAGACACTACTTATTCAAAGAAACCACTTTCTATCGTGTATAAATATTAAAGGGGGCTTCAAATTACAAGCGGTATTATAATGGCTGACGTCTTCTGATTGTGTTGGCAACCCTGGTGTGGGGAGGGTTGTCTTGGAATTGGGACCCAATTTTCTTTTCCACATAAAAGAGCAAGGCAGTATATAGGTGGGGGACAGACGAACGGAGTAATTTTTTATTTAACTCGGGTAACGATAAAAACTATCGCGCGCGTGTGTGTATTGGGGATTTATAAAACGTCACAGCAGGTAATTAGCTTTTTTTGTAATCTCTGCTGATCAATTTCCACTGCTACAGATTAACTAGTGGAGTGGAAATGTTTTATAGTTTGGCTACTCCGTTTTTGTCAATTCTTTTATATTATTTTGACTTACAAAATATTAAAACTAGAGGTTGACAGTTATTTTATTTGAATCGCGTTTTTATGATTCGTTTTGTTAAACAACTACACGGATTGGGAAGGAACTAAATATTTATTAAGGATAACTTTAAAAATCTAGCGGATCATCATAAATCGGTGACATCGTTTATCGATCCAATATGTAAAAAATGGTCTTTTTGTATAACAATATGGTAAAGTGAATCGGTTACAGTAAAATTAAAAAAGCCAGAAACACAAATAAGCTATTAAATATTTAAAACGTATACTAATACGTTGCCTTGTCACATTAAATAAGCACACATCAGCTGAACTAAACTGTACTGAAATTGCTGGTGTAATTGATAGGAAATAAAACTCAACTGTTGAAGTGCACACGAACGGCTTTATACGTATATCCCAGTCCCAGTCACCTGTGTGTAGCTTAACGAAAAGGTTTAGAGTTTTTACTTTTTAGTCGGGCAATGTCTCGGAACGTACAGAGTTTGTTGTTTCTGCCAGGTGGATCTCGAACTGTGTTACTTTGTTGACTGTGATAAGCTTCACTTTTGTATGCATGTTATTTGTGTTACATTGACATTGTTACATTGATATTATGACATTATTACATTGACGTCACAATAATAAAATGACATGTGCCTGAATTTAAAACGATTCGTGTTGTCACTTAGAGACACAGAATATCTAACCTCCAACTTTTCTATTCATTCTGAACACTGTCCACTATTAAGATGAACTGTGGCATACTACATGTTTAGACTAGTAGCTAGAGAATACGTAATCACGGCAGTAATACACTAATATTTATTGTCTGCTCTACTTGTTACGACAGAAAGGAATAAGGTTGGGGTTGCCGTTAATTACACCACTTAGAAAGTTATTACACTAAAGTATTTTGCATTTTTTAAATTTCAGAATAAAATGACAGAGGCATAATTTATTTGTAATTTATAAGATTTATAATTTGAAGAGAATTTTTGAAAATTGTTTATTAATATTTTTTAGCCTGTTTATGTATAATGATGGTTAAATAAAAGATCTTGAACTAATAGGTCAAATAAATTAAACTTTGTTTATTCAAGGTGTAGTTAAAATGCTTAGTAGACATAATCTGGAAAGCAAAATCTTACTCGGAAAACAGTACGTAGAAATATACGCCGATAAACGTGTCTTTTTTATTATCCGTGTAGAAACGTTTCTCAAATTAGAATACATATTTTCAAAGTAGTCTGACCGACTTACAGGTTATTAAAAACGTTACCTAAACAGAAAACAAACACGTTTTGTAACGCTCCATTTAGCGTCCTTATAAATTTGTAAAATACAAGTATCTACCATACTGTTTTATAAAAAATAAAATCTACTAGCTAAAAAATTGTGATTTTTGTCCCACTGATTTATGGTAAAATCAACATACCTTCAAGCACACGTTTAGTAGTAGGACCTTAAACGTAAAAAGTGGAGAGTAAAAATAAAATTATTTGGACTTTTTAATGATGGGAAGAAATAATTGACTTAACGCATTTAGACAAAAAAGCCAAAACATTAGTTATAAAGATGTAAACAACGATCTGTATTACGTACATAATTCATATCCTTTTGGTGATGTTTTAATTGCTCAACTACTCTTTCCTTTTACAAGTTTCTTATTTGTATCACTCCACGATTAAAATTGTAATCTTTCTGATGTAAATCTATAATACCTCAACTAATAATATACTGTGAAACATACTAGTCACTAGTATTTTAAACTAAACAGTAGTTAACGAAACGTCATGTTTATTACAACATAAAAGATGTTTCTTGACAACTCCGAAATATAACTATTTTTTACTATTTTTAAGTAAGTAATTGCTTTTAAAAATATACTGGTGAATTGACGTTTTGTATACACGCGTCACACAATTTCTGTTGAGTAGACACGTTACTAAAAGATAGGGAAAAATGGAGAACATAATTGTTACCGAAAACTTTTTTTAGATATTCATACAGTAGAGGAATTCTTTATAGGATTGTGGTGCAAATCGGATAAAACTTCACAGTTGCTTATTACCAGAGAATAGCTGCTCAACGGATGCCTAAACAGTATGAGAAGCGTGGGACGTGGTACAATAAAGAAAGTCAATAAAAGAGAGAACGGACTGAGTACTTTCTGTACTATGAAGAAAATGGTAGAGCTGGGCGGATGACAGTTTGAATACGCGGGATGTGAGAGGCGTTGTCATACATATTTAAACTACCTACAAAGCATAGCACTAGGTACTTTTTTAAATGTTTGCGTCCTTTAGCATACCAGTCGCAAACCCAAAGACAGCAATCTTAGTTGTTTCTCGAGCGTGCGTCCACCTTTATTTATAAAGTAAAAATCACAGACTACTTGATTTTAGAGAAAGGCAAGTTTTCAATAATGTTTTTAGAACGTGGAGTTCAATCAGTTTATAAACCAAACCTGTAATAGTCTGCTATACAAGTAGTGTATAGTAAGCTGTCTGTGATGAAAGGTTCAAGTGTACGTCAATCGATTTATTTAGAGCAGCTACATCTAAAACCCTGATCGCCGCGTTGGTTGCCAACCTTCTCAGAATAAACGGTACTTAAAGGAGATGAATGAAAGGTCAAGAAAAACTTACCAAGTGCGCTTTTTATTTTGCGTGTAGATAGAAGAAAGTGCTACTACATGGTAAGCAAAGTTAATGTTATAAGAAAAAAATAACTTTACCGTTGCTTTTTTTACAAATTCAGCGCACCATCGTCGTTCAGTTCTTAAAGTGTCGTTGAAAAGTTATGAGTTAGATAATAGACGACTTTAAATAATTATTGAAGAATTATAAATTATAATATTCAATCATTTTTTCTATATTTTATTTTTATTATAGTTATTTTATATTATTACATACTAATTATTACATTTTAAATTAGAAATATAAAAATAATATAAAATATAACACATTAACGTAACAATATAGTAACTACATAGACTATATATTTTACTCACACGTATTTTAACATTTTATTTTGCATTATTATTTACTATTAATTTACTATAATTATTTAACATAATAGTAGTATATTATGAGTATGTATTATCATTTTATGATTACTGTCTATTATATTTAACTTACGAAAATAATATCGTACGATTATTACGATTAACGCTATTAAATAAAAAATACTGCAAAACAACAGTATTTAAAATATGACCATACGTTCTTAGAACAAAGCGGTGACATCTTGAGACATAACGTTTGTCCGGCATCGTGTGTTTTTAATACCCCTATTCAGACAACGATAACTCAAGGCGTTTTGCTGGTGGCGAGACATAAAACGTATCAGGGGACAAGATATGTTACTTTCTTTTATGGCAAAGCAAGCGGTGCCTACAGTGTTGGTCTGCATCTTGTGGCTAAGCATTTTTCGTTTTTAACTGTCAACTCTTACTTCTCGAGTATACGTTTCAAACTAAAATATATGTACAGGAAAAGTGATTGCGTTGATTCGTTTAACTTAACACTGACATGCTTTGGAATGTGTTGGCATGATAGACATTTAAAATAATTAAATCTGAATAATTTTAATTAAATTATTTTAAAAAGCCTTATTCCCCGTTTCACAAACGTTTGTTAATTTTCTTCTTAACGGACCGGTTGTTAACTGGCGGAATAAATTTTAACTGTCGTTTTCTGAATAGCTGTTTCACGAACGCCCGTTAGAACCCGGTTAGTAAAACTCTTATTAACACGACTGTGCTACCGTGATGTGTCGCCTTTGTTTCAGGTTCAATCAAAAATGATAATACATTGTTAACAATCTGTAATGTCACATTCCTGTTTCATCATTTTCTATTTCTCAAGAACATTTGTACACTTTATATTTCATTGTACATTTTGTTTTATTCCTCTTATTCAAGATAACTTCCAACGTAACCTTAGTCCAAGAATTTTAAGAGTTACTCTGAAAACCTATTAGCTTTCTCTAAATTTTAACTCGGTCAAATGATCAAGACCGGTAGGCCTATTCTATACCGGTGACCTTTGTTTTTCGTTTATGTTTGGATAGTTTGTACCATTACTTGAGCGTTACAATGTTCTCAGCTCTATTTTTGATTGTCACAATAGCTTACGTTATATAGGTATGCACAATAACTGAAAAAAAAAGTTTAATGAAAGAACAGAAAACAGATGAAACAAATTTTTTGATCATATAAACCAAACAAATTTGCGCATGTATATTTCCTTTGTGTTACAGAACGACTACTTCACGAAAAATAATGTAAACCTATATAAATGTAATGTAAATGTAATTTTAAGGTTAGCTCTCGTCATTTTAACGTTACTTACCTAGCAAGCCAAATATCTCCTGTTAAGTTAACTGCGCTTTGTGAAACGTCTGTGAAACCCTAAATCCTTAACGGGTGACTTACGGGCCGTTAAATTCTTAACGGAGGTCGGTGAAACGGCGCATTACTATTTTTAAGCAATTTAAATACACATAGTTTTAAGTTTGTGAACGTTTTGATGAAACGTTTTGTCGCTACATATATTACTGGCAAAGAAAGACGTATAGTCTCGGGACGTATAATCAGTATACATGTAGGCAGTTTAAAAATAAATAATGAGAAATCATCTCATTAATTTACGTTAGTTATAATTGAAAAGCTCATTAAAATTGTTTAGTGCCCAACTAAATTAGTTTAATCCTGTTATTATTTTAATAGAAATCCGCATCTGAATTCAATCAGTTTGCGGATCTGACGGCAAAATAACACGGCCAGCCGAGAATAAAAGTATACGAATGCTGACGTGCGGTGCATACTAGACCGAAAGTAATTCGATAACGAAAACACGTAGCCGATGTGGATTAGGTGGTTATAGGCTGATTCAATTCCGACCGCCTCAGTCCCTTTCTGCCGAGTATCGAGCGCAAACGTCGTACGAACACGTAAATCTGTAAACAAGAGATACTGTGGTAACCAAGTCTGGCGAATTTATGTATGTGACAAGTCTCGTTGTGTGGAAGACAAAAGGGAATCTGCCGTCGTGACTCAGCAACCCGTCGTGTTTGCGGCAACTGTACAAAACAATTTCAGAATCTAAATTTACTCCGAACGTACAAAAGTAACAGAACTACATAAATTAAAAATGATTAATTTTGAAAAATGTTAACAATAAATAAATACTAGAATCATTAATAAAATAATTATTATTATTAAGAGGCTGTGGTTTTATTTGTTATATAATACTCGGCAAAGAGGAAGGAACAAGAGTAGATACAAGGATTAAGTCTTAATAAGTAATAAGAAAGATAATGAAGTCACAGGTACGATGTAAGCTGTAGGATTAATCCTTCATTATTAAAAAAACATTTAATTAATAACAAAACACGAGTAACTAATTAATAAAAGAAACGAAAATTTAGAGTAGGTATAAGCTATCCGAACTCGGTGCTTTTGAAACAAACGATAGGGCGGAATAAATAGTGCAATTATACACTCACTGTATTTAAAAACTGAATTAATAAAAAAAATGAATACGATTGTGTATGCAGCTGGATTATGTTAGGATAAGTTGTATCGAGATGAATCAAGGTAACTAACAAGGTAACGGAAATGTTCAACCACAGAGAGAGAACAATACGTAGTTCCACAGTCGGATGAGACAGTGGGCGCGATAGGGAAATACATCGCGCTTAAGGGTTTTACGTACGCGACTTGAAAACCTCGATCGTTAAAAATGAAGTACTAGGTAAGTCTACAAAGTGTACTCAGTAGTAACAATAAGTTAATTATTAACATTTTGGTATATTTTAAATAAAATTAGCCTAATAAATGAGTTGGTAAAAATAAAAAACGTAATAAAACCATCGCACTCTCGATTTTGTACATATTAAAACATAAACTGTCCTTGCGCAAAACGTTCTTCCTCTATAACGATAATTTGTTTTGTACATATAGCCCAGTCCACATACATGATGCACATGCTTTTTTAATTTAATAATATCCTTGTAATAACAAAAAAAATTAGTTTTATATCAAATTTTAATTTTGTTCAGTAGTGAGGCGTAAAAAGTAGCTTGCGAGAAACTTTTTCCATATTCAAGATAGACTTATATATCACGAAAGTCATTTGTACTGAAAGTTCAAATTTAATTCTGATTTAACTTTCGATGTTTTATCTTTATTGGTTTCCAAATTATTGAGCCCCACATACTGGTGCTCATCCAATTCCCGTCTTTTCAAAGTGTGTTAATGATGATGTGTTTCAATTAACACAATACACTGTTACTGAAATCGTTAGAAATACATTTGTTATAATTTAAGACTTAAAAGAGTAAGTCTCGTCCGCAGCATTTAGGAAATCGTAAATTGAAATAAATTATTTCATAAATATAAACAATTATTACTTGAAGGAAAGTATATAGCGTGTAAGTAATAGAAGGAAAGTAATAGCATTGAAAATGAAATAAACAAAATAATAGAAAAAACAATAAAAAACCGACTGTGGAACCAAGAAAGAATAGTCTGAACGCAGAAGGATGGATTAAAATTATCGGGCTGCTAGGATTGTATTATCACACTATTGAGAGGAGATGCAGTGTAAAGATTTATGAATGAGAGTGAACTTCACGATGTGTTATCGGAATCCGCAAACGAATTTGCATACCTGTCGCAGGCAGAGTGTTCGTTGCATTAGCAACACTTATTATACCATGTATGTTAATAAAAAGTGTACGCTGTAGAAGAACTGTGTACGGGGAGTTAATATAAGCCACACGTTGTTGGCGTCACTTTGTAGTAAGACGGATACGTTCGTGTTAATTGAGTTTGTTTTAATGTTTATGTTTAAGTTTTGGTTTATGTTTTAGTTTAATCTGGGTTTACTGTACAAAACTTCAATCAGGTGTGTGGTTATAGCACACTCAGTGTTTATACATAATAAACTATTACTGTTTTCAAAATTCTGATTTATGAAGTATTTAAATTAAATTGAGGATTATCTCTATAACTGGTGACTGAGTGAAATTAATTAGGTGCAATGACCTACATACTTTATTTTACACACATTACAATAATGTTGTTCGATTATATCGTCATTTTTCAACTTCTTAACTAATATTAAAAAATCACTGTACTCCCTTTAAATCCCGGAATTGCTAGGGATTATACACTTAGCAATTCGTATTAACGCACTGTTTACTCTTCAAAAATCTTCAATAGCAGTGTTGTTATTATCGCACAAATTTAGGTTATGTTGATTTGTTGACATTGATGACGCCCATAAACTAGGTTAACAGCTGTTTTCTGGCGTAGCCGAGCTCCCGTCTGTACTGATGAAAGGTGGGTTAAAAAGTGTCTCGAGCCGACGCATAATGCTGCCGTTCTCTCCTGCGATCATTGTAAAATTCGTCAATTTCTCTAATTTGATTGGCTGACAATCTTTAATCTAGCGCACATACCCCCTTCGCGAAATATTTTAATTGTTGTTTTAAGCTTGGGGTAGCTGGGTTTGAGATTACAGACTGATGCTAAACATTTTCCCAAATTGACTCAAATACTTTATAATTGATATAACCTTCTTATCACTGCATAGATTTTGAATCTAAGCTTATCACTGTATGGCGAACATTTGGCTCTTAATTTAGAATCCACTCATGATATGTTTTCGTCCATTATTAAGGGAGTTATTGTTTGAGATTATCACTTTACACTATTTGCGATTAATTATATATATTCTTGAATTATAACTATCTAATGGCAATCATATCTCTTAAAGAGTATGCCTTCCAAGTCCTTCAACACTTCTCACTTATTGTTTACTTATAATTATGGACAAATTACAATTCTTATTCTAACATTGGTTTAGCCTAGGAGTCTACTAACTATATTAACAAATTATTTATAAGAAATAGTATCTGGGTAATTTCTCTTTTGCCCCAATTGTATACACAGTGTTATTGCAACTACTGGTGGTCTTTGTTAATGTGAATAATATATTGTTATTCCTTGGTATTTTAGTCTATAAGGTGACCTCTGTATAACACTATGAAGTGTACCTTTATTTTAATTCTTGTTTAATAATGTAGTGTCCTTTCAGTCCATCTAGTTTATAATAGTTCACTATAGTTAGTATATTGATTATTAATCTTGTGTTTTTAATACACTTGTCTGTTCTTTTGTATAGAGAATTGGATAATAGTAGTTACATCTAGTGTCACATGACAGATATGCTTATTTATGCTTATTACACTCTATGTTATTGTTTATAATTCTCTTACACTATTATAATAGTGATACTACATCTTATTTACCATATTAGGTATCCCCTTTTTATTCCTGTCTAACTTTACAATATGGTTTTATCTATGTTTCTCATGGTGACTCTCATTTTGACTGTTTTTGTTCATTTTGTTTACATTAATTCTTATATAAATACTACTCTGGGCAGCTGATCTTGGTACTGCTAGAAACCTTATTACCTCTACCTGATTTAGTGTACAAAAGATTTCAGTTTAGACATGTTTTATTTATTATTAAATATGAAGCTAGGTGGAAAGTACCTGTATCTAGGTTATGTGTTTCCCTTTTTTATAGCAACAATGGGTGAATTGAGTTGATACAGATTTATATTTTTTAACCTTGTTTTTACAAGTATTATGTTATTAGTGATTACTTGTAATTCATTAATTAGTTCTGTTTTCTATCTGACATGATTTTTCTATTACTTAGCTAACAATTATTACAGTTATTAGACAATTTTAATTCTCTTTTATTTTACATTAATGCTGTGCATAATATGTCATTATGCTGTTATTTACAGCTTCTTATTGTATTCATTTTATTGTTACCTTCACTCTTTTGGCTAATATCGGATGCCTTACTCATTTACAATATTATTGGTCACATATGGGTCATCTAAGTTAGTCAGTTATTGTTTTGTCTACAAGTTGTATGTCTCCCAGTTAGCATTTTACTGGTGTTGACTATTTACTTCGTGTTAGGTCTTCTTATCTTGTTGTCATTGTATTTTGGTAGTTCTTCTTATATTATCATTCTGATGGTTGTCATCAGTGTTATTATTTATTCCTTATAATATGTTTCTTTCTTGTTGTAGGCTTCTTACTGTCCGAATCTATTGGGTTATTGGTCCTGTTGTATAATCACTATTTAATGTATCTTCTTATAAATTATTATTACCATTACTTTTCTTAACTCCTGCGTTGTGAGTTCATTCTTCTTTATTGGTTGTTTATGTAGTTTCGTACTTGGCATTTTCAGTGTAAATACTTGATGGGTCTTGTTACCTCAATTATCATGACATGTGCTTATATTTTGATACTTAAAATATCGGGGTCATATGTCTTGTTACAACACACATACGTGCGCGCGCGCACGCTCACACACACACGTGTATATATATTTTGTAATAAATTTTGTATTTTGTATTTTAAAATAATGTGAATCTTATGTGAATCTTAAGTCCTAATCTTACCCTCCTTCGATGTAATGCTATGCTAAAATAAAGAATCAAACTCCTATTCGTTCTTTTCTCAAATTCTTTGTTATCTCATTGTAATCTTGTTATGTTACAATATATATAATAAATTATAATTTATATTTCTAAAACAAGAATATATTTTTTTATTGCTTTTACAACGTCGACAATTCTAATTTAATTTACTGACACATTATTATACATTATAATTACGATAATGACGGTAAATTAAATTGAAACTATCAAAACATTGTAAAAACAATAAAAATATGTTTTTACTTTTAAAAATGTAAAGTATTATTTATTATTAATATAAGTAGCAAGAATAATCTGACTAAATATGAATTTTATATAAACAGTGGAAACCGTTAAACGCGAAATTACGGAGACCAGCTGTTGTTTCGTGGTAAACGAATCTCTTGTTAACAGAATTCTGTGTTAAACGGACGAAAAGTGAAACAATATGAAATAAGTGAACAAACACTGCATAGATTACTTTCTGTACTGAGTAGTAAAATAAAGAATATTGATAAAGTATTTACACATAAATCTTTTATTTATCCTCATGAATAATTTCTGGTTAATTTGATTAACTAAAAACAAGAAAAATTATTAATTTTTCTTAAAATTTAGTATACATTCACTGTAGCTGTTTTTAACTTAGTCTTAAAATTTAGGTTTTCTCGTAAAATTATGTAGTATATCTTTAAAAGTCCCTCTAGTGACGACGATCATTTCTATTTAAAATAGTCCGTAATTTTCTTTTGCGCCCAATGTTACACAACTTTATTTTCAACAAATTGTTCTAATTTATCAATGTGGTCAAACATTTCACTTTCCGAGTTGGCTTCTAAATATCGACGAACGCGGCTCACCAACAAGAGCATACACGTACCGGTGGGAACTCGTAAATTTTCCGTGAATCGGCACTCTCACCACTTTCACATTTTTTAACTTACACTGTTTAGGGGCGTGCGTATATGTATTTCATTATTATGAAGCTATTGAAAGACAGCAAAAAAGTTATTTTTAACTAAACGTTTTCGTGTTAACCGATATTTTGTAGGTGAAAGTGTAACTTAAGATAGAAACAATGATCAAGACCTGTGCCATATTTCGTGTTAGTCGATATTTCGTGTTAACTGTACTCGTGTTAAACGTTTTCCGCTGTATATATAATTTAAATATAAATATAAACACATGCCCGCCCCCTCACACTCACACACACACAAACAAAAGAGTTTGGTTCCCCATGTATCTTACGCCGGGATGTGTAGATAAAATGGTGACAGCTAGTTGTTGCAACTGCATAAAGTACGCCGTACAATGGTCGATCATTTGATGAGTTTGTTGACAATAATTGATATTATTTACTGTGACCTGACTTCTTATCAACATCCATGCTCTTTCATCTATAAGTTTTGTTCATTTGAGTACTTGCTTTTAATATTCTGACCGAAATACACATTTTCCTCTGTAATCTTTTAAATTTTATACAATATGGTTACATTTTTAACAACAAGTGTGAATGACAGTTAAGTCGTTACGATGCATTCGTAGTATGATACTGGGTGGCTACAAACAAATGTAAGCAGAAGAGGAAATTCACCTTCTAAAAAAAAGTAGGGATGAATTTAAGTGGAATTTCATTCGAAATACAAATTTGGTATCTATTATAATTTGTCAGATTTAACATCTCTGAACATTCCTTGAAAGTTTTGGATTGCCTTCAAATAGTTTGTTAGCTAATGTTTACAAATAATATTATATATTGTTATAAGTTACGTATATTCGTGAGAAGTATTAGATACAGGCTGATAGATATCCATGGAAACGTACATAATCTTGAAAGCTAGGACTAAATTATTTGACATTTAGGTGTTATGGTAACAAATTTAACTAAAACTAAAAACAATGCGATAGTTTAGAATGATTAGTGTTTATCGTAGGTTTGTCCACATTACAATTATTACTTCACTAAAAAAAGAAAGTAGTCGAAGTATTTGTAAATTTTCTGATAAGTAAAACAATTATCTAATATTAAAATTTACTAATAATAAATGTATTTCGCTCAAAACAGTGAGCGAGTTCTGCAGCTCAAAGAAGTTACTAGCTCTACTGGTTTTCTTACTTTTCTGCATATTAGGCCTATGATTTGTACCGGTTAATTAAATTTTATATTTAACTGAACAATTCCTTGCTCTCTTCATAGCTATAGAGATCGTTCGAGAAACTAATGTTTACGTAATATTTTACTGTTACGAGTATTTTGTGCGCCTGTGCTTGAGATGTTGAGTGAGTGCGTTTTAAGTTTATAGGTGTAGTAATTATTATTATGGTAATTAACATATACTTTTAATTTTGTTTTATTCTGATATCATATAATTTTGTTTTGTTTTGATATCAAGTAACATAACTGAAAATATTTAACATTGTTTGAAAATTATAAAAGAATATAGAATTTTAAAGGAATATAGAATTTTTAAGGATAAAGATTTAAAACTGTAATGTTATATAAAACTGGCACATAAAAGATTTAAAATTCTTAGTAGCATACCATAATGTAAAATAGAAAGGTAAGTAAAAAGAACAGAAACAGAGACTCCGAAATGTAAAAATTTAAATATATTAATATAAATTCAAACTCTTTTTGCTACAGTCCGTTTCTTGATTTATATAATATATTTATTATTTATATTGAAATTACCTCAAGTTAATTTATTTTCCTAACTAGGAACATGTTTCGAGAGTTACTGTGCTCTCCTCTTCAGCCTTCGCGACTTCACTTCACTATTTTATTTCTAATGTCCTAATTTTGTTTGTTTCAGGTACGTATTTCATACTTAAGCAGGCATTTAAGATATTTGCAGTCATCAATGCTGAACATAAATGAGGTAACATTGATGGATAAACATAGTAATAAAATGTTTTACAGGGGTACCAAATCACCGTAGCTGGCCACAGTTACTAATTTAAACATTATAAACAATGAAATTATAAAATACATACAGAGTATAGACGAGTTGAAGTTTTATAATCCCCTCACCTGGTACCAGCTGGTTTTCACTATGGTGTGAAGATAGAATAACTTAGTCATTTTTCAGATACAATAATCTGTGTGTATGTAGGTGCCCCAATTAATATCTCATCAAATCCTATCTATCAATAATAAAATAATTTTAACTTCCGTATATTATAGAAAAACGTTTATGTATAAAGACGGTTGACAAAGTGTTGTGTTTATAATATAGGCGTAACTTACTTTATTGAGGTCTCCATTAGGTAATTTTACAATACCGTTTCTTTACTAACACGTGTTTTTGTTTTTTCTAAGTAACTTTAGGCTTTTAAAATTAAGTAATATACGCAGTTTTATCTCTAAAATTTGCTATTTTTTCATTGGTTATGTAAAATTATGTCTTCTACTCTCATGATTTCTGTTCTACTTAAACTTGTTTGTAACCAGTATGATACTACGAATGTGACGTAACGATTAGAGTTTCATTCAAATTTTAAATTAAAAATGTAAACATATTCTATAAAATTTAAAAATATTATAAGGGAAACTGTATTTTGGTCAGAAATATGTGGAGTCTAAACTTTTAAATATATGTTGTTGAGGTTTCGTTTTGTTGCTTGAAGAATTTTTAGTTCGCACTTGCCCTCACACATATATCAGTTGTTTTTATGTCACTTTAACTAAAACAAAATATTTTGTCTTAATAAAATTAGTATTTTTGGATCACATTGACCTTGATTGTCGTAAATTTGTCCTCGAATAAAAACTCAGCTTGTGCTCTCCTCTCTGTCTGTCTGTCTATCTATCCTCTCTCTCTGTTTCCCCCTCTCTCTCTCTCTCTCTCTCTCTCTCTCTCTCTCTCTCTCTCTCTCTCTCTCTCTCTCTCTCTCTCTCTCTCTCTCTCTCTCTCTTCGGGTGTATACACACACACACACACACACCCAACAATCCACCCACCCACCTACACACACACTCGCGTAGCAAATACATTGCTACTTCAGTTAAAATAAAATATGTTTTATAGCTTGAAGTGCTAGTGTTTCAATTAATTTTCCTACAAAACGCTAGATACTAGTGACTATGAGCGTCATTACACGTAACAAATGTTTCCATTATCACATAGTATTCTGGTCAGATAGAATGGGAGGGGCAAGTATAGTTCATATTCTGTTAACCATACACTCTTACAACCTAACGTGGTTCTCAGAGTTACTAATGAACTTAACCGTTACTACCTGTATTAAGCAGTTCGTCAGAAAAGTAATAAATGATACTGACACTTAACAATATTATAACTTTTACAAAGTATACATTGTTTTAAACGTGTTATAATTCAATTGATCTACAAAATTATGATGCCGGTTGATCCATACTATACATATTATGTAGTCATGTCTCACTTCGTTTCTGAGTCTTCTAATTTTATTAGGTCATTTATTGTTTTCGTTTCAACGTTCTCATTTTCTTAAGGAGTACAATCTTTACTTTCGTCTGGTTGACTAGTGTTGGAAATTGGTCATATTGGTTAGTCTAATTACTTGTTTACTACCACAGCCAGACACCGTAGCACGATTCTGGACCGTATTCAATTGGAAGGCCTGTCTTAAAAAGAAAGTGAAAAACTTGGAATAAAACTGAATTAGGAATTCAATTCTTCTCAATCAACGCGCAATAAACTTTTGTTCTGTCAAATTCTGAAACATGTATAGACGTGTGGTATCCAAAATTGTAGTTGCATAAAATTTATACTTATACATCACTTTTAAAAGAAACTACTAAAGAACAACATTTGCTGATAAAAGGTAGAAGAAAAACAAGAAAGTAATTTCCGTGTTAATTTAACGTGGTCTGTGTGCTGATGTTAAAGAAAAACAGTGACATGTAGCGCACAAATAAGGGTAAATGTAATGTTAAAAACTGATGTAACAGTTAGTTTAACAAAAAAAAATGTTTAATTTTAAGCGATAAAAATCCTCCTCTTCCTCCTTCTCTGGCGCTACAGCCCACGATGAGCCTTGTCCTCTCCGACTAGCCGACTCCAAACACCTCGGTCCTCCAGCCTCCGCCTCCAATCCCCGATACCCATCTTCCTGAGGTCCTCTTCTACGTTCTGTAGCCACCTTCTTCTAGGTCTTCCTTTCCTTCTTTGCCCAAAGCGATATAATAAGAAACTCTTAAATTACAGTTAAATATTAAACCTGGTAGTCGTGAGACTACCGGTAGACATGGAATCATGGGCAGACTTGTGCTTTGGGAAGGAATGAAGGGTTGGTTAAATAAACAGCTACATACTGGCACATTTATGACTTGGCCCACGATCCCATACATACCGTCTACATAGCGGAGCCGACGAATCTGCATGAACGGTAACCGCGGGCATATAAGTCTCTCTTCAACGGGATTCAGAGGCGGCAAGTTTGGCGGGATCGGTGGATATTGGAAGCCGTATGATTTGCACAGCGGCGGTACGTTGCCTTGTTTGAGACTTGCAACACACGTAGAGCACACGCCTTCCATATTACTCGCACTTGAGTACTCGTCCGCTCCGAACACTGTGGCCAAGAGACTTATGTATGATGGTACGCACGGTCTTAGATCACTCTTGAACCACAAGCGATCGCAGATCCCACACACCGAGCCGAACGGATTGTTAATAAAGTGCTTAGAGAATTCCTCGTCGACTCCTTTGAAGCGGCGACTTGGACCGGGCTGTTCTGCGCAGAGCATCGAGGGTCCAGTGTTGTCGAAGCACAAGTTATTAATGTTCTCATCGTCTGTTTTCTTGCTAGCTAGCCGTACGCTCTATCTGAGTCGCTTTGGGGGCACGCCGGATGACCCAGGTATCGGAGATGCGGGCCGCTTGGGCGCTGACGGGGTTTCGTCAATCTTCAAATGGTTGCCATTTTCTAAGTTCTCGGCCGATTTCTTTGATTTTAGTCTCAAACGATAGGCCTGTTGACGCTCTGCATAGGATTTGCCGGTGTTTGGTTTGAAATGTTTGGTTCGAGTTTTATCGCGATTTTTAGGTCGAGGCATTTCAAATTTTTGAGTTCAAATGTTGTTATTATTTTCTGTGAGTGCTTCTGGTACTCAGAATTGGTGTTATTGGAGAGCTTTAGTTTTGAGGATCACAACGCACTTTGTATTTTTACAATCGGACTTGTAGTTCCCGAGATATTTAAGTTTTAGTGGAGCAATTTAGAAATTTTCGGCGCAAAAACACCCTCACGCAGACAAAGCCTAGAGGCGACTGAAGTCAGTTGTCAAAATTCTCAGTACTATTGCTGGAAGGGGGCCGAGTGACTCGATCACCTGACATCTGGTTTGCTGTGATTGGTTGAGCGATTCGTGAGATAGTGGTATGCCGAAAGTACATTTGAAACATAACGGTCGATTTTCGCGAAACGTGCGAGTAAGACATTACATACCTATGGATTCCATGTCAAAAAATAATAGTTTTTGATTGGAACCGTTCATCAAGTTGAGATTTTATTGCATGTTTACTAACTACTCAGATATCTTTACCACTATACATTAACTGTCTACATCACTATAACTGAAAGAAGAATAAATAAATAATAAACTAGGTAGTGAGACTTCTATCGTTCAACATACTTGCAGCAAAACTAAAAACCCACACTGACCATTCTTAACACAGAGGCTAAGAAACACATTATCAATAAACAAATAGATAATGCTAACGATAACAGATAGTAATGATATGTAATAATTAGCCTTATTCTGATTAGAAGGTAGTATTTATTTCTTACGAAGTAAGCTAATGTAGGTTATGTTACGAGATGTATGTATTTTTTGTACGTTTATGTATTTTTATAATGTTTACGTAGTGTACGAGAAACAAGAAAAACATCTTCAAAGAGTTAAATAAATAAAACTAGTCTCAAAGAAGATAAAATCAACGAAAGGAACATCTGTTAGTTAAAACATGAAGAAACGCGTAAGGGATAATACAGGAAGACACAAAGTATGTACTACCAGCAACCCGACGTACAAGCACAAACAGAATGAAACCATTCTACTTGAGGCGAGATTATCAAAGCGTCTGTAGAAATGTAAAAAATACGTTTGCAAAGATTAACAACAACAGTGTTATTCAGTTTACGGATACAGACCGCGCACATTAATTGGAAGCGAGAAAAAGGAAATAACTCTTTAATTACGAAAAGCAAAACTGACCCCGGGGAACTAAGCAAACTTAGCTGACAGAAACGTTTAGAGACCAGAAATATTGTCAGTTAACTCTCGAAAACTTCCCGTATAGGACTGTAAGGCATGTCGGTCAGAAGTCTAAAACAATTTCAACTGATCATTTTGGTTAGAAACAACACTTTCCATACATTCTGTAAATTTTTACATAAGGTTAATTTTTTAACATAATAGGATCGATTACTTTTCAACTTAATAGTTACTACAAATACGTAATTGACTTAAGCTCTCTGCGTAATGAAGGTGTCATGTGGTCTTATTCTGAATGTTTTATCCCTGGTACTGATTATTTCGTTGCTGCTTGTGCTGTACGAATTTTCTTTATTCCCGTTTTAGCTAGCGTTTACAAGAGATGTGAATGTCGATCGAAGAAGAATTGAGTGTATAAGGTTTGCTGATTACTTAGCTGTTTTAGCATAAAAGGAAGAGACAATGAATGAAATGATAATAGATTTTAATTTAGTATGGGAGGAATATGGAATGAGGATTAATAAGAAAAAACTAAGTATATGGTGATTATCAGAGGAGGAAAAGAGAAAACATAAAGATAAGGCTAGACAAAATACAACAGGTAGAGTTGTTTAAATATCTTGGAAGCTTGATAAGTGAAGATATGTCCTGCACTCGTGAAATTAGAGCAAGAATTGCTACAGCGAAAGAGGCATTTAATGGGAAAGAAAGACTGCTGTGTGGCAAAATTAATAAGAATTTAAGAAAAAGGTTGGCTAAATGTTATGTGTGGAGCGTATTTCATATGGTGCAGAGACATGGACATTGAGGAAAGAGGATGAGAAAAGATGAGAAGCATTTGAGATGTAGGTTTGACAAGCAATGGAAAACGTGATAAAGTTGATAAAGTAAGGAATAATGAAGTTTTAAGAAGAATAGGGGAAAAGAGAAGAATACTGAAGGTAATAGGAAATAGTAAAATGAATTGGTTAGGTCATTGTTTAAGAAGAGACTGCTTGCTTACAACTGCCATGGAAGGTGTCATAGAAGAAGAAAAAAGAAGAGGGCGTAGAAGAATGAAGTTAATAGATAGCATTAAAATCAGAGGGTGTTACGAAGAAACGAAAAGACTGGTATGCGACAAGACAGCTTGGAGAGCTCTTACCATTTGAAGACCTGTCTTAGGGCAGAACACCAAATAAGTTACCTTTAGTTTTGTAAGCCGTACATGTACAATAATTTATAAAAATTTCTTTAAATTATAATTATAATTTATTTTTTAAACATTTGGCATCAAACTATTAGTATAACGGAAGCAGAAAACCGTTTATGAGGTGGTACTGCAAAAGCCTACATACTTCGTTGTTTTATTCCCAAGGGAGTAAGATGTAAGATGCTTAATGAATACAGTGTTACAGGATTAAGCATGTTACACACTTACACCTGCACACGTGATCCCCCCCTAACATGACTTGTATATCGCCTATTCTTTTTTATTTAGGAGTTCCCGCAATACTGTAGCTTACTTCATCCAAACAATACATAATTGACATAAGATATAACGAAAACAAAGTTACATCGTTAATTCATCTACCTAACTATACTATTAAACTTCTGTTTGTTTATTGCGTTCTTGTCGTGCATTTCCTCTCACAGTTCCATGCTTTTTCTCTATAGATATCAGGCAGTCATTCTTTTCTCCTTTTTCCGTCTGGTACTCAGACCACCACTGCCTTCGGCCTTATTCCGTCAGCACCATCTTCACATGGTCTGTATCATTGTAATCTTTTTCATTCCACAATTTCTACTGTATCCTTCTCAATATTCGTCACTTCTCTTCTCACAATATTCCTTATCTTCTCTTTCTTGATTTCCTTACCGCTGGCTTTTATATTTACCGCTTTTTATTTATATATTTACAATCACATAAAAATGTATAGTCTCAAGATGAAGAACATTTTTGACTGAAAATTTATGTATAAAGTTAATGAGAAGAAATTCTATGGAACAAAAGTATAAAAAATTGTTAGCTAAAAACCTCTAAAAGTTAATGAATTATTAAACATCATTAATTTACGTTTTATGCGTTTGTTTAGTGAATGTGCTAGGTTAATCGAACTGTATGCAAATTAATAATAACAATAGTGAAACATATTAAACCCTTATTGTGCGTGAATAAATATTGGTTTTGTGATTTACTTTAAACGTATGAAAGCATTCACTGATTAACAAAATTTTATACGCATAATTATTAAATTTTAACTATTAAACAGTTTGAGTTTGCGTGTAATAAGTTTTAGCTGACTTTAAAAGTTTTTTGCAGTATCGTTGAAATTACATTAGGCGATGTTCCATAAACTACGAGAGTATCTATAAACGTTAACTTTGCTTATATTTTAAAAGTTTGCTGCAGCGTTCAAGTAAACGAGCAACAAGTTTGTAGTGAAGCAAATGTGTGGAGTGGAGCGGAGCAAGTTGGCTGTAATAGGCTGCTGATGATGGTAATAGGTCGCGCCTGCCCCACTTACACACTGACAAGCGCCGAGCAAATTTAAACAGGAAATACAAATTCTCCGTTAAGGAGGCGTGATTTGAAAAACACCGTGTCAGCGGATTTCGGCTTGTTATTAAACAGCTTTTAAAATTCGCCGTAAACAAATTCGCTGTGCTGTAAAATTTCTTTAGTACGAAACAAACGAAGTAAATAAATATTATTATATTTGTGTTTGTGCGCGTGATATAAATAAAAAGTTCAAATATTTCACGAATGAAAACTGCTTATTGCTACTTTTAATATTGATTCTTTAAAACGTAATTCAAAGTGTGCAAAATAAGAAATATTACGATACGTTTTTACCGTATATTTTATATGAATATATTTACTTTCATTGAGATTTGTGCTGTATTTATGACATCTTTTTTTATTCTTTAAATTAACTTTCTGTTTAAGTAATTTAATTGTCAGTTCTTAAAGTGTATTATGTCTTTTTTATTTGTTCTCCTAACGTATAACTTTTGTTTTTATAAATCTTTCATGTTTTGCAGAATTAGCGGATACAGTAAAATCCCTGTTATCTGAATTCGGACTAACCGAAACCTCAGCTATCCGAAACGACCGAAAATATTAATAAATTTTTAACACTAAATAAAACGACTTCTAATTATGTAATTTAAAAGAAGAGAAAGGAACAAAATACAACAAATGAAATATGTATATAACAAACGTATCTAGTCTCCGGTATAAAAAATAAAAATATCTTCACAAAAAGCCTAAACTGATACGTACCTGCAGCGTTCCAATTACCGAATGCAGCCAGAATGTTTTATGTTTAAGTTTTATTACTAATAGTACAAACTATTTCCTTGCTTAACATCAGTGCCAATACTACTAAAAACATATACGTATATGTAAAAAATACAACTTTATAGAACAAAGTTACGTTCTATATATAGAGTTAAGTATATAGAATATATATATGAGTTTCATAGAACGTATGAGTTCGTACGTTACAGAACAAACTGTAAATACAATTTCAAATTCCGCTTACGCCATATATGTTTTCAATGTATTAAATTGTAATATTGTATTAATTATGATTTTGGAATAATTTATGTCTATCTACCTAAGTAAACCAATGTGTAAGAATTGTAAATATTTTGCTGATGTAAATCAAATTATCTGACCCTCACCACATACACATTCACTCAATTAATTGATATGGTTACGTGTTTGATTTTTCTCTATTGTCCGTACACAGGTGCTTATGATGACAATAAATATTGTCGAAACGTCGACAGAGATAATGTGGATTTAGTTATACTTATTGACCGTTCCTCGCTAAACTTTTCATCGTTAAAAATTATTTCTTATGACGGAAATTTACTATTTTTTTTTTAATTTACTTAATTATTTGTACTGTAAAACGTAGGATCAGAAAACATCGCTTACCTTATACGAATTTTGCTTCGGTACACTTTCGTTTTCAAATACCATAATTTTTTATTTTTGTTTTTTTTTTACTGCAAGTATTTCTGTAAATTACATTGAAGTTGAACGTTCTATTTTACAAACACCATACTTTTAAAATATATTCTTTGATTAGATAGAGTTTAGTTACCTTTAAAGACGGTTTGGACTTTGAATTAAAACATTTAAAACTGATCGTTCAATAGAAGCATGCTGTCATTAATTTCTGTAATAAATCATTACAAAGTAGATATCACCAATCTAAAAATTTTGAAGAGTTAGTGTTGACAGATCTTGAATTGGAAGAGACGTACGCTATTTCTTTCTTAGAACGTTAGTTCGGCCTCTTTCGTAATTCAGAGTATTAGAGAATTTGCAGATATATAAAAACGCATTTATCAGCTTGTTTTGACTATTTTAAGTAATTTTAAACATTCAATTTTTACATTGGAGAACTCATCTCCAAATATTCAGCAAAAGTATGCATTAAGAGTAATAAAAAATATGGACAGACATACAAAAGCTTTGTATGCTTAAAGAACTCGGTATTTTGCCCCTCCTATGACTCTGTGTATTGAAGTAATAAAATTTGTTAAACTAGATTTGTATTTAAATCGTCTAAATATTTCCCGTAATACCCTTAACACCAGACTGGAAGATATTTTAAAATTTCTCAAACGTTATGCATTAACCTTTGAAATAAAAATTAAGTACACGTGTGCCTTTAGTAGCCGAGCTGCGAGCGTATTGTATTAATACCAATACAATATTTATGACATCTTTTTTATTTTTCAAATTAACCTTCTGTTTAAGTAATTTAATTGTCAGTTCTTAAAGTGTATTATGTCTTGCTATGTCTTGTGACGTATGGAACACAACTGAATCATGAGCAACTACAGAGTATTTTATAATAGGTTTGAGGGTTTTTTTACAGGAAGAATGTTTTTATTTTCGTAAGATAGTTTCTTGAATATTATTTTTAGAATTAAGTAAAATCAGTACAAAATTTAAACTCGAAACTAATTTCATTGTAAAGAAAGCTAAAGGTTAATAACGGTATTCTATTCTATTCTGTTCTAGCGATGAGAATGTTTTTCACCTATACTATTTTAGACAAAGTAATGTTATATGTAAAGCACATGTAACGTCTAACATGAATTGTGATATTAATGGCAGAAACTAAATTACAATTTGACGAATCTACAAGACTAAAACTACACTTGAGTGTATGTCTTGCATTCGCATGTGTATTTTCACTTGAGTTAATTAATGTAATGTTTAATTTAAATTAACGTCCGTTTAAAATCAAGTAAGTATAGCAACTTTAGGAAAAGGTGTATTAACTGAGATCAGTTTAAAAAATGTACTTTTTTGTGTAACAATACGATTACACGTTTATAAAAGACGTATATACAAAACATGTTGGCATAAAAAGCAATAATTTCAACAAAACAAATTAATTATAGATTCATATAGATTATAGATTTTTTAAACACATGGAATACCAACGCATATGTAATATACCCACTGTCTATCTCAGAAACGCAGACTCCACAACAGACGTTCACCTTTTATTTTATGCACAGAACAGTACTTTCCAAGAGAGGTGCTATTTAGAATTAAAAATTAAATTAACAACGTTTGGCGTTCAGTGATATTGGAATGAGGCCTCTTGGCAGGGTTTTTCAAAATTATGGTGATCAAACCATGCGACGTAAATATATACCAACAGCGTCGCTATATTTTCCTACTGTCACGCTCCGTTCCACGACAGGCCATCTGGTGGTGTGCGAACGCTGCGCAGTCCATTTGTCTCAGCGACAGGACAGCCTCGTGCGTTCTCGGCACATCCCGGCAGTTTCCGCGTCAGACAGTTCCCGGTTGACTCGTCCACAGACAGTACACCAAAAATACTCGTATGCGCGCGTGCGTTTTATGTTTTGTTACGTCAACCGACATGAGGACTTAATGACCGTGTGAGTATGGCTGCACTATAATGTAGGAAGTATTTATTTTTGAATGAAACGCGCACACACGTACGCACGCGTACACAAACAACATACACATTTTTACTCTCACCACATGCATTGAGCAACTTCGTCAAATGCTTTTATTTCTATTTTACTTTAGTAGTTAAAGGTATTGACAAATTAAAAATCATAAATATAATTGTGTTTGCTTTTGGTGAGTTGAAGATTCCCATAATTAGCCAACTCGCATAAGTTAATATAGTGTTGATTATGTTAACGATTTATTCCATTTTCATTCAAAACATTGCTTCAAATTCCTTTATTGACTGTCAATGTGGTCGGGTCTACGTAAAAAGTGTTAGAAACAAATGATGGAATTCAAGAGAGTACTGGCTAATTAATATTACTAAACATGCTATTTTCATTTATTATTTTAGCCGCACTGTTAGCGTGCTCGTGTGTGTGGTGTCTGGGTGAGTGTGCGTGCGCGCAAGAAGTTAAGGTAAACATTTTTAATATGTTAGTTATCTGGTTTTAATGTAATTTAAGATTTATTCAATCAGTGAATGTGCTGTGTTTCTATTAACGTACCATTTACAGTTACGTCACAAGAATATTAATTAAAAATGCGAAATACTGTTTAAGATTTCTCAATCCTGTTAAATGTTTTCCACGTAATGAACAGAATGAAAAGACACTTATCAGGTAGTTTCTACCGTAAAAGCGCTCAGATTTAATTATCAACTGGTATACGGCTGACTCTGTTGAAAGTGAAAATATATAAGTTTAAACTTATGTGGAAAAAGATTAAACTATATACAAAGCAGAGCCCTGCAACAGCTTTTTGCCTTATCTTCCCACTTCAGGGAAAGTAAGATAATTAGAGAAAACACTTTTTTGTAGAGACATGAACAACTGAATCAGGAAGAAAGTCACATAGCTTAAATTCTAATAAAGAAAACAATAGGCTAGATTTTTTCTTGAACAAGTGAGAAGTAACTTAGTATATACAATTTTTTATTTTAAAATTGAAATATAATTTTTCGTCAATACGTATAAATATCCATAAAGAAGGAGAATACGTTTGCAATCGTGCTGAGATGTGAGTGAAATACGTTTGAAAACTTCAAACTGTACTTCTTGTTTTTAAGAGCAAAACTTACAAAAATTTAAGAATCGGTAGGCAATATAAATGTTCCTGAATGCTGTATTATTTTGCTCAGTCAATCGTAAATCTGATAATTAGATAATATTTATATTAAGACGTGGATACTAATACTAAATGCTTGTATTTCAACAGATGCAAACGTCAGACAGACAACAGAGGTTATATATAAATTCTATATATAAATCAACGAGATTGTTCCAGGTCGGTCGTAAGCTTATGTCATTCGTCATTTACTTTAATAAACAGATAATAATAGAAGCGAGGAATTAAATAAAGGAATATAGTTGTGTAAGTACGTGTAATTTTATTGAATCCGTTTTTTACATAATTAGCGGTTTTAAACCTTATGCGATAACTCATTACTGTTGTGTTCGGAACCGATTTGTAGTTCAAAATACAAATGAGTTTCAGGTTATAATTTCTGTTGCAAGAAGTTCTGTGGAAGATTCAATTTGAAAAAATACTCATTGGATCACAACGGTACGGCAAGAAGGTAGAAAAGAGTTTTAGTATAGTTTAGTAATGGTAGGCTAATGGCAAAAATCTGAGCAATTACTGAAATTACTGAAAGACTGGATTCAAATCCACTTAAAGTGAATTGGCTTTTAAGATCTCAGCCGACATATGCTTTCACAAAATCCTATAGCCTTGGAGATTTATACCGGCTTGAAAAATATTAGATCATTTTCAGTTGCATGTGTTAGTCATTGCGTTAGTTGCATTCTTCTTTTTTTGTACTGTATAGTGATGATATAATGAGACCTTTATTAACCGTATACTGTAACTGAGAGGAAGCGGATGGCTATGATTTGCACGTTGTTTTTAACGATCATCGTTTTGGTTAGCATTAATTACAGAGTAGATCATCTTTCACAATTGCAATCATCTTTACCCTCAGAAAACAATATGGTGGCCCACGACTAGCTTCATGGGCAGAACTTTAAGGTTAATGTGCCATATTGTTAAATGCAGTCCTCGAATTTTTTGTGTCTAGTTAAACCAGACCTGAGCCATTTATCCGGTTAAGCGTTTATGTCTTTAAATATAATAATACTGCTGCGACAATTAAGTAACGCTCTCGTAAAGTCGGCAGGTGCTGTTACGTAAAAGTTCTACACATTTCTTGGCTAGCCGCGCAGGCGCAGTGTTTCTGTCAAGGCTGTGCACTAAAGTAGCTTCCAGGCTGTTCGAGTACTCTTAACTACGCGGCCAAAAGAATGGAAAATTATTTTGGAACTTCTGCGGGCTATATATAAGAATCTACGGCCGGCATAGACGTTAGTTATATCTGGTGATATTGTAGAGTGCTGATAAAGTGATTGTCGCGGACTAGTGGAAAGTGATTGTTGTGTTATAATTATTGCGGAACTCTATAACTTATATATACTCTATGTCTAAAACTTGACATTATTATTGCGTGTGGACAAATTTAACTTGAATTATTGTATGAGAGCACCTTGTAGATTTCAAATTGTTATTTGTGACTAATTAAAGCTGGTAATTAGTGACTTCATTGTTGTCTGTATTTTGTTTTCACTGTACAATACGACAAACCGTGAGACCGTCGAAAAATGTTTATAAAACTTCTTTTTATCTTTGAAGAAACTGGTCTACTAGATTTTAGATAGAATTCTTCAAAATGACGTGACGTTATTTTCTCGTTATATGGTATGACGAGTAAATAGTGTGAACCTCATTTACATGATACATGGTTATCGTGTTACTAGAGTACCACGTAAAGATTATAGTGATAAATTTGTAATTTTATAATGCAGTTAAAACTGTGTAATAAATTCTTTATTTTGTTCAGTGGTCCATTGTACTAAGGCTTAATCCCCACCATAAGTATTAAAAATTTCAGTGAAATTCCATAAACACTTAAGGCTATTTCTAAGAGAGTTGTACGTGTTAAAGTAAGTCTTATAAATAATTATATAGGAAGAATCTTGATTTTGTATAAATTTTTGGCACTAGCCGTTTCACGAGTAATTTTACAAAGAACGTGTCAACTATCGATAGAAGGCTTATAAGACGATAGCAAGAAGATTACTCAGGCTTTCTTGTAGGCTTAAGATCATTAAGACCACGGTTACCTGAGAGGTTTTCCATAGAAATGTCTGTATGTCTAAGTACGGCGATAAAAATACATCGATTCCGTAGAATGCCTTGTGATAATGACATCAAATCGAAACCAGGAGCCTTTTTACTAAAGAAATTATACTGGATTAATTTTTTGACTCCATGGAATTAGCAAGATTTAATTGATAATAGCGTAACTACGGGAGGGGATCAGAGGACTTAATCTCCCCCATAAGTATTAAAAATTGTATTAATATTTTATAATCATTTAAGGCTATTTCTAAGCGAGTTGCACCTGTTAAAATAAGACATATAAATTATTATATAGGAAGAATCTTGAATATCAAATTTTTTCTGAGGAAACAACCATCAAACTGATATCTCCCCCCTCCCAGAAGCTAGTCTCATCTTTCCCAGGGGCAGCTCATATTTACGTTCTGGTTGGAAGAACCAGTTGGTACAGAGAAAGTAATATCTTAGTTCTACTTTATCAAATGAGGAATTCTTGATGCCTACAGGTTGGAAGAATTTTGACTAAATATTCAGTAAAATTCTGAAATATCTCTCCTATATATGATAGATGTATACCGCGCCAAAAATATGTTTGCTTTATCCTGTAGCACTTTTCTGCAACTTTTCTCTTTCGTAGCGTCAAACTCGAAGATGGTGCCGGAGAAACGTCTTTCCTGCTTCTTTCTCCTTCCCGATTCACTTTCTGTTGAGTTGTGATGGCCTAAATTTAATCTTACCTTTGTTTTTGGTGAGGTTACAGTAACTGAAACATAGGTGATCTGACTTAAAGTTTGATCTCCAATGGTTTTACACATTTTTTACAAAAACTTTACTTGACAAAACCAAAATTGTTATTATTATTAGCAAAGATAAATCGGCAATTTAGAATTATGTTGTACTTAGTAAATAATTTTTCAAATATCGTACAGTTAAAAAGTGTTCTATTTTTCTCTCTTCCGTGTTTAAAAAAAAAAATTATTTTTCCTCGCTGTAAACAGTTTAGTGTCTATTGATCATTTGTCATCGTGATGCAAATTCCTCTAACTACCTCACGCAAGAAGATAATAAAAACAGGTGTTCAGTGTCTAAGAGATTGTAAATATATGTTGCTATGGTAAAAGGTCACATTTATGTGAGATTACGCAGTTTGAAGTAATACCTGGGCTGTTATATTTTCATAATCCTTAAAGGTTTGTGATCATTATTCTATAGTCAGAAATAGAGCAACCGTTGGAACATTTCTATCTATATTCATAGTTTCGTTCATCTGCAGCCTTGTGCACAACTAATCTCGTAGTTAAAAACATTTGTAACTTTAATTCAGAAAACTTATTGCAGCTATTTGTGCGGATTAAGGATATACATTTCCTCGTGTAAACTATTGTTTGAAGTCTGGCCAATATTTTTGCAAGTAAAACCGACTTAGTCCCAGTGGCAACTGTACCCCCCCCCCCTCAGGTTGACAACAGTACACTTAGAAATAGGCCTAAATTCGACATAGTGACTACATATCGTAATTCGTTTGTAATGAAACGCTGGTATTTGGTATCTGGAACCGTTAGCCAGACAGATTACTGGTTTGAATAGAGAAAATATTCCTACCTTGACTATAATTAAATTACTTTTATTTAAAAAATACAGACAATATTATAGATGATACGTAATTTTATAAGTAAGTGAATTGAAGTACAAATCTCTATTTTTATATGTAAAAAATTTCTGTTACACAGATGCATTTTAAACGTCTCAGAAAACGATATAACACGGAATGTTATAAATTATCGGTCGTATTTCTTTTCAGATTTTCCTCAGAAAAATTATTTGTATCTACACAGAAATATTAAAACTCATAAGGATTGCATAACAGAATTAATGTTTTATAGCTAAATTTTACAATCAAATTATCAGCCTGAAATTGTCAAATTAGGCTACTATATGGCAACAGTAAATAATTCAAACTGTAACGTTAATGGACTGACAACATTTATCAACATGTTTTAGATGATATTCAGATTTTTGTGTTTCTTTATTTTTTGTGCAGCACTATCTTTTGATTTTCACTTTTATCTTTGAAGAGGTTAGAAGATCGGTGTAGACATTTATTTGTTTAACTACGTTGTTCAAATTCGCTACAATTTTCATCGGTTTTGCTTGTAATGTTCTCATTTCTTGCAATGTCTGTAAAAATCTGTATTGAATAGTACATTAAACAATGTTACTGATACTGTGCTTGTAATTATTTTTTAAAATATCGGTACCAACTATTTCATGTAATGAGTTGAAGCGTTAATTATAATCTAAATCATATCGTTTTCCATGCCAGGTAGAATATTCGTGTCTTTAGATATCTCATACTGTTTTTATTAAAACATTTTTGGCATGAACGCAAATATTTGCTATTATTTTGTTTGCGTAAACTTAGAATGTAATGCCTCTAGAAAGTTGAAAAACCCTTGTTGAATAATCAGCATTAAAACAATAGGTATAGTTTGGTGTAGTGTAATTTTAATGTACATATTGTGTGCTAGTTTCGCACGTGTAAGCTTTTGACACGTGTTCTTAAGGGTGTGTGCATTTGACGCTGCTCGGAGCAAGTGCTTTCTCCTGCCTTCTCGTCAATTTGTTTACATTCAATGTAACAAACCTAAAGAAACATTTTGTTATCTGCAGATGTGCACTTACAGTTTGAGCGTTCTGTTTATATTGTGCTGAATATAATCTTAAGAATCTTGAACTCGTTTATACTTAAAACTCTTTTCCATATTAAAATATAATTAAATTTTGAACTAACTTTTGAAACGTTGATCTGAGATTTGTCTGTCCATTTTTGTCTGTTATACACCTGGCAGTCTATTTGTCTTTAGCTTAATCATTTTTTACCTAACTATCCTTTTTTGTATATATATTTATCTACGCAAAATTTTGAGTGACGCCAATTGGGTGTTATTTTAGAAATTGTTTTGTCGTGTTAATAACAGTTTGTAACTACGGGCGTCAGACAGTTTCAGATAATCACTGCACGTGATAGCTCATAACAGTGTAGCTCAAAAAGCTATGTTTTTTGCCAATGTTGGAAGTGTATTTATTTTCGATAACTATCAAGACATCTTTATTTTATTTACAAGAGTGATATCACTTTCTTCATGATTATAAAAGTATAAAAGTTTTGATCGTTTCAGTAGAATGCTGTCAAATGTATGTAGTGTTCTATTACGTACAAGTTGTCTTTACACCTACATTTGTGTAATAGTTTATGTTCTTAAAAGTAATTATTTTATATAACCGTTTTTATGTATTTATAGTTACATTAAATGTGGCAATTATTTTATCTGCGTAATATTGTATAGAATTTTGCTATCCAAAATTGTATAGAATTTTCATTCTACCGTCCAAAAGTGTACAGGATTCATTTGTAATATTTGACCCTTACCTAGTCAAGATGACTTACATTCGGATAAGTAAAATGATAAAACGAATGAAGACTTTTTGTTTAATAATTTGTTTAATAAATTTTGTACCAAACGGATATTTATTATTTTTTTTTATAATTTTATCTTACAGCATGCTCCATTACAATTGTGTAATACTACATGCTAAGATTTTCCGTATTTGACGAACAATGTTTTTATATGCTTACATCAAGTAATTACAAATACGTATTAACTAACATATTTTACAAATGCTTTTGTATGAATAAAAAAAATTTGATTGTTTAAAATAAAATAACTTATTAGGTTTCAATTGAACTAATAATTGTTTTAAATTCATTCAGATGTTTTTTTATAATATCTCCTTTTGTAGGTGGCCAAGTTCCTTATTTTTTTACACTGTTGATTAAATTTTGTCTCTGATTGTTTAACATCTCACAGCCGTATATGATGTGATCCACTGTTTGTTCTCCTGCATTGCACTGGCACATTGGGTCGTTTGTTATCTTGAAGCGGTGAAGGTAAGATTTCGTTTTTCCGTGGCCAGTCACTATTGCCGTGAAGTTGGGAGTCATTTCGGATTTTGTTTGTAATCTGTCTGTAAAAGAATCTTTAAAGCAAAACAGATATTAAATAAGACAATGTGTCAGCGTACTGTATATAAAGACTAAAGTTTTTTTTTTAATCAACTTTTCTAAAAAGATATATAAAATTGGTAACTAAAAACAGATTTGTTAGAATAACGATTTTGTATTTAAATACTTTTATGTTATAAAACTTCTCACTTTATCTGCGCAGAGACAAATGTAAGAGAGCAAGCAAAATCATTAACTACGTGAACGATAGATTGTCATCACGATAGTTACTCTCCAAGGACGGCGGTTTTCTTCAAGCTTGCTGTTTATCACTGAATATTTAACAAGCTAACTTTCACAAAGCGCTACCCAACTACTTACATTATTAAATATATGCCTGAGCGTACGCTGGAATACAAATCGTGTGCTGTCCCCAAATTAAATTACTATTAACACGATAACCGCTGTCCGTTGGTACACTCGAGTTTTATTCAGGGTGCGTTTTTGAGAGAGTTGAATACTTTAAAGATGACTTTAATCTATAACTTCGCTCACTTTGTGTAGACAGTGACTGATTATTTATTTCCGTGTACTCTGAAGAAAGAGGTTATCGGCTTCTTAGCAGGCCTAACACTGATAGGAATGCTAATTAATTTAGAGGATGTATGCACAGTTTGAACATGTGCCATTAGACTTAAAAGAAATAAGCTATTTGTGTTAACTCGTAGCAATAAAAAATTGTTTTTTTAAATAGTGCTAAATCTACGAAACGTGTCTTGATATGAAGTTAATTTATCGAGATTAGGTCCTCAAAAAAAAAGAATAAAACCAAAAGTAACTTTATGAAATTTTTAACGATTTGTTATGTTGTTTTATTTATAAATATGAAGTAGTCAAAGAACGCATTACGCTGTGGAGTATACCAGATTATCTAAATTGCGTTACCAACATTAATTATGAACATTCTTGTTTTCTGACAATGAACCTAAACTCGTAAAAGATATTCTAAGTTATTCTATTATTCTAAGTTATTCGTTATTCTAAGTTTCAAACTGTTTGAGTTGTATGGTTTAATACTGTCTTTCCAGCCAATAGCTTAAAAACATAAGCTGCGTGTTAGAAATAATACTAACAAATTAGCCATAAAATTCCTGCCAAATTTCAATATTTGTTTAAAGTGTTATGTAGATTATATACTGCCATATATTGAAGTTGATATACATAACGCATTTCTACTAACGTTATATTCTGTAACTATGAATCAAACTGAACAAAGGACATATCACACTTACGATGTTACGTACGAATACTTAAGCCTATACGATATTCTTGATAACTTCATAACTCCAGAATGATAGTGTAGTCTGTACTGTGATTCTGAATCACGTAGCGCTGAAATTTACATAACCATTATAGAGGGAGGCTTTGCACAGCGCCACCTCCCGCCCAGCCCCAGACAGGTATGTGAATGTGTAGGTGCGCGCGTGCGTTTGGCAATGACTTAATTTTTTATTCACCAACCGTTTCGAAGTGATTTATATTCAGTTATTGAGGGATTTATTCGCTGGAAGACGTGAGTTAAAAAACCTATTGCTGTATTGTTAAAGCAAATAATTCTTCTCATAGAAGTCATTTATTTGCAGCCGCATAAACTCTGAATATTAGACAGACGTAGGTTTGGGGTAGAAAGCGTGTAGCCATTTCAGATGCGGTAAATTGTATCAGCTTTCTCGCTCTAATATTCTGACGGCTTAGAACTTCATACATGTTTGCTGTATCACACGTTACGTGAAAACGATCCAAAGTAAAATTTGTGTTATATTCAGACACAGTGTTGTACTTACTGAAAGCCGTCTGAGCGTAAGGACGGATTAGAATAATGGCTCTGGAAGGAACTTACTGCACTGATATTTTATCACTAGACGAAAGTATTCTGTTTATATTGAAGAATTATGGTGATGATAATAGCAGGAAGAAGAAAAGAAAACACAAGAATTGTTCTGTATACGTGTTTAAGCATTCGTGTCTCGGGCTGAACTTGGATGTTGCATTGGTCAAGATGAAAAGCCAGCTACCATAAGGAAACAAAGAACATTAAAGTAATTGAAACGTTCACGTCACACAAAACATATAAAGCTTAAAACACGTGTGTTTGATCTACGTCGTATACGAAAATAAAGCAACGTATTTAATAAACGGAAGAAGCGATAGGTCCAATAAAAACAAGTCAAAGTTTCCACGAGTGTAACTCACTTTGTGGGCTTTGTTAATTTCACGGGAATTTACTATACCGATTTAGGTTATTTCGTTTAGCGTTTGATCTTTCAATCCTATTCGATATGCATAATTTCATTTGCACTGTTGGTACAGATTTATTTTTGAGCATCTTTTACATGAACGCACACATAAGCTATGCCTTCACGATCTCTAGTAGATTATCGGAAAATTAAGTTTAATACAAATTATTTTAATATAATTATTAGTAAACTTCTTGCTGTGTTTATGACAGCAGTAATAAGATAATTCTTAAACAGAAGAACATTTTATTTGAATGTACCAATGTAAAGAGTTTTATCTTTTCTGAATTAAAAATGAAAAATTAAATATAAACTATAGTCACATATTATATTCTGATGTAGCTACACAGAAAATAAGTAAATATGTAATTATATCAAATAAACTGATAAGTAGCTTAATGCATTGCTAACAATGCTTTTGGCAGTATTATTGTTACGCACCCTATATCGAATAGATTGGTTTGCTTTATCAAGATTCAGATGTAAAGAAAATTAAGAGCTAAAAATTATGAATATAAACATATAAGAAACAGATATTAGGCTTTAAATGGTAAACAGTAGCGAGTAGTTTTTAAACTACAGATACATTAAATTAAGGGAAAACACAAAAAAGCACCCGTAGTTGTTTATTTTACACAACTTTAAAACATATTAAACAATATTTTATAATGAATTAGCGGTATAATTCTGTATCGGGGTAGCTCAGTTGAAAGGGGCTCAATTTGCATGGCATACGTTTGATCAGCTTTGTTGTGGTTTCGAATCAAGGTCGAGTCAACCCAATCCCGTCTTCTTACTGTTGGGGCAAATCGGCTATTTGGACGACTATCGTGAGTATAGGTAACAACAGGCCTTCCCATCGTGCACCTCCGTGACTGCACTGAATGTAGTTTGATACTTCCTGGCGGGTGGTGGGCTGTGAACTGTACTACGTCCATGGGGCTAATACGTCAGGCAGAAAGAAGAAGACGAAGAAGAAGACTAAGAAGAAGAAAATAATTTCCCCGTAACTCGCCGAACGCTAAGCTCTTCGTACTGTTTGATACATTTCAGTGTCCTAACCACTTTCAGGCTATACTCGACTAATTTTATAGTGACAGATGTTTACACTATAATAAAATTGGTCGTGTAAACCCTGAAACTGGTACAAACTCAAAATGGATTTGTTCAATACGTGGAGATATTGGTTAGTAGACAATAATGACAACTCTGGAAGAGACACTGCAAAAAATACAGTATATGATTAAAAATAATTTCCCAAAGGCAATTGTGTAACATCTTCTTCTTCTCCTTTTCTTCTTCTTCGAGTGCTTCGTCGTTTTATTTATCATCATCTTTCCCTTTCTTCTTTCTAGGACTAATCTCTTTACTTTCTTATATTTTCTTCCTACCTCGATCTCATCCTTATGCGATTAGTAATGGATGTATTAGAATACGATTAGTGAAAAATATTATAGAAAAATATAAGCGCTGCAAACAAAACGCACCACCCCTCAACAGCGCAGACAGAAATAGCTAAGTTTGTAGTAACTGTGGGTTGGAGAAACACCTTACAGTCGCTACGTTGTTATTGGGGAAGTAATTTGTTGCGTTTGTAACATCCTGTGACTGCACCCGTGAGTCATGTTCAGATAACGTTGTTACAAAGATTGTGATATTATAACAGTGGGATAAAGAACTAAACATCTGCAAAATTGCTACTCACATTGTAACGACATCAAAACGCATAGTAAACAATAGCTTTCCATGTTTACAAATTGTTTAACACACAATATCGCAAAAATTATTAAAAGGCAGTTTACAAATGTCCGCTTGCAATAATTAACACTAAATACCGTTGTCCAATAAAACCCACTGATCAAAAGTGACTATGGCGAGCCTATTTGTGACTAGAAGAATCAGCGGTATGGCGCCATAAAGTCTGGCAGTAAGTTCACAATGCTCTAGTTGCCTGGAGAGTAATGAGGCAAATGAAGGCACGTGGGAGATCCAGAAACCGCGAGGTCATTTTGACACAACATGTGAACAAAGTCACATGGATACTACGCCAGTTAGCTACCTTATCGGCGTAACCATATTGAACAGTGTTAACTCATGAAATTACATGGAATAATAACAGTTTAAAGTTCCAACTGAGTTGACTGACTTTGCTGGTTAAAATGTACTTTTCGTACTTTATTCGTACTTTTACTGGCAGTATCAAAGTTTCCTATTATATTTAAAACGCTCCATTTATTTCAAGTAGACAGCTTATTTGTTTTTGTGTTTTTACTTCTTTGTTTAAGGTATACTCTTAAAAATTTGCTTCATAATTAGATTATGTGATCTAGATAATGTGACGAGTATACGTTAATTATTAACAAAGTGTAAGATAAGCTATTTTATGCTGTCTAAAAGTAGAATTATGTAGTGTTTCATGTAAATTATACGTCTGAGTAAATAAATTGTTTAGAACTAATTTGCAAATGGCGACGTTAATGCTAACTCAATGTAGTTGAACTCTGAGATGTAAGAAAAATTGGAATCTGTATCTTAAAGCCACCTGGTGCTTATCAGCCACTAAATTTGCAGTAAAGGTTTTTTTCATCTCAGCGAACCCAAACAATATGCGTCTACAGAATCCGACTTTTTGAACGTTGCAAAAAAATTCGCTTTGCACATGAAGCAATACGACACTCCAAACCAAAATTTAGTATGCCTAGCCTAATTTACATAATATATTAGCTGAATTTAGCAAACATTTAAATTAACTACTAATTTTGCTGCTAAGGCGGAAAAAACGAATATATGACAGAAACAAAAAAAGTATTCATAAACAGAAGTTGTATCGTACAGTTTCGAGTCTCTTAAAAAAAAACTGTTGTCTGAAAAAACCAATTAACGCATACATCAAAATGCGTGCTTTAAAAACTTCTAAAATTTACTGTATAATTTTTTCGTAACTTGCAAACAGAACGACAAAATTTTTGTTGGCAGATTTGCATATTTGAAATAAAAAATTTCTTATTGAAAATTTAGTGTTTGTCACAGACCTTATAGATTGAGTGAACTGTTATTAAAGATTTATAAAAATTCCCTTTTTTAAATAAATGTTTACATGTACGTACTTCTATTATGACGCCACACATTATCTTAAATTGACTTAAATTTTATAAAACAATGGCAGTGCCTGTTTTACTATGTGGATCTGAAACATGGGCTCCTACAAATAAGATTAAAAACCAGATTAAAACTTCGGAATGGAAGTTTCTGAGAAGAATAAAGGGTTGCACAAGACAGGATCGTTTACGCAATGAGGATATTAGAGAGGAGCTACAGATATTCTCCATAAATGATGAGATACAGACATATCGCAGGGAATGGTTACTGCATCTGGACAGAATGGAGGATGGACGACTACCTAAGATTGCGTTTCAATATAGACCATTTGGTACAAGAGATGTAGGAAGACCGAGAGTGAGATGTAGAAATACTCTGTGAAGACGGAACAGGTAAAGTGCCTACTCCGTGAGGTGAAAAAGAAGAAGAAGAAGATGTAGGTACTTAAATAATATACGTCAATGTTTACTTATGCATACTTTTGTCGGCGAGGATTAAATAAAATTTCCCGTACTCTTATTTCATATTTTATATATTAACTAAAAAGATATTGTATTGGAAACTAATGTAAAAAAGCTAATATTTTTCTTATACAGATGAAGTGCCCTATCACATGGACGATTTCTAAAAGCAAATATCGCGTCAACAAAAGTTCTGATAGTAGTTATATATTGTTGTTTTCTTGGAGTCTCAAGAGACTGTGTAATACTTCCGGCTTGTGTTATTTATCTTTAGATGTTTAACTTCCACAACACCGTATCCCACCACCCACATCGCCGCCCACCCACCGTCTATACAAACAGTTTTGCCTTCAACACGTTAACGGCTTGGTCCGCGTTATAGAAGCTGATATACTGTATTCGTTGAATATTTCACAGATTATTAAATCAAACATTTTTCACATTTTTGGTAATTAGTAACTGATCATTTACATTAGTGTACTATTAAGAAAAAGTAAATCATCCAGACCTATTAACATGTCTACTAACACTATCGATGTGTTGCTGTGCAGGTGGTATTTCGTTTCTTCCTGTCAAATAAATGAAGCTCTCCTGCAGCTCTCATTTCTTGCATTGGCTTGCAACAGCTCTCAGGCTTCTCGGGTTTCCTTGCCTTCTGCATTCTATGCCGTTGGCCAACACTCGTCTCATCCGTCTTAAGGGGTGATATTTCTCACCCCAAGGGAAAGAGAGTGACATGGGTCTCTACTTGCTCGCCCACCTTCCTAGGAGGTTATAGGCACTTGGTAGAGGATGCCGAATTGTTTCCCCGTCTCCCGACACTTGGCATTAAGTTTCAAGCTGGCTGGCTAGCTGTACGATCTACTGCATTACTATAAGAGCAGTAATTAATTATATTTTTAAAAACTGATAGAACCTGCTCTACAAATTCATAAAGGTTTTTATTTTTCACATACGGACATTCTGAGTTCCTACACATTTGCAAAGTACAAAATTACCGACCAAACGAAAGAGGATAAGGGATGTAAGGCCCCTACGGCGTAGCAGCTCCCGTACAAATTAGCATGCCTGCAAATTAAGTCTACCCTTTACTGAGGTTTAGATTTTCAAAGACGGCGTTTTAATCGGATAAACTCTTTTTAACTGAGACAAATTTGTGGTAGTTTTTAAATAATATTTAGAAAGATCACAGTCTGAGGTGCTCAATGTATTGGTGGTTGAACACAAATCAATAGCAACGCGACTGGAATAAGAAACGGAATATTTTTTTGCACGTCGACATTACTACTTCCGGCGCGGCCAGGATAACAACCACGTTTGCGCGTTCTGAAAAAGCCACTTCTTGAAAGACAGATAAGACGGGAATCTCGAAAGAAAGAAAGACAAAAGGAAGATAAGACAAGCCTAATAAGAGTTTCGCATCCGCGACTAAGATGACACCCATTCCTGTGGAAGGAATATATAGTGTGTGATTTACGTTTAGAGATTTAATAACTGTAGTTCTCTTGAGTGACGAATGGTAATGCAGAGAACTATGGTAGGTCGTTCATCACTTTTGGAACTTTTGAGACTGTGACGAGAGTCAAAGTAATTTACGATCGGACATGATTTACGATTATCCTTATAAAAACACAACTTAAACTCTTTGCGGTAATATTTTATTCGAATCTAGAGCTTAAAAACTGGCAGATGTGTCTTCCAGAATATTTTATGATTGGTCACTCTACATAGTTGCATAAGTTCAATCTTATGTGCGGGACCATTAGGCGAACCCTTAAGTCAGAAGTAAAGGAATAGGCCTAAAATTCTGCAAGGTGATAGCTCTTCCCACACTTCTTTATGGCTCTGAGAATTGGACTTTGACGAAAGGCCAGGCCAGTCGCATCCAAGCGGCTGAAATGAGATTTCTCAGGCACGTGGCAGGGTATACTCACCATGATCATGGAAGAAACACAGATATACGGCAAGAACTGAATATTACGAATATACTCGACAGGCTCGCCCAGTATCGGATGAATTGGTGGGAACATCTTTGCCGAATGGATGAATGCCGCATCCCCAAACAACTATGGAACTATAAGCCGAGGGGACGGAGAGATGTGGGACGTCCGAGGAAGCGCTGGAGTCACCAGCTCTAATCTTTAATTATTTGAGACCAGAACAAACCACTCTTGGTTTAATTTTTGAAGAAGAAGAAGATGATGATGATGATGATGATGATGATGATGATGATGATGATGATGGTGATGATGATGGTGATGATGATGACGATCTAGAGCTTAAAGTTTAAGCTCCCGTGGTACTCGAAATGAACTGCTCTAAGGAATGTTCACTAAGCAAAATTAACGAAACTGTACGTCAGACAAATCTGTGAAAATCTTTGTATGGTCAGTAATAAGTACAAAGAACATAGTATTAAATATCCACATCTTTTTTTTGTTATTCTTTGCTTTAATAGTATTTAAACCCGTCAGTCAGGGGCTTTTTTAAATGGGCAGGCGAAGAGTTCCAACGCCCTCCTCGATAATTTTAACGCATAAAATGATCAAGATATAAATACATGTGAAATACTACATCATTAATTATTAAAAAAAAAATAACTCTCAAAGCCAAATTGAATAATAATTATCTGTATATATTGTGAGTTACCAACATGAAATGTATTCATTCTCATTGAGTTTTTTGTTCTTGTAAATGAGAACACTTGTCTTTATATTTCTGATTCTTGGTTACGAACAAACAGTGTGCGCGCGCATGTATTAATAAATTTTGCTCACGTTACAATTTCATTAATTATACGACATGAAAGATCTTAGCTTCCCTCAGGAAGTAAATGCCACCTGTTATCAGTACAATTACCGTAATTTTCTAAATTTTTGTACAAATTTTCGGAGTCACGTTACACAATTTTTTATTAGCCAAAAACATTCCTTAAAGTAGTTTTATTATGTTAGTTACATTGAAGCTACGTTAAAATACTTTGCAGCAGTTTTAAAATAATGCTGCTGAGGAAATAGATAGTACCGCATCGCTTATTGGCTACGTGACGTCTTGCACGTATATTTGCGCGGCAACCCACGAAGTTGTTCCCGGCGTTTCGAGATCATTCTGCGCAGCAGAATTACAGAACGCTCTAATAATTCGATGCAACTTCCAGAGCTTACTCGACTTTCTTCCGGCATCCAGGCCCGCTACGCCACTACACTGCTAGGCGGCGGATTATAAAAACTGGTTTTCGAATCGGCCCATTTCAGTTTAGACCTGGCGATATTAGAGTGCGGTTCGGAGTTATTGTGGTGGTTTAGCGGAAAGTGATCATTATGTTAATTAGTTCAAAACTGTAATAAAACGTTTACTGTAGTTGTTGGACAAATTTCACTTGAATTATTTTATAAAAGTGTCTTTTGTGGATCTATAACTGATGTCAGTGTCTAATTAAAGTTCGTAATTAGTGACTTCATTGGTGTCAGTTATTCTGTTTCCACTGTACTGAGGACGATCCGGTGTGACCGTCGTGACAATAATGTGTTGAACCGTGAATGAAGCGAAAAATTAATTTCCTTATTTAAGTCGTGTTGTGTTTGTTACTTCTTTACGTAAATCAAGTTGAAGATGATGGAAAACATTGACGTCAATTAATTAATTCATGTTAATTAATAAATAAAATAACTAATGTACCACAGGCGCCAGAAATTACGTCAAACCAAACAAAACTATAAACTAAGGTATCGATCAACTGATTAAACTGAAATAAGTACTCGTATTTGTAATGTGACATAGTCCCATTCAATTTATTAGCTGTAAAAATTAAATTGGTTTTTGTCTCCCGTAAAACTTTAAACGGTTTCTTCAGTAACATTAATTTTGTTACATACTTTTTGTTAAGTTTTTAAAGGACTCAGAAGCAGACGTATCAAGACAATCAGAGGAGGCACAAACTCACAAGCGCATGTATCTAATTTTCATGAACAGATTTTCTCAAGTAATATTTTCTCATTTTCAGAAAATGTAAATTCAAAATATGAACGATGTGACGAAATTTCTTGTAATATACTTTACTTTTCTTATCTTAACATTTCGAACAGGCTACGATAAAAGGAAATAAATGTGTACAATTTTAGGCCGGCAGAATACTAAGCGCAAGAGCTAACAAAATTCTCGCGTATCTGAAATTCTTTATCCGCAACCCTTTTCGCTCGTATAATATGCATAATCGATGCGTCTACAAATGACGTTTATAAGGAGGAATGTCGCTTCAGTAGCAGCCACAGTACAGTATAGACATTCTGTAGCTTGTAGATCCTAAAGTGAACAAATCCTTGCAGGGAATATAACTGAATGTAAATCACTTCGAAACGGTAGCTGAATAAAAAATTATGTCATTGCCAAACGAGAGCAAGCGCACATACACAGTCACATACCTCAGTAAGTGCCGTCTCTTGGGCCGGGAGCGCCGTAGTACTGTACAAAGCCTCCCTCTATAATGGCTATGTAAATTTCAATGGTACGTGATTCAGAATCACAGCACAGACTACTCCACTATCATACAAATGCGTTATAAAGTTACTGTGGAATCGCATTAGCAATACCAGCTTCCTGAACTATATACAAATATGCGCTCGTTCATCTTACAGATACAATGCAACAACTATGCTCATTTCCGACTTGAGCAACATATTTGTAGCGATAATTAGTTTTCCGATAATTTTTGTCATCAACCAGGACATGAGTCGTAAACAAATTACACAAAATCCATGTGCATATTAACCTTCCATACCAACTCACAACTCACTTTAACTCCACAAATTTGCTGTCGACGGATTAGCAAAAACGCTTGGATATTTTAAGCATGACCTAAATATTATTCTTATTTTGTGACGAACTACAAAGGGTTAGTCTGCATAAACACACTCATAACTACTCGCCACATTTATTTGTATCTTCTTCTACATTTTTTCTACTAGTTCTAAAATGTAAAAATTCTACGTGCAATTCAATATTTCTGTCTAAAATATATCTTCTTCAAATCAGATTTTGTTATATTCGTAGGCTGTAGTTTACTCAACACCAGCAAGTCCAGAACTCTATTAAGAGGGTCTGTTTTTAGCGTATCATAAAGCTTTAATGAACAGTTTTTAAAATTGCATCGTATATAATCCTCATGTCCTCGTAAAATATTTTTTAAACAAAGATGCTTTAACTAGTTTATCGTTCCAATGAATCCACCACTAGTCTTTTAAACCTGTGTAGTTTCTTTTCTTTAACCTGTCCTTTTAAATTCCGAACTCCATTCGGTTTTTCTCTTGAGTTTTATGTAATGAAAGATGTAGGCCTATGTAGTGGATTGTAAAAAAGAAATTAATTAACTGTCACAATATCGAGAAATGATATACAAGTATACAGGGATGATAACATTCTCTGCAATGTAGACTGTACATTTCTTAACTTTAATATACAACAAATAGAACAAAGAGAACAATTTCCTAGACCTAGGCAACAGGTACCTAGGAAGATGAAGTAACTTTGATTCATATCGATCCCTCGTCTATGTTGTAGGTATCCATTACGTTTTTACCTGCATGCATTACACATTTTTACTTTTCCAACGGCGGTTAAATAGTGAATCCAATTTTGTGTCCCAAAATGTGTGTGTTACAGTCGTAGTCTGGGCTCTGATGTAGGTATGACGGTAGCAAAGTTATTTTAAATTTCCTTTTCTGAGGCCTAAATTCCTTATAACTAAACAGTACATAGTAGTTTATTTTGCCTAAGTTTTCTTTGAATTTTAGCTACGTTTTAAAATGATTTGTTATTTGTCTTTGTTATTTACCGTTCCTTTTACAGGGGTATTAGCCGTATAACAGTTTCTTATGCTATACTATTACTTCCAACACGCCCTACGGTTTAGTTCATATGTCCCAAGAAAACAGGCCTCCCTTTCTGACACCAACAGATTCCCTTCCCTCTCCACAATATAATCAGTTTACTCAACACCTATTGCTACAATATACTAAAGTCAGTTCCTCCTAAATACTTCATTCTACTTCTTTGATTTCTATTTGTATCGGGCATCTTAGGACCACATGCCAATTTCAATTCTTTATTCCTTGTTCTTTTCTTTTTCTCCAATATTCTTGCATCTTTTCACATGTCTCTTCTTCCTGTCTTCAGTCTACTTTGAACCTGCGTTTTTCTTTCTCCTCTCCTGGATTTCTTCCATTTTTTAACACTTTTGTCAGAAAAACTTCTCTTTCAATCGCATGGGGTAGTGGCTTCATTTAGTGGACTTTCCATACTGCAATTGAAATTGTATAAAGTGCAAAAGTAGGAAATCCAGACAAGATCGGATTGTTAGTCCAATTGTTTTTCGTGGTGTACTCCACTAGGTTCTTCCGCTCTCTCTGCCTTTGGGAACTCAGATGCCTCATCCGCCTTTGAGACCGTTGACAGGGTTTCACCTGTAACCCTCGGCAGAGGCCCTTACTGGGTGTTATCATCCGGAGCCAGATGTACCCAGGTTTTTGAAGAGGTCACTTCTTTGTTTTATTACAGAGCCAAATTAGTTTTATTTTTGGCGCTTTTCTCAAAATGTTATACCGTCCATCATTCATTAGTGAATGCTGCGAGTCAACTGTTGGCTGCTTCTTACTTTTCCTTCTTCTATTTTTTCTTTTATTTATAATTTTTGAAGGCAGAAGAACTGGAATATTCCACTTTCTTATTTTCTATATGCTTGTTCCCTACTTATATAGGGAACAAAATATACATTTTGGGTAAATTTTCTATATATAATAGAATACCATACTGTTATTTTTGATAGTTTTGATTAACGCGTGTGTAGTTTCGCAGTTGCTTGGCATACCAGACTACATAACAAATACTATAGGCCTGAAATACTATCCAGCATTCGTAAACAAAAGAGCACTTTACAACCTAAAATATATTTTCCTTCACTGTTCACAGTTACATACTGTAGTATTTGTTTTTTTCTACAAATAACATTCAACACTGAAACACACACAGCTTCACGCATAAATTATCTAATATCTATATTGTAAAAAATAATGTTTATTACCACGTAGATATTTTTCATGATGCTGACAATCCTATTGTATGATTGTCGTAGTGAGCCTACAAATTATTATCTAACACGTCCTCTAACAGTAGTAGTTTCTGCCAGCAATGTACTGTTTTAACTAAAACGAGAACCGTTACCTTGTAATAAGACCTTGGAAAATGATCATCTTACAAATAAACTAAAATCTTTTTATAGTTTATTGTATTATTACAACGTTTTGTTAGACCTGCTCCTGCAATTTACGGTGCAATGACTTTAAAATAAAACATTCGTTTTTCCTTTTAGATGTTTTTGAAATATTACAGATGTGGGTAGTAATGGCCTATAAAAATGAAAGTCGTGGTGTTAGTATAAACATTGTTGTATTTTCGAATTTAAGAAAAACATAATTTTAGTAGTATTTATTATTCAACGTGTGATACTGCTTATAGTTGGTAACATAATTAGTTAGTTGCTTATATCGGTTATTAAATATTACAAGAACACCGAATCTCCTGAATAGAGGAAAGACACTTTTAAATATCTATAAAGAGGTGAAAATCACGTAAAGGTAAAGTATTTAAATATATATTTTCCCGCTTCAATAACCAAAAAATCTTTAACTAAGTCAAAATAGTCCAAATTTTGGCCTTTTTCATATTTAATTAATATGGTCAGTTAATATTAAATCAAATGTTTATTCACAATAAAAAATGTATTACTAAGTATGGTTTTTGAAATTCACCGTAGTTGATCAGATTTGCCGTCTTGAGCAAATCCACGTGTTGTACTCCCTGTAGCGTAGGCCCTGAGTAAGAAATTACTTCTTAAACCAACTAGGCCTAAAACAATAGGTTTTACACATAAAGGATACAAATAATGATCTTTGTATAACAGCCTACATAATTAGGCCTATCATCATGATCATCTAAAGGCCTTGTCGAGTTAGCCACGTCTCTCTCTCCACCACTGCCCCCTTTAAGTCGTAGTGCGATAGGAAGTTCATCTCCTTTCCCATGTCTTTGAAGGACGCTGCTCTTGGTCGTCCTCTTGATTTCCCCCCAACACCTCCCTTCAAAATGTTACTTAAAAATTGATTGTGTCGTAACACGTGCCCGATCAATTTTACCCTTCTTCTTCCAATTATTTTTAAAAGCGATATATTCGTTCACTTCTGGAACGCCTTGCTCATGACTTTTCTTATCCATCCAATTCGTCCTCGACGTTTTCCTCCAGACCCACGTTTTCATTGTTTCCAGCTTCCTCCTTTCTATTTTTCCCAGGATCCACGCCTCACACCAATAAGTTAAGACAGTCCACACAAATGTTTCTGCAAACCTTTTCCTTACCTCCATACTTAAGTGATTATTTTTAAGTAAATTCCTTTTTTTCTGAACCGCCTGCTTTGCTAGAGCTATTCTTCTCTTAATCTCTGTCCCATATCTATTTTCACAAGTGATGGTGTTCTCCAGGTAGCAAAAATTTTCAACCTGTTCTAAAATTTTATTTACCGAATTTAATATAAAGTTTTACATTCTCTTTCTTCTTCCCTATCATCATTGTTTCTGTTTTCTTCTTGTTAATCTTTAATTTAAGTTTCCCTAGGGTTTCAGACATGATGCCTAACATTCTCTTCATTCCTTTTACCCAGTCTTCGATTATTACTATATCATGTGCAAAGCGGATGCTGTGTGTGAATGGCCCTTCCATTAGTCTTAATGCGTTTGGTTTTTCCTTTCATTCTCTTTAATAAATGATATAAACAGATATGGAGACAAAGGACATCATTGACTGACCCCTCTTCTTATTCTGGCTTCTTTTTTGCAGCCGCTTATATCAATTTCAGTCTTCTGCAATTTGTACAAATTCAAAATCAGTCTTCCATCCCTTCAATCAAATTCAAAATTTCTCATTGCTTGACTTCACAGCTCCCAATAAAACATCTCGAAACCTTTTCTCAAGTCGATGAAAATCGAATCCGTCTTCCTGTTAACTGCTGTTCTGCTCTCTATTAATCGCAGCGTTAGTATGGCTTCTCTAGTTCCCCTTTCTAATCTGAAACCAAATTTATCTTCTAATTAGGCTTAAGAAAGGCATACTATTGTTATCTATCATATCACTGAGTTTTAATATACATAATCAATATATTCGTTCTTTGCAAACTGTCTTTTGTACACATCGATTAATGCCACGACTATGGCAAATGCAATGTATTTTAACTTCAATATTGAAGTTGCTCAAAGAGCTATCATACACAGAACCGTATGAAAACTATAGCTTTTTTCCACACATCTACGTTGCGTAAGTGGTAATCATGGACGATTTTACAGTTAGTTATTTGCTGTGACTGTACCGAGAACTGTGAGTAGTTAGACAAGCGGGAACACACAGGAATACGTAATGCGGGAAAATTCAGAATTCTCCCTTCAAACAACAAACGACTTTGATAATACAGGTATTCAAAATCAATCCGCCTCTAATAACGTCAACAAAAAGAATTGTTTTATGTTAGTAGCGTGTTGAACAGTAGCGGAATTTTGTAATTCGCACGGCTTACAGCGAACAAAACTCAGAATATAACTCAATATCAATCACTTCGAAACGGTCGCTGAACACACGCAATGGCGTAGCATGCACACATCATACACGTTCACACATTCACAGAACGAGTGTTGTCTGGGTCTCCAGCGCTATACAAAGCCGGCTTCTATAATGGCTATGTAAATTTCAGCGATACGTGATTTAGAATCACAACACAGACTGCTCCGTTATCATACAAATGCGTTTTAAAGTTTGCTTTAATCGCTACCGAGCTGCAGAAATACATACAAATATATGTACTCTTATACCTTTACATATACGTAACAACAGCTTCTGTTTTTAACTTGTCTATAACTCAGTGTTATTGCTACCTCATTTAACCGTTACCGTAGGCAACCAAAGCACCTGTTATATCAATCGCACTAGTGTAGTTACGTTGCTGCCATGTTTCTGTACATCATTAAGCAACTGCTACGTTGACAGCAGAATGACGACGGCATAACGGGTCGGCTCATTGAATATGATAGGCTGTGATTGTTTTGTGTCAACCTCGAGGCCACGTGGACTAAAAGCGATAAAGTCATTTTACTAACGGGACGACCCGATTGGTGTTTCGCAGAGACAGTGCCGGGACGTGCCACAGTTTTAAGAACACGTTATTACATCAAAGGCTTCCGACTGTGATCATTTTGGTCGAGACAGGATTACAGGCGTTTACCGTAAACTGCTGTTAGCTAATATTATTCGACGTTTCACACTTTATAGTTACCGAATGTCTCGCAGAACATTTTTCTTACAATACCAAAATATAATCTATGCCTACTAGCGAAGAAACAAACCTGAATTCTGTAACCAAGCGATTTAACCGCAATATTAAAGTGATGTGTCTGTTGTCATAATCAAACAACACCGTACAGTGGATTATTCCGCTCTTGGTTGATGAAATGTAATGAGATTTTGTACACGCGCAAATAGTGTATTAACATGTGCTTACAATGTACAAATATAGTTTAAACTATTGCCTGCATACCTAACAAATACTGCTCCTAAACTGCATTTAAAATTACACCTATTATAACTTACTACCTGACAAACAACTTTTATCTTTTCTGAATTTTCTTTAACTGTAGACTATTGTTGCCTTAATGGGTAACAAATATTGCCTAATATTGATAACAAATTCAAAAATTTAATAATAACAATAGGAGCGTATGCTTTAGAAAACTAAGCCATATTTTTAGTTTTAAATTTGGTTGTGGGCAAACTGTAAAATTGCCGTATAAGCTGTGTCAGAATCTTCTGAACGGGGCTTAGACTTCATTCACGATAAATATTTATTACTTAAAATTGCCTAAGATTTGAAAATTTTTACTTCCTATTTTGAAAACCAAGGAGATGACAAATGAGTTCCTTAGCCCTCCTGTGAAACCGTTGTATAACTTAAAACTATCTCTTTCAGTTTTAAACTATGTTACTTTTTTCTTGGAAGTTCACTGAATATCGCCTTATTTAAAATAATTTTAAAACCTTAATAGTAGTCACGACTTCAATGAATACAGTAATTCAGGATGGCCTTACTTCATATGCAAACTTTCCTGCAACTTTCACAAATAATAATTGAATTTATCTTGAGGACATAATAAGTTTTACAGTTAGGATTAAATTATTTCGCATGTTATGCGATTTAATCTGCATTATACTCTACTGCTTTTGTGATTAAAGTGTTCATAAATTCAACGACTAAATGCAAATGCAAAATGCGCTTAAGGATGCGGATCTGATCAGACACAGATGATATTAAATAGTAAATCAAACAGCGTACTGATTTGATTAGACACAATTTCGATACGCGCTTTAAGATAGTCACTATTACAAAGAATGACGCTACTTATTTTGTTGCGTCGCTTCAAAGAGAAGAAATTACATAAAGTGGCATAGCGTCAGTTCAACGCTAACGCTGCAGATGTTGCTTCTCAAGCAGCTTATAAGATTGTGTCACTTTGCTGATGCATTTCCTCTGAATCTATTTCCGACGGTAGGAATTTAATCTTAAATAAAGTTCAATTATGTAAATTACAATAATAACTTCAGCACGGATAATTAATGTTGAATTTCTGGGTATTGTTAATTACAATAAAATTGCTTTTAAGCAAGAATCCTCAAGTTGTGCGTTGTTTCGCATTAAAGTTACAATTGCTTAATGACTATAGACATAAAAGGTAAAAGTTTAAAGAATGTTTTGACCTTTCCATATTTGATTTATTAAACCATGACGATAATCAGATTCTGTGTGATCTGTTAATAGCAATCAACTTTTAACATAATTCAACTGAATTCTTAGTAGTTTATTTATATTTACATCATTATCATCATCATCTGTGCGATGATGTATTAGCTCCGTGGCTCGTTATACCCTCTAGTCACTTTAAACCCCGCCAGAGAGATAAGAGTCTCAATTTAATCACATGGTGGGGAGGGGTATTGTTATGTATATTTACGTGTAGACGTGTAGATGGCGCCTTGTTATAATAGCCGCCTAAGTCAGAGCGCTGTTGTTTGCCCCGACAGCAGGTAGACAAGATTGGATTGACTTGGCTTAAGCCAAACACAATAGCACAAAATGACAAAACGACCACATTAAAACCGAGCTCCCTATTATTCAATTATCCCGCCCATTATTTTTACTTACGCTACTGTAAATGCGAATGACGATACATCAAGATATAAACCAGTTAACCACATATGTGATTTGGTAAGGCATCAAATATTAACCAACAGAGTGAAAGTCACAATAATATGAATACCATAAGAAGCTGTAAATAACAGCATATAGCAAAATTATGCACAGCATTAATGTAATATAAAAGAGAAGTAAAATTGTCTCATAACTGTAATTATTGTTAGTAAAGTACTAGAAAAATCATGAAAGATAGAAAAAGAACTAATTAATGGATTACCAATAGTCATTAATAACATAATACTTGTAAAAACAATGTTAGAAAATGTAAATTTGTATCAACTCAATACACCCATTGTTGACACCAAGGTGGGAAACACATAACCTAGATACAGGTATTTTCCACCTAGTTGCATATTTAATAACAAATAAAACATGTCTAAACTGAAATATTTTGTACACTAAATCAAGTAGAGGTAATAAGGTTTCTACCAATACCAAAATCAGATACCAAGAGTAGTCTTTATATAAGAATGGAAGTAAACAAAGTGAACAAAACAGTCAAAATGAGAATCACAAAGTAAAACATAGATAAAACCATATTGTAAAGCTAGACAGGAATAAAAGGAGAATACCTATATGGTAAATAAGGTACAATATCACTATTATAATAGTGTAAGAGAATTATAAACAATAACATAGAGTGTAATAAGCATAAATAAGCACATCTGTCACGTGACACTAGATGTAGCTACTATTATCTAGTTCTCAATACAAGAGAACAGACAAGTGTATTAAAATACCAGATTGATAATCAATGTACTAATTATAATGAACTATTTTAAACTAGATAGTGGACTGAAGGGACACTGCATTATTAAACAAGCATTAAAGTAAAGGTACACTTCATAGTGTTATACAGAGGGTACCTTATAGAGTAAAATAACAAAGAATAACAATATATTCCAATGAACAAAGATAACCAGTAGTTGTAACAACTCGGTGTATACACTTGGGGCAATATAGAAATTACCCAAATACTATTTATTGTAAATAATTTATTAATGTAAATAGTAGACTCCTAGGCTAAACCAATTTAGAATAAGAATTGTATTTTATCCATAATTATAAGTAAACAATAAGTGAGAAGTGTTGAAGGACTTGGAAGACATATTCTCAAAGAGATATGATTGCCATTAGATAGTTTTAATACAAAAATATGTGAAATTAATAGTGAATAGTGTAAAGTGACAATCTCAAACATTAACTCCCTTAATAATGTGGACGAAAACATATCATGAGTGGACTCAAAACTAAGAGCCAAATGTTCGCCATACAGTGATACGCTTAGATTCAAAATCTGTACAGTAATAAGAAAGTTATATCAATTATAAGGTATTTGAGTTAGTTTGGGAAAAATATCTAGCGTCATCCGCACTCTCGAACCCAGCTACCCCACGCCTATTACAACAATTAAATAATTTCGCGAAGGGGGTATGTGCGTTAAATTAAAGATCGTCAACCAATCAAATCAGAGAATTTAGCCAATCTTACAACGATCGCAGAACGGAACGGCAGCATCATGCGTCGATTCGAGACACTTTTTAATCAACCTTTCATGTGTGCAGACGGCGGCTCGACACCGGAAGAAAACAGCTGTTAACCTAGTTTATGCGCGTCATCAATGTCAACAAAGCAACATAACCTAAATTTGTGCAACCATAATTACACTACTATTGAAGGTATTTGAAGAATAAACAGTGCGTTAATAAGGATTGCTAAGTGTATAATCCCTAGCAATTCCGGGATTTAAAAAGGGAGTACAGTGATTTTTCTAAAATTAGTTAAGAATTGAAAAAATGACGATATAATCGAACAACATTATTGCAATGTGTATAAGATAAAGTATGTAGGTCATTGCACCTAATTAATATCAATTAGTTAACAGTTCTAAAGATAATTCTAAATTAATTTAAATAATTCAGAGATCAGAACTTTGAAAACAGTAATTATTTATTACGTATAAACACTGAGTGTGCTATAACCACACACCTGATTGAACTTAACGTACAGTGAACCGAGATTAAACTAACGAGCATTAATAAACGATTGAGGATTGTCGACTGACTGAATTAAGTAACGAAAGTTAACAAGAATGCAATATTATTTATGTTTCTCAATTAGAAGAATCTGCTACTATTTAAAATATTTCTTTCTATTATGAGTACAACTAGTGGTACTAAGCTATATAAATACTGACGAATAAACGATTACCTTTTAAGGAATCCAGTATGTCGATTCAGATGTTTCTTTAAACAACACTGTTTCGAATTATTATTTTATTATGTTCATATATTAGATATTTAAAAAAGTTCTCTTAACGTTTATAAAGTCCAATAAGTCAATTAATCTTTATAGTCAAAGGACTAGTAAATCAGTTAACCTAAAATGCCAAAGCAGGCATGGTTATAATTTTGTATTTTATGTATTAAGAGGTGATTGAATTGTACTCAATCTCCAACTACCTGATAATGGTAGAGTAAGATTTCTAGTTAATTATTTGGTATTCTGCAGGCTAAAAGAACCTACACCTGAATTAAATTTTTAAACAAAAAATATGTTAACAATAGACTGACATTGTAGGTCAGTTCTACCACCCTGAGATAATAATTTTTTATAAAAAAATAAATTACCAATGTTAATTCAATTTGAACTGAAAATGGTTAATGATATTAAATCATTAAAGAAGTGTCAACAAGGAATAAATACTAAATTTTATATGATAAATCAGAGTCAGTTAGTTTATTTCATTAGACTAGAATTTACAGGATAGGTGAACGTCGCTTATTGGATGTCACGACAAACAGCGGCAATTTGAAATACGGTAAGTCAATCTAAAGATTAGATTGCTACATCTACCCTGCGAAATCAGCCAGACTCACTACAAGTAAGTGATCAATTCTTACCAAAATATATGTACTTTCAGTGAGGAATACACGTCACCGATTCGCCTAGTCGACAGAAGAAAATACATTGAACTAACTATCAACATTCTAAATACCGTGTTAAACAACTTCAAGAGATTCACCGGATTTATTTACATTGAATTCAATTAACCAATTTAATTTAATTGGATAAATCAAATAAATCAAAAGCTATTAAAAATAAACTTTTTAAATAACTTAAACCACAATCAAACGTGATTCTATTAAAACAACAACCCCGATACCGAGGTATTTCTACAATATATATATATTGTAGCGTGACAGATGTTTGCATAATATTGAATGGCAATTGATCATTAGAATAATGAAGTTATAATATTTAAATTTGGAAGAAAGCATTAAGTTTAATATAAATAGATTAATTCATAGCAACTGTGGAAAGAAATCATTATTATAAAGAAAATACAAGTTAAAATAAAAGGAGTTACTAGTGATGAGTCATCCAAGACCAGTCTCATAACCAAAGGTTTTCAAGGTATAACCCAGGAAGGTAAAATAGTAAATAACAAAGCAGTACAGAATATGACCAAACCCACGACGAGGGAGAATAAATAGAAGAGAAACCCTAAAATAAGCCAAGATCAACCAATACAGGTGGTGTATTTCTGAAATCAAGAAGAAGATGGAGAAGATCCCAAGAAACCTGATGGCAACAAGAAGAAGATGGAGAAGATACCAGTCCCAGAAGGCAGGAGAAAAGAAGACTGAAGAAAGAAGAAGAGGGCAGCATCCTGAAGAAGATGTCATGCTTTTATAAAAGACACCCAAATCCCTATATCCCCAAAATAAATATCTAAAAACAAAAGTATAACGAAATAAAAACCACATGTATATAAATTTAAGAGAGAGGAGTGTATAAAGTAAAAGTTTCCTGTGAACTAAGATGAAACAATAATATAGTACCCATGGAACAAATCTCCATTGAAAAAACGCTAACCAATTTATTATGTTAATAAGACTATACGACCATTTAGCATTAACATAATATATAAGTGAAAGTGAACCAGTGATAGTTTTGGGTATTATAAAAAATGAACCTTGTGTTTCATTCTTGGCAATCACAAACATTGGATGCAATGAAATATGCATTTTTCAATGACTTAAAATGTGTACTGTGACAATATGTTGTTCATAAGACATGAATCTGTTTAAAATAACATTTTTGTTTTACATGAAAAAAGAAAAACAGATTTCATAGTGCTTTTTGAACGGTTCATACTATTTATTTGTTAATGACAGGGTACAATTCCCCAAAGACAAGGTATAAAAGACTGTATAAAAACTGTAGAATCCTACTTATAATAATGTTTAGAAATAAGAATATAAATATAAGGTTTTTATGTATATAGTACAAGAATGTTTAAAAATGTTTTAGATATAAGGCCATTTGTTTGGGTCTGATACAACTAACATCAGAACTATAAAAATAGTTACCACTTGTAAATAGTAGAAAGTAATTAAGATGTTAGTTAGTACAAAACCTTTGTTGTAAACCATATTTACATGTTGGAAATGGGAATTTTGTTGCAAAATGTCTGATTTGAAGACAACCATTTATTTAAAAAAAATATTCTTTATTCTGTTATTTGTATTGTAACCAATACTAATTGTTTTTGTGTAATTTGAAAACATGTTTAATTTATAATACTATTTGTAAAAGTCAGAGAGGGTTTCACACATCATATATTGTTTGTAAATTATTTTGTAAGAAAAATTGTTAAAAAATCATAGGCCAAAAGAATGGAAACCAAACTTCATCAAAACAGAGAAATTACTCATTTAAAAGCAAATAAACAAAAGGGGTTTAGACAAAATAAACTTGAGATCATGCCATATAATTGCACATACCATTTAGAGAGATTTTAATAAATTATATTCAGAATTATAAATAAAAATAAAATGACTAAACTCAGAAATTTAGACATGGGAGTCATATATTTCAGAATAATGTTTCAGAATACAACTAATTCAATTAATTACCAGAAAATAAGGGAATAGGAACCTTTTAATACAATATAGAATTATTAATATTAAATATAACTGATAAAATGGCTGAATTTATATAATGACAGGAAGTAAATTTTGATGTTTTGGACTCTTCAGAGTATACCCAAACTGAAAGTAAAATTACTATTTTTTGGACAGAAAACACTATAAAATGGCATTATTTAATCTGAAAATAACCAGAATGAACTGAAAGATTAATTTAAATCAAATCTAGTGAATAAAATTGACAAATAACCAAAGTTTAGGCATTCATATAGTGAAATAGTAAAATGTACACAGGATGTGAAAAAATATTTGAACAATGTTAAGGATAATATTATATGGGCTAAGAGTTTAATTGAAACTGAAGGAAACAGTTAGTTAATTATTGGTTTTTGAACGGTTAACATGACATGCGTTTGGTAACGTGCATAACCTAACCTATAATCGTCATACAAGCGAGTGTATAGTGAGTTATTGTGAAATCGCGAGTGACTTGTAAAATACTTCTGAAACTATCATATTATAACAGAAACGATCAAGTAACACTCCATAACACAGAACAATATAAATCTACTCCGAAAAACACCATAAAACACTAGAAAACTGTATAATACATTAAACCAAATTAGTGACGGAATCGGAGAAAGTGTTTGAACTAATAATTATACAGATACACTAAATACAACCCAGAATCACTACACCAGTCACTACACAACATATAACAAGAGATTTGCGGACACGAGAACAGAAATATTGCGTCAAAATACATTATTTGGAATGCAGCAGCAACGAGCAACATTTTCATCGACTTGACGGCGGCCATTTGCTTTGACAATTCCAGTGCCTCTTCTTGGTTCAGCACAGCTGTTTGGTGAAAACAATTATTATATTTACAATTTATTATTCAATGTCTGTGTTTATTAATAACTATTAATTTGATTGTAACGTTATACTTTTTAAATATTAGCCCGATTTCTCTGACTTTGGTAATAACTGGCTGTTTAAAGAACCCTATATAATTTTTATAACATATACTTGTAATTTTTTTTCGATATCCTGAGAATCGATACTAATCGATAAGAGTCAATATTGCTGTTACTTAATAAAACATTAATACTTTTCAATACTTAATAGTTCTTTATTTCTTCAATAATACTAATTACCAATAATATAATTCTAATTGATAATTTACAAGGACTTTACCACCCGTAAGTGAAGATAACCTAAAAAATAGAAAGGTAAACAAATATCGATTGGTTTACAGACAGTCTTATGAGTGGTGAGAGATTATTTAAATTATACTAAAACTTTAATAAAAATTTTCAGAAGAGCATTACACTGTTTAAAACTTCACAGCCCTATATTAATTAATTGATCCTAATTAATTAATTAATAAAATTAAAATTTTTTTTTTTATTATTTTTTTTATAAACATAATTTTTTTTTAATTTTCTTCAAAACAATAATTTTTGTTTTGAAACTTTCGGTGAAGCTGAGCATACATATTTCTTCATCAACTTTACGCTACTCGACCGGTCTTGCTACCATTGGGACTCGACCAGCTGGGAAACTTAAGGAAGTGTTTCAGGCCAGTAAGACGTCGAGAGCCACACCAATTAAACATATTACATTGGACTTGATTACATCGGAGTCACATACTCCATAATCTCTTATATCATCAACACACATCTATATTTATTTAATTTGAATTATTACAAATTGGCGCACAACTTCAGGGGCTTTAATTAGCGATTGGAAGGCCAATAAATTCTGCCCAATCACTAGTTGGAGCTAGGCAACAGCTACAAAGCCAGAGAACAACAAGGGAAAATGCAACGACGTGCGACATCTAAGAAACGGGCGGCGGAGGCCGAAAAAGAAATAGAGTTGGAAATGGACAATAAGGAGGCAACGCCAGTAGATGCGGAGAGTTCATTGCCACCGGTGTTATCCAAACAAACTGAACAACCGGAGATACCCACGCAAACAGGGGAAGTCAATGCCCAGAAGGAACCATTGGAAAAGACGACACGAACGGAGGAGGGGAGTATACAAGATGTGATGAGAATGACAAAGGAAATGAGTAAGAAAATGGGGAGTGATAACCAGTCCTTGAAAGAAGAATTAAGTGGGGTGAACAAGAACATGGAAGGGCTGAAGGAAGACAACCAGTCCCTGGGTAAGAAGATTGATGAAACCAATAAGAAGTTGGAAGAAGAGATGGGGAAGAAGTTAGAAGAATTGAAGGAAGACAATCAGTCCCTGACGAAGAAGATGGAAGAAAACAGCAAGAAGATGGAAGAGAAGATGGAAGAAAAATTAGAAGAATTGAAGAAGGATAATCAATCCACAAAAGAAGAGTTGACTGGGATGAACAAGAACATGGAAGAATTGAAGGAAGACAACCAATCGTTCAAGGAAGAATTCAAGGCGACTAAAGAAGAGTTGATTAATAAAATTGAAAATACCAATCAGAAAATAGATGAAACCAGGAAGAAGATAGAGAAAAACAACCGACAATTGAAGGAAGAGTTGAAAGAAGATAACAGGAAGTTGGAAGAGAAGATGGGGGAGAAATTGGAAGAATTGAGAGAAGACAATCAAATTCTAAGAGAAGAGTTAAGGGAGGTAAATCAGGAGAATTTGGACAAACTGGACGAAAGGATGGAATTGTTGCGAGAAGAAATGAATAAGGAAATCAGGGTTAACAAAAAAGCGATGGATAAGAAGATGGAAGAAGAAAATATAATGGTCAATCGACAGATTCGAGAGATTGATGGAAAGTGCAACCAGACCGAAAAGGAGGTGAATGAGTTTAAAGAAGTGGTGAACATCAAGTTCACAAATATTGAAGAACATAGTCGTAGGAAGGTAGAAGAACAGAGAAAGGAAAATCAAGAAGAATTCGGAAAAGTACGCGACCAAGTCACAGAACGATGTAACGATATACAAGAGACCGTGGCCAGTATCACCGGTCAGGTGCGACAAAGCCGAGAGGAGATGGAAGCGATTAGAAACAGACCGACTCATTTCACCGGATTGCCCGTCAACGAAAGCCGAGAGTGGCTCAACTTCCGGCAGTACAAACGCAAGCCGATGGAGTTCCTGGCAAGGGTAGAAGAATATTTGACCAAGCATAAAATTACCCAATGGAGCCATAGCAGGGAGATATTCGACGAGTCCTTCCGAGACATTACAGATAATTGGTGGATGGCCAACCGGAGTGAAATTTCCGACTACCAACAGTTCCGGAAAATGTTTAAGACAAAATACTGGTCTGAGACCACCCAGAACTTGATACGTGACAATATTTGTAACGAAAGATACAGGTCACAATTAGGTAGCAGTATGACGGCATATTTCTTGGGGAAGGTGTGTATGGCAAAGCACCTTGAGCCAGCAATCCCAGAAGAATGTTTAGTGAATAAGATATCTTATCACTATGATGAGGACATTATCAGGGCCCGGAGAGGTAGTCAGATCAAGACGATCCAGGGAATGACTGAGTTATTGGAGGGATACGAGAATGAAGAGTATTATCGGCAGAGCAGGAAGAGAAATGAGAGACCAGAAGCAAGGCCGACTACTTACCCCAATAACGGCAATAACCATACAAATAACCGGAACCAGCCCAGTAATTACGACGGCCCTAACAACCAGCCACGTAATAACCAGTTTAACGGAAATTTTAACGGCGTGAGAAATAACAACCCCTACCCAAATAATCGAAACCACTTTTATCAACAAAATAATAATGTTCCATACAGTCAGAGAAATCCATATCCCAACAATAATGGTGACAGACCTTACCCACCTAACCGAAATTACTATAATAATAATATTAGTAATAATAATAATAGCAATAGTAATAACCGAGTGTCGCGCCCTAGGGTAAATTTTATAAGAGCAGAAGATCGCGGACCCAGGAGATACTATCAACCGAGGAGGAGCAGCTTCCACGGCGCTGACCGAAGATGGCGGAGTGCGGAACGAGACGGCCCAAGATACGAACAGGAAAGACGAAGTACCAGCCTGGAAGATCTTGGCAGACAACCGAACAGGGCGTTAAACATCAACCAGGGTACAGAACGTCAGGAGACAAACCAGAGTTTCCCGAACGATGCCTCGGTCAATAATAACTCAAACAATGACCAAAATACTTTAAACGAGAGGAGGCAGTAATCAACAATGATGACCCGTTACTGCTTATACTTCCTGGGTTAGAAAAGGATGATTTGCAACAAGCAAACAATGATAAAAACATCACTGTTATCAGTAACCATTATTTGAAAGACATACGAACTGAACTTTTGGAAGAGAACGAGAAGAGTCTCAGCAACAGTAATAATGAGATAATTTATATAACAGCGGAGGTGGAAGGAGTTCCCGCTAAAATAATGATAGACACAGGAGCTAATATTTCAATAATAAACTCCAATGAGTTGGAGAGAATACAATGTACATGTGGAAAAACTTTGCCAATGTTACCAGTCAACAACATTGTGTTGGTAGGTGCAACTGGCCGCCAGAATAAAACTATTAGGAAGCAAGTTTCCTTAAGTGTCATTAGCCGTGATATAGCTTTGGACATGGAATTTTTAATCGCCACCGGATTACCATTTGACATCTTAGTCGGTTGCGATATTCTTCGTAGATATTCGGCAGTAATCGATCTTAATTTAAATAGAGTATCACTTTTCCCAGACGGAGTAACATGGACCGCAGATCTGGTAGGAAGCACAACTATACTTCCCAGCCCTATACATCAACAACTTCGTAAAATAAATGTTATTAGAAACAGCCCTCTTTATAAACCCATAATATACAATCATGGAGGAGAGGATTTATGGTCAGTTAAGATCCAAGAAATACGGAATTTCCAGTGCGGAAGCGATGACAAGAAAATACCAACACATCTGGCTGATCGTCTAATCGCTATATATGAGAAATACAAGGCGGTGTTTTCTGATGAACCAGGGAAGGTAAAAAACTACCAGTGCCAACTTCGATTTAAAGAAAACGTAGAGTTTAACCGGAGGTCATATCCAATAGCGCAGTCGCTCAAAGAAGCCGTGAGAACAGAGATAAACAAGATGATAGAAAACGACATAATTGAGATTAGTCAATCACCTTACACTAGTCCAATTATTGCTGTTCCGAAGAAAGATGGACAAGTCCGGCTCTGTTTAGATGCGCGTGAGTTGAATAAGACAATTGTGAATGACAGAACCTCTCCCGGTGAAATAGAAGAAATCTTAAAGCGTTTTCATGGTACTAGATTTATTAGCACCTGGGATACGGTCTGTGGTTATTGGCAGGTAGAGCTGCATCCACAAAGCCGCCAATACGTAGCGTTCATTTTCGAAGGGCGCAATTACCAGTTCAAGAGACTGCCCTTCGGACTTGTCAATTCTGTCGCCATATTTGTGGCATGCATGGACCATATTTTGGGACCAGAAGCGCTCCAATTTACCACCGTCTATTTTGACGATTTACTAATTACATCCGGAACCTGGGAAGAGCACTGTTACAGAGTGGAATTTGTACTAAACAAACTAGCGCAGAACAACATAACACTGAAGTTGGAGAAATCCAAGTTCATAGCGCGCGAGGTACAATTCTTAGGCTTCAACCTAGACGACAGAGGTATTACCCCATCAGCAGAAAAAGTGGAGGCAATTCAGAGGTTCCCGCAACCAAGAAACAGGAAACAATTGCAATCTTTCCTCGGACTCTGTAACTATTACAGGAAGTTTCAGAGCCGATATTCCGAGTTGACCGCCAAGTTTCAACCACAGTTATCTGCCAAAAACAAATGGACTTGGGGTGAAGATCAAGATATTACTTTCCGATTAATAAAAGAGAAGTTTCTGGAGAGTGTGATACTTCGTCACCCAGATTTTAAGAAACCGTTCTTTCTAAACTGTGACGCTAGCGATCTAAGCTTAGGAACGACATTATACCAGGAAGATGAGGAGGGACAACATCTGGTAATAAGCTTCGCTAGTCGCACACTGAACCAGTGCGAAAAGAACTACAGTGTGACAGAAAAGGAATTGTTGAGCGTGGTGTTCGCATGCAGCAAGTTCCGGACGTACATTCTCGGATATCAAGTCACGGTACGAACTGATCATAAATCCATCTCGTTCCTTCGTAGGTGCAAATTGAGTCACGGCCGATTGGCTAGGTGGGTACTCGCCCTACAAGAATATGACCTGAAATGGGAATACATTCCAGGAAAGAAGAACGTGGTAGCGGATGTGTTGTCACGTATAAATCTGGAAGATCAGACTTTCGAGGGAGAGAAGGAGAGCTTAGTAAAAATTTATAACATATTCACGACCAGAGCCGATTTACAAGCTTTGTTAATAAATATCCGAATCCATCAGCAGTCTGATCCTAAGCTGAAAAACATTGTGAGTCGTTTGGAAGCCAATGATGAAACCATTTCTAAATATTACCACCTTAACAAGGGAATTTTATTCATAAAAACCGCTTTAGACGATGAGACATGGAAGGTGATAATCCCACACCAAATCGAAAAGGAGGTCATCATCGATTACCATGTAAGGTATGGTCACATGGGAGCGTTAAAAGTGATACAAGCTCTAGAGGAAAATTGTAAGATCAAGAATATCAACCGCAAGGTGAGGACATACATCAAGTCCTGTAAGATCTGCCAATGTGCAAAAATAAACAATGAAAAGACAGAGGGTATCATGATACCGATAACTTCCAACGCAAAACTGGAAAAAGTGTTTTTGGATATCTGCGGGCCATTTCCCCGTAGCGGTGGTCGGCACAGATATAAATACTTGGTAATCATAATGGATCACTACACCAAGTATATAAAGCTATATCCGGTTAATCGGGCAACAACAGCAAAGGTTTTGGCGGTGATTATTGATTTGTATATCCCAGAGATCGGTAGACCATTTTCTATTATTACCGACCATGGTACACAGTTTAAGGGGAGGAGATGGCGAGACACTTTATTAGCACTTGGGGTCAAAACATATAAGACATCAGTCTACCACCCAAATAGCAATCCGGCTGAGAGAGTACTAAGAGAAGTGGGTAGGATTTTGCGCACGTACTGTCACAACCAACAGAAAAAGTGGCAAGAGTACCTAGCAGCGACAGAAACATTCCTAAATTACGCCCACCATCCAGCTATAGGAATTCCACCGTACTCAGCCATGTATGAGAAGCCGACTCCCCGAGACATTGAACAAATCATTGAATTTCCAACGAACAACAATAGGAAATTCAACCAGTTGAAGTTTTACAATAAGGTAGCAGAAGATCAGGAAAAACGGCAAGCCAAATACCAGAAGGCAATAGGGCGAATTGTAACATATAAAGAGGGTGAGAAAGTACTCCTAAAAAATAGAGAGCTGCCTAGCACCTTAGAAGGCATAACCAAAAAACTACTATTATTATACACTGGACCATATGTTGTGGTAAATGATAAGCATAACAATACATATGAGTTGAGGGAAATCGTTTCAGGAAGAATCAAAGGAGTGTACAATCAAGCTTCTATGAAGAAATATTATGAAGAATGAGTTGTGAGTTTTAGAATTTTGAATTTTATTTTTAAAAATTCGAAAATAATGTAAGTACATCTTACAACCTAATATTTTGAAAAGAACATTCTGGAGAATTATAAGAAGAAGGAATTTAGAATTTTTAATTTTAAAAATTCAAATATAATGTAAGTACATCTTACAACCTAATATTTTGAGAAGAACATTCTGGAGAATTAAAAGAAGAAGAATTTTTTAATTTATTTTAAAAATTCGGAAATAATGTAAGTACATCTTACAACCTAATATTTTGAGAAGAACATTCTGGAGAATTATAAGAAGAAGGATTTTTTAATTTATTTGAAAAAATCCTAAAATAATGTAAGTACATCTTACAACCTAATATTTTGAGAAGAACATTTTGGAGAATTATAAGAAGGAATTTAAATTTTAAAAAATTTTAAAATAATGTAAGTACATCTTACAACCTAATATTTTGAGAAGAACATTCTGGAGAATTATAAGAAGAAGAATTTTTTTAATTTAATTTGAAAAAATCCTAAAATAATGTAAGTACAACTTACAACCTAATAATTTTGGAACAAACTTTATGGAAGAAAGAAAAAGAAAGACTTTTGAATTGAAATATAATTATGAAAATTTAAAACTGAGTAAGTACATCTTACTACCACTGAATTATGAGAAAAACATTTTTGAAGAATTAAGAAGAAAGGAATTTTGAAGTTAATATACAAAAAATTTAAAAATGAAGTAAGACCAACTTACTAAAACTAAGTTTATGAGAAAACTTTATGGTAAATAATTAAGAAGAATTTGAATTTGGAGAAATACCAAAACATTCGGAAATAATAGTAAAATCACAATACTATAAACAATTCTGAATGAAACAATTCTGGGAATAAATGAATTAAACAGAATTTGAATGTTGATAGAACGTCAGTACTTTGAAACAAGATAAGATCAACATATTACAAGGATTTATGAGAAATATTTTTCAATTAAATAAAAGGAATAGTTTGAATTTTACATTAAAACTAACCAAGTTCCAAAAAATATTTATGTGTCAATTATGATTGAATTGAGAAGAAAATAAAGTGATTAATTCAGAAAAGAGAATTAACGTTAATCCAGAATAAATGCTAGACATTCACAATAGCATTTGAAGGAGTAGAGAAGAATAACAAAAAAGAGTGTAATATGCCAGAGAAGGAAAAAATTTGGAAGCAAAGAGACTAATTACTTATGAAACGATAATAAAAACAGTTAATTAAGAGCGAAGAAGAACAACTCATACCAAACAGATGGAGAAGATGATTTTGAACAAATGATAATAATAAGACCTATATGAAATGCAAAGAGAAGAAATACCACATGAAATATAATATAAATGAATTAATGTTAATGAATGCGAAGGCGGATTAATAACTTTCTAAGAGAAAGGAAAGAACCAAAATGTTTAAATAAAATGATCAATATAACAACCTGTATATCTAATGTATAGATACAATGTCAAAAAATTAAATATAATATAATAAGACCATTCAAATAATGAATAAGAAAGACTATATATAGAGACCATGCTAATACTATGAATAACCAGAAGAAAGTATAAAGAGAATTCAGATGAAGAAGAAAGAGAGTTACACTGTAAACAGTAACCAAAATTATTAAAAGAAAGGTTTTCAACCATAATAAAAATAAAATATATCAGACAAGTTAAGAGTTTTGAAAAAATATATATGTAATGAGTATAATAATGATTATGAAGATTTATTAAGATAGAAAACGTGAGATAATCTGAGAGACTACGAAGTGGAGAATCCAAAGATATTTTTATTAGTCGAAGATGGGACTACTTTTTATTTATTTATTCGATGACTGACTGAAGATAATTCCAGCAGCATTATGTTTTTTTTGAGCAGGGATGGATATGCCCCTGTACTCAATTTATAGAAGTGGTGTATGGCCAGCAGAGAAGTAGCGTACAGTGCCCCTCTGATCTGCCCCAGCCCACGTGATAGGGAATGTTAGGGAATAAATATCCCAAGGATACAACACGAAGTTGATATAGGAAGAAAATGTATTACAATTATAATATATCTCAGAAGACACTAACTATCCGAAAAGGATCAGTAGTAAGACAAGTAACCATATATATAAAATTAATAAAACTCTAATATAAAAAAGTCGATATAAAAATGGAGAAGAAAATGAATTATAAGAAATGATGAAATTATCATAAGAAATTATTTCATCCATAAACATGTCTGAAATAATTACTTCTGGAGGAGAGCAATCTGTAGCGTGACAGATGTTTGCATAATATTGAATGGCAATTGATCATTAGAATAATGAAGTTATAATATTTAAATTTGGAAGAAAGCATTAAGTTTAATATAAATAGATTAATTCATAGCAACTGTGGAAAGAAATCATTATTATAAAGAAAATACAAGTTAAAATAAAAGGAGTTACTAGTGATGAGTCATCCAAGACCAGTCTCATAACCAAAGGTTTTCAAGGTATAACCCAGGAAGGTAAAATAGTAAATAACAAAGCAGTACAGAATATGACCAAACCCACGACGAGGGAGAATAAATAGAAGAGAAACCCTAAAATAAGCCAAGATCAACCAATACAGGTGGTGTATTTCTGAAATCAAGAAGAAGATGGAGAAGATCCCAAGAAACCTGATGGCAACAAGAAGAAGATGGAGAAGATACCAGTCCCAGAAGGCAGGAGAAAAGAAGACTGAAGAAAGAAGAAGAGGGCAGCATCCTGAAGAAGATGTCATGCTTTTATAAAAGACACCCAAATCCCTATATCCCCAAAATAAATATCTAAAAACAAAAGTATAACGAAATAAAAACCACATGTATATAAATTTAAGAGAGAGGAGTGTATAAAGTAAAAGTTTCCTGTGAACTAAGATGAAACAATAATATAGTACCCATGGAACAAATCTCCATTGAAAAAACGCTAACCAATTTATTATGTTAATAAGACTATACGACCATTTAGCATTAACATAATATATAAGTGAAAGTGAACCAGTGATAGTTTTGGGTATTATAAAAAATGAACCTTGTGTTTCATTCTTGGCAATCACAAACATTGGATGCAATGAAATATGCATTTTTCAATGACTTAAAATGTGTACTGTGACAATATGTTGTTCATAAGACATGAATCTGTTTAAAATAACATTTTTGTTTTACATGAAAAAAGAAAAACAGATTTCATAGTGCTTTTTGAACGGTTCATACTATTTATTTGTTAATGACAGGGTACAATTCCCCAAAGACAAGGTATAAAAGACTGTATAAAAACTGTAGAATCCTACTTATAATAATGTTTAGAAATAAGAATATAAATATAAGGTTTTTATGTATATAGTACAAGAATGTTTAAAAATGTTTTAGATATAAGGCCATTTGTTTGGGTCTGATACAACTAACATCAGAACTATAAAAATAGTTACCACTTGTAAATAGTAGAAAGTAATTAAGATGTTAGTTAGTACAAAACCTTTGTTGTAAACCATATTTACATGTTGGAAATGGGAATTTTGTTGCAAAATGTCTGATTTGAAGACAACCATTTATTTAAAAAAAATATTCTTTATTCTGTTATTTGTATTGTAACCAATACTAATTGTTTTTGTGTAATTTGAAAACATGTTTAATTTATAATACTATTTGTAAAAGTCAGAGAGGGTTTCACACATCATATATTGTTTGTAAATTATTTTGTAAGAAAAATTGTTAAAAAATCATAGGCCAAAAGAATGGAAACCAAACTTCATCAAAACAGAGAAATTACTCATTTAAAAGCAAATAAACAAAAGGGGTTTAGACAAAATAAACTTGAGATCATGCCATATAATTGCACATACCATTTAGAGAGATTTTAATAAATTATATTCAGAATTATAAATAAAAATAAAATGACTAAACTCAGAAATTTAGACATGGGAGTCATATATTTCAGAATAATGTTTCAGAATACAACTAATTCAATTAATTACCAGAAAATAAGGGAATAGGAACCTTTTAATACAATATAGAATTATTAATATTAAATATAACTGATAAAATGGCTGAATTTATATAATGACAGGAAGTAAATTTTGATGTTTTGGACTCTTCAGAGTATACCCAAACTGAAAGTAAAATTACTATTTTTTGGACAGAAAACACTATAAAATGGCATTATTTAATCTGAAAATAACCAGAATGAACTGAAAGATTAATTTAAATCAAATCTAGTGAATAAAATTGACAAATAACCAAAGTTTAGGCATTCATATAGTGAAATAGTAAAATGTACACAGGATGTGAAAAAATATTTGAACAATGTTAAGGATAATATTATATGGGCTAAGAGTTTAATTGAAACTGAAGGAAACAGTTAGTTAATTATTGGTTTTTGAACGGTTAACATGACATGCGTTTGGTAACGTGCATAACCTAACCTATAATCGTCATACAAGCGAGTGTATAGTGAGTTATTGTGAAATCGCGAGTGACTTGTAAAATACTTCTGAAACTATCATATTATAACAGAAACGATCAAGTAACACTCCATAACACAGAACAATATAAATCTACTCCGAAAAACACCATAAAACACTAGAAAACTGTATAATACATTAAACCAAATTAGTGACGGAATCGGAGAAAGTGTTTGAACTAATAATTATACAGATACACTAAATACAACCCAGAATCACTACACCAGTCACTACACAACATATAACAAGAGATTTGCGGACACGAGAACAGAAATATTGCGTCAAAATACATTATTTGGAATGCAGCAGCAACGAGCAACATTTTCATCGACTTGACGGCGGCCATTTGCTTTGACAATTCCAGTGCCTCTTCTTGGTTCAGCACAGCTGTTTGGTGAAAACAATTATTATATTTACAATTTATTATTCAATGTCTGTGTTTATTAATAACTATTAATTTGATTGTAACGTTATACTTTTTAAATATTAGCCCGATTTCTCTGACTTTGGTAATAACTGGCTGTTTAAAGAACCCTATATAATTTTTATAACATATACTTGTAATTTTTTTTCGATATCCTGAGAATCGATACTAATCGATAAGAGTCAATATTGCTGTTACTTAATAAAACATTAATACTTTTCAATACTTAATAGTTCTTTATTTCTTCAATAATACTAATTACCAATAATATAATTCTAATTGATAATTTACAAGGACTTTACCACCCGTAAGTGAAGATAACCTAAAAAATAGAAAGGTAAACAAATATCGATTGGTTTACAGACAGTCTTATGAGTGGTGAGAGATTATTTAAATTATACTAAAACTTTAATAAAAATTTTCAGAAGAGCATTACACTGTTTAAAACTTCACAGCCCTATATTAATTAATTGATCCTAATTAATTAATTAATAAAATTAAAATTTTTTTTTTATTATTTTTTTTATAAACATAATTTTTTTTTAATTTTCTTCAAAACAATAATTTTTGTTTTGAAACTTTCGGTGAAGCTGAGCATATATATTTCTTCATCAACTTTACGCTACTCGACCGGTCTTGCTACCATTGGGACTCGACCAGCTGGGAAACTTAAGGAAGTGTTTCAGGCCAGTAAGACGTCGAGAGCCACACCAATTAAACATATTACATTGGACTTGATTACATCGGAGTCACATACTCCATAATCTCTTATATCATCAACACACATCTATATTTATTTAATTTGAATTATTACAATATATATATATATACACCATTGTATTATACATAAATAATACCATTGTCGTTTGAGTTTTCACTTTAAGGAAATTAAGTTGTGTACTAAAACAATAATTTTTGCGATTTTTAAACGTTTATAAATACGTTTATTGTAAACGAGTTCAACGAGTTCACATTCGTTTAGTGTTCACGTTTCAACGAGTTTTTTGTATTGGAAGAAGAAGACCACTACAACGTGGATTACGGAAGCTAGAAACGATTTAGAAAAGTCGAATATCACAGAGTACCAAATGCTAGAAAGAAGTGAATTTAGGAGTACAGTGAAAAATCTGGAATTGTTTCAAGATGCAGGAAGACCTAATAGAAGTGGACGAACTTGGACAGAAGATCAAAGGAAACAAGCCAGTGAGCGTATGAAAGAGTATTGGAGACAGAGGAAACTCCAGGCAAAGACAAAGAAATAAAGTTGTAGCGTGATCCTAAGTGGTCAATTCGCTAAAAAAAAAAAAAACGAATTTCGAGTGAAATTTCAGTAGAATAAGAGACAGAGATGGTCATGGAATACTAACAAGAAAACTTAAACTGCTGAAGCCTTTTAAACTTGCTGTGTAATTTTCTAATATTAACGCCTGGAAAGGTTAATGTTTCAGCGTAGATCTGTAATCTCTATCGTGTTAAGTCGAGTCTAGGCTAATTCTTATTTTGATAACTAGTATCGTTTCGAAAATTTCAGGTTTAACAGTAGTACAAAAAAAAAAAAAGATATTCGGAATACACTTCTAGGTAATAAGACGTTTAGTGAAAATAATGTTAAGCAATATAATACTACAAAATCAGTGAAAAAATGAATAAGTAAAGAATGCTGGCCTGATGTCTGTGTGGAAACCATAATTTAATGCAGAAACCAATCAGCGTCATCGTTATACAGCAGTCATTAGCATAATGGCTTAGGACCGCACGATCTATTTCAATTGTGGTGAGCAGAGAAAACCATTTAGCAGTGAAGTGGGTCATACACGTAGCCTACTTATGGAGCCATTAAAACAAAACACTGAATACGCCTTCCGGCACAACACAGTTTTCCGTGTCATAACTGTTGGGTTAAGTTGCCTTTAACGTCACTATTTTCTAATAAATTGTATAAACCTATTTCGATGTGTATAACAATTAATTGCATATTCTTAAATGATTATATATGAATGGTTATTTTCTGCTCCTTGAATAAATTAAACTTATTTAGGCTAATTAATATATAGGCGTACGTGAGTACAAAGAAATTAAAGAAATCGTGCTTTTATTTTAAAGTATAAGGCACACAATTATGGATGCATACTGTGTTTAACAAACATATAATTTCAGGATGATTTATATACATTCATTCACTCCCTCCCTCTCTCTGTGCCTCTCTCTCTCCTCTCACAGACAAACGCGCGCGCTCGTGTGCGCGATTATTTAACATGTGTATTTACAAAATATATTCGGTTTTGTGTCACCGAAATGCCTTAGAGAGCCATATAGACCTATGTGAGCCATATCACCCACTACTCTGCGGTATGAGCCACTACTCTGCACTTATTACCCAAGAATGTTATACCAGGCATTTTCATAGGCAGAATCGACCTCGGGGCTGATTAACTCACTTCGATTTTGTGGTGCAACCGATATATATATATATATATATATATATATATATATATATTGTAAATAAACAGTCAGTGAGTAACTAGTGTTGCGGGTTTATAGTTATTTCAGCCCCACGTTATGAGCGTCAATTTGTAACTTTACTTGCGTTAGTTTGTTGTTACTATTCGAAACTCTCGTCTAATTATGCCCAAATATTTGTAATATAAATATACTTATAGGTGGAATATAATAACTCCTGTATTTATTTTATTTTAAGTCCCACTGTTGGGTTCACCAATTTGTAACGAATTACTTTTAAGTGTATTTATTGAATTATATTATGTTCAAAAGCTCCACTGTGGAAAGCGTCAATCTGTAATATTTTACTGTAGATGAGATCTCCTGCAAATCAATGTTAATTTATTTATAAAGAAAATTACTTATTATGTGGTTGATATTATCCGGTTATTGATAATAGATCTGTATTAAATAGTTATTTCGTGTTTTACAAGAGAAAAACGCTCTCTTCCAGTTATTGTATTGAGTAATTCAATATTTTTCTCCAACCCTAGTCAGTATATATTATCGCCAGAGCGAAGAGAGGAGAGCGTGTAAAGCAAGTTAGTTCACTATTCTCCCGTATTCACCAACTGTCAACAGACGAGCGCTGTGGTTTATGATTGACCAGTTTTTATAGGTTAAGTCGTTCCACTTGAGGTGTTTCTCACGTTCCTTTCTCTGTAAATTACACCCTATTCGAAATACACTAATTATTCTACAAATAACACGAAATCGTAAAATTCAAGAAGGGTTCTTTATTTTATATATGTTTTAATTCCAACAGCTGCTTCCTCTTGCTACTAATACACCATATCGATTATACAATACATAATCGATTTGTTATTGAATTCGGGGTTTAGATGAGTTACAATTTAATTATAATTTTCAGTTTGTCTTTTATCTCAGGGTACATGTAGTTCTTTTAACTATTAGTAAGGTCAGGTAATGCAAATTTAAGGTTACTAAGTATTACAATATTGTTATAAACTCTTATTATATAAAATTAAACATAAGCAGGTTTGTTACCAAACTGGATCAGATACTTAATGTGGCAGTGTCTTGTTACGACGAGGCGAGAACAGAATGGCGATGCAGCTCTTGAATAAAAACAACATTCAGCTTCTCAATAAAAGGTGGATTCGATGTCCCAGAATGTAGTAGAAATTTCAGTTCTGGTCTTCCTTATTCTTCACGGTTCTGGTAGTTACCGGTCCCAATGGAATTTGTGTAGTATTAAGACTTCGTTTGTTTGTTGAAAGTGAGGTTTGGTACTTCAATACAAAAGTTCTTCGTTTGTTTTTTAATATATATTTTAATTAATTTTGCATTCCTCCGCTATGGATCATCTTTGTTTAATTATAGTTCATTTTCATCATTACGCTTTTACTGTAAGTAGGTTGAATGAGTATTTTTTTTAATTCAGTTAACTTTAACGGTATGCAGAATTATATTTGCTGAGATATAGTTTCAGGAGTTACTACTCAGTCCTTTTAATTGGATTTCTTTTATGACATTTAATTTATTTAATTTAATTCATATAATTTGGTTTTCTCTTTTTTAAATTTGTATGCTGAACTTTACCCATTCACATATAACAATTGAATAATGTAAATCAACAAGGTATCTTGCGTTCAGTTGTCCCTAACAACCATTTTCTTCTTCTGTTATTGGATAATATTTGTTATCCTAGAGCCGTAATTAGGAAATATTCTTACACTTATTTAATAAAATACTCCCTTATTGGAATTACATTAAATCACTTAAAACTTTCACCTAATATGCATTATCAAACCATATACATTTTACTACATTTTCTTCTTGATCCACTTATTTTAAAAGGTATTATTTTCCTTTCACAAAATACTAATTTTAGGCCTATTTGTTTTAATACATGTGTTATAATTTTTTATTTTTAATTTAACTTTTCTGACCTGACCTACTGTACAATGAGTCACTGGCTTATGGTCAATTATTCTAATTTTATTTTATCCTGATTTCAATTTATTATTATTATTATTTATTTTATCATTGAACCCTTCATTGGTTTATAACATAATTATAATGACCACTTGACAATTTATTAACAATTATTGTCTTCCTGGCCAAGTTTACAAATATTATTTTATGATATCTTCATTAATTATTCAAAGAAAACACATTTAACATGATACAATACATAATAAATACACTTGTATTTAATTACTGAAATACAAGTTTAACATGAATGAAATTAGTATCCATTACTTAATACTTTCTTAAAGCAACAGCTTCACACCTGCTACATACAAAACACAGAATAAATATCATGTAAACACAATATCATGATAAAGCACAACAACATGTACATCTTTATAAAACATTAAATATCAATTAAACAGTCTATTATTTTCAAACTTGTCTATAGTAAATTCATCTCATTAGACACTGTGTTTATAGTTTACATCTTCCACTGATCACTCCATATTTTATATTTAGATACATTTTTACTATTTTATTACCTAGTAACCTTACTAGGTATTATTCATATATTTTTTAGGTGAGGTTTGCCTTCCTGACCTTAATTAGGGCATAGGTATTGTTTGTTTATAGGTATTGTTGTTAGGGCATGTGTATTGTGGGCATTGTTTGAATTTCTATGGACAAAGTTTTTATGTAACGTCGGGGACCTTAACTTTGTTATGTTACAATATATATATATATATATATATATATATATATATATACATATGCTTATAAAAAAATAAATAAATATTAGGTGGCGTGAGTAGGTGTCGAATTATATACTACCGAAGGCAAAATTAAAATTTGACGTTAACGTATAATTAACGTACATTGTTGCACTTTATTAACTAGAATATTATACTTGCATGTATTCAAAATATTCTGAAGACGAATGCACAAGTTTCTGGATTGTGTAAATCTATGAAAAAGGTAACCTTTACTTTTGAAAATACTGCGAATTTTCTACTGATTACACACGGCAATTTGCTGTATTGGACAATGATCTCTCTCCTCCTTCTCCCTCTCTATCTCTCTCGCCCCCCCACGAACACAGAAAGAGAGAGCGAGCGAGAGAGAGAGAGAGAGAGAGAGAGAATGAGTGAGAGAGTGAGAGCATATACAGTTTGTGTATATCAAACGTTACATAATGTTCTTGTAGATTTCCAGAACTTGCTGTTTTTGCGCTTTTGTCGGCTGTTTGGATTGGAACCGCTTCTTCTCCTCCACATAATAGATATAAAATACTGTAATAAAGAAACTGTAACAGTATGAACAGTATATATCGCAACGGTACAAATTCCATGAATAATATATAACCATTCGTATGGAAATTATAGCGACCATAAAATAAAATCAGCAGGGTGTGTTACGCTTTCGTGGTGCAAGGTGAAGGTGAAGGTTACGGAGTAATTATTTGGTTACTACTCCGTTAAAAAATCATTACGAACATAAAACACTCGTTTGAAGTGAAAAATCTTCCGACTCAAGAACAAGTATTGTATTCGCTAAGAGTATACTGCAGACGATGAAAATCGCCGGAAATTACGCCAGACCTGTAGTGGCGATCCGTGACAGGACTGGGACGTTTAGTCAATCTTGAATAGCAACGGAATGCAGGATCTATTCACACCAAAGTAGATCAAATCTGGTAGATCATTTTTTCTCTCGTTTGTTTTAATGTCTGTCAGTCACCATAGACAAAGCAAATTTTATTCTTGTTATATATTAATATGTTGTTTATAATTTTGAAGGTTACTTCTTAACATTGACATGTACATGCTCACTTACGAGAAGGGGCATACATTTTTAAATTTGTAGTTTTGTTTAAAGTGAAACACAGTTTTAATCTTTCTTGAATTTATCTTAATTATTTTCGTGTCACTATAATCTTACTTCTCTGCAAACTTTATGTGTGAGGTGATTGGACGTAACTCAAATAAGCTCAAATCCCACGGCCTGGTTGCAGGCAATTAGAGGTAAGTTGGACACACACTCACGCAAGCAGTAGTAGCACCAATAAGTAGCTGTAGGTATGCGCTTAGAATCTACTCAGTGTATTCTGAGTATAGTGGTGGATATGTGTATGTGTGCTACAGTAAATATAATGGTAAGTAGTCTACTTGTAGTGCGACTAAAACGTAGATGGTGTGACCTATGCGAGTGTGTGTGTGTGTATGTGTACGTGCGTCCGTGGGTGTGTGCAAATTAGTAATTAATTATATCTAAAAGTTATATGCAGTTATATGTTATATTATACAGGTATCTGCAAAGTTCTCTTGCAGGAATATAAAATTCATATAGCATATACTGTATAATTATATTACATAATATACATATACATATTGCGATAGAACACAGGATCATGATAAGCAATGAACTATGTATTATGCATGGATGACGGACATTCGCCTGTTTAAATTTGTCTTTTGTTCAAATTGGTTTTTTAGTTATAATTTTTTTATTGTAGTACCAATAAGAAATTAGAATAGGTCACTCTTAAAGATTTTATTTGTTATTTTTCTATGTTATGTGTTTGTGAAAGTGTACGCGGGTGCGCGAGTTATTAACGTTTTTCTATAGTGTCCGTTATAATTATCCGTCCGACATGAGACTTGAACAAGACATAAAGTTAAATATTAGATACAATTTCCCTGTTTTCTATGATTTTCAAATAACTGAGAAGTATGAATTTTGTTATATGAAAACTTTATATGAAACTCACTCAAGCGTGGTATAATAAAATCCCTGATAATTATCTAGGCAGGCTTATGCCTATTCCATGCAAAATGTTGCATGAACAAATATGCGGGCCGTGTCCATTTATCATGTGACTGGTAATTGGCCTATTTGAACGTAGCAAATTCATTAAAAATTGTCTGTTGCCATGTGCAGATCAAACGTAGTTCATCTTGAGCCTTCGTTTAGAAAACGTGCGCAAGTTTCTCTTGTGTGAACCTGTAAACTGTGCGAAAGGTGTACTCAAACTTGGAACTCTGTGTGAGTTTGTCTACTGATCCAAGTAATTCAGTTGTCATAATATAATTGTGAGTTTTTTTTTTTTGTATCCGTGTTAGTTCAAGATTTCCTCATAGGGAGTTCTATCGACCGCGATAGAACTGGTTGACGCGAGGACACTTGAAGACAAGCCGGAAGGTGTGAGCTTATACACCGCTTTTAATTAACACCCACATTACACCTTGAGAGTCGTAAGCTGTTTAAAACAATATAAAAACATTCTTAAACTTTTAACAATCAGGATTCAGTGTTGTCGCAGATCGACGAGCAGGTTCAGCGTATTTCAGCAGGACACCAGCCCAGCAGAGTGAAGGACACGCGTGATCTACGCATCGCCGTCAGCCATCTCGCCGCATCATATTGGATCATCAACATTCAAGTAAAAATTACAGATCTGAACTTTATATAAACATTTTTCAAACAGTATTCAGAATTCATTTAATTTGTGTATATCTAAAATATATCGTATGAACCAGTATTAATTTGGTGTGCAATAAATTATAATTAATACCTCCAATATAGACTTAATGATTTATAAAACACACACATATTAATCCTATGCGCAAAAATTAATTCAATTATGTTGTCGCAATATACAGGGTGACCACGAGGAATAGGGCGTTTAAAAAAAAATTATACTTGGTTAATGTTGAAGTGAAAAATTATTTATTGACATAAAAATGTAGTACAAAGTATGCCATTGAAGTTATGTTTGGAAAATAATGTCTGAGAGATGTTTACCTTCTTCATCGATGCACTCTTCCACTCTGCCTTTGAAGTTCTCCCACGCTCTTTCCAATGTTTGCTGATCAATCAGTTGGATCTCACGTCGAATCGCATCTTTAAGTTCCTCTAATGTGCGAGGTTTGGCCGCATAAACACGAGATTTTAAGTAACCCCAGAGGAAGAAATCACACATACTGAGGTCTGGAGAACGCGGAGGCCAAGGCACATCTCCATATCGGGAAATGAGACGACTGGGGAAGGTACGCCGAAGCAAGTCCAAAGATATTCTTGCAGTATGGGCTGTTGCACCATCTTGTTGGAACCAAATGTCATTCGTGTTTAGTCTCCTCCTCCTCCTACGCAACTCTCTTAGGAAAAAGTTTCTGATCATTTCAGTGTACCGGTCAGAATTTACTGTCACTGTATGCCCACCATCCTCGAAAAAATAGGGACCGATGACACAGCGGCGCGATATCGCACACCACACTGTGACTCGTGGTGAGTGCAGAGGGCGTTCGTGGAGCTGTCTGGGATTTGTCTCTGCCCAGTACCGACAGTTCTGCTTGTTAACTTCCCCGCTCAAATGAAAGTGAGCCTCATCTGGCATGAAAATTATGACATCGTTGTTTTCTTCAATCAGTTGCAGCATCTGTACAGCGAAATCTTCACGCTTTTCGTAGTCCGCTTCATTCAATTTCTGCACGAACATGATTTTGAATGGGTGAAACTGTAACTGAAACTTTAAAATTTTCCTGACCGATTCACGTCCCATGCGCAAAGCAAACGAGTGCCGACGAGCAGATCGACGTGGACTCTGTAACAGCGCTGCTCTTACCCTTTCCACATTTTCTGGCGTCCTTACTGTCCGAGCAGACCCAGGTGGTTTTATTTTCATCAACGATCCTGTTCTTCTTAAGTTGTCGACCCATCTCAAAATCGTTTTTCGGTTGGGGACCGCACCGTGTCGCTCAATATTGAAATGACGCCGGAAAAGACGTTGGGTTGCTGTCACTGACTCACCGGTTTTTACAAAACTATCGTACGCAAATACGCGGTGTTGCAACGTCCACTGCTCCATTGTGACTGAAACGGCATACCTTTGCGAGCTCAAGGCCGTCAACTCAGCCTCCCTCCCACCAGCCACTGTCGAGTACAGTCCCAATCAAAAACGCCCTATTCCTCATGGTCACCCTGTATATATATATATATATATATATATAGGTATCGCTACGAACGAAAGGGTGGACACTGTGTATAAAATTTGCTCGTTGTGGAGGACGCGTCACTATGAGGCGTCCAAGGCTACGCTTAGCCGTCCAGTCCGTCTAGGCGCTAACGTTTTACATAGTTATATTGTATCCTCCACACTGATCCGAGTGCCACCTATGTCTGGTTTTGGTACTGCGCTGACGTCATTCTGTATCGTATGAGGGACATACACATTGGGTCATCTGTTTTATTCAATTGTTTTTTCTTGGCATGAAGTGGTTTTCCCTTGTTTTTGTTTACGTATTATTTTTCGTTCATTAAATATATGTGTACTTATTATTTAGTGACGTTCATAATTTCTATGTAAATACGTATAAATGTATTCTGTATAAATACAGAGTTAAGTGTATTACTAAAATTTTCACTTAAGCACCGCTCCTATATAATAGTGAGAATTCATCCAGTACATAATACTATGTACATGAAGAAACAAACGTGAATTCACAGACTAAAATTAATGCAGTAATTATGATTAACAACTAGTTGAAAAATTATGGAATACGACAAAATTAATTAATTTTATGCATCTAAAATCGTATTCCTTAAGCTATTTGCTTGACAAATACTGAAATACATGTGTAGTGACGTTCGTGTTTAACCTCGGTAATTCTGTTTAATGTGGTTAATTTTAGTTTAAAAAAGATTATAATAATTAAACATTTGTTACATTAAACTATTCTGAATCCAAAATTTCTTATTTTTGTATACAAAAGACATTTATATCATGCCTTGGAGATGAATTATAGAAGCCGATCATGATTAAAAACACTTGTTATTATAACTTTCCACGACTGATTATTAACCCACAACTCCCAAAAATTGGCCCGTGTAAATTCAGAGTTCCAACTTGAATTTGCAGACATTCTTTTTTTAAAGAGTTGATTACCAGTATACTGGCAATGCTACGTTGAATAGTCTGTAGTAGATTGTAAACATTAACTGAAGTAACTGAATTAAGCTAATTAAATAAGAAAAACATACTAATTTACTAACTTTTTGCGAGCGTTATTTAGGTGTAACATTTTTTACCATATATATGTAATGACTGGTGTCATTACAATTTGTCTTCTAAAACGTTTCATAAGTCATGATCTTTTATAAAAATCAATGCACAAATAGTTCAACTTATCGTAGCTTGTTCGTTTTATTCTAGCCTGTTTTTGTTTATTTAGTTTTACCCATTTTCTCTTTAAATTATAAATTCTGTACATTAATGATAGATTGCAACTATTAAAGTGCACAATTGAGAGATAGGGACTTTACATTCAATTAAGAAGTAATTTACTTTTTAATTTATAATTGTTGTGAATTGAATGCCAAAGCTTAAAATAGATTAAACTAATAAACACTAAACTAAGAGACTATTAATTTTGTTCTTATCAAATTTACGTGAACACTGAAATATTTCTGGAGTATTTGTGTAAATATGAAATAAAGTAGGAGTACTAATGTAAATAAATACTTGTTAGACAGTTACGTATTATATACTGATCAAAGTTAGGTATATCAGCAAACGTAATGAATTATCTAAAATGTGCATTATTATTTTAAACCATCACTCGTTTTTACGCGGATATAAAGCATAACTTATTTCGTTCATCAACCTGACTAGTGTATATAAATCACAACTAAACAGTACGCAACGTACGTACGTAAGGACTACGTATGCGAGGTCACAGACCGAATGAAAACGAGTTTGTTTATTAAGTGGAAGCCAGAACAGCATTGAATATTATGTCTTCAATTGTATACACAGCTGGTGTATGTTATTAAATAATTCTCCTTGATAGTACAACATCTGACGACTATATTGCTACATACCTTCTTGAAACAATTTGTTAGTCATCACTACGAGAACTTGTACACATGACAATTTGTGGTAAGCAGTTCTAACTAAGGCTAGGCGCACACTTGCGATTATCTGTCGCAACGAAAAAAAAACGTGGTCGCGAAAAAATATCGAAGTTCGCACACTTGGCGATAAATCAATCGCAATTTTACCATAATTTTTTGTCATTATTTGTCAGTATAAAAAGGACGTCTTAGAAACAACTTGTCTTGTGGCTTTGATTTTGCGCTTAAAAGGAAAACAGAAGCGATACAAAAAGAATACTGGGTACATCCAATTATCAGTCAGAGGACGCTGAATGGACAGTTTTATAAAATTCATGCGGATTTACGATTACACCCCAAAGAATTTTTCAATCGAACGGACTTTCCTAACTGTATCGGTGCTGTGGATGATAAGCACATAAGACTAAAGAAACCCGAAAACTCCGGTTCACAATTTTATAATTATAAGAACTTTTTCTCAACGATACTTCTCGGCGTAGTTGACGCTGACTACTGTTTCACAGCAATTGCTGTAGGATCATGCGGTTCAATTGGCGATTCTAATTTACTTATTCAAAAATTCAAATTTTGTTCGAAGACTACAAACCAACAAATTCAACATTCCTAACGCACAAACGTTACCGTACGATGAGCTAGGGAAACCTATGCCATTTGTTTTCGTAGGAGATGAGGCATTTGCATTGTCACAACATATCCTTAAGCCTTATCCGAGGAGAAACCTAACAGTTAGGCTACACAACGAGTTTATAACTACAGATTTCTTCTCCTTCGCAGATAATTCACTCCAATTTCGTATTAGGCCTACATTTACGCACACCTCGCCCCACAGTTTGTCTTTTATATTACGGTATCTGTATTCTTTTAACCGCTTATTGAACAGAGCTGGTCGTTTTTCAATTTCAATGATAATTAGCTCTGGGTCTAGGACACAATTTACAGGATCCTCAGATTCGGTGCCAGACATGGTGCTAGTCTACTCAGGAATACACTCGTCTCAAGACTAACAGCCAAGCAATCGTGGCTACAGAATCGCAAGTGGGTGCAGGTCTGTACATAACTGTGCTTTATTTGAGCCAGCGACAATCGCGTCGCTGATAAAATTGAACATGTTCCTACTTTTTAATCGCTGCGATTTCTCAGTCGCAAGTGAGTGCACTGGCATTTGAAACTATGTGTTCCATTAATCTGTCGTGCAACAAAAATCGCAAGTGTGCGCCTAGGCTAACCGATTATCCCACCGTGAATTGACCACAGGACCGTATTTTCCTAAAAAATAATTATTTTCTTATAAATGAAAAAATCTGGTAATATCAGGTCGCCAAGTAATTGACATTTCTTTCTAAGTGACTTCCGTAATTATATAAATTTAGTGTTAATATTTATGTAAATACTGAAAACATGGAGTTCGTTAATATTCTTAAACAATTAATTTGAGAAGGTTTCCTTACAAAAGGCTTCGTTTTACCTCGGTCTAGTCTGCAGTGAGACTAGAGATCTTCCTTCCACAATTTTTTTATAAAGAAAAGAAAGATTACTCAACCTTTTTTTCAATTTTCGTCTTTATAGATCACATTTTAACTCTCATTTTATAATATATTGTTATTATTATGTTCTACTATTTGTAACATATGAAAATCTAAAATAGTGAAACCATATCAGAACACTGGCTTCACCAACATGAATTTTATGCCTTGAAGGATTTTCGCCTTGCTACAGAAAAGCACAAAACCACGAAACCTCAAATTTGGCAGTAAAGGTTATTTCAACCAGTAGAACAATTTTTATTCAGATTTGAAAACCTTCTTAATTAAACTTCTTGAATAATACGACCAAATTAGCTAAATCAAAATTCAGCACACTTTTAGAAAATTAATATTCTTTAGAAAATATTTGTTAGCACTTACAGGCTATTAAAGGCTTCACTTTGGATATAGGGCTAGTTATTAATATTAAACACATTACTATTATTAGTATTGTTATTATCATTACAAATATTCCGTTCCCAGTATTGTATTATTGATATTACGTTTATGAACTGACATAAACGCGCGAATACACAGACACGCGCTTGCGCGCTTGCACAAATACAAACTAATGAGATTTCCATACATCTGATGTTGAAGACTTCAATCGTGGATATTTTATAGATACAACGTTTTTTAGACTTTGCTTATTGTGGGAAACATATTGTATAGAATACTGTAACATTCAAGGAAATTTGTTTAATTTATTCAGCTGTTAAGAAAGGATACTTAAATTCGATTGAATTTTGTAATGTTCTAAATTACATTTACAAAGTTCTAATGTAAATTAAGATTAAAAGTGCCGTTGATTCACAAGAATTTATTTTCATGCGTTTTCTGACACTTCTTTACATAACGAGAACTCATATTTTAAAATTTACAATTCAGGTCAAATTAGGTAGTAATCCAGTCCCGTTCTCGATGTGCCACTATAAAAGGCGAAACATAATTCTTATCACAAATAATGAAGCTTTTTAGAATTGGTATTGCTAGATGGTAACTAAATAATCAAAATATTTTATACAATTTGTAGGTTCATTGTCATTAGGGAAAATATAATTGGTAAAATATATTGGTAAAAATATTGCGGATTCCTTCTTTTCAAGAACTCTATTTTGTACTCCTTTAATTGCTCCCCGCATATTTGCACCGTTATCGTTACCCTGAGAGCGACAATCTTGTAGTGGGTTGTTAAAAGGCTATCTAAAGTGGAAACAATCTCGTTGGCAATCGCCTCTCCAGTCTTGCTGGTCTTAAAATACCTTGCTCTTTTGTGCTTAAATAACAAATTTACTATATTTGTTCCTTTATCATTATTGATGTAAATTATTGATTTTACTCTTTACATATAAAAGAAAATGATAATAATCTCTAAGCAAATTTTCGACCACAAATTTACTTAAATCGGTCACATTTTAAAGCCACAGTCTATAAATGTTGTGGATTTTGAATTTTTTTCCACTAGCCCGGGCCCCTATGCCACGGCATACGCTGGGCCCTCCCTTGTGGGGGCCATGCTCTACAAATTCCTATAAACAAGTGATTAATACAAGGGATCAAATTACGTAGCCTCTTGTGCTTGCGTGGGGTTTCCGACAATTATCTTACCCCCTCTTTCTCTCTCTCTCTCTCTCTCTCTCTCTCTCTCTCTCTCTCTCTCTCTCTCTCTCTCTCTCTCTCTCTCTCTCTCTCTCTCTCTCTCTCAAACACACACACACACACACACACACATTGCTTTTCTATCGTAGTGACTATTTCAGTCTTAAATACAGATACTCACTGTGTCCCTTCCTCTGCTTGTCAGCCTGTAAATCTCGTTTCAACCTCTCCTGACACTTTCTTTTTATTACCCTCTCTTGCTATCTGCTGAGTAGCTAATCCTAAACTAAGCCTCAAATTAGATGAAAACTATGCATACCATTTATAGTTACTTAACCGTACTACTACATAAAGCAGGAATCTTACTAAACAAAACGAAAACTGGTGTTTAGGGATTACGCTCTTTACAGGGCAGCAGCTAGAGCCCCGACATAAAAAATTGCTACTCAGTGAATTAATATTATTGGTTGTGCATACCAATTAGAGCTAGTAGGGCACATTAAATTTCAGAATCAAATTTAGTTTTACATGGTTTACGTAATACGTAAGTGGCTACAAACAGCTTACGAGTGAAAGTATTAGTATAAACCAATATTAGTAACATCAACACAGGCAGGTGATGTAAGGATATATATGGAATTGTATGATCTCAGTCGTTGCCTGCATATGGGTATCAGACAAAACAGTTTTACTGTTTACAGACATAAACAGTTTTACTGTTTACAGTCATATGTTCTTGTTTGGCTTTAAAACATTAATCAATGTTATGTGACCTTGCACACTTTTTTGGCGGGATTTTCATCGTTGATAAAGCTTGTCTACTGGCTAGATGACATGCTGAAAAATAGACACAACACATTTTCACTGAACTAAGTCATGTATACAAAAGAAAAAAATACTGAGCAATAGGCTTCCACTTTAAGCAAGATTATTATCCATACCAACTCCACTTCCACTTCTACGTAACCTGTTCGAGACAAGCATAACTCTTAACGTTGCGCATAAACCGTGGTGACAAACATTTTGAACTGTATATGTAATACAGTTTGCGTACCTTTATCTCTCAATTACTGGCTGTCAGTTTATCTCTGTCTGTCTGTCTTCTCTGTCTCTGTCTATCTCTATTACACACGTACGCCGCACACAGACACGCGCCTGGCACGCAAGCGATCGCGAAATCAAACACAGTTTTCTTGTCTTTTTCCCACAATTTCAGTCTCAGAAATGTTTCTCATTGACCTTTTCCTATCTCCCTCTTACTTTGTCACTTTGTAAACTCTTTCATCAATCCTAACCTATACGTCGATTAGATCGAAACTAGGCATAACACAATTAGTAGTTGTTTAATCGAAGTCCCTAAACCAGAAAAATAATTGGGTCATTTGAGTGAAAATCAGAATCTCAAATTTCTTGGGCGTAAAGCAATTATTGGAAGAGGAATAACCAAATTTGTATTTATAATACACATGTTTTAAATAAAACAGTGTTTTTATGGATTACTAATAATTATTTTGTGAAGCGAGAATTGAAGAACAACCATACAATAAATCCTAAAAATCCCAAAGAATCGTATATCTGTTAAAATTCTCTGAAGTCTGTCATCCGGCTGGGTTTTTATAATTTTTGCATATTTGTGATCCCATTTTGGAGCCTTGGGGGCAGAAAATTTTGAAATATTCAAAACTCTACACTATATTTAGATTGAGATTTAAATACTCTTTAATTTGATATCCCACATGGAATTCACAATTTTATTATATTAAAGTTTTAATATTGTTCTAAGGCTTTCACGGCCGGTGTTAGTTGTATTAGAAGTACCGGGCTGTTTGGCTGTGGTCCAGGGTTATCAAACAAACCAAACGTTTCAGGAGCACCACTGGCTGCCGTCATCAGTGGAATTCGAGTCTACCTGAATGCGGGTTGTTAAACGTCAGGCCCACCAACTGGTGAAACGTCAGGTACTTATTTGGTAAATTTATAAGTACAGGTAGCATCACGGGAGATCTTCAGCCTTCACCACAGAACTGTGAGCCTGCTGTTTAACAACCCGTGTTCAAACCTGTAAGATATAGTGAAGTAAGATATTCAAACCTGTAATTATGCCTTTGGATGAAGACATTTTGAAATTTGCAAGTATGCTCAGAAATATGGAAACTGAATATCAACAAAAGGTTGAGAAAGAAGTAACAGTGTTGAATTATGAAACGCTGTGCAATGTTACTATCTGGCACATATTGACATTAAATAGGCGACGACCTTTTGAACCAACACATTCAGAAATTGAATTTTATATGAGGAAGCAAATTGATACTAACCAATTCTCTCCAGATGTGCTAAAAACGTTAGCCAAAGAAGAAAAACTATCACTCGGCGAATTAACGTCATACGTTGTGCCGACGAAAGGAAATGAGGATATGCTACAGTATATGCTAAGAGTATATATCTGTTTGCGAGACCGGGTTTAAAAACCCCATTTGATGGTTCCAAAGTAATGAGGGAGATGAAATTACTTTGTCCGAACTTAAAAATAACCGAGTATTTAACTGCGACTGGATTGCGCCATCATGTAGCTACAATGGCGCATGTAAAAGGTCCTGCACTGTCTAAGAAAGTCAGTAAATTTATGTGCCATACACAGTCTGTCCACGATAAAAATTACGTGACTCCATTAGTTAGTAAATCGTGGCGTCGTGGTGAATTACTTAGCCAAACTAGAAGGAACAACGCTTTTTCCAAACGAACCTATAGAGAATCCAGTAAACGAACGTCATATACACATACCAGACGAAGAAGAAGAAATTTCCGATGACGACGGACCAAAAGCACATAAAAGAAGAAGGCGGTGGACAGAAGAGGAAAAAACATAGTTATATCAGAATTCTCTGAATATATAAAAAAAAAGGTATTAACCCGGGCACAAAAAGGTGCAAAACGTTGATTGACAAAAACGAAATCCTGTTAGAAGGACGTACCCCTTCCCAGATTAATGCATTTGTTGACAACATAAATAAAAAACAGTAAAGCTTCCATCCTCATTTTCTTATTTAAAACAGGTATAACATTACATTAGAACATTAACATTAACATTAACATTAACATTAACATTACATTTTACACAGTAGGCTGTATTTCTACACTGTAATGAAATTGGATATTATTTCCGCTTAATTTAAAATCACATGACCACTCTTCCTACAAAAAACACATAATACAGTAACATGCAAGATTAATCATTTTTGTACATTAGTAAAGTTTATAATCCTCTTTGAGAAACTACCTACAGCACGGTCTTGTTATATAAAAAAATTAGTCTCTCCAACATTTTTTTTCTTAATATTAATAGACTAACATTTAATAATGAAAAACCAATAGTAGTAGTAGTCAAACTAATTGTAGTGAGAATAATAACGAATATATGTACCTGACCTTACTCTTAATCACTTTCTCACACCTCCGTTAGTATTCGAAAGTCGGAAGCTGTAGTGCAAAAGTTGAATAAAGGGTATCGATTTTAAATGTAGAAAAGAACATAATCTGCAAATGTCGAATGTCCAAAAGTAGAGGGCGTATATGATTTTTTAAATGAACAATCTGCTTTTCTTATGTATTTATATTTTTGTGTTAGTATTATTTGTTTTGGATTATTCTAATGTAACTTGTATATGTGGTTTGTATTTTCTCATATTTTCTGTACATAATTTAATATATATAACACATGTTTTCTGCTTTCAGTATACTGCTTAGACTTTTGTTTTAAATGTTAGTTTTATAATCTTTGCATTGTTTGAATTGTTAAATTTTTTACGTGAAAGGTTTTATTAATATAACTTAATTTTAAATTTTCGCTTTGGATTATTGCAAAATGTAATTTACATACGTGATTTATATTTTTTGTTATTATCTGCACTTATCCTTTAATATATATTTAATTATTTGCCCTTTTTATTTTAAGTTTTGATGTAATAGGCTATATCATTAAATTATGTTACTTCTGCAAGCAGTGGCGTAACTAGTAACAGCTGATTTTTGTCTACACGTTGTAAATATAAATAGTCAGCTCTTTTCACTGTTGCATTAATTTATAATGTTTATAATGTATTTATGTTAATAAATTTGTAATTTAAGTAAAAGTAGTAGTTTCATTTTAATTAATTCTTTAATTAGGAAATAATTATTTTTGGATTTGTATATATTCATTTTGTGTTTGTATTTTCTCAAATATGTATTTTGTGATTATTTGTATCTTTTTGATTATGTATTTAATATAAGATTTTTCCAAAGTTTGATATTCACTAGTGAGCATATCTGGTTTTTAAACTTTATTGTTTTACTCAAAATACTTTTTAATTTAAACATTTACTTTATTTACTTAAATTTTTGTAATGTAATACCACTTTAATAAAAACTAGAATATATTATCTTGTTGTTTCATTATTTTCCGTCTGTTTCACCACTCACAGCACTAAAAACTTTGGAAGTAGCCCTAAAAAATTAAAATAACTACATATAAAGTACCTTCACCTTCAAATCGTCTAGGTGTGATTACTTAAATTAATACACGGTATGAATACGAGGTGAGTAACCATCGAAATTATTAAAATACAACAGTTATTGAATTGCATGTTTATTCTACCAAATAAGTAAAATCATACAATTGTGCCTTATTTACTTGAAATGAATTTCCATTTTATTAACCTTTACATTGAAATGAACCTTTACTTTTATTTTGAACTTACAAACTTTTAAATACTATAAGCTGATTTTTCTCTACACGCAAGATGTGGTTCTAAATTACTATACAGATAATAATAGACACGAAACTATGTAATTAAAATGAATATTTTATTTTCGTAGTGTCCATCAATCAATGAATTTTAACGATGAAGGATTTAAAAAAGTATAACACAAATTTTAAATTATTTCTGCCGCGTTTCAAAAATATTTAATATCATCATCAGGACGGATACAAGAGAAAATATCAAACACAACAGATAAGTTAGTTGATCGAATGTTTGTGGTGTGTGTGTGTGTGTGTGTGCGTGCGCGCGCGCGCATATATGTGTATGTATGAAGGAGTTGAAACAGTTTTTGCCTATAGTTTATTTAGCTACTGGAACAACTGATTCTTTTTAGGAACCTTTTCAAATCCCTTCTATATCACAAAATTATAATGAATTTGAATTAAATTACCGGTTGTTTATTTTTTATAGCGTTCAGTAACACTATAACACTGTAACTGACTTCTTTGTATGGCTTTTATTAAGCCCATTTCTCTCCCAAAGAGTGCAATTTCATGGAATTAATATTTATAAACCAAATATCCCCCCTAACCAAAATTCATTTTTTGGGTTATGTAGTGTAGATTTTCACTCCCGATGTCTTGCGTTAAAATGTCCATGCTTTAAGGACTGCGATCCATCATCGCGTTTATTGCCAAACGTTTTGACCGCCTATGCCGCTGTCGTCTTCAATGCGCTACATAAAATGCATCAGCGCCCGTGATTGTTACGGGTTAATCGATGACAAAAACTGTAATGCAGTCAAATCGTTTGGTAACTGGTAAGATATTGTGCCTCGACCATACTGTCCGGACACATTGAGCTAACTATTGAGTTTTTCAAGAAAGGAATATAATGAGTACTTAAACCAAACTTTCAAATGTTATACCAAAAAACATTAAATGTTGCTTTCATTAATTATAACTTTCATTCTTAATGTGTTTGCAATTTGATTAGTTTTAATAAATAACTCTTTTTTTAGTTGATATGAATACTTAAAAATTACGTATTTTACAGCAAAGAAAGGAATTTATTGTTCTTTTTCAGACAGTGTTGTTTGTCTGCTGTCTTCTCCCGTCTATAGGTTTTAAAAAAATTGTATTATTACATAAACATGTTTTTATAAAATAGAAATGAAACTAAAGAGAATGGGAAATTTGTGGATATAATATTATAGTGACTATCGCCCTACAAAAATAAGGCAGGTGTCTCATAAATATAATAAAAAGTAAGTCAGAACATACGAGAGAGAAAGTAAGAGATAAAGATAATATTTGAGGGTAACACAACAGACAAAAACTCGAATGGAAAACCAAAACTTCAATGGAGTAGGTGTTTAGACTTTACCGGTACTAAGAGACCAAATGTAGTAGTTAAATAAGAGAATTTAATTTAACAAGAATATTTAGAATCTTTTAGTATAACAAGAATTACTAATCTTTTGTTGTATGTTAAAATTTGGGTGTGTTAGTAGAAATAAATAATAGATTGGAAGTAAATGTTAGTTTATTTTAATTTTGTTTATAGCAACAATTAATTTTAATTCTTGAGTTTTAATATTATTTTGTTTGTAAATGAGTTGCTATTATTATTTAAAATTTGAGTTAAAGTCAGACACACTGAAATAGATAGCATTTAAATAACTTGTTTAACATGTTTGTTTAGCTAGTAAGATTATATGGTTGTTTATTTTTTTGATATGTTATGAACAGCATAGCAGGTTACATTATATTTGTGAAGTATAAAAGTGAATATTTATTTATCTAATATTTGAAATTTTAATATTTGAATATTTTCTATTAATGTTAATCAATCATAGAATTATTATTTTGAACGGTTTTAATTAATTAAATCATGTCAACAACACCTCACTCCTCTTTAAAAATTATTTAATTATTGTGCAATTACGAATACTTGACGCAACGAGGAAAAAAATCCTCCGACCTGGCCGGTGTAATACACTTTATAGTTGCGTTGAGTACATGGTAATGTATTTGTGTAATTATTGTGTGGCCTATATATGTAGTCTATATATACATAACGGTAGACAAAGAAAAACTGGAAAACCTAAAGAGTAAAGCCAAGGTCACTTAGCGTCGTGTGGTTGTGTCCCAGGTAAGTATGAGCAAGTATTTTGTACTTCTAATCTTACAAGATGGTTTCAACTTTTTTTTTAAATCCTTCAGTTGTAGGAATTATTGAGATATAAAATTAATGTAAACCGTTGATTATATTGTTCTTTTATGCTTTGAGGCAGGTATAGTTACTCAATATTCTAGTATTACATTTTATGTAAAAATGGATGTTGTTAAGCCAATCATCTGTGAGACGTTCAGACAGTCTGGATTCGCAAGTTTGATATTTTGGAACGCCTTATGGAAAACCGTTTAAAATTTAAAACAGAAATTAGTACTAATGTTTAAGTAGTACGAAAATTGTAAATTTGTAAATTGATTTATAAACCGTCCACCTTTGTATGAAAACTTATTACACCAAAATGGTTCTATAGACTAAACTCAATTGTACAGCTTACTTAGCTTTATTTTTTATTATACAGAACTAAAATGCATGCAGTTTTGGTCTGATTCAATTTTGGATACATCAGTTCTAAAATGGTGACAAAAAGTGTTTGTTAATAGTTAACTGATTAATATTAAATGTTTTTAAACAATGGATTTCGTGTGGCTAAAAGGTTACACTGGAATGTAGACAACTCAACAAATTTTTAGATATTTAGAGGAAATATTTGACCTAATACTATATATTTGACCTGTCTAATATCACTACCAAATAAAGGACTTTACAAGCTTTAATACACGTCCCTGTTTACGTAAGAAATAGGCTACTGAATCGACTACCTGGATGCGAGTTGTTTCAACGCTAAGCTTTCTCTCCCAAAATATACACGCACTCCGGGGAGTTGTGTGTGTGTGTGTGTGTGTGTGTGTGTGTCTCTCTCTCTCTCTCTCTCTCTCTCTCTCTCTCTCTCTCTCTCTCTCTCTCTCTCTCTCTCTGTGTGTGTGTGTGTGTGTGTGTGTGTGTGTGTGTGTGTGTGTGTGTGTGTGTGTGTGTGTGTGTGTGTGTGTGTGTGTGTGTGTGTGTGTGTGTTTATTGCTAACTATGTGGGATAAAAAAGTGTGGACTTGTTTTATTAGAACACGAAAAGTGGATGTAGGTTTAATAAACTACACCCAGAACACTGGTTGTCTCCGGATTATTTATCCGTTTTCAAACCTTTCATTCTCCAAAAATTTAAACGCTACATCTACTCAGAATTAGATGCAATAGTGTACAGTGTGTGCAGAAACGTTTATGTGTCTACGATAATAAAATATACGTACTGTTATTTGAAAATAATAAAATGAATTAAATTGGAACTCAAACAATATTTAAATTTGCTCAAGATGAATAGTTGAACGATAAGTTTACTTCAGTGATAAAAAACTTTATTATTTGTAATCCAGGAAATTCATCATCAGATAAAATGATCTGTTCATTATGTTTCCCTAGTGGCAGCTATTGCAATCAAGTAGACTACATCTTAATTATCGCTTGGTGGACTCCACGATGTTCCCAAACAAGTAAAGAGTCTATGAGCTCCCCAGAGAAAGATTTTTTAAGTAATCAGTTTCTTGCAGCTAAAGTTAAACTGAACCTGGAAAAGCCTACATCAAAAGAAAGTCATACGAACATGATAGTGTTTAAAAATAGACATGTCATATAAGCGCAATGCAGATATAAGAGTGAAGAGGAACATTGTTGGTGGCAGTGAACCTATGAGGCATGCAGTGAGCGCCTATCTAAAATCAAATAATATATTATAAGAAAAAACCTCTAAAGTAACCACAAATCCGTAATTTCAGTAAAATAGTGTAAAAATAGATAAATAAAGATACGTGTAACACAATACAGACAGAAAACGGGACTACACAATTAAGAGACAATATCCTTAAATAAGCAAAGCCATAATACAGAAATGTAGGTACGATAAGAATGTAAATAAAATTTCAAAGAACTAAAAACAAGTAGAAACAAAATAAAAATTATAATTAGTTCAAAATTAAAATGTCAGAAGAAAATTTGTAACAAATACAAGAATGGACGATGCTAATATAAAAACAGCGGAGAAGCTACTGCATAAAAACCTAATTAAAGATAAACGCATAGAAAGAATACAACAGGTAACTTTGCGTTTGACCTGGAAATCAACATTACCATGCAATATTAATAACTACATTCGAAAAAATAAAACACAAGAAAGCTACTGGGAAAGACTATATAGTAATAGAAATGATTTTGTCTCTCGGTGAAATGGAAATCTAAATTTTCTTGACTGGCTACATGATTGAATAAGTTTAGTATATGTCCCTATACATGAGAGTACTTAAAGATCGCTGTGACAGATTAATCTTATTTTTCACCTTCTAGTAAAGCTAAGTTACAAGAATTCTATAAAAATTGAAGTATACCTAGTACTCTAAATACAACGTGAACAAGCAAACGTTTTACCATGTTACTGAATACATGCAAGATTTAAAAAGAATGAGATAATCCCACATTGTTTTTCAAATTACAATGAAACTTAGATTATTTTAAGGGTCAGAAAATATGGATAATTCTAGCCGACATTAGGACAATGCATCACATAATCACATTAAGTAAACATGGAAGGGTAACATTAAATCAGTATCACAATCATGACAATAGGAAAGGTAAAGTCAAGGTTAACTCACTGTCCACGAAATTTTTTATCGTAAAGAAGGGATATGACAAGGATGCATTCTCAGTCTTATAAGATTTAAATTCTGGGGTTTAAATAGACAGGAGCCACGGATGGATGGAAGGAGATATTGCAATGTGAAGTAAGAAGGTTTGCAATCTATAATATGCTGATGACATAGTACTTCTAGATGCAAGCGAATAAGAATTTCATCTATCCGCAGAATGAAAAAGCCAACAACGATGCAAGGTTACAAAACAAAAGTTAATATAAGACAAAGTAACGACTGCAGACACATCAGATAATAAACTGCTTATCTACTCCGAACATGGACAGCGAATGGGCAGAGATTCCAAAAACACATGTTAGAGTGGAAATACAAGGGAATAAGAATGCCAGCCAAGCCAAGAAGTAGATGGAAAGTATAGACTCGGAACTGAAAGGGGCCTTGAGTACTACCACGATAGGTGATTTATCATAGGACATAAGAGAATAATGGAGTCTAATACGTAATTTATTTGTGTGTGTGTGTGTGCGTGCGCGCGCGCGCGCGTGCTTCTTAGGTGGAAGGGAAGAAGGGTAATAAAACTGTTTATGTTATGAATTATTAATCCTATTAATTGTTATTATTATTATGTTTTTACTATAAAATATTCATATTATTTTAATATGGTTTCCTGAAGGAGTCGTAGTACGATACATCAGCCTACCAACACGTTTGGCACAAACGTAAAAAGAGACAGCTGATGTACAGATAAACAAGAGGTTCCATGAGTTCAAAGGTTAGATCTGCATATATGTGTCAGCCAAAACAGTAGTACGTTTTTTAAACATACGCTGCTGAGTCATTAAAACATTAAGAATGTTATGTGACCGTGAATTCCCTTTTTGGCGGGATTTTGACGAATGAGAAATTTGTAGACATTATCACTTTACACCATGACCCCCACATCTTTCCTGGAGCCCCTATGCCAGCCCACCTTCCGGGCCCCTCTACGCCTTTCAGAAACCCCTCCGGTTTTAAAGCCTTTTTCTTATTAGACAAACATATTACTTGTGTGTCTAAAATCATTTTTCTGTAAACATGCTACTAATAAAAATGCTAAATAGGTGAAATTCTTTTCATTAGATAGAAAATTTTAGACGTAACGCTTTAAAGAAAAACAGAATTAACGAACTAATTGAAGTACTTAAAACCTACAACGTTTCAAATTTTAAGGTCATAATCAAATCAATTAATTAACTCATTTTTTACCTCAACCATCTACTAAAATTAACTTTTATAAGACACAAAGAAACACAATCCATGTTTATCAAAACATAAAAATAAAGAAAAACAATAATATGTCTAAGAACATAACCAATTGTAAGTGAAAGAGAAACCTACTTCTAAAATGGTTTAAATAGTGCAAAGTTTTTTTCTCTTGATTTCCTTTGAGCAAACTGGTCAATAATATCTGAAAAATTATTATTGTTAGCCAATTCATTTTCAGTAGCTAAAATTGCTAAATTATTAAGCCTTTCTTGTAAGGTAGTGCTTTTCTGTCAAGTTTTCAGTGAATTCGCTAACCTGCTGAAAAATCTTTATTGAAAGAGAAATAACCACACTTGCAAAAGTGATTTCGGAATTTTGGAATAAGGGGTAAGGTGGCGATTACTTTTAGACTGAATTTCATGTAGGATACAAAGAGAAATACCCTTTTTTTTAATGGGGTCCACAATTTTAGATTGACTTATAAGTTAAATAAGGGATTATTATTTGTAGTTCTGGTACCCGTTTACACCATATCAACACATTTTTTTGCTTCTAGCTTAGACTCATAGTTTTAGTGAGTACTTAAACTATTGTTTATTCACACTCACAAGAGCCGGACTCGATCACTAAAATAAGGCCTTCTGTGTAGCCTACTGTCCTATCTGATGCCTACAGAAAGCAATGTTGTAATTACTCAAAATATAAAGCCACACACTGTAAGTGTATAAACAACTTGAGGTGAAGGAAATAAAGGTCATTAAAGCTGACTGTAATGTCTGTAATTATAAAAATGTGACACACTGTGGGTCACTGTATGTCACCTTGAAGTAACCAAAACATATGCTTTCGGCGCGAAAGAATGGTGCGTCTAGGAATACGCGGGAGAAAACGAGGTTAGTGGGTACCCTATTGCAACATTCAAACGATGGCGGGAGAAGTATGTTTACTGGGAGCACGATAAACTTTACTGGAAGCACGATAAACTTACACTGTAGTATCGTCACAGCAGAAAGCTCAGTGTGTCAAATCTGAAGCCTTATAATCCGTTCATAATACTACTACGACAGAATACTATATAAGTAACTCGTACAAGTTATTTGGTTTATTATTATTATCATTAATACGTGTGCTATTAACTCGCAAAGAATTATTTCCAATTCGGCAATTTCTGTTGGTCTCTCTCTTTCTCTCTCTCTCTCTCGCGCGCACACACACACACCCACACACACACACTCCACATATACATTCTTTCCGTTGCTATCATAACATAAATTTAATTTCGTACAATATCCTTTGACGGTTTACGCTGTGTATGGGCGAAAAGTTTCCTCACGTGACATTGCACGGTAACCTTCAGTCTAACGTGCCAGTCTTTCTGTCTAATATCTGACCCAATCTATGTGAATTAAAGCAGCAATTCGTATCATAAACATATGCAGTGTTTGTAAAACTATATAGCCTAAACACACACACACACACACACATTGCTATTCTCTGGTAGTGTTTATTTCAGTTTTAAATAAAGATTCTCACTGTCTCCCTTTGTCTGCATGTCAGTCTGTCAACTCGTTTCAACCTCCCCTGACACTTTCTTTTCGTTACAGTCTCTTGCTATATACTAATTAGCTCCTAAGCTAGGCCTCGAATTAGATGAGTTATGTGCAATTTTAGAGACAATGAAGAATTTTAATGTTTTTAGTCTAAGACAGTTTTTTTCTCCTAAATAAAACAAAAACTGGTATTTAGGGAGTATCCTCTTTACAGGCAACAGCTAGAGGTGTTGAACACGCCAAATTCATATTTCGAATCTATGTGTTGTAAATGTGATAGTACGGTACTCCTTCTTGTACGTACTTCTAATCATATATATATTTTTAGGTGTTTCTTTATCATCACCTACACCTGCATAAATATGAATGTAGGGGTACTCATTACAGCATTCACTTCCCCTTCCTTTGTATTTTGATTTGACAGCATTACAGGATGTTTACACTACCTTGTAAGCACGTATGTTTCCCCTTATGTTTTGTCCAATATACAGTAGATTTGATAGAAATTTTAAATGAAGAAGAAAACTGCTACTTGGTAAATTAATATTATGTATTTGCTTTTAAAAGAAAAAGAGAGATAGCTACCGTTTTCCAATTCTATCAGTAGGATAGAAAACAGATATAATATAAACTGTATGAGACCCAATTAATATTAAGTATTTATCTCTTTGCAACGCCTGACCGTAAATTATCAGTCGATTGTCTCAAAATAATGCGAAAAATTGCGAAAGAAACTACTGTGTAGTTCTTTTTATCTTGCAAGGGTGTGTACGATGAACTATAGAAAAGAAACTTGTAGAATAATGTTTTTAAACAATACCGTTTGGTTGCTAATCCCCGTCCTTATAACTTTTTTATATACTTGCTTTTGTATAGAAAAGTCTTATGAAGTGAAAAGAAATTAGTAAAAGAGAACGGAAAATTCCAGGGTGAGGAAGAATATCTAACGTTACGAATTATAAATGGAAGAAGATATTACAGCTGCAATAAAGAGCAGGCAACGAATTAGATCAAGGGCTCAAGAAAGAAGTAACGCAACGGAAGGCTGATTGGAATTCCTCAACTTAAATGTGAAGGAGGTACCGTATAATATTAATACTACCTGTAACACCCGCAGACCTTCCTTTGTATAAACCGTCTCCTCACCATTGCCGATGGACCTCCTCCCAGAAACCCCCGCCAACGGAGAAATAGAAAAATAATTAAGTCTCTTTGTCATACTTACTACACCTGGCTTCCTTCTTAATCACTTAACATCTTAAATTTTCCTATCTACCTATCCGGTCTTTATCCCTCTCCTTTGTGCCTCACCTTGACGCCTCCCTCCAGCTTTGGCGCCCTGCGTTACTCGACCTCGTCTTGGCTGTCGTATGACTTATACTTTTATTATGGCTCTTCCATCTGTCTCTTCCATCACCCATTTGGCTCTGCACACTACGTAAACACACAAATACACATCCATACACTACCCTCTATCCTGAATGCCTCCACCTTATTCGCCACCGGTCCGCGCTTCGCTGGCGTGCGACTCCTCTAACTCTTCCATTCGGCGGAAGGATGCTTGCCCCAGATCAGCCTGAGTCTTATCCTCTGAGACAAGTCTCAGACAACGCAAAAAAAAAAAGGCATAATATTATAGCCTACTGTCTACTATGACTGGGAGACGTGAATATGACAGCAGATATGCAAGCATGTAGGAGGCTACAGAAAAATAAAGTAACGGTCCAGCGTCGGATATTATGGCTTAAGTAACCATATTAGAAAGGATTATTACAATTTATTTTATATACCACACAACATATGTGAAAAAATTTAATTTTTTATTTATCCATAAATTTTGAAACGAATTAAGACCTACATTAACTTCAACCGTTGTGTATATAATTCTTTAACACTGACATTTCACAATGTTTATTGGTATATTAAAACCATGTGTAAGATAATCAATTTTTATGAAACATATACCCATTAAATTGTGTAGACTAGACACAAGTGTGATAGTAGCTTAATACAGTCTTTTTTTTCGGGATGAAAGGGAAATTATAATATTGTGCGCTTAAGAATGAAACTTGTTTTGTTACTAGACCAACGTTTATGAACATTTATTTGGCTTCATTTCTCAGAGTTTAACAAAATTGCAATCAATTATAGCCTATATAAAATTAAAAATTTTGGCCAAAATTATTTGTTACTAACCAAGATTACTTTATTTTCTTAACCGATAGATTTTTGCACGTAAAATTCCGTTTATTAGACATCGATTTTTCAATATAAAATTGGTCCCTAGATTATTTATTTGCGTTAATGCATAAAAAAAATAGTAGTTTGATAAACCTTATTACTAAGTTTTTATTTTTGTTTACATACGGCGTTTTCAAGAAACTGTAACAGTGTTAGAATAAATAGGCCTACTTAAAAATCTGATTACATACCTGCACCTAGTTTCGTATACAGAAGCAGTGTAAAAAGTATTTTGTAAAACTTTTTTACAAAATTATAACATAACTGAAGCACAAATGATGTTTAAGATTTTGCATGTTATGTCATACGAAGTTTACTTGAGAACCTGTTATGTTCAGACTTCCTGAGATACAGTTATTGAGAAGAAAATAGTAATAGAGAGAGAGAGAGAGAGAGAGAGAGAGAGAGAGAGAGAGAGAGAGCGAGAGAAAGAGGTCAAAATACATGATATTTACTACAGTTGGCTACTTATAAGAAACTTGAAAATAATTAAACTTATTGTAATGTAGAAAGTTAACGAAACATGAACCAAAAGCGAGGATTATGTGTAGCAGACTCAATAGTTTTATTAACAGGATCCAAACGGTCTTTGGTGAAACGATTATTACGTTAAATAATTTATCCGCAATTAAGAAGTGGTACATTTTGAAGAAAGGTAAAAAAGAGGATGAGGAACTTTATGAATTGCTATTAAAATATGCAACTTTCCTTTTGGATACCTAATTATTTTACAAGCATGTTACGGAAACTATACAAAAAAAAATTAATTCTTAGTATATAAGCCTTAACGTATTATTTCAAAAAAATTAGTTTACTGCTCACTGTGATATACGAAAAGCAAAAATATAATTAATGTAACATTAAAACACACTGCAGCTGTTACTTAAATTTGTTACAAAACTGTTACGTCCGGGATCGACATTGTTAAAACTATTGTATTCTGGGCTGCTAGGCCGTGGTTGATTGTTTATGTTCTTGCGCCTAAACGTTTAGACACGAGAATATAAGCAATCGACCACTGCCGAACAGCTTGGAATATAACACTTACAACAATGTTGTATACATTTTTGGGTACTTTCCCAATATTCGTACCAACATTTCATTTTCGCTGTTTTGAATATGGGATAGTATCTATATATACCACGACGTGAAGAAGAAATGCACTAACTATAAATTATTATATTTCTTAATTTACAGTGCAATTACATAAATTTTAATTCATAAGTTAGATAATAATATTAATTCGTTTTTTAGTTTACCATTTAAAGAAATGAAAGCCATAGTTAGGAAATATATAGCGTTTCATGTGTATAGTCTATACAATGCGTAGCCTGTAACAGAATAACATTTAATATAAAGACTATAAGCGTTTATTAACAAAACAGCAACAGACAATGTAAAGTGTAAAATACGGTTATTTCTGAATGATAAATTAAAACAAAGGAAAAAAGTATTAACAAATGAAAACAAGATTTGTTATTCGTTAGGCAGCCAATATTAGCCAATTATGTTTATATTATACAGTAAAATCTCGAAAACTTCACTGGACGGAAAACGTAAAAAAGGGATATATGTATAGCAGCCCGCCTTACTTCTAGTTGGCTTTCTTACGTGGTTTTCATAAAAAGCGAGTATTGTTTTAAGGTCACGTTGATTTCCATGTGTATTTTCAGTTTGCATGTTAACCTAGCAATATGGAGTATTGGCTTAAAATACCTTTTGGTACTTTACAAGAGCCGTCACATTGCAACAAGACGTAAATATATATGCCGCCTACATGATATTCCCTTTGTAAATTATTTATAACTTAATTAAATGTTTCCCCATAATGTTTTGTTTAAGTACTGTTGAACGGAATTTATTGGTACAAAATTAGCTCTCTTCTCTTCACCAGTTGTTTGATCTCATCTTCATTGTTGTTTTCATCTAGCACGTGGCAAGTAATTTTTCGTCGACTAGGTTTTCGATATATTATTTTTTTTATTTGTTATATGTATTCATCTATTCCAAACTCACTTTTTCCGTAGATATAAACTCTTCTGCTTCTGCAGGTTGTTATTTATATTATTAGTACTTATAGAAATTTTTATGATTTTAATCAGAATTGTGCATAAATTTCCAACGGATGGAAGTCAACTTGAAACATTGTGCTTCGGTAATACTGTATACCAATAACTGAATAACTATATTCTTAAAAATGATATTCGGTATGAATGAGAATAATTAAAAATTCGTAATTCTCTCTCCCCTTCTCTCTCTCTCTCTTCTCCCCCTCTCACTCTTTCTCCTTCTTTCTCACTCACTCTTTCTCTGTCAATTTTCCCTATCTACCTCACTAATAGGGACAAACCTCACTACTACCTTTAACTAACATCACTACATCAGTATTAATTTCCTTTTATTTTCATTAAGTTAGCACGGCAGGTCCTTCTGCGACTGCACGCAAAGCGCGCCTCTTTAAGTGTTTGTTGAACAGTTACATTGTTACAAACAGATTACTCAAGTATGAATGTGTAGTCTATACGAACACAAGGAATGATTAAACACGCACACTACCTTGGACAGGGATATGTACATACGACTGTCATCTCACGTCTCTTATTTAATTTTTATTTTAACTTTTTAATACTTTTATATGTTTAATTATTATGTAATCATTAAGGATAAATAGGAGAAATAACTCTTTTTAATTGGCTTCATTATATCAAAAAGTAATTCCTTGCTGGATCTGTGAAATATTTACAATTCATCTTTATTTACGTAGGTCTTGAATGTTGTGACACCGATCCTTTGAAGTATTCTCCGATCTTTATAGGTACGGTATTCTTTTCCGGATGTCTCTCTTTGACTATGATCCCAGACATCCAAAATTTTGTGTTTGGACTCTTATGATTTTCTGGCTTACTATTATTATACATTTTTATGTGCAAGAAAGTGGCTGAAGTTTCCATTTACAAACTATCTGATCCCTCTCGAACAGTCAGTGATTACTATAGACCGGGATGACACGAGTTCTGGAAAGACAATCTAGAGAGTATCGCTGTATCTCTTCTGTACCGTTTTACTTCTTCCATTCACTATATGCCCACTCTATTTTTGTTAGTCTACAACAAACAATCTTTGGTATTAGACTTTCTAACGACCAAAAATACTTCCAAAGAATTTGACCTTCTTGCCTGTCCTTTCAAACGGAGCACTGTTTCTATTTTAACCGGACGCACAATACCCTACAGTTTAAGAATATATAGACGAAGAAGTGTATGTAGTTGCAGTGAGGCGAACGAACCCGACAGTATCATACCGAGGTTATCTAAACCTGTGTTATCACCCCTGCAGCCTCCAGTATTACCTGGAGGTAACTCCATCAACTCCCTAGATACCAGTCCGTCAACGAGAGGAACACAATCGTGGCAAGTCTAGAGTACACTGTTTCCGCATAATAGGTTTCCATCTTCGTGAAACAGACTTCATGAACCTGGCGTGAGAGATACACATAGCTACTTACCACGGACTCGCCAATCCTGCCTCCCTTTCACGCAAGTTATTAGGATCTCAAATCACCTCGAGTCATCTTCTGCGCAGTGGCATATATTTTTCCCAATGTTCAGCGATGATGTCCTCACACGCTCGAAAGCAGTACAGGATAGGATGGTTCCTTTTGTCCATGAAAGAATATCTACTACTACACTTATCTACGTACATTGGCAGTAGTCGGCAACCATATAACCCCGGGGGGGGGGCCTCCCTCCCGGCGATCAAGCTGGGATCTCACAATAACTTACAAGTAAATTGTCACTCATTACTTTCGTAATATAAGTCCCATGCTAAAACAGTTATGAGAGGCAGCAGATGTGTCAAACATATGTGCCAAACCCAAAACTGCTGCAAAAATTGCTAGTCAGGAACACAATCAGGCAAAGAAGTGATGTTTTATAACTTGAAAAACGACATTCATGGTCGTCAGTCAGTTATCCACATGAAGACAGTTAATGAAGACAATTATCAATGAGTGAGGGAGAGAGTAGCAATTAAGTACATGCACATGTAAAAGAATGAATGGGAAAAGACTTAGACTCACGGCTGAGATAATGTTCATGAAGGTAGGTTTAACAACGTAAAAATATACCTACCGTGTTTACATGGCGTAAAGTTGGAAGAATTGATAAATGCTCTAGACACAAAAAATCGTAGTGCTTCTTGTTTAAGTGGTGTAATTTTATCAAAAACTTTAAAGCATATGTGGAATAATACATAAAACGTTTAAGCAGAAAATGCATTAAAAACTCTACAACGTAAGAAATATTCCAGTAATAACGTACGTTCTAGCGATGTTCGTTGTACCAAGGCACTCATCGAGCAGAAGGCACTCATCACGGATTAGACGCTTTAAAAGTATTCTGGAATGTAGACCTACATTTCAAAATAAGAATACATAATGACATACGTCTTTGAATGTCGAAATGATAGAAAAGGAACTGTGTTGTTCTTAATTTGAAATGACACTGGTCGTAGTCCTTCAGCCTTTCGACTGGTTTGTACCCTCCCCGCATATACCCGTGGTGCGTGTGGTACTGAGTCTTTCACTGGTATATGGGACCTACAGTTTAACGCCGGATCCGAACGGCATAGTTGGGGAAGGTTTACACTAAGCAGGATACCTCTCGCTGGTTTGCCATTGCCTTGCGAGGGGGAACGGTCGTATCTAAATCAGATGGCCCCCGGCGGGAATTGAACCCGCGCCGACAGCGTACCAGCGCCACACATGATACTGATAAACAATAAAATTGGCCCTCGCTTCCTATACGTCATCGATCACATAGTAATTCAATACATGTACACATAGGCCTGCTCCAAGTAAATTAAAGAATATAGAAAACTAAATTTAATTGTTAAAAATCATTTACTTTTACTACAATGATTGTCACAGATTAAATTCCTTTGGTGTTTAAAAATATTTAAAAACCAATTGGTATCTCCCGACTATTTCTCCTTTTCAGATCTTTTACACTCCAAAACATTACTGCATCTACTCAAAATGGAATACAATACTGTGTACAGAAACTTTTATATTACTGTTATAAAAAATAAGCATTTTTAAAATTATAAAATTATTTGAACTAAAGTACACCTCAAATAATATTTACAGTATGTAAGTAAAGCTAAATATACAACTGTAATAGAAAGGTAGTAGGCTAAACCAGCAGTTATACGTTGATAAATTTAATTCGTTGATTAAATTTTAATGATGTTAAGATTTTACATATTAAAAAATTTAAAAAACGCGCAACACTTCTTTCCAATTTGCAAATAAAAGAGGCGTATTATCAGAGACGTACAATCTATCAGTACGATCTATCTATCAGAGACGTAGACTGAACTTTTTTTATATGACATAACGCTGTTGAGGTCCATGATGCTTCATTCTTTTATAATTTTGATTGTTTACTATCTTTAAATCTCATTGTTCAAAAACGAATTCTCTACTTGAGCAGATTATACTGCAAAATAAAATTGATGTAACATAATTTTCATAAGAAGTTTACAGGTATTACAATAAGTTTAATAGTATACGCAAAAACGTAAAACGTAAATGCAGACACGTTACGTGAGCGTAAAAAAAGTTTCCCTGATTTCTGACGGAATGTGTGTGAACTAAAACTGCAATAAATATCATAAACATACGCGGTGCTTGTAAAACACATAGCCTAAACGCGTGCGCGCGCGCGCCCAGACACATACACATGCAGTCACTCTGTTCCTGACAAATTATTATTCTCTTTCTCCCCTCTTTTCTCTTTCTCTGAGTTAACCATTCTGCCAGCTGCAATTATACGTATTTAAATTATGTTGAAATTAGGCACAGAAACCGCACAGGTTTTGACATGTTTTTATACAAATGCTTATATGTAAATATATTCTTTATGACCTTAATTTCAACAGTCTTTGAGGCTTGTTTTTGTTAATTATTATACTTTTTTGACTACGTAAAATTTGAATATCAATAACAAATTGGAAACAAGTATTGAGTGTTTTTTAATTATGTTTGTTTTAATTTTTCAGAGCTTAACATAATTAAATTTCAATCATCCAATTAAATTTATCAATGTAGTATAATGCTGTTACAACAACGTTTTTTGCTAATATTTAATCTTACACACTTAGTTTATAAGTGTACTTTTACACGTACTTTTACTGAACACAGCGTTAAATATTTTCCTATATTCAAATACACAATTGTATATCGTCTACCGAAGACTCACGTTTTTGTTGGCAAACGTAAGAAAACTCCAAGACCGCGCGAATTCAGTACAGTGTGCCCTAGCGCGAAGCAGACAGTACATTGGAATGACTTACGCAGCGCTGACGTAAGTGTGACGTAGGTTAGTTAGTAGTGACCGCTGTAACGCTTAATTTATATATCTTAATATAACTTTATATAAAATTTATTTGAGTATATATAGATTCAAGACAGTTGAAATTATAGTGCGCAATAAAAAAAAGCTAAGAAAATGTTATATATTACATAAAAATATGGGGGTCCCCTTGGCCGCTCAGTCATGCAAAATTTCTGTGTCCTCACAGGCGCTCATAGCGTGGTATATATATATATATATATATATTTATAATTACATCACGTACATCTTATGAACTACAACATTAACTTAGTTTCCGTGTTATGTTGTGTACGTTTTTCAGCTCTAAATACTTTTGTTTAGTTCAGCGCGAGAGCTCTGACATTTTTCTAGTTACTCATACTATTCAACGTGGTCTGCATTGTTGAAACTGAATCAAGAAAATACCAAGTTTTGTACTAGTTTTAATAATTGCCTAACGAAACAACTTTCTCACTTTGTAATTTAAACTTTCATTACATCTAATTCTTTTACCGTTAGTAGCAAAGTTAAATGAAATCTGTTCGTCAAATTTATCTCTGCCGTTCTCTCTCCTACTCTCCATGTTACAAGCGTGCATACAAAAAATTAAAAGAAAAACAGACATGAGTGAACGTGCAAGCATAAAATAACGAGCTCAATTCTTTTTAAATGTGTAATGCACTTTAGAAACGCTTTTGTGATATGCTGACAATGATGCAGAAAGTGAAAGTTAGACGGTAGAATAGAAGGTAGCAGGTAGAAAATACATTTGTGAAATCTTGTAGTCTATCAATTCCGTTTCCTGCTGACTGAATGTCTGCTGAAGTAAATAGTATATATGTCGCACGCTGAGAATACCAGTGTAAATGTATTCTCGATTGACCAAAGATGATTGAACACTATTTAAACACTAACTTAAAACATATATAACTGATCTTTTAAACACCTTAAAACCATTTCAAATGTACGGAGGTTTCATGTTTATGAGATAAAAAAAGGATTCTGGAATTGGCATTAAGATGATATTTATTAAGTACGTGTATTAATGTTTGAAATGTTTGTAATTGTTAAGTACTAACGTACGAAGGAAAACATTAAATCTTCATTTGTATTTAAACATAAATCCAGTGTATGAAGGAAATGTTACCAAACTGTAGTCGCCTTCGTTAGGTTTGAAAAGTCGGCAGAGAGTATAAGCAAATATTTAAATAAGAGAAGAGGAAGTAGATGTTTATATATTTTGGTTTTGCACAGAATGTAAATATATCTTCCTCAGATTGAGGCGTGCACTGCTTTCAGTCAGTTTCCGTAATCCGTTTACTTTTGATATTTATACAAATATTAGCATAAACAATAACTCCAAAACAAACAAATCGATGGAAAGCGCGTTGTGGACTGCGCTTTATCAATAGGCGGTAGCTTGTGTTTACTAAGATTGAACATGTGTATAAATTACAATTTATTTAAATTGTGTTTATTTACAATTTAGTTTCATACATTACATTTAACATATTGCTGATACTTTATCGATGGCGGTCCAAAGTTTGTAACCCAGATAAAACATAACAGATCGATTTGTTATTATGTTCTGTGGAATTGTATGGGACAGCGAAATGCAGTGCATACAGATTATTGTCATAATTTTTAACACTACTCCACAAACACGCGGCTTCACGTAAATGTTTACTGTACGCTTATAAAATGTATATTAAGTATAAATATAAATACTAGTATGGAGTAAAACAATTAATTTCATGAAAAAAAATTTTGTATTTTTACATAATTACGTCTTTGTAAGTAACTCGTTACGTTTCTGGCAGTATTCGTATATAATACGAATATATAAATAATACGTATATAAATTATTCTCCAAGAACAATGGTTTTATTCATTGAAATATGACAACTGTTTTCCCAGAACTGTTTTTAAAGAACCCCCTTTCTAAAACAATAGACAGAGTTTGATCAAAATTAATTTTTGCAACCTGTTTTATAATTTTTGTAGACCTATTAAGAGGTTATTTTTAAAGAAACGTGCTGTTTAAATATTAGTCAGAATTTGATAAATAAATTAGTTTTGTTAACCCTTCAAGATATTTTTTGTAATTTTGCTATAGTCTTAAAATGTTTTACCAAGCACAACAAAAAAGACACTAACTAACATCAATTTATTCTGAGCATGTATTAATATGTAAGGTAGAATTGTGAGTTTTATCTAAGTGTTGCCTTTTTTAATGTTTTGACGCACTCTACGAAGTCATAACACCAAATGATAAGACAAGACAAAGCACAGGATGGATAAAATTGGTAAATTAAAAATTTTATTTTATCCATTCATTTGTCTTGTATTCTGTTTAACATTAAACATCTAAAAAATATTGTATACGTTTGGTAAAGACAAAGTATTTTTATAAAGAAAATGTTTTTTATTTAGGAGTAAAAATTAATTGTAAACAAAAGAAACGTTAAGGGAGGAAGATAAAAAGTAAATGGTCTGAAAATATTTGACCAGGGCATACCAAGGCACATGAACGTATGTAACAGTATAAAGAAAATTAATATTTAAAACAAGATTGTCTAATTTTCTAGAATACAAAAGTTTCAAGCTTTTAATTAATATATGCGGCACAATCAGGTGATAATAAGAAATCAAAAAAAGAGATTTTTTAAAAATTCTATGTTGTAACGCTCATGTAGGGAAGAGGGGATTTGTATACAATATATAAGCGATAGGTAAAAGGTCCGAGCGGTATGAGGTTTCTGATACGCGTTAAAGGATGCAATCCCAGGGTATGATAAAACTGTTGAAATAAGAAAATTAACTGTTCATTCTGAATGCGAATTAAATTAACCGTACGAAATAGCAAAAATATAGGAAAAGAGGAAGGAAATTTGATTACTACTAAAAGCAAAAAATATAAGGCAGAAGGAAGCCGAAGAAAAGATGGGAACCGCACTAGTCAAGGCGTAAAATATATATAAATTGCAGATGGCGTTAATTAATATATCTGAGTTATTCTTTAAAAGGAACGGATAGGATTGACATAAATTATGTTTTTGTGCGAAGGCGTTGGAAGACATACGATAAGAAGTCTTGAAATAATATCCGGTGTACATTTCAACAGGAGTACTCGTACAGAGAAGCAAGTATACTCACATGTATCAGCGCGTGTGTGTGTGTGTGTGTGTGTACATACTCGCGTATGTTTGATATAAAGTTCCATAAATTCTACTTTTTATTCTCTGTTACAACAATAATTAAATAATCGTTTTTTTATTATTTCAATGGTACAAAGCCGAGAACGTATGTACTTTTGAAAACTGCCTTCAGTAGGCACTTCCACGGCAAAGTGAATGTTTAATCAATACAACTGCAAAATGGATCGTGTCAGCTAAAATAATAATTTGTGACAGCTTTATACAGTGTTAGAGACTACACAAAGGAAAGAGAATTCATTACGCGGAGAGACGAAGATGTGCACGGGCGCCTGGCTATTCACACAACGGATTTAACAGTAATTAGTTTTAGTTTCAAATGGCTTTGAATTATGACTACGCAGTTTTGCCGCTTCATTGGAGAAGCGATTTAAGCGTCAAAGAAGAGTGACAGATTGGCCGAGTCGTTTCCAGCTAGCTGGTGGAGATCAAGATAGGCCTACTTGTTTGAAAGTTCTATTTTCTCTTAAGAGATGGCTCTAGTGTTAGAAAACTTTAAATTGTTCATTTACTCGTGATTAAAATTTATATTTTTTAAGAATCGCTAACTTAACATTAATTTGTTTAACTTAAGCTGGTATGGTTATATATTGAAGGTTGGTTTGATATATCAGTCAGTTCCTCCTCCTACTATGATACAGCCCGAAACCGAGCCTCAGCCTCACTGTTTTCGTAGCGAAGGACGACCATCTTCGATCTACCAGCATTCATGGCAACAATTCCTTCATATTTTTTTCTTTTCTTTTTTTTGTGTTTTGCCATCCCCTTGTCTACAAGGGATATTCAGCTCATTATCACGTCATTACTAGCCCATTGCAACCTCCTCAGTTTATGTATAGTCCTTAAAGTAATCAATTAAAAATGCAATATACTTCATGGTTATATCACACCACTTACTCCTCGTTTCTAAGAGTGGGGAAGATATTTTAGCCTCTAAATATCTTTTACCGTTCTACCGCACTTTACATTAATACCCATATGTCAACTATTGCATAGAACGGGTTGCATGATGGTTTTTTATTTGGACATTTTTGTCTGTTTATAAATTTCTCTACACTCAAAGGTAGGGATAAGCATAAAATACGCTTTGTTGACTAGTGTTATACTTCTCTTACCCTGGCTCATTAATTTCATCCTCAGAGATCATGAAAACATCTTCAGAGTACATGAAACACCTGACTGCTTTTGTGGGAGACTTCTATACCATGTTTTGCCCGGGCCGGTAAATTTTGCTTGTCATTTAGTTGTAAATTTATCCGCGTTTGCCGGTAGTTCTAACCTTGTCATACTTGTTTTTAAGCTTATCTACGTCTTCCTCGGAGCCGCATTTTATCTGATTATATTGGGTATACATATCTTCGGTATAATGCGGCTATTTGTATAGACTTACTGTGAAGTACACAAGAAATGTTAACTTATCTTTCAATTCGTATTGTTGAGGATGAAGAATGAAGGCGGAGCTTCTCTGTTTCAGACTCTGGGTGAGCTCAAATGTTTCGGTGACTTCCATAATTATTATGGTCTGTGTAAGTATTTCTGTAATGATGGTTTTGTTGGGTTGATCAATTTTGTTTTTATTCCATCCAGTCATGTTAGCGAAATTTATTTTATTAACCAATAACTTTTATTACATTAAAATTAACACGATTAAATTAGAAAATATTTCAAAAGCGTTTTCCCACAATATCAACAAACTTCATACTTTTTAAATTAACGTTTTGTATTCGATACAAGCCAACTACATAACAGAAATATACTTGTATTTCCTAAAGCTGGGGCTTCTACCTCGGAAGTAACCATTCGTCCTGTTTTCACTTCCTTTGTTACCTACTACTACTACTACTACTACTACTACTACTACTACTACTACTACTACTACTACTACTACTACTACTACTATTACTACTACTACTACTACTACTACTACTACTACTACTACTACTACTACTACTACTACTATTACTATTACTTAGACAGAATGGCCAGGGCAAAGGTGAAAAGCTTAGTGTTGATAAAATTAATAAGGAAAACGCTTTTTCAATACACGTTTTTCAATATTTCAAAGCATTTGTATAATAAGTTACCGTATCTGGTGCGCTTAGTAAAAAGATAAAAACTTAGAATTCACGAATCACATTTTTTTATCTAAGCTAATTTGTCTATCTTCGTATCTATTATTATTGTTTGTAGTCCTAGTCTGTTACATTAAGTAACGCTTAGTTCAGAGAATCGCGGTTAGTTTACAAGCATCATGTAACACGTAACGCGCGGAAATGGAGTGAACTCTTTCACACATACCAAGCACGCCAGTAACTTGATAGTGTAACGGTCAACTGGTATTTCCGCTCCACGGAATGAAATATAATGGATTTTTCCTTGGAAAGATGCATGTCTACCATCTGTCTTGAGATTTTATGATACTCAGCGGCCAGTATGCCCGAGTTAACTGTTCTATTACTGGCAGGCAGGACTGCGCTGAGCGATAAATTATGTAGGGCTTGCTCAGCAATATTTTATTTTAATGTGGAATGCTATAAAACTGTTACACTAGTACAGTTAAGTTGATTCCAATAAGGAAAATTTTAGAGTCAAAAAGATAAGTAAATACTCATAGTTCAGAATTAAATGAAATATTAATCTACACATAAATAATATATATGTATTCTTTTACCTCTTGTACTCTGATCTCGTTGTGACTGTCAGTATATATGACTGTCTTCGCCATCTCTCTCTCGCTCTCTCTCTCTCTCTCTCTCTCTCCCTATCTCTCTCTGCCCCTCTCTCTCTCTCTCTCTCTCTCTCTCTCTCTCTCTCTCTCTCTCTCTCTCTCTCTCTCTCTCTCTCTCTCTCTCCTTATCTGTAGCGGCGCAATAGCCTAGGTGCATTATTCTGCATTCTGCTTTACTTTACCTGGATTATGTCTTGGCTTTCGACTAGTCAGTTTACGGAAGAGACGCATTTGGATAAAATGTCATTTGCTGCTTTTGAATAATGTTCACTGCTACGTAGCGTTTGCCAGGTACAATTGTAAACAAGAACTCTCAGAAGCGAGTATTGTATTATCTCGACCATTTATGTGTCTGTCCGTTTTGGGTACGTTTCATCATAGTTTCTGAATGATTCAATCGAATTTTGTAAAACTTAGCGTGCGCGTCACTTTTTTATCCTACATACCTCTACTGTTTGAAGATCGATCCCGCCAATAATATGGTGGGGAAAGAAACAAATGTTGAGAGTTAAATTGTAAAAAAAAATCCCAAAATGTAGATGGGGTATCAGATTAAAAGGTATTTTAACCAAAATGTATACGCCAGAAAACAAAAAGTAGGGGAAAATTTTAAAGAAATTGCAATAATCAATGTCGAATAACAAATTAAAGGTATTTTAACCACACTTTAAGGGCACCACGGGACAAAATTGGAACTCAGAATTTTAAGAAAATTGTAAAATTATCTGGTGGATCAAATAGAATTGTATTCAAAGTGTACTCAGTATCCTTAATAATTTGTCAGAATTAGTATTTTTCAACACTCTTGAAAATATCGGATTGCCTTAAAAACATTTTGTACACTATTTTACAAAAACCGGAATATATCACATTTCAGTTATGTACATCTGGGAACATAATTCGATATAGACCTATACATACCGATGCAAACATACATTAACTTACAGAGTGGCACTAAATTATATTTGTCATTTAGGCATTATTGTTATCAATCCAACAAAAACTAATAGTTTGGAATTTGTACTGTTTATTGTATGTTGCTCTGCTTTACACTTGTTATTTTAGTACAAGATTAGCTGAGTAATCGCAGCGTGCATAATGTTTCTAATGACTGAAAAACTGTCTAATATTAAAATTAACTTAATGACAAATGTAATTAGATCAAAACAGTTCTACATCCCTTGAGTTCTGCAGCTCACAGAGCTTACTATTATTTCTTGGATATAATTGCATTAATATTACTGGGAAAGCATCCTAATGTGTATTCCTTAAGGAAAGAAACAAAATTCTTCTTAATACTAGTATTAAAACAGAACACAATAGAGTACTCACCTTTCTAATGAGAAAACATCTGAAAGCCAAACGTATGGCACGAAAGTTTAATTAAAAATTGTTTACTGTTTACGGTGAACACTAAAGTGAGGAAGTAAATGTTTTACCAGCTTAATACGAAGCAGATGGCATTAGATGAAATTATGTGTGACATATTCACATACTCCTGCAACCTCGGTCAAATACCCCCATTAGTTTTTAACGTTATTTGCCTTATTCATAATCGTCTTACGAATGCGCAGAATTTATCATTAGGAATAACACTTAAGACGTGAGAGTCATGTACAAACTATCCTTAATACGTTTAGTGATCAGAATTATAAAGAAAACTCGTTGCGTAGTCGACAGTGCAACAGTACAAGCGGGTCAAGAAGAATAAGTATGCAACTAGTGTCAGTATATGTTGTAATAAAATATTTTATTACAGTGTAATAAACTTCTACACCAGCAAACATACACTTACCGACGTTTATGTACACAATACGTGCTGTGCAAAGCAGTAAATACATTTTCAACTGTCTAGAATTACGGTTATGGTGTAAAGTTTAATGTGGCACGCCAGTAAACATCCATAAACCAAAGGTCACACCGCAGACGACCCTAATCGTCACAGAAAATACAATTGTACTGTCAGAAATTTCCTTACGCGTAGTTACAAACTGCAAGTTGCTATTCATTTTAATCAAAATGAATAAAATGTGTGTCTCTGAAAACGCGCACTTGATATAATAATTTTACGGCATAAAAATATTTAACTAAATTTTAGATAATGATTTTTTAAATGGAAGCAGACACAAACATTATTTAATGACAAGCAAACTTTACTGTAGTTAGTACAATAAGAAAACGATATTTTATAGACCAAGTATTAAGAAATCCACTTGGTCTTTCAAAGGGTTATTCGAACTACTTACCAATTTTTAACAATTATAATTATAACACTACTGACTCGGAACACAAAGTTTTTTATTGGTACAATGTAAAATTTTTACCTTACAGCCTGAACCACTTTTTGCTTATTATAAGCTTCGTCAGAGGCGATGTTTTATTTTATGAGCCTCTGACTAAGCTTATAATAAGCGAAAATTGGTTCAAGCTATAAGGTAAAAATGTAAAATTTTTACCTTATAGCTTGAACCAATTTTTGCTTATTATAAGCTTAGTCAGAGGCTCATAAAATAAAACATCGCCTCTGACGAAGCTTATAATAAGCAAAAAGTGGTTCAGGCTGTAAGGTAAAAATTTTTATCGGCGATGTAAAATTTTTACCAATAAAAGAAAACTTTGTGTTCCGAGTCAGTAGTGTTGTACTTATAATTTAGTTAACCAACGGAAACGTCATCGACAACAAAATCCAAGAATTTTTAACAATATTATGTGATACAAATATCTGTTAAAATAAACTAAAACTCGTATTCTACAATATTGTTTTGTAATAGTGCAGAAGTTTATGTCAACAAGGATTATCAGGAGAACGTATTGTACGAATATTCCTTGGAGTTTGTACGTACATCATTTTTGCAATATTGTATGATGGAATGATTAGCAGACATTAAATGATAAACTGTTCTCATGTGAGTATAGAAACTTGAAGGGGCGTTCGTAGTTAATCAGGCCTACTCTATTAAATCCGCTTATGGAAACTAAGATATACAAGTAGACACACACTTAGGCTAGAACAAACTGATTATCGGTTTTTCTCAACTTATGTAAGAAAACAGAATCTAGAATTCTTAACAAAATATTATCTGCTTTTTGCAGCATAGAATTTGCAACAAAACTTGTCTTGTAAATAAATATTCAGATCTAGAATGATGGCAGACATAAATTATACACTGTCATGAGCCTCTTAAAACGCTTAACGCGTGACGTCTTAAACTGACGAGAGAGGAATATTTTTGCTGTTTGCTCAGACAGACACTGGATGACTTTGGACGTTGTTCAAGAGTGCTAAATGACATACAAATTTCGTTTTATTATCAGAATCTGCTCATATTTTATTTTGTTTTATTATTTAACTCTTAACTTTTTTTCATTTAAGTTAAATATTCTTGGCTGAGTATTTGCAAAATAATAATCGTAAACACTGTTGATGACGACATGTAAGTTGTTGTGAAATGCAATATGTGATGACGTCTAAGAATATGGCAACTCAAACTAACAAGACTATTAGGACGGTAGTTAGAACAATGCTCGTTCTAACATAGTGATAGCACCAGGAGTATCAAATGGCTATGATTGTTCGCAAATTGAATGCGTCATACGGACTAATATAACGTTTAAAACAGCTTTATTTATTAGTTTGACTGTTGTGATCAAATAAAGTAAACAGATATTCGAAAAACGGATAAAATCGAACGTCACGCTGTAAAAAACACTTTGTTGTGGAAGTTTAACGCCAAAGAAAATAAAAAAAGAAATGTATTCCACTTTTGGGGACTCTTCACAACTGTTTTCAACAGTGAAGAAATTGGTTGCTGGATTCAAAGCGGTTGTTCCTCCATTTGTGATGATAAACGTTCAGTTCATCCCAGTACCTATAATACTAACAATCCACAACGCCGTATGAAATAATCGGCAAGTGAAAACGCGTGTACTTGATAAAATTGCGAGCATTTTATAGATCGTGTCCACAACGAACTGTATTAACGTTTGCATGTGACACAGCCTTCAGCGATATGAGTGCAGCATCCGCTAACGGTTAATCCGAATCGTATTCGAATGAACGTTTCTCAAGAATTCTTGGATAGGCCTATGTTTAAGCTCAGTTCAACTGAGATTCTGAGGCGACTTATCACTGGTGACAAACATGGATTCGTCACTACAAACTAGAGACAAAACAGCAGTAAGACAATGGGTGGAAGCGGACGGAAGTGTCCCAAAGAATGCGGAAAATGTTCCGTCAGTTGGAAAAGTCATAGCGTCTGTTTGTTTATTTTTTTTTTTTAGATTTGGAGGGTGAGGTACTGACAGGCTATTAGGAAAGTAAAATATTCAGCGGAGAGTAATATTCAGCATTGCTGGAGAACGTGAATGAGGCTGAAGGCATTTAGGAATGAAAAAAGTGCTTTTCCATCAAGTCAGTGCAGTCCCTCACATTACATCAACGTCAGTCACAATACTTCATGAATTGTACTACTAATTACTACTAAATATGACGTACTCGCCAGATTCAGCTCCCAGTAACTTCTGCGTTACCGAATATAAAGATATGATTCACTAGAGGAAGATACCCTTAAAATATGGAGGTTACTGCTGAGACAAACGCAAACGTATTTTATTTGACCACACCAATCAAACTATTAAACAAAACTGTTTTAAACATTAGGGCACGTCATCTGACCGATTGAATGTGTGACAAATACGCTATTTGATACTTCTGGTGCTATCTTATTTTTTTTTTTTTTTGTCAGACCGAGAACCTTTCGAACTACGACTAGTATGATTCCAAGAGCGCATAATCCCTTGCACAAAAAGTGAATGTGTAAAAATAAATCTTGAAAAATTAAAACTCCAAGTAAGTTAGTTGTGCAAACACATATTGATCGGTTCACTACGAAGGTATTCTATGAATTTACTTAAATTATAATGTAGCGATACAGTTTAAAGGAAATTTTTATTAAACGACAATGAGGTTTAAATATTAATGGTTTTTATTTATCTTAATCATGTTGTCTCTACACGTAAAGATACATAATCTATAATAAAATCCTTTTTGTACTAAATTTCATTAGATGCATATTTTAAGCTATCTAAATAGGCCTAATTGTTTTTTATAGACAAAATATAAAAGTAGATGGGAAAGAATTCCAGTTTATATTCCTATTAAAAAGGCCTTATTGTAAAATAAAAATAAATAATTTGAATCTCTCCCGCGCAAGTACGTGACAATAATCGGTCCTTGTTAGGGCCGACACAGCCCGTAAAGGCCGGACCTTCCGGCTGCACGGCCGTTAGTAGGCCAGGCAGCCCCAAACCTCTGCCGGAGTCTGACTCCCCCAACATGCAGACATAGGCTTCCACCGACTGGGTGGTAGTAGGGCACGGTGGGAAGCCAAGGAAGTCTGTTCTTCTCTAAAGCGAGAAGACGGACTTCGTCCGGGATCCGGTGGTAATCGGCCGTGAGATTAGGCTTCATCCGTGAGCACACGCCAACGGAAGAGACCACGGCATCATCGAACAAGGCGACCGCCTCGTCGATGTGCTGAGTGGTATCAAGCGGAACTTCCTCGGGAAGTCTGCGACAAAAGTCAGGCCCGAATCGGTCCCACTCGACCACTCGTCGTGCTGCTCTCCCAATCGTGTGACGGGTAGGTACGTGCACCTCGATGGGACAATGGTCAGAGGACAGTTCCGTTAACACGGATACCTCAATCTGGTTAACAACGCCCTTGACAACAGCAATGTCTAGTATGTCAGGTCGGGCTCCAGGTCGGCGGGGATAATGCGTCGGTAGTCCGGAGCCGTAGGCTCGAAGGTGGTGATCGTGAAGGTACCTGCTAAGCGCCCTCCCGGATGGTGTAGTCAGCGATGGAAGTGGACCAGCCGTCTTGCCAAGACGAAGACATCAAACCAAACACGACTGGGACCTGCCGCACAGTGCCGGTAAGTCGTTTAGGTAGCGCTACCAGCGGAATCCGGGGAGTCCGAGAGTAGGACTTACCAATGCGGCTTGCGCCGCCACTGTGACGGTGTCACAGTTCGGCCCCCGGATACCCGCTGGGCAAAGAGCTGAGTTAGTCAGCATTGGACCAGCTGCTAGTGTCCCTGAAGCACTGTGCGGCAGCGACGAGCCCCCGGCCGGCCACCTCCTGGCCCCAATCCTCTGCCGGAGTCTGACTCCTCCAACATGGAGACATCGGCTTCCACCGACTGCGTGGTAGTAGGGCACGGTGGCAAGCCGAGGAAGTCTCCCTCACTGGCTTCCCTGAGTTCGGCTACGGACTCGGCGGCATTCCAAGCCTCCGCTGAGGTTGCGCCTAGCCGCACCTCCGAAGGAAGGATCCCGCCGGTGTTCGTCACGAACGTCAGGGATATTATCGGCTTTAGCCGCCGACTCCTTAAGGTCGTTGCGCTGGCAGATAACGCTTCTGTCAAACTCCTAGCGAGTGAGACTGTACGCGTTGCCTGCCGCAGCGTATCCGAACACTTGGGAATAATTCAGTGGCTGGAACGAGAATCGTTCCAGTTCCACACGTATACCCTGAACCGGTTCAAGCCTGTAGCCCTCGTCCTTCGGGGGCTAGACATACAGGCCGATCCGCATGTCGTCCTTGACGAACTGTGCGACGCGGGCTAAAAGGTTGTGGCAGCCTCTCGGTTGTATACAACCTATGGCTCGCGTCGACCCCTGCCACTAATCAGACTCCAGGTAGAGAAGGGCGAACCCACCCAGGCCCTTTTAGAGTTGAAACGGATTTTCGGGCTCTGCTTTAGCGTAGAGCCTTGCCGTCAGACCGGGAGGGTTTCCCAGTGCCATAGGTGTCAGAGACTTCGAACTCGTGGCGTGGAACGCCAACGGTCTCGTTTCCTGGCATTCTGAGCTCTTAGAGTTCGTTGCCCGTCACAAGCCCGATGTGCTTCTTCTTGGTGAGACGCACCTGACCCCGCATCGTCGTTTCCGACTACCCAACTACGTGTGCTACCGGGATGACCGGTCGGATCGCGCAGGAGGGGGCACCGCCATCGCGGTGAAGGCGAGTCTTCACCATCACCGCGTTGTCCTGCCTCAGCAGCGGAACTTCGAGTGCACAGCGGTTGAGCTCCATGGTGCTCTCTGCGGTCTACTCGTGGTTTCCGCATACAAGCCTCCACAAACGGAGCTCCTGTCGAACGATCTGGAGACCGTATTTGGCGCACACAGAAGGGTAGTCCTGGCGGGCGACCTGAACAGTAAGCACCCTGATTGGGGGAGCCGCTTGGTGAACCCAAACGGGGCCCGCTTACTCAGGTATGCTGATGCGGCTCGGGTCACAGTCATGGATCCTACCGGGCCTACATACTATCCCTCGAGGGCTAACTCCCGCCCTGATGTACTGAACATTGTCGCGGTCAGGGGCATTAATTGCCCGGTCCACGTCTCCGTCATTTCGGAATTGTCCTCGGAGCATTGCCCCATCAGTGTACATATAGCTACCCAGCACTCTACCGTCCGCGACGAGCGGCGGGTAATCGAGTGGGAACGCTTTGGCCCGGCGTTCAGTCGCCGCCTACCTGAGCATATACCACTCTACACTACCCAGCATGTCGACGAGGGAGTTGCCTTATTCAACACAGCCGTAGTCTCGACGGTAGACATGTCCTCCCGGATGAAGCCGGGGCTCACGCGCGACTATCAGCGTATCCCCGAAGAGGTGTCTCAGCTCGCTTGCGAGAGGAATCGCCTCCGGAGATGCTGGCAGAGGACTCGTGACCCGGCTGACAAGGCTGCGTTTAACAGAGCGTCCGGCAAGTTGCGTCGTGACATGCTGGCGTTCCGTAGACGCAACTGGGAGCTAGCTGTAACACAGATGGCTGGCCCTGCCGAGAACCGTAATGTCTGGCGGATTCCCAGTGCCCTAACGGGAAAGCGTAAACGCGCGCCTCTCCCCGCACTGGTCGGACCCGACGGTCAACCCCTTGGACGTCCCCTCGAGAAGGCAGAGTTCTTGGCTGAAAGTTTAGAGCGACAGTTCGCTCCCAACCCATCCAAGAACCCGGCTTTCACTGAGCAAATCTGCCGCGAGGTAGAGCGCTTTCTATCGGCCGGTATCCCATCTCCCCGGAGGAGGTCTCTGAGAGGATTGTTCAGCTCAAGCCCCGGAAGGCGCCTGGCCCAGACGGAATCATGAATTCCGCACTCCATCGCCTTCCGGAGCGAGGAACACAGTTCCTCACTGACCTGTTCAATACATGTCTCAGACTGGCCTACTTTCCGGTAAAATGGAAATCGGCTACAGTAATAGTGATACTCAAGCCGGGAAAGAATTCTTCTCGCGTGGAAAACCTCAGACCCATCAGCCTCTTGTCCGCGACGTCCAAGGTTTTCGAGCGATTGATCCAGCGTAGGATCCGCGACCACCTAGAAAGACTGGACGTGCTGATCCCCGAACAGTTCGGCTTTCGTGAGCTGCACTCCTCGACTCATCAGCTGTTAAGGCTCGTGGAATGCATTACTGAGGCTGGCTGCCAGGGCAAACAGACGACTGCGATCTTCCTAGACGTAGAGAAAGCCTTTGACCGCGTGTGGCACGAGGTAACGGAAGTCCTTCTCCCAGATTGCTACGTTCACTTGATCGCCAGCTTTCTGCGAGACCGCAGCTTCCGAGTGAGAATAGACCACGCTCTCTCTTCAGAGAGGCGTATTACCGCTGGCGTCCCTCAGGGAAGTGTACTTGGGCCTCTCCTGTTCTCGCTGTTTGTAAACGACACGCCCCGAGTTCCTGGAGTTAAATTGTCGCTGTTCGCGGACGACACTGCAGCTTTTGCCTCAGAGCCGAACGCGAGTTATGCGACAATCGAGCTCCAGCGCCAACTCGACGCGTATGTCGGGTGGACCGATGACTGGAGAGTTGCCGTTAACGCCTCCAAGAACGCCGCGGTAATATTCTCGCGCAAACGCAAGCGGCCTCGGCCGCTCAAAGTAGGCCCCGTCGAAGTACCCTGGACCAACAGCGTCAAGTACCTCGGGCTCCACGTGGATTCCCGACTCACCTGGCGAATCCATACACAATATATCCATCAACGCGCTTCGGCGCAACTCAGTAGACTCTGGCCAGTGCTATCTAATCCGGCAATGACCCCCCGGCTAGGTAAGCTCATAGTCAACTCGTACGTGTTGCCCGTGATTACCTACGCCTGTCCTGTTTGGGGAGACCTGGCTCGTGGTCATAGAACAGCGCTCCAGCGCGTACTCGACCGGGGACTGAAGCTTGCGTGTAAAATCCCCCGGAGGTACTCTTCTCGTCTTTTGAGGAGAGGACTCGATGTCCGCTCTTTTGATGACACCGTGAGACGCCTGGCGCGTAGATTCTATGTTCGTTCCGACAGAGTGACCCACAATTCCCTCATTGCCGGACTTGGTAAATACACCCCGCGACCAGGTGAGTCCTGGAAGCGACCTCGTTCGTTAGTCCCGATGGTATAATCCACCAATCGCAGGTCGCTTCAGACCCCCCCCCCATAAATAGGAATTGCTCTGGGCTCTTGGTGAGTGCCGTACATCAGTGCATAATCCCTAACCTGCCCACGGCTGTTAGGTAGCGCTGCCCCGGACGATCCTTGCGAGCCCCCACCAGTGGTAAGCGAGCTTGGATATCGCCGGGGTAAAGGGACCAGTGGACACCAGTCTTGGTAAGGACTGGTATCTAACGAAGCTGGTCGTTAGCCCAGCAGCTCCCGCATCGCCGTGAGCAGGGAAGTCGCGTGGGTAACCCGGCTTCGGCAGGAACCCAAGATCCCTGGCGTCTGGCAGTGACTGCCTAGCAGTCTCTGAACGGCAGTCTCGGCCAGCATGCCCACTACGGGCAACGGCTCGAGTGCCGAGTCGCTCAGCTCTGCCTTGCCTCACGCGGGCGACTCGCCTGAATCGCCTCGGGCGATGGAGACGGACGATCCTCTCCCTAACCCGCTACCTCCTCTCCCGGTGGACGAGTCGGACGACTTCGCGACCGTTGGAACCACTACCGAAGAGGAACCACTACCGGATCCACTTCCTCTCGGACCTCGGCCATGGACATCGGTCCTTCTCAGGGCCAACAGGCTGCGGTTCCGACTCCTTCGGGAACAGCTCCGGCTGTTACCGCTGTTGGTCGCGCACCGCCCCTGTTCGTCCACGGGGTGTCCAATGTCGCCGCCTTATACAGGCGGCTGATCTCGGCCCACGGTCTGTCGGCCGACAAACTTGATCTTAAGCTGCTTGGCGGTGACACGGTCAAGGTTGTCGTCCGTCGGATCGAGGACCACCGCTTGGTCGAGGCCTTTCTGCAGGCTAATAACCTCCAATACCACACCTTTTCTCCCAAGCGAGGCAAGCCCTTGTCTGTAATTCTACGAGGGCTTGACGCGCACACCGATCCCCAGGAGATCCTTTTGGAACTCCATGAACTTGGATACCCGGTGCAGGCAATTTTTCGCCTGTTCACCAACTCAGAAACCCGAGTTCCTCTCCCACTCGTCCGTCTTCACCTCGAGAAAGGCGAGGCTGCAGACAAGATATTCCACCTGACGCAGCTGTTTGGTTTCCGCGTCAGGGTGGAATCCAGTCGCCCCCCGGGCAAGCTCGCGCAGTGTCACCGGTGCCAGAGTTTCGGCCATCATACCGACGTCTGTCGCAGTGCCCCGGCCTGTTTATGTTGTTCCTTGGGACATTCCACGCAGGCCTGCACTGTTGCAGACAAGTCCTATAATCGCTGCATCAATTGGGGCGAAGGCCATGCAGCCAATACAGGGCGGTATGCAGCCGGTATACAGGGCGGAACTACTGCGGAGACAAAAGCCGCAGGGGCCCCTCCCGAAACCGAGGCAACCAGTTTTGCAGCCCCAAACACAGAGGCAGCCTAAATTACAGGCTAAGCCGCAACCAAAGGCACCACCGGCACGGCGCGCGCCCTCTCCGGCTCCACCTCCACCCCCTACTAAGGCACAAAAACGTACCGCGTCGCCTTCCGTAGCAGAGACAAGCCCTGTAGCCAATATCTCGGTATTGGAGCCGGAGAATCAACCCTCCACCGCCGCGGAACCACCAACTCCCGCCTCTGAACCAGAGGTAGCCTCGCCACCACTGCCACCTCCGCTATATCCGCGAGCAGGCAATACTAAACACACTACAAAAGGGATAATCACACCGGATGCTCGGCCCCGAGCTCCTGCCTGCCTACAGCCCAAGAAAAGTCCTGCTTCCCGGTATAAGTCCGACGAAGCGCAACAGCGTACTTTTCCTGTCGCACATTCAAAATCGTCTGCCCCTGGTCCTGTGGCTTCCACCACGACCCGATCTGCCGTTACACTTGGTCGCTCTTACGCGGCCTCAGTTTCCAGGCAAGCAGCCCAGTCCGTCATATCCGATGACGCACAGTTCGTCCGCGACTTTCCGTCTGGCTACGACCTCAAGAAAGTCGCTTCCACCTTCAGGTCCATCCGAGACCGCCTGGAAACTGCCGACCCAATTGAGAGATTCATGCTCTTGGTGGAAGCTTGTAATGTCATATGTCTTCTATTACCGAGCCCTTAGACGAGATCTCTCACTCGTAGCCTGGGATGCTAACTCCATCGGTTCCAAGCATTCCGACCTTCTAGAATTCTTGGCTCGGATCAAACCCGACGTACTTCTCCTCACAGAAACCCACCTGACCCCGCGAACCGGTTTCGATTACCAAATTACGTGGTCTATCGGGATGACCGAGTTGGCCGACAAGGAGGCAGCACGGCGATATCGGTGAGGACCTCTATAGGTTATCATCGTGTCGTTTTGCCGCAGCGAACTAACCTAGAGGCCACCGCCATTGAGGTCCACGGAGCTCTTGGTGGCGTCCTCGTGGTTTCAGCATACAAGCCCCCACAAGCTGAACTCCTTGTCGGCGACCTGGACGTCATCTTCGATTCCCACCGAAGGGTAATTTTGGCCGGCGATCTGAATTGCAAGCATCGCGTTTGGAATAGTCGCTTGACTACTCCGAACGGGAGGCGCTTGCTCAGTTATGTTGAATCGCGCCGGACGATGGTATTTGGTCCAGCGCAACCCACATTCTTTCCGACACTACCTCACGCGGCTCCCGATGTCCTGGATATTGGGTGACCCAAGGAATTGTCTGTCCGGTCGAGGTATTCTCGCTTACGGAGCTGACATCCGACCACAACCCCATCTTGGTCCACGTCGCTACCCAGCACGCCTATGCACGTTCTGACCAGAAGAAGGCTATCGATTGGGACCGCTACGGCCCGGCCTTGTGCCCGTAGATTGCCGCCAGCGGCCCCACTCGATTCCGTTCGCCTCCTAGACGAAGCAGTAGCGGGAATCGAAGAGGCAATCATCCGGCTATAGGCGTGTCTTTACGTACGCGAGCTGGTTTCACGCCTGACTACCAACGCATCCCTGAGGAAGTCTCTCTTCTAGCTCGCGAGAGGAATTACTTCCGGAAACGTTGGCAGAGGACCCGTGATCCGGCCGATAAGGCAGCATACAATCGGCTCACCGGACGACTGCGTGGCAGTCTGAAGGCCTTCCGACGTAGCTGTTGGGAACTCGCTGTGGCCCGAACGGGGGATGCGGACCCGCAAAGTCACCCGTATAGAATACCTTCCGCGATGACGGGACGGAGGCGACGACCTCCACTCCCCGCCATTGTTGGGCCGTTCGGACGACTTCTGGGTCGCCCGGAGGAGAAGGCCGAGTACTTGGCCTTGTGTTTCGAGCGACAATTCGCTCCCAACCCACCCATGGACTGGGACTTCGACGAACAAGTCGAGATGGCTGTGGAAGACTTTCTGTCTCTTCCTATCACGGCGGAGCCCGAACCCATCTCTTTGGAAGAGGTCTCAGATCGGCTCGCTGAACTTCAGCCAAGAAAATCTCCAGGCCCGGACGGTGTTTAAAACCGCTCTACGACTTCTTCCCGAGCCTGGAGTTCAATTCTTGACTGATTTGTTCAACGCGTGTCTCAGACTGGCCTACTTTCCCAAGAAATGGCGAAAGGCGACGGTCATCGTGATCCCGAAGCAGGGAAAGGATGCTTCCCGCCCCGACAACCTCCGACCTATCAGCCTACTCTCCGCTACGTCCAAGGTTTTTGAGCGCCTCGTACAGCGTCGTGTACGAGAACATCTAACCACCTTTGACGTGCTGGTCCCCGAATAGTTCGACAGCGTATGGCATGATGGCCTATTATTCAAGCTTAGGGAAGTCCAGCTCCCGGACTGCTACCTCCATCTGGTTGCTAGCTTTCTGACGGAGAGGACCTTCTGCGTGAGAGTTGGAGATTTAGTCTCTTCCGAGAGACGAATCACAGCAGGCGTCCCTCAAGGTAGTGTTCTTGGCCCCCTTCTGTTCTCACTCTACGTCAACGACGTGCCGAGACAGCCTGGAGTCCAGGTGGCCCTCTTTGCGGACGACACGGCCGATCGTCATGTAGAAAGAGCCGTCTTACGACTGCAGCGACAGCTCGACACGCTCGGGTACTGGACTGAAAATTGGAAAGTGCAACTCAACGCTACCAAGAGTGTAGCCGTCGAATTCTCGAAGCGACGGAAGAACCCTGTTAGGCAGTTAAGTATCGGCAGAACGTACTTGCGCTGGTCCAAAGAGGTCAAGTACCTCGGATTACACCTCGAGCGCCGGCTCACCTGGCGTACCCACGCTCAGACAGTTCATAAGCGAGCATCCGCTCGTCTGAGCTTACTGTTTCCACTCCTGATCAGCTCAGCCATGACCAGGAAATTGGGCAAGGTGATCGTCGGCGCGTGTATCTGCTGCCGGTCATTACCTACGCTTGCCCGGTTTGGTGTTACCTCGCCGCAATGCATAAGAAGAAGTTGCAGAGCGTCCTCGACAGGGGTCTTCGGCTAGCGGCCAAAGTCCCCCGTCGCTTCTCATCACGCCTTCTAAGGAGAGGACTTGGCGTCCGCTCCTTAGACGAAACATTCAGGCGGCTTGCACGCAAATTTTATGCACGTTCAGCGAGGTTCCCAGACAAGCTCTAGTGGCTGAGCTGGGCAGGTACCGTATACGTCCAGGTGATTCGTGGAAACGCCCTGGGTGTATACTGCGCTAGTGTAGGCTAGCACAACAGCCGAGAATCGGCCTGCTATAGAGCACACGCCCTACTTGGGCAGGGGCACGAGGCAGGAGCTCCTGAAGGTAGCTCGGAACTCAGATACCGAGCGGTTCGTCTCTGCGACGCAGAACCGCACAGCCCTCTGGGCGGACGCAGAATCTGCACAGCGTCAATTCATTGCAATAGATGCATGTTTCTGAATCTGGACAGATTCCATATGGAGGCGAGGGAAATACGCACTCACCGACGACAGAAGACTCGTCTCTTCAAAGTGTATGCGATGGTCGGCATTGGCGAGTGCGTGCTTCGCTATAGCAGACTTTTCCGACTGCCTCAAACGACAGTAGCGGCTGTGTTCATCAACGCGGGCATGGACATTGCGTTTCGTGTTCAAAAATGTGTATAAACATTGTGTGAGTTTATGCAATACTAACGAGATTTTATGCCTACAGGCAGTCACCTTCACTATTGTGTAATACGAGTACGCTGTTTGATTTGCTGTTTTCTGGCAAAGAGTACGACGATACAATTTCTTTAACATAGCCAACGTGGCTGCTTATAAAATTTTATTGATGGGCAAATTATTCACTTGATTTTCTGCTACGGAACGGCCGTAAATTTGTAGTAAGGAGATTTATTTCATAAGTATCTTTGACGATGCTGTTGACACCCGTGTCTAGAGAAGTAATTTCTTTCAACGACCACCAGTTTAATTGACAGATATAAAAGAAATGGATGCAGTGCTTCAAGGCATTGAGCGTTTATCCACTGAAAAATTTCATAAACGAGTAACACATGTTTATGTACTCCGTGTGTGTGTAGGGGGTTTACTACTTAGTAATAAAAGTTTTTATTGCAGTACATACCAGACCGGCTGCATACGAATTCCTCCTGATCCTGTATTAACCTGATTATATTGCACGACTTAGATAAATAGCTGAGAGTATGTTACACGCTTATCACGACTTTTCTTTATACCTGTAATCTCTTTATATACGTAGTTCTGGTGGTTTCTAATCGTTCTCCCTTCTCATTCGCTTCGTTAGCATGCCTTCAGTTTTGTTTCCAGATATTGTATTACCGAACTCATTGAGCTTCCAACGTAACTCTTGCAGATAACAAATACACAGTAAAAGTGACAGTAATATTGTATTACTGGGTTTAAATTTTCCAACACTATCACTATGTAATAGGTAAGCAGTAGATATGCTGACCTCGTATACTACTCCTGCTCAGTACACAGCACCTATGCTGTCTGCTGGAAGGATTTTTTCCCTCCAATGCGTTCTGCCTAGAGAAACGGTTTAGTCTTTAGTTTTAATAAATTCATTAGTTTAGTAAAGTTCCAACGGAAAAATAAAAAACTACACTTTATCTTACCCATGACGCCCTTCCTGTCTGAGTTCCATTATTGCCGTTCTGTAGTGATTATTGTATATCTTTAAGTTTTCCTTGTCTCTGTTTTCCCTTTTTGTTGTATTACTTAGAAATAATTCTGACGAATCAGTCTTCCAAACTGTTAGTTATCTACAAAAACACTTTACATTACATTAACAAAATTCTGATCTTTTTTATAATCTAATGTTCAGGAAAAATGAAAAAACTTATAAAAGTACATATGTATAAGTATAAAAGTACATATGTATAAGTACTTTTTGTATAAAGTATACGTATAGGCTACGTATTTTTGTGGGTCCTATCCCAAAAATAGGACCCACAAGAAGTTTCTAATTTTTAATAACTAATTTAATTGTTCATTAATAAACTATCCATTACATTTGCTATGTGCGTCGCCCATATAACTGTGACCAATATGAAAACTGTTGCAAAACCAATTTTGATGTACTCAACCAATTCCAGGGCGACGAAATACTCTTTACGTTCTTCTGTATTAAGTAAAATATTATTTAACATCACTGATATTTATTGGCAGCCCTATGTATTAGTGACTTAGCTAACTCAGTCAGAATTTTGCGATGTTATCATACAAATAGATTGAAAGGTAAATAAATGTATTTCTGGTAATTTATAGTAATACCAAAAGCGATCGTTCTCCTGACATGTTAATTTCTACTAGAAAAAAACATGCTATCATGCCGTAATTTTAATTCTGTAATGAAAGTACTAAATTACTTTTATGTTAACATAGGCCATATGCATCAAATCTTGGTCTGTACACGGTAAAAAGTGTATGAAGGAAGATTATTTCTAGAAAGAGCATAAAATACAGGAGCTTATTATAAAACCCTGGATACAGTATTTTCTTATATATTTACATAGATGTTTATTATACGTTTCAGCTGTATAGACTGTTAAAAATACTGTTACAAGGTCTCACGGTTCGTTGTATTGTTCAGTGCAAACAGAATAAATGACACTAATGAAGTGTCACTAATTACAACTTTAATTTGAAACATACAACAGTTAGAAACCAACAAAGGCACTCTTGTGGAACAATTCAAATTGAATTTTGTCCAACACAGAACAGTATTTTCCACTGAACCATCGCCACTTGTAACATCGTCAAGTCTAAATAACTCGACCGCTTCGAAATCCAATATTTATACCGGCTTGTAGTGACGTAACAACAGTTACGTGATGCCGGTAAAACAGTCGAGAAACGTGCAGAAGGGGCATCTCAAATTATCTAGAGCAGTGGTTCTCAACCTTTTTTTGTTCACGGCACACTATCCTATGTAGTGAGTTCCCGCGGCACACTAACGTACGAGTTGGCAACAATGCGAGAGGGGACTGACTAACGTACGAGTTGGCAACAATGCGAGAGCCTCGGTCTAGCGCGCGCACAGCTTGCCTTCACCAGTCAGTTGTTTGTAGGCTTGCAGTCGTAACGCTATTTTGTCCGTGTTCTGGCATATTTTGAGGTTGATTTTTAGTTTCACGCATGTTATATGCGTTATTGTGTTAATTTTGATTTTTTTTAAATCTAACTTCAGTATGGATAAGTTTTTGATTAAAAGGAGAAAAGTTGAAGATGAGTCAGTGACAGAATCATTTAACAGTAACAAAAGTGAGAACGAACCGATTCTAAGTGTAAGTGTCGTGAAAGCAGTACAGGGGGGCGTAGAACCATCAGTAGGTACTGGAACAGGTTGTAAGTACCAAGATAGTAATTTAAACTTTGGATTTACGTTCAGTGGACCTGAAAACCGTCCTGCCCCAGAATGTGTCGTGTGTGGAGAAAAACTAAGCAACGAATCCATGGTCCCTAGTAAATTGAAAAGACATTTGAATACCAAACATAGTCACTTATCTGGGAAAGATAAGAACTATTTTAGCCGATTGTTGTCATCAGAAAAAAAGCATCCGAACTCATTTTAAATCACCTCGTGGCTCTTGAGAATAACATGGCACAATATTTTCCCTCCATCACTGTCGACAAGTATGGGTGCGCAATCCTTATGCTGTGTCCCCAGAATCCACCACTGACCTTTCTCTGGAGAAAGAAGAGCAGCTCGCAGAACTTCAGACAGAATGAACACTTCAACTGTAATATGGTGAACTACCACTTCTCAAGTTTTGGATGTTACCGAAGAAAGAGTACCCAGTAATAGCAGTGGAAGCAGTTAATACCCTGTTACATTTTTCAACCACCTACTTGTGCGAGCTGGGCTTTTCGACACTAACAAACATAAAAATCAAGAAGCGCGAGAGACTTCTCTCAGTTGAACAGGAAATGCGTGTGTTTGTCTTCAATTCCACCACGAATTGAACTTTTGTGTAAGAAGCGACAAGCTCAAGTTTCTCATTAATAACTCAAATCTTTTGTTGTAAGGCGTAAGCCAATAAATCCCCTGTAAAATAAGTTTAAGTTCTTGAATATTATTCTCTTGTTCTTTTTTTTAAAAATAAATATTGAGTGAAATTATTTGAATTACTTTTTCCAGCAATATCACAAAGTCTCAGAACTTTCGCGGCACACCTAGCTAATCTCGCGGCACAGTAGTGTGCCGCGGAACACCCGTTGAGAACCACTGATCTAGAGAGTTACGTGATTCTGCTGCGCAGAATGAGCTCTATACAGCCTTGTGCGTGTTAAGAGTAAAGCAGGCACTTTTATTATTTTTCAGCTCTACGTAGGAACATTATTATTTATCGCGTTCGTTCTGAACGAAGCTTCAACGTGCGCTTGTCTGAAATGACATCTAGTTTCATTATTATGACACAGAAGAAGGCTAAAGGCGACATTGACCATGCACATGATTAAATTTCTATTATTTAATTGGTTCTTAATGAAAGTAATGCGGTAAAAATAACACAAAGTAACAGTAAAACGATATGGAAATCATTTTTAAATTGGACTCTGCTCAAACGCCTTACTTACTATCTGGAAATGTAATGTTTAATTAAAAATGTTTCCATTAAACGTGATTAAGACGATATATACGTCTGGAATTGTAATTATGTAATCGTATCTAAGAAAAAACAAGACTTGTGGGAAGAAAAGCAACACGAAACGACTCCACAGCTCCTCTGGGAGTGGTACGGCCAATCTGTCACTCCTCTCTGACGTCTGTCCAGCTTCTGTATTGAAGCGGTGAAGCTGGTTAATCATGAAATACCGCTGCGACACTAAAACTAGTTACAGTTAAATCTGTTTTATTCATATTTCGTGTGAATTGGTAGGCGCCCGTGTCCATCCACGCGCGTAACTAATTCGTTTTTCTCTGTCTCCCTCGGTATGGTAATGTGTCTCTCGTATGTATCTGGCAAAAACAATTTTAATTGGCGTAATCTTTTTTCTGATTATTCTGGGTAAATGTTCGGGTGTTTGATTTGACATTTGTCAGTATTACATTCACTTTTGTAATTGTTTTATACATATAACGAACAGACAATCGCAAGACAGATGTTTGCAAATGCATTTTTGCACACACACACACACACACACACACAGAGTCTTGTTGAAACCGTATCCGAAAAGAAACAACAGTATAATGATTCCCTGTCTCTAAATACATTATAACATACAATAAACTACCGATTATCCGCGAACGATTTATCTGCGGCATCCCTCGGATTTTTTTATAAGCGAAAATACATTTCAACTGAATAATATAGTTTCCGTTCCACTAATCTTAATACACTATTTTATTAACTACCGTAAACAGTATTGTTTTAAAATTATCTAAGTTGTGTAAAGGTGTGTCAAATTATCCAAGGCACAGTGTATGTGTCACCGCTTACCATATTATTGGTTGTCGCTCGGCAGCTGAGTCATGCATGCTCGGTTGTCCGGGCATGTATACTTTACTGCGATTGTGGGAACATTTGGGAACATTTACACGGAATACTTAATTTCTTCCGTAAGTTACGTTTGTCTTAGTGTTTACACAGTATAATTGAAATCCGGTGTACTGAAGTAGGTTAGTTAACGGATGTGAAAAAGTATATACGTCGAACGCCACCTGTGACGTTTGCCGACAGGTCAGCAGTGACTTCACTGAAATGTATTTTCTGACATTTTTTAATTCATACGTTTTCGGTAATTCATTCCTGAATCTAATCCCTGCTGCGGATGAAAATGTGAGAAAGTGTACTTGGATTTTGTATGGGCCTACGTCAATTTGTACGTATGTAGGTAGTAACTTCAGAAACACCTATGATACACAGAAAACAATTTATCAGTACAACTTCTTCTGACGAAATGTCAGTTCGTGTGAATTATTATTTTAAGTGCATATAAAATGTGATTAATAATTACAAGTTTCACTATGTAGTCCTATGTATTGCTAGTTGGTAACATCCCGCTTAATACGCGGTTTTCAGGAAGTGCTAGATGAGCGTCTTAACAGAGTTTTACTGTTTTGCTTTACTTTAAATAAACAGCTAATGTTAGTAAGGTAGTTTCATTACTTTCTGCCCTTTTTTTGTTCATATTGTGGATTATCCGCGGTATTCTCTTATCCGCGGCAATCGCGCCACCCAATTCCACTGATAATCGGGAGTTTAATTTACTGTATTACATACAGGAGGTAGGCCTACTATTAACCGTGTGTATTAATACTTTTTTAGGTAATTACTATTGGTAGAGCGGTTTGAAGTCTACAGATTCGTTACTTTCTAATATGTGACTTTGAACTGTTACTTCTTCCCGTTTCTACTTTTAAAAATTATGGCGGATTATATTATTTTATATTTTTATATACACCATTTATTTTTGTAGTTTTTGTACGTGATATTCTAGTGCAGTGATGGGCAAAGTACAGCCCGCGGGCCAGATCCGGCCCCCAGACTGGTGTAATCAGGCCCGTGACAGAGTTCTGAATGACAACTTACCTACACACATTATTTACCATGTTCCCAGGAGAGAACAGTGTTCAGCTTTGTCACCCAAAAACAAAAATGCATTTTATCGTATCACATTGTATTTTTTCTGTGTCTGTATTATGAACACAAAAAATGGTAACGGAATGGCGTCAGAGCATTCACAACAGTAGTACGAGAGCAAGACAGACACGTCACAAGTGTAGTTATCCCCACCACTCCAGCCGCCGCCTAACCCTCGCCCATCCTATCGGTACATCACGCCACAGTGGATGAGTAATACTCTCAGTCAGTCTGAGTCAGTGGCTTGTTATATACACAGCCTTTCTCAATTCAATATGGCGTATTCTTATAAGTTGTTATTTGCTTTTTTTGTAGTGAGTATTTGTGAGACATTTCTGATTTGCCATAATGGCAACTAAAAAACGTAAAGTTGATTCAGAATGCCGTGTTTTTAAAGATGAGTGGAGTTGAAAATACTTTTTCACAGCTTTTAAGGATAAACCGTTGTGCCTTATTTGCAACGAAACCGTGGCCGTTTACAAAGAATTTAACATTTCCCAGCATTTTACATCTAAGCATAACAGTGCTCGTTATGAAGCCATGACCGAAGATGAATGGAAACAAAAAAACAGAAGATTTACGTAAGAAGCTCTCAGGTCAGCAAAATATTTTTAAAAAACAAAACAGTTCTCAAAAAGCTGCTACACATGCTAGTTATGTTGTATCGTACAATATTGCTAAAAGTAACAAAGCTCTTTCTGATGGGGAGTTTGTGAAACAATGCATGCTCCAAGTTTGTGATATTTTATGTCCTGACAAAACAAATGATTTTGAGACTGTCAGTTTGTCGCGAAAAACAGTTACTTCTAGAATCGAGACAATAGATAAACACCTATTATCACAGCTAGAATCAAGAATTACTCAGTTTAAATTCTGTTCTGTTACTATGGATGAGAGTACTGACGTAAATGATACTGCTCAGTTACTAATATTTGTAAGAGGAGTTGATGATAACTTCTGTATTACTGAAGAACTAGCATGCATGCGATCATTAAAGGGGACGTCAAAAGGATCAGACATTTTTCATGAATTTCAAGAAGGCCTATCGACTTTAAAAGTACCTATAACCAGTATATGCAATATTACGACTGATGGGGCACCAAATATGACGGGTAAAAAATCTGGTTTGTTGGTATATTTAACCAAACATATCCTGAGAACAAAGTTGTATTTCTACAGTGTGTCATACATCAAGACACTCTGTGTAAATCTGCCCTAGACATGAAACACGTGCTTGATGTAATTATTAAAGTCGTAAATAATATTCGATCTCGAGCGCTTACTCACAGACAATTTCGAGAGTTTCTTGACTCAATGCAGTCTGAATACACTGATGTACTCTACTACACCAAAGTAAGGTGGCTTAGTGCAGGATGTGTTTTCGAGCGAGTTTGGGAGCAGAAAGAGGAAATTATTTCATTCATGCGTGAAAAACAGATGTTTGAAGGCTGTGAAATTTTGGAAAATACTGCATGGCTTTCGGACTTTGCTTTTTTTGCTTTTTTCACAGATCTTCTGTGTCATATGAACAAGTTGAATGTTAAGCTGCAAGGAAGAAATCAATTTATTTACGACATCTGGGGTCATCTTAAAGGGTTTAAAATGCAACTAGTTCTATTTGAAAAACAGCTAGCTAAAAGAGACCTGTCCCACTTCCCGAGGCTAAAAACAATAGTCCCAGTGGTGGAAGACAAACTTGTAAGCTAAGAGGAAAGCGTGAGAAGACTCCATGATGAATTCAAACGCAGGTTTCAAGACTTTAAAAATATTGAACAAGACCTAAATATTTTCAGTATGCCATTTAATTTGGACTGTGAAACAGTGAGAACAGAATTTCAGCTTGAACTAATTGAGTTACAGTGTAACACTGAGTTGAAGCAGTTGTTTCTTAACGTCACAAAAGTGGAGTTTTACAAGTCGCTATCGAAACCAAGTTTCCCAAATTTGAGATCTCATGCCCAGAAGATAACTGCTATGTTTGCATCATCCTATGTCTGTGAACAAGTGTTTTCTACCATGAAGCTTTGAAAAAGTAGTGTCAGAAACAGATTGACAGATGACCACTTAGCTTCACTTCTGAGAGTCAGCTCATCCCAGTTACAACCAAATTTTGAGACACTTTTAGAAACACAGTCACAGTTCCATTCATCGCACATTCCTCATTCCATTCATCGCACATTCCTTCATGCTCTTTCAATCATTAATTGAGTTTTGTAACAATATGTCAAGATTCAATAAGAAATTTTTAAAGGTAGTCTTTCTATGTATTTCTTTTTAATAAATTTTGTTGGCCCGCCTAGATAGTTTTCTTTTTCCTCTGCCCCTCTCCTACAAAAGTTTGCCCATCACTGTTCTAGTGTATGTAAACAACTTTATGAATGTTGAAAGTGTAAAAATAATCGCTTGTAGTGCAGTGTGCGTGTAAAATTTATGTGTAAAGAACAGTGAGAATTATTATATAAAATTAACCATCGACACTTTTACAACAAAGCAATTTCAAAATATTTGTCTTGGAAACCCACACGCTTAAGGAGACATTGATTCTTACTGCTTCAAAGTGGTGGAAGTCTTCAACTGACAATTACTTAACTGTTCCGCCACAATCTTTTGGATGTTCCCAACTCCAAATTGTCTATACTTTCAAAACAGCAGTCTCAAAATTGGCTTTTGGTTTTTGGAAATAGGAAATAATTGTACGGGCTAAGGTCAGTTTTGTAAGGGGTTGGGATATTACAGAAATGTTTTTTTTATGGAAAAATACCTGTTTCCACAAAGCGCGTTGTGGCATTGAGCCTAATTTTCTTTAAAAGTTTGCCGATTTAAATTGAGTTTATAACCAATTATTTTCATTATTAATCAACAATCAGACTTAATCAGATCTCTCAATTTCGAATCATTTTTATCGCTTTATACTACGCTTTGTATTTAGAGAACTAAATACCACCCCCTTCAACTATCCTTCACAGTTTCATGGTGCTTTACACAGGGTTATCCTACACATCCAAAATGCTGCTTTGTGCCACCTAAAAATCTAAGATCAGACACGGCTTCATTTTTGTAAGCTTGTTTTAACTTGTCGAGTGTTTCCGCTTCACTGTCTTGAAGTTACATGCAAAATTTGATGTCATAACACTATCGACTATTATTGACTTCCATTTTTGTAACCAGAAAAATCATAAAAACAAAGACACAATCAAACCTGAGAAGCTGACCTCTTATAACTTTGTACATTTTTATAACTTTATATGCTTATTATACAGTCTTTAATAGTCGCAATATAATTTTGTGGGTTTTAGATTAAAGCACAAAATGTTTAAAGTTTATTGTGTACATCTTACATATTTTCCATTTAGAATTTTATATATCACACGACTTTGTATACTTCTTTCGTATACAACTCAAAAGGCCAATTAGGAGAATGGTTTGGTGAAATTTAAGTTAATGTATAAGAATTGTATAACATCTGTAGCACAGTCGCTGAAGCCGAAAAAAATAGAAATTGCAAATTAAGTGGCTTCTACGAGATTTTTGCATAGGTCTAGATAAAAATGTAAGAAAGAATTTTAAAAAAGTTTACAAAAATTCCGTCGCAGGTTTTCGAAAAAAAGGAGGGGGAAGGTACAAAAAATTCATTTTTCGTGATTATCTCAAACAATATTAAATTTATGAGAAAAATACAAAATACAAAAAAGAAATAGCATACAATTATGCACAAAAAAGGTTATTAGCATTTTTTTGTCAGGGCGATACTTTTAGTAGAAAAATTAATTCAAAATTGGCCAAATTTTTCACAAGGTGGATTTTCACATAAATACATGTTTATGTAATAGACATGCAATTTTTTCAGGAATATAAGTTTAAAAACTCATTATTATTCATTTATGTATATATTATTATGTATAATTTTTACTTATTTATTACGCATTATAATAAAAATGTTATTAAAGAATGCACTTTTTTAAATATAAACTATTCAAAAATAGTTTTCATCCAATCATTGAAGATTTTGACAATAAAATAACTTTTAAAACACAGATAAAACAGAAGAATTTATAGTTAATAATAATTGCATAACATTAAATAAAGATACCACAAACAAATATCAAACACAAATAACAAATATACTAAAAAATAGTACCCAAATCATAAATCTTAAAGACTCCTTTAAATATAAAATGGATAATCCTTGTGCACCAAAATTAAATTCTTTAATAAAATTACACAAAATCAATAAACCTATCTCACCTTTAATAAACGCTAGAACCGCACCAAATTATAAAATATCAAAATTACTAACACAAAACATAAAACATAAAATTGAACTTCCAGGAAAATAGAATATAAAAATATCAGTATGGAGAACTATACATGACTTCCATGTTCTAAGATTTATATTTAAAATACTTTTCGAAATGAAGTATTTCCATAGAAACTACTTCTTTCTTCAGCCTTAACCACAGTACTGTGGTCACTAACGTATACCACCTCACGATAGTGAACTCAATTTTCACTGATGATGGCAGTCGATAGCACTGACGAAACATCTGGTTTTGTAGAAAACATTGGATCAAGCCCAAACAGCCAGGAAGGAATTTTAACAACAAACTACTTCTTTGTTGCCGATAACGTAGTACACATGACATATAAATAAAAATTATCCCCACCCCCTTCAACTATCATTTTCATTTATAGAAAATTACCCCCACCCCGTTCAACTAGACTCTTCATTTATAGATATTTCATCTACGTTTCTACAGTGGATTATTATGATCTTCTTATCAGGATACTTTATTTATCAGAATTAAATACTTTACTCTTGCTAAAACATAAAATGTTGCAGGTAAACTACCCTTTCTCCGTAACAGATCTTCACCAAAATCAAAAGGCCTTGAGTTTTCTACAATTCAGGAACGTACACAAAAACATATTTGATTCTGTTTGAATGTGCGGCAGTTATCGTTCGGCATAGAAAAAATTACCCTTGTTAAAACATAAAACGTTGCAGGTAAACTACCCTTTTCCCTTAACCGATCTTTACCAAAAACAATAAGTCTTGAGTACTCTACAATTCAAGGCTGTATGCAAAAAATTATTTAATTCTGTGTGAATTTGCGGCTCTTATCGTTTGCCATAAAAAAAATCTACATAGATACAGAGACACACAGATAGACACACAGACACACACACATACACTTTTCGACAAATGACTTTTTTTCATGTTTTGATGGTAGTACAATCAGAATCTGCCGTTATCTTGAACACGATTTTTTTCGCCATCACCATACTTCCATTTCCTTATGGATCATGGAAGTAAAATAGTGTCGAACTCACGGAACATTCAATATCGAACTGCGTTAATTCAATATCTAAATGGCGCATGTACCAGCTGTCCTCGCTCTCCCTAAAATTCTTCAGCTTTCAGGGTCTGTTCTTTTTATGCCCATGCACGGATATAAATTCTCACTATGTAGAAGATAAACCTCAAATATTGTAGTTTTACGTACAATAGTTACATATTAATATATATTTTTTTTAGTTTTTAACTATTAATATTAATACGCGCAATGGACATATTTTTACATTTATTAATAAAAGTTACATTTATTTAAATTTAACTAAATGTTAACAATTCTTTACACCGCAGTCTTATAGAAGACACTTTGACCAATAGGTGTTCATAATTTTGTTAACAAATATTTATTTTGAAAATTTCTGTAGAAATTTTAAGTTATAAAAATGATGTATAGCCTACTTGCGAACTCAAAAAATTATAAATTTTAAAACTCGCTCATTTTATGCCAATAAATCAATACTAATTTCTATTATTTTTTTCAAAGACCTATATATATATAAAGTTCATATTCTGAAGTTTTTTTTTAATGTAAATACATTTGTAATAAATTGTTAATATGTTTATTCATTGGTGGAAAAAATAAAAAACAAAAACGTTATTACTTTATTTTAAGTATTTATTAATACTTTAATTATTTTCTTTTCAATTTATGTAAAAGTACAAACATTTAGCTTTAAAATGCTTTTTGATTTTTATCTCTACGGCTATTATAACGGATTTTATTAAAATTTGTATGTTGCAATGTCAGAAAAAATTAGCCTTCCCGCTCATCGGGGCAGACTCCGACAATCAATTTTTTTCTAGTATTTCAATTCCATTTTTCTCACAAAGTATTGGGCTGACAAAAAACATGATAAACAGCTTTTTGTAGAGAATTTAATGCTCTTTAATTTTTTTAATTTGTCTTTTTTCGTAAATTTTTTTTATTTTTTAAGATAATCACGAAAAATGAATTTTTTGTACCTTCCCCCTCCCTTTTTTCGAAAATCCGTGACTGAATTTTTGTAAACTTTTTTTAAATTGTTTCTCACCCTTTTATCTAGCCGTATGCAAAAAATCTCATAGAAGCCACTTAATTTGAAATGTTTTCCTTCAGTGACTGTACTACTGGTAGAGACGGGAGAGACTTTTTGGAAGTAAAAATACAGTTATTACATGACTGGCCAACATTCTGCCAATCAGAAATCTTGAATAACTGTGTCAGCCCGTTCAGTAACTATAAGCAGTAAATAAGCGTTCATTTAGAAACTGTTGGATGTTAGTTCTCTACTTGGCTGACTATTCCGCACGATCAGGAGATTGTAATCTATTGCAAATTCACCACATCAAGAAAGATAGCCAAAATATTTTGTTACAGCCTAATATGCCAAAAATAAAACAAAATTTAATTTTTACCGTGGATATGAAATAAATGTTGTAACGGTTAATTCAGGAGAACGAGAAACGCGGAGACGGTCACATTGGAATCAACAATAGAACAATTAGTATTCCTACACGGCTGTAGGCTAAACAAAGCAGCTAATACTCATATATTTATGGTCGTAGGATATTTACTTTCAAACAATTATGTACACTGTCAAGACAGAATCTTTCAAGAATTCATGGACTCGCGCTAGCAGTAGGCTACACGTAGTTGATCGCAGACTGACGGTATTCGAGTGTAACGTAATTGAAATCGATACCACGTTATAGAGTACGCCAACAAATTGATACCATTACGGCGAGATGGTATTTCTGTCGCAAGAAATAAAACAAAATAAATTTTCTATGTTTGAACGCCCGTCTTAAGATTTATAACACTAAGCGGCCAGCGTTTCCAAAGTAATGTAACTCGCTGTTAGAGGGGAACGCTTTGATCAAGGCGATAAATTATACCGACTTACTCAGTAATATTTTATTTTAATGGTTAATATTATAAAACTGCCTTTGGGTTGGGATAACGATGGTTCTAAAATAGTCGTTAGAAGAATGATACTCCAAAAAAATATTCGTAGCTTGGAACGAAATGACATTTTTTTTTATAAATAAGTAATTATAAAAATCCGATTGTGTATTGTTTCTGTCAGTCTATCTGCCTCCTTTCACCTTCTCTCTCTCTCTCTCTCTCTCTCTCTCTCTCTCTCTCTCTCTCTCTCTCTCTCTCTCTCTCTCTCTCTCTCTCTCTCTCTCTCTCTCTCTCTCTCTCTCTCTCTCTCTCTTTCACTCTCTCTCTTTCATTCTGTTTTATGACATTGCACTAAGGGTACATTCTGTGTAGTTCTGCGTGGATGAAGTTTGGCTGTCGATTTTATTGTTCTGGGATACAATACCTTTTCCTATATGTAGGAAAATTCTTGCTTGGTATGCATAGATATTATTAAGTGCGTCTTAAAATTTTATTTGTTCAAAGCGCGTTAAAAAACAACGGATAAAAGGTGAACGGAATTGGTTTTAATATTTTCAAGATTATCGCATGGATCGTGATTTTACAATAGTGGAATAATAAATATTGCCAGGTCCACCAGTCACTTTCACTAAACACTCTCTTACAGTTTGGTTTCGCAATACTCGAGTGGCTACTGCGTGTAGGTAGAGAGTGTTTGCGAGAGAGAGAGAGACTCTAAGTGAGAATAATCGGGCTGTCTATCGGAAGGTGCAGAAGGATCAGGAATCTGCTACCCAGTAGGAGAATATTACATTATATTGCTCTGTACAAAAATATGTTGTAATTTTTTTATTTACGGCGATGCATATTGCCTATCGGATCGGCGTAACTACAATGAGAAATTATTGGTGCTAACACATCTTTCTTGAGGGAGACAACTGACTCCCAAAAAATTTTATAAAGTTGTATCATGACATAATCAGTCACTAAGCAGTACAAACATATTACTCTAGGTGCTGATACTTGTTACTGTTAAGGTCTATGTGATTTGTGGATTATATTGTATGTTCATGAACATTTCCTTGAGTAAAGTGAAGTTTTGTTGTACCTATGACTTGAGGTTTATGAACTGGTTGATAATGGCGCCCGATAATGAATAAAGAAAACGATTGTTCCTGTGCAGCCACATTATAAACAAAATACGAACGTTTTCCTGTTGTAACGGTTTTGAAGGCAGCGTTGATTACCAACTTGTTCCATTCAGTATAAAGCGGGGCAATGTAGTCAGCATTATATTTCAGCTGACTGTTACAATTCTATGTGTTAATCTAGGTACTCTTTCCCATAGAATCAGTCGACCTAGGAGCTGAAAAAATGATCGTTGATTTTATAATGTTGTCTACTGCCTCGGGACTCTAGATCAAACTCGGGACTCTAGATTATTAGAAAGTACCATAATCTCCAACTTCTTGTGGGTCCCCATTTCTTTATGTAGACATTTTTTTAAAATACGTCCTGATCAAAATTGTTGTATACCTTTTCAAATTAAGAAACAGCCTCGCTGTCACAAGTAATTACTGGTTAGTAATTACTGTCATACTTCTTCAGGCCTGTTGCCATTAGACAACTTTCTTCGACTTGTGCTGCATTGCTTAAGGAAATCCCACTAAAATCAGTTCTATTTAAGTGTCTGAACACACAAACTAACGCATTCATGCGACACATTAATTCAAAGTCTTTATAGAAAACATGAAAATTTTAATTACTATTATAAAATTACTTAAGTGTAATTTTAAACTTAAACATTAATTTTATTTTGTTACTTTATAACTTTCTTCACCTTAAACCATTTTGCTCAGCAAGATAGTGTTGGAATTTTTATACATACTGACACCATTAAACTGGGTCGTTATTGCTGAAACTTTAACGGGAAGCAGAAGTTTGCTACTAATAGAACGAGTTTACTGTTTTTTTTTTGTTTCTTAATACGAGTAAGTCACAAACTTAAATTTATTAATGACTTTAAACTTTTAATTAAACCTGTCGTGTTATCTGTTTATCTAGTTTTTATGAACCGCAGGACTGTAGAATAGGAACGCACACAGACACGAACAGACAGATAAATAGACAGGCAAACAGATACACAAATATAGACTGACGAGCGCATTCTATATGTGAATTTTACGTTTTTCCATTGATTTATTGCAATGTACGAAGATTTTTGTAACATACTGTTACAAATTGTTTTGTAACGTAAAACATATTCGTGTAGAAGTTTTACGTTATGTACATAATAACTTAATGCAAGAAGTCTCACGACACACCCAATCTTTTTTTAATTGTCATTTTTGCGTTACATGTGTGAAAACACACACACACACATATATATAGGATATAGGTGTATGTATTTATGTATGTATGTGTTGATGGTTGGATGGATGGACACATATTTTTGTCCTGTAGAATTAGTCATAATTAGTTAGCCATAAGAATCATTCCGATTACAGAAACCCCAGGCGTTATTCATGTAATAGAATACAAAACTCGTCTTACTTCCTAATTAAAATCAAAGATATTTAATGAAAAATGTTTTTGCATTCTTAAAGGGAAATTACCGATCCCGATTCCCTAATTAATTTATTTCCCAATGCAATTCTGTCTGCCAGCAGGAATTCAACGTAGAATTAAAAAAATAAGTCGCTGAACGTTATAAATCTTAAGACGGTTGGCAAATGCAATAATAGATCACTTTTTCTTACAGAAATCTATTATATTTCATTCCTAAACTTTCTAGGCGAAAATACGGGCTCTCGGTAGCAGAACCAATCTACAGGCTTGCCGTCCCACACATGATATCGATTTCGGTTACGTTACTCTCGAAAACAGTCACGTTGAGATTAACTGCGTTCATATTCGCTCGAGTCCATAAATTCTGAGAGACTCTTGTCTTAATGGCACATATAATTTACTGTAAACAAGCCTGTAACAGCTGTAACTACATAAGGTCCGTTTGTTTTCCGGTTCCGGCTCCGCTGAATCCGAGTCACCGTATCAGTTGCTGTTACTTTACCCACAGAAGGTGAAGTATACAAGCGACTCTGTGACCTACTTATTATTTATGACGTCTAATTTATGTTATCTTTGTCGACGTTTTTACAGATTACTATTCATTAAAGTATTACAGTACAAATGGGTTACGTTATTCAAAACGAAGATAAAAGACATGCCGATTGATGGTTACATCAAAGAGAAAAATATTGTACTACGACGGCTCTATCACTGTTTTAGTGTTTGTTTCAAATAAATTAAAAATTTCGTGTTAGTGAGAAAAAATATTCAAAATGGCAAAAAATTCTACTCTACTGCAGGATTGCTTAAAACTTACAATAGGCCTATCTGTTGAAACTACGGAGCTGGGTGAAATTTCTTATCACTCCCACTTGTCTTCATGAATCAGAAGGCAGAAGGTCATGTGTCTTCATGAGCTGTGAGAGAAGCTACAATTTTGCAAAAAATGTACTGTATAATGATGACTAGAGCCATCGTTAGGATAATGGTGATGATGATGATGATTATTGAATTGGTGAAATTATTACAAGTTATTTTTCTAAACTACTGTGGAGGATAAGAAAGAATCGTTAACTAAGAGACCTGTATGGAGAAGCGGCTCGTAGTTGCGGCAGTGAAGGCGCAATGGTTGAGAAGGTTGGAGTACGTGGTGAGAAGTGATCGATGCACAAAAATGGTATTGGAAAGGAAGCCGGAGGGAGTAAAGAGGAGAGGACGTCCGAGGAGGAGATGGTATGATGTGAAGGCGGTTTGAGGGAGATACGAGTGGCAGGTTGGAGGAGTAAGGCTCTGGACAGGGAAGAATGGAGGAGAATCAATGAACAGACCAGGGTTCTACAGGAACCGTAGTGCCAGAAGAAGAAGAAGAAGAAGAAGAAGAAGAAGAAGAAGAGGAAGAAGAAGAAGAGGAAGAAGAAACAATGTTCACCTAATCGAATTAGAGTTAGATGACACAAGAAATTATTAGAAAATAATATTGTTTGCGAATTGTTAAATAACTCTAACCTGTTTATGAAGAAACTGAGTTCTTCTAATGTTTCTTCTAAAGTTTTACTAACGACGAATAACTTTAATAACGGTGTCAGTAGCATAAAAATTCCAAACCTATCTCCCTGAGCTGAGCGGAGTAGTCCGAGAGGGCGGAGAGAAAGTTGCAAACTAAGAAAACACGGAAACTAAGTTAATGTTGAAGTTCACAAGTACGGTATGTGAGATAATTTTGAAACTGTAATTTGAAGTTTCATATTACCAGCAAAAACTTGTACCATTACTTGCACCAGTGAAAAGTTTGCAGTTTACATTACAATTTGTATATCAACTTGTCTATAAATATATAATTTTCTTACTATATTGTTTGTTCACATGGTTGTGTGAGTGTGAGTGTTCCTCGTTAATGCACACAATATATTCATAATCACCGTTTTTCTTGATCATTACGAATATTGATAACAAATATTGTTTGTAATACGATAATATATGTCTAATTTACTTATATTTTATTATAGTGTTTAAACAGTTTTTTTGTACAGTCATCTTTAGATTTATAAAAGATAAATAGATAAGACACATGTAAATAACAAATATATTTTCATATATATAAAATATATATATATCTTAAATCTGCGCTATTCCTAAAAACATTATTGGTATGAAACCAACTTATTTATGTTATTACAACCAGAAAATACAAGGTTGTAAGTAAATCCTTTATTTTAAATTTTCCGCGTATTTTTGAATGGCTAGAGAAAACATAAAGTGAAATTTCAGACATGACAAATTTGACACAGCCACGATATAGGCTATATTTAAAACACTTTATGCGATTAGTATGATTGAAAGCGAAATTAAACTTGAACAAGATAATCACATAAAATCTGTAATTAGGAATTATACCTTATTATTTTAGAACTGATTTCTAAAATAAACACGAATAAAAAAAAATGTATTAGTGAGACGTACACGTTAATGATCACTCAGAAAAATTGTCAATTATCATACCATATCATATCATATGATCAACCATTATAGTCAGTTATCATATGAATGCACGGTATTAATGGACAATTTGTCACGCGTAAAGTTTAGCCTTTCCTCTCTGTTAGACCAAAGATAAATACTTCATAATATGAGTTATCAACAGTAACAGAAATTATATTTATTTTTAATTGCAACCTAGACAATTTTGATTCATTGAACTTAGCATACACTTGACGTATGTCTAAAAGTAGTAGTTAGTGTCTCAGCTTCTTTTATACACATTACAAGCATGTTTTCCTTGAGGTATAGCCTAGAACCTCGTGTCCGATTACCTCTATCGAAGTAATTTTAGTTTTATTGTTTCGGCCCCCGAAAAGGTGCAGATGTTCTGAGAAACTGAGAATAATGTTTGAAATGGCTTGATAAAAACAACTGAAGAGTGTCCGTCAACTGCCGCTATCAGTTTCTGAGGTTAGTCACACAGTTGGATTTTGAGTTGGTGCTGTGAAACGTTAAAAGAAAAATTACTACAGCGGAGTAATGAAATTTTATCAGACGTAGTTCGCCCAATCTGTAGGAATTTTAAAGAACACATTTTCCTTGTCCACTACAGAACCTTCATTTGCTTTTACATTTATTTGATGCTTAACACTGTACATTAACTGAAACAGAATCTTAGCATCACTCTGCGTTGTCTAGTCGCTAGTCGCTAGATAGCTTTTAACATTTGTCTGATGGTACACTCTTCCCACATGTTTCCTTGTAAACTTGGAACAACTTGGAACATTGTCCAACGCAATTTAGGATTCTTGTGGAAGACGTTGTTACTGTCAAACCGAGGGGCATCAACGACATTTTGTTCTAGAAATTTGTATTACGCCTTAACACCGCTCTTTTAATGCAAAGTTGACACTATTCGTGTATATGCTAGTTTTAAATCTGATTATAGTGTAGGAGATTCAAGAGTACTAGAGAAAAATAAGAAACATGTATCCCAAGATTTTTAGCTATCTACTAGATATGGATTTGTCAAAATGCTATAACTATCAATTAAGTAAACCAGATATTTTTTACACCCGTTACAGTGAAATGACCCAAGTGGAGATTTTTGCGTATATGTCCTCTCCTGGGCCGAGGGAATTTGCGGGTTAACTTATTCTGGGTTAATATGTATCGGTGTTCACAAGTATCCAGGGTTGTATGGAGCTTCCACCAAAAACTTTAGCCTCCCACCAGGGTGGTGAATCACATCCTACGAGAGGTGACCCAGTTGGCGCTGGATAGCACGGCTCTGTATCCATAAACATTCATGGTCGGTGATGTCCACTAATACCAATTTAGGGTGTACGAGAGGATTAATTCTGTATCAGCTGAATTCTGGGCTACTGCAGATTACAATCAAATCTTGTTCTACTGTGGTACTGCAGTGAAGAAAACACAGGCAACCTTCCTACACTACATTGTCCTATTGATGTGGGGGGAGGTGTTATGTGTAATATGTGAACACAACAAGATGAAATGTTACACCTACGAATGTCTCACACACACACACACACACACAGACACACACACACAAACGGTCGCGCGTATACAAAAATCTTGCCTGAACATAGATTTTTATGATTACAGATAATGTGATTACCAAATTAAGCGCACTTATTATCACCCCACTATTAAGTCAGGTTTAATATGACGATGTAATTCGCATGATATTCTGCCAAACAACAGACATATGCCTGTTATAACTACTCTCAGCTTGTTAAATCTTGTTTTTGTGGAAATAATTGTCGTGGCATTACTACAGCTTTAGAAAAGAAACTGATACGGACCCACGCGAGCATACCCCTAACAACGAAATAAACCACAAGTTATTTGTTATGCACTGTGGTTTTAGTACACTGTAATAAAAGTTTTATTTCAGTACATACTACACCAGATGTTTCCTTGGCGACCCGATTGCTCCTGGCGAACCTACATCGATGGACATAAACGCAACACACACGATGTCACGATTTTTTATTTAGTTCAAACCCACTTGTTTATTACTGTTAAGGCTTTCTGGTATTCTCCACTCATTCCTTATTCGCATTTAAAAATACCCGGTGGGCAAACATTTATGACCGATTCGTAGTAGCGAAGTTTTCGCATTATTGAAATCCTAGGATCAACGCCACATTTTAGTACTTTCTTAAGAGGAATTAACACAATATAATATTATATACTAAACGGCATGTGTCTATAACGCTAAAAATGAAATTTGATTGTGGTTAGTATAGCGTATGTCGTACTCTGTCATTTATTAAATCTTATCTAATTTAATAGTCTGATATAAAATTATAATTATATTAATAACATAATAATATGCATTTAATTATATATTACTGTTCAATAAATTTTAAAGGTATTACTACTTATTGGTATTCGACTGAATTAAAACGCCAATGAGACGAAGGGTTCTTTTATTGTAGAAACCTTTAATAATTACAGTCTCACCCTAGTTGAAAAAATATTCTCTAAAATTCAGTTTTATTAACAAAAACTTAGTACAAAACAATCGTTACTACACGTGTTATTTATTTTTTAAATAAATATTTTTAACTAGTGTTGTTGATCAGCTATCTCCTTAATAAAAATTATATACATTTTGTTTGAGGACTTTGTGGAGTAGCGAAAATGGCGTTTTGCTCCTAATTTGACTGTCTACAGTTAAATTCCTAGGCGTCACTACATTATCAATGTGCTTTTATAACCCAGTAGTCGACTGACCTGTAGAACTGAGTAACTAGGGTAAGGCTTAGGGTACACTAGATAGCTGAAGCGTAGTGCTGAGCATGCTATTGCTTATGTGCCATACGTTTCAAGCTCGGCGTCTGTCATCTCTCTTCTAAGCCACTTAGATAGTATTAAGTAAGTTTTTGATTATAAATTACTATTTTCTTTGGTTACTGAAATACATTTTTCTAAGTCCCTTTACAATCTGTAAGAGCAGTCAAACTTGATACAATATAAGACGTTTTCGTTTTATAGAAGGGTTAGGTCGGACAATTACCATCGTTAGAATTTATCACACAACGTTTCTACCACTACATAATCTGTGGTTGTCTGTAGGCGTAGATTAGATTAAATACAAACTTAAGCTTACTAAGTTCATTAACTTAGTACTTCGATTTGTTGACTAAAAAGCGTGAACCGTCAAAAAAAAGTTACAAACCACCACCTACAAAGTTAAACATAAGTATAGAATAACTATATAAAAGGAACTGCTACTTATCCTCCACGTCCGCTGGACAGAACCGGCAAGCACACCCACATTGAAGCAAGTTCACACAATAAACAACGTCAGAGGCAAACAATGCCCTGTTTAAATGGAAAACCAAGCCCACTCATAGCAACCCCGCCCACCACGACATACATACTCTTTTACATTCTTAATCAAAATCCTAGATACATATTTACTAGGCTGACTGATAAAAATATCCTTTACAACCATAATAAATGTCTCTTAATGTAACGTACACCTGAAGACGACCACAGATTGTTTAGTGGTCGAAACATTATGTGGTAAATTCTAACGATGGTACCAACAGTCCGACCTAACCCTTGTGATAATATTTTTTTTTATCCAGTCAGTTATTACACCTGTTGAAATATGAAATTACATCAACGTGTTTCACTAATACGTATTACGTGTTATATCAAGTGCGTATTGTGTCCGCTAATACGTTGATATTCCTGATACAGGATGAAAACACAAACACTGTCTAATTTTTAACTACGTAAATTGGTTATTGCAGATAAAATTATTTAAATTAGAAGATGATGCTACTGTTCTGTTTAGGCTGAAATTTTTATAAAATGTGTACACACGTTTTGTTACACCATATAGCCAAAAATAGCCTCTCCATTCTCTCTGTTTTTTCTTTCATAATTCTAAGATCTTTTTCTTTTACAATCTATTAAATAAGTACTTCCATTTTGTACAAATATAATAATTTTTCTTTAATATCGTTTTTGATAACTACGGGTTAATGTATAGGGAAACTGGATTTACAAGAATGTCCGCGTACGTCCAACTAATTAATACATCCATACCATTAATTTCATTTATAGAATTATGAGTACTTTGGATTCCTCGTCATTATTCACCATCATCATCACCACCACTCCAAGGATAAGCCCCTAGCCTTCTTCCGGAACTCATCTCCTTCTCGGAATACCGTCAGCTCTCTTCCTAGTAGGGTGATAACCCAAGGCAGCCACGGGTAGACGGATATCAGGCATGCGGTTCAAGTGTTCACACCATCTCCTTCTGTTATCTTCAGTCTTCTGGTGCAAGATACAACGTTTAATTCGCGTCAAATATCCTCATTCCTTTTTCGATCCAGGAGAGAACAACCTTGCGTTCCCCTTATAAATTTCATTTCAGCTGCCTGAATCCTCTGTACGTCTCTTTTACCAAGAGTCCATGTCTCACTAGCACACAGCAATGTGGGGAGAGCCACAGTTTTGTAAAATTTAAATCGGGTATCCTTCTGTGTTTTCTTTTTTAGGCACCTATGAATCGTTCCGTAAATGCGTCTAAATTTCATAAAATTCCTAAATTTTAAATTTACTGTCTCATTTAGATTTACTGTTTGTAGTGATAGGCCTCATTTTGTGTTACTACAAATAACAAATTAAATATTTATCTCTACAACTCTACAATTACAAATATTTAGCTGTTCACCTTGTAAACACTTCTTTCATTATCATCTTCCGTTCCTTTAGCAAATTAAATTAAACTTAATTAAATTCAAATTATCACTATCTAAGTTAACATATTTCACTATGAGTTCTAATTTTTTTTAATGTTAAAATGAAAACACTGGAAACATTTTTCATAAAAATATAATTTACTTACAGTCTCTTTAAACATATCACTTTAATACAAAAAATTAACAGTTAATTAAACATAACTTTTACTGAAGTAAGAAAACATAGCCTGTCTGGATTCAATAAAGCTAGAAAAGTTTAATCGTATGTCAGGAATAAGACTAGTATCAATATTGGAACACGACCTTCAGAAGCCTTGCTGTGAATAGCGCGGGGATTCTATCACACGTCTCTGACATTAATATTGCTTTTATAGTGGAGCTTGATAATGACAAAGTAACGGCCAGGAAACTGAAACTAATTACATCCAATCGTTAGTTTATTTGTGTGAACAGGCACGCGCTTGTGCCCGTAAACGCGTTTAATTACTTCGCTTGTCTTTGTTCATCGCGGTATACTGTCTATAGTCTATAACATTATATAAATCTGTCATTATTTGGCGGACATGATATGCTTCCAACGACTTTACAATATTACTAAATAGTTATTAATTAAAACTAAGTTAATTACTTGTAGAACTGGCAGAATAAAGTATATTGAAATAAGAACTTCATATACGGCACTATGGTGCCCGGGCTCATTTCCGTACACCTTGCGCTCCTAGGGCAGTAAACTGATTCAAGTTGTAACGAAATAGATGGAACAAAACAGCAGTGTTGCCAGGACAATAAAACCTTTTTCCCCACATAGCTACCCAAAATTTTCCCACTGCGGCAACTATGTGTTTTTTAAGTAAAGCATAAATTTTAAAGAAATAGTATTCTAAATGATTAAATACTATTACAAGAATAACGTAAATATTGAAAATAATTTTATTTATGATAAAAGAAAATGTACTCTTATGATGAGAGAACAAGCTGAATACTTTTGAAATCCTTGTCTTGTACGTAGTTCGTTATTAGGTTAATGTATTGTAGTCATGGAACCCTATCGAACAACCGAGAGCGTCCTCCACCTGTCCCTACATTAGTCGAGCAGGCGTAACCTCAGTCAAGACCGCACAGAGTACTTCTAGATTGTTCCGGAAATCACTTAGTGCCGAGTGACTAGTGAACTGATTCGACACGTAAAAGGTTGCTCGTATGTATTTTAAGTAAGAGAAATTTTGCTATAAAGAATTGTTATAAAGATTCAAATAAGACTGAACGGGTAATTAAATGTGACGAAAGGATAATAGTGTTTATACGTACTTTTTTATAAGATATCGATATTTACAATAAAATAAATAGTCATATTACACGTCGTTTTGTTTTAGTATATATACATATAGAATTAATATGTAAGAAAATATGTTCCACTGTCACAATATGATTTACGCTATAGGCCTATATGGTTGAAATAATAATAATAATAATAATATTATTATTATTATTATTATTATTATAATGTGATAATTATTATAGCTTTGTATTACATTATGTATTATATTTTATTATATATCTATAATATTTATATTATATTATAATCAATATACGCAGTATAATAATTTAATTTTTTACTAATTATAAAATTGCTAAATTACTTAATCGAATTTGAAACATAAAAAACTTCTAGCCAAATAATGTATAAAAACAAAAACCGAACTCACGGATTAACTATAAACGTACAATGTGAACAAAGCTACAAAATTATACTCTTTCGGCAGTTCAGACAAGTACCCAAATATTCTTATTGACGATACTATAAATATTATAATAAAAAATAAATTTCACTGACTTTAATTGTTTTTATGAATTACACAATTGGAAAGCTGTGTAAATATGTTACGGCGATCTCACTGATCGTCGTATGGTACAGTGGAAACACAATATAAACACCAATGAAATCACCAATCATCAGCTTTCATTAATCACAATTAATTATTTGTAATCAACTAGTACAATTATTCAAGTTTAAGTTCAACTTTATCCACACTCAATACTAATCAATGTAATAGAGTTATACGCTAATTATAACATAATATAGTACACTTCTCACTAATCTTCAACAATAACTGGATCCGCACTGAGAAAATCGCTCACTGTAACTGACTGACAAAGCCAGGTGCTCTTGCACGCAGTTTATAGACAGTCGAATTGTCATCTATCTGCATTTCCATTGTGTATCATTTCTTTGATGTAGCTTCAAGTATTGAGTTCAAGAATAGGTAAGTTTTGTAAAATTCTAAAATATGAACAAGGATAAGATTTATAAATAAATTAAATAAATTTGTGTAAAACAAATACTTGTAAAACAAGCGACATATTTAAAAGTTTCTAAATTAAAATGGCAAGAAATCCTGCATATCAAACGTAAGTACGAATGCACCGTCATTAATCGGAACACAAACGTGTCTGAGAGTAAATATAAATATTTAAATAAGAGAAAAGGAACAGATGTTTATGAACGTAAATATACCTTCGCCGGCTTTAGGCGTGCACTGCTTGCAGTCAGTTTCAGTGATTCGTTTATTTTTGATGTTCATACAAATACTAACATAGAAACAGTAACTCAAAAAGATCTACGTACAAACCAGATGTTTATTTATTTTATCAACTCAGTGTATTTATTTTTTACTATACATAATTTATTTGCAACGTTATTTATCTAGTATAATTCAGTAATAATGACACATTTTATATTTGGCATGTTGACGTACCTAGTCATTATTGACTAGCAAAATTATAAGAAGTATTAATGATGCAAAAAAGTTACCTAATTGCAGCAGTACAGCTCTAACGAGCAATGGTATTATACCGGACAAAAAAGAACCAATGAAGCGTAATATTTATTGCTGTTTTTCACACAAAAACATGGTTATAATAATTGCTGAAGTGTGTTCACTTGGACAATGTAGGCTACAATAAACGGGGCTGTCTATGAAAGTTACGGTGTTGGGGTCCTTTACCCATCTTATGTACAAATTTCTCTCTCTTGCCTTTTGACTCTCGTCCCATGAAGTTTCCTGTTTGTGCCAGATCTTCTATATTATCACACCATCGCATTGTCGACCACCTCTTTGGGCTTCTTCCGTCTACTGCCAACTTAAATATTTTTCCGTAGGCCTATACCTTATTGATTCGCACCAGATGGCCACATCATTGTAGTGTGTCTTTTCTATTTCCAAATACGTGGTGTCATTTCCAATTCTTCTCTGAAACTTTTGTCACGGATTTGGTCCCTTCGAGGTTGTGTTTAATGTACACGCAGGGATATGAAGCAACTATACCTTCTACAAGTTTTAAAGGTAATCGCATCGAAACGAGGTACCAAGAATTTTTCTAACAGCAGTACAACATTTCACCATATTTATTTTAGAAACATGAAAAAACAGCCATCATCATTATTTGTAGATAACGTTTTAATTGGTTACCATTGACATATTCTCATCGGTTGATGTCAGTTATGTGTTTTGGTGATAGTTTATAAGTATCTGCATAAACATTTTATTTTAAGATTATTTTTATGCAACTATTTATTTTATTTTATATATTTCAGTACGTTTGTTTGAACTCTTTTGTTGGTCAGCGTCATCAGAGTAATGTAAAAGATTTATTCATGTAATGACGATGTACAATGAACGATGGTGTTAATCAACAAAGAATTCAATGAAACTTACATAATATAAAATAATATAAAAATATATATATATATATGGAGAAAAAATTGTTATTTAAAATATTTGCCTAATTTACACTTTCTCGTAAAATACAGTTATGATAATTAAAACTGGTGGATAGTGACTTAATTGGTTCTTGTATTTTGTTTTCCACTGTACCATACGACGATCCATTAGACCGTCGCAACAGTGGGTCAGAAGTGCGACAGAACCGTTAACAGTGGAGACAGTGGACACTTGTACAAGACTGTGTAATTTGTAATTAATCGGTAAACAATAGATGCCAGTCAGATGATGGAAAATTTACAGGCGCTCCTGTTGCAGACGGAGAAACGACAGGATGAGAAACGCAGGCAGAAGGCGGAAGAAGCAGAAAAACGACAGGATGAAAAAGCGGAAGAGAGACAGGAAACTCTCCTGCTGGAAACACTAGAACGGCAGAAAGCACTAATTTTTGAATCTGAAGGACGACAAGCAGATAAAACGAAAGCTCTTTTTGAAGCTATGCAAAACAATTGCAAGGACATACTACCGCAGAGTTGGAAGACCTCCTACGTGGTGACTTAGGAGAATTACGCTGTGATCTGAATGGTCAAGAGGTAAGATTGTCGACAGTTGTAAAGTCTGTATCAAATATAGAACAAACTATGTCAGAAAAAATATCTGCAGTGGAAGTCTTATTACAAACATTACAATTACAAACATAAGAGAACAAATTAAAATTAACTCGAGCAGTTCATGAAGACACACCAAGTATTTAGGAGACTTCATTTTGGTCTCATCGTCTATTGAAGATACGAAATATGATAATTAATAAATGAGACTAAGACTTTATACAGACGTACAATTTTATTTAGTTAACGTTCTACGCTTGTGTATCAGAGCACTGTAATGCATAATGCGGAGACGATGACCCTGTTTCAGCAGAGCCAGCCACATCGGAACCACCAGTGAAACCTGAAATATTCCCAAACCGGTGTTCAACAAAAGGCGCTTGTATAATAACAGATTTGCTGATAGTGAAACAGAATAGTAGTGCAGTGTTGAGAGAAAAACCTTTAAGAATTCACGGACTCGCGCGAGCAATAAACGAAGCCAATCTCAAACGTTATTCCAGTGTAACGTAATTGAAAGCGATACTACATTATTGCGCACGGTAATGGATCGACAGCGTTAATACTCGATGGTTACTTCCATCCCAAAGCGCGAAAATTATGGATTTCGCCTTAGACAGTTTGGCGTTGCACTGTATCTACCACCTGTCTTGTGATTTATAATGAATGCTCAGCGGCCAGATTTCCTGATTCAACTGTTCCATTACTGGCAGACAGGAATGCACCGTGCGATAAATTATGCAGAACGTTCTCAGTAATATTTCATTTTTATATGAGAGTATTTAAAACTACACCGGTATTCCAACTGAAGTGGGGTTCAGAAGGTAGCTTAGGTGTAACAAAAGAGATTTTCGGAACGAAATAAAAAAATATCTCTACAAATAAATACCCATAAAAAAGTAATAATAAAGTAATATGCCATAGTATTGCCATAATATGGTATAATAATAGTAATAGTAATAGTAATAGTAATAGTAATAGTAATAGTAATAGTAATAGTAATAGTATATTACGTAGTAATATAGTAATTATAGTATGGTAATAATGGTATAGTAATATAAAATAACAACATATTTTTCTAGAAGTAATTTTTAATAATTATTTGATAATATAATATGTAACACACAAACAAATTTAAAATAAATATGTTATATGTATAAATACACATCTATAGATCAGTCAGCCGTGGCTCTACAACCCTTGGTGGATGTTGGCGTGCGCCAAAAGTCGATTCCATTCCTTCCTGTTGCATCCCGTGGCTTTCCAGTTTCTTATGTTCAGGTTTCTGAGGTCCTCCTCTAGCTGGTCTTTGAATCTACTTCGGGATCTTCCTCTTTTTTCTACTACCCATTGGTTTCTGGTAGAAAATATGTTTCGTAGGCTGTCCTTCCTCCATTCCCTCTGTGTGGCCAACCCATCTTAGCCCGTACATTTTGATTACCCTGACAATGTCCGGCTCTTTGTAAAGATGGTATAGATCAGAATTATAGCGCCTGGGCTTCATTCCATTTTCTTCCACTCCTTTAAATATAGTTCTTACAATCCGTCTTTCACAGCAACCTAGACGTATCTCGCTATTTTTTGTCATTGTCCAGGTTTCTGAAGCATATGTCAGCACTGGCCTGATAAGTGTTTTGCAGATTTTGCATTTCGTTCTTCTTGGGATGACGCTAGCTGTCAGGTGTAGATTACAAGTAAATGTCTACAATAAGCCTATAATATACCTATAAAGACCATGTATTACTTTTCCCTATTCGTCCATCGCTGAATCTTTTCTCTTTCCATCTATCTATCTATTTCTATCATTTGTCTTTCTATCGTTCAAAACTGAGTCTAAGAGATAAGATCTGTGTGATTATATCCGGTTGAAATGTTTCCATTCGGCTTGCCTAACAATGAAAAAATACATTTCTTTTAACTTAAGAAAACGCTTGACGTTTTCAGGTAACAGATTATTATTACCATGTGGAACATCTATGAAAGAGTGCGATATGTATAAGCCGTCTATAGTCTGTTTCGAGTGTTTACGAAATAATTAATCGTTACATAAGAAAGACGTACGCAGGAGCATACGTATTACTTACTAGCGTTGTACAGTGATAAGTTCGCTAGTGTGGAGAAAGGGAATTGGAATCATATAAACATGGAGTCTGCGCGCGTCTTTAATTGTTTATACTGTTTGAACAATTGATTGAATTTTGTATTTTAATTTTGCAATTTGTTTCTCGTGACTATTACTATCTACCCCGATTTCCTCTAATTTGTAGTTAAATATAAATTTGAAAGTAAACAATTTTATATTTCCCGCCGGAAACGTTAGAGAAGTAGAAACATAACTGAGCAGACAGTTTCTGCGTTGTGTAATGTGTGTTTTTGGTAGAATGAACTGTTTTGTTTCAAACCCTGTATATGTTTGCGTGCGTGTGTGTGTTTGTGTTCGTTTGTTGTACAAACCACTAAATTAAATAATATGGAATTAATTATTAATATCGGGAAAATAATTCCTCGCTTCTCGGAAATTATTTTTAAGTACGAGGTAATTCGAGACGATTTATTGAACGTCTTTTAGAAACCAAATTTTTTATTAAATATTTCGAAATAATCAGTTTCCTAAGAAAAGCGTATTTTTAAACAAAGTCAATTGTTCTTTCGTAATTGCGTTGTAATGAATTTTAAACAAATAACTCGATATGTGATTATATAGTAGGGATTAAATATTTCTTATAAAATATCACAACGTATGAAAACGTAGCAACAGTGGCCGCCTTCATACCGCTCAGTTCTTCACTAGTGGCACTCCACATTTTCTACGGTGTGCTGCTACATAAGTTCTTGGCCCTTTAAAACTCCTTCATTCACCTTCCTATCCAGTATAGCCTTTAGCAAATACATAATATATAATGACAATACAATATGGTAGTATACTTTATTTTAATAATATGAATAATGAAGATTTATTACAGTGAAATATGAATAAAATGTAATAATGTAAAATTATTTCTTATAATATAAATAATATATAATCAAAAATTAAAAGTAATTATTCTTTCAGGTTACATAACAGTAAGCTACACACAGTGTAACGGATGTAGGAAATGGTGTAGGTTATGTCACAAAATTAATAATAATATAAAACTATATCAAAATTAAAATAATGACATACGCAGAACAACGTAATATAATATATCCATTATAAAACATAATTTAATTTGTTATTAATAAGCGTAAGTATTTTGTACACGTAATACAATTTTAAAATTATACTATACAATTTATATTATAATTATAATAAATACCACCCCTACACGTACCGGTAAGTGGTTAAAACAGTTTTTTTAAACACACACGCACACAAACACACTGTAGCATGACAGATAAGCCCATAAAAATGAATGGTAAAATGATCATAAAAATAAAATAATAACATTGTTAAATCCGAGAAAGCAAAATAAAGAATTAATTAATAACCACCGTGGAATACAATCATTGATTAAAATAAAAGTTCATGTAAAACTAAGGTTACAACGAGTGATGAATCATCAACATAAATTTAAAAACTAAATATGAAAAAAAAAGGTAATACCCAGGTAGGATAGGAGTAGGTAAGGAAGAAACCCAGAAAATGACTAAACCCACAACAAGAAAAAAAAATATGTTGCAAGAAACAAGAAGAATAGGTGAGGAAGAAACACAAAACCTGATGACATCCACAAGAAGATGAAGGAAATAATTTTATAAGAAACGAGAAGAACAGAAGGGATCAATGAAGAAACAAGAACAAGACAGCATCCACAAGACGAAGGAGTGCTCTTATAAAAAAAACCCAAACCCCAAAATAAATATAATAATAATAAATAAAAGTATAACAAAATATCAAATGTAAAAACCACATGTACAATAGATGTAAGACAAAAAGTGTATAGAGTAAGAATTGAAAGTGAACCAATGTGAGATAATAATATAATACCAAAAAAAACAAATCTTAATAATATTCTATAAATAGATTTCTTGATTCTAGTAGAATTACATAACTATTTAGAATTAAAATCAAGGAATAAAAAGAGAATCAGTGCAAGTTTTAGTGTTATAAAAAATAAACCTTATGTTTCAATATTGATGTTCACAAACTAAGTAGATGGTGAAATATTACAACTTTAAAGTGCTTTAATTTGTGTTCATGAGTAATGTAAATAAAGTATTATCATGACCGATAATACATGTGTTTTTTAGATAACTGCCACTCTTTTTATATAACATTCATTAGAATGACAAAAATAAAACAAGAGCAGGCCATAATAAAAGTGAAGTGACAAAATATCATTACCCCAATAACAAAAAGAAACAGATAAAAACTGATATTTGAACCTAGTTTAAGAAATAGAATAAGATTATAATAATTATGTTTATTTATATAGAATAAGATATTAGAAATAATTAAGTTTAAACATGTCAGAATCTAACATTCATTATTTATAATATTTCTTATGTATTATTATTAATCAATAAGTATAAAATGTCTGATTTGGAAAGACAAATGTTAATTTGAATTAGGTGTTATGTATTAATAGTATGAACCATATACTAATTGTTGTTTGGTTACAATAAGAAAATGTTAATTTATGTCACAATAGCAATGAAAGTCAGAGAGGGTATAAATCAATATGTATTATTTAAAAAACTTTGTAAGTAAAAACTGTTAGAAATCTAGGCCAAATGTTAAGACTAAACAGCGTCAAATTTGATGAAATAAGTACAGAAAGACAATTAAACTGAAGGAATTTATATAAGGTAAATCAGTAATAAAGTCATATAATTGGAAATATAAGTAAGGAAGATTTTGTAAAATTATAGCCAGAATTATTGTTAAAAATGGAAATGTAAAAACTCAAAATTTAGAGAGGGGAGTCATATATTACTGTATAATATTTTAAAACATAACCGATTAATCTAATTGCAAGAAATTAAGGGAAGATAAACCTTTTATTACAATCTGAGATTTAATATAATCATTAATATAACTTATAATATGGCATCATTTGGGAAGACATGGACAAGAAGTGAATGTAAAACTTACAATTACAAAATGAAGTAAAAAATACCATTGTTGGGTGTTAGGCCCAAGTGGGCTAAAAAATGTTTCTTGAAGTGAATAATCCTGTCGGCTGGTCAACCATGTTTGTTAAGAATAGTATGTAATGCATGAATAGATTCAGCAGGATGAAAATGATAAGATGTGGACTGTATTGAATTGATTTTAATGCCTTTCTTAAGTTACATTACAAGTGTTTAATTTATTGAAATCAGGTCGGCTAATAATGCGTGTTGCCAAAGTATTATAAATTTTGAATTACATTGAAGCGGGCCTAGTCGGCCATAAGTAAGAATGTGCGGCCTAAAGCCTACATTAAAGGTCGTAAAGAATACGATGTGCGCGAATATGCGGCACTAGAATACTTGAGTTCAAGTATTTTAAATGACAGCGAAAAGGGTCGGCGAACCGACCGCCGAAAGCGCTTGATACACACTGTACAAAGTTCTAACACGCAAAAATTGAAGCAAGGCAGTAAGCAGATTAGCCAACCTAGAAAGCGAAATTATCGGGCTACCATACATAAGCTGCCCGTCAAAATCAAATGATTTTTTTAACATTTTTTAATAAATTATGGTACATTTTACAATTTAATTTAAAAGGATACAGTTTTCTTAATAATAAGAGTTACATTCAAGGCTAAGTTGAACCTTGAATTATGAGATTAGATAACGGCAGTCCGTTACTAGTTTAGAGATAAGCATGCATAAGATAAGCCTAGAGATAGGCGTTTGTAAGCCAAGGTTGGCGAACAGCTGTTTCAGATATGAATAAAGTCTGGTTTGACCCATATTACCATCACATAGTGTATGTGCACAGTATATAACATTACAAAACATAAAAAAAATACATAGTTATGCAATGTTTAATGCATGATCGGAAGCTCATCACATGATGGACCGATAGCTGGTAACCCTATGCATGTCATAGATGGTTACTGTAAAATTAGTTGAGGCACGTGGACCTGTACAGAGAGTTCATTACATGAACAAAATTGTTATTGAACATGTTGCAGTTACATGTTCAATCGTATATTCAGCAGGGCGGCATGTATTGACCTAGTCATGCTGTTCCTGAAGTTTCAGGAACTTACAATATGTAATAATGTATGAACAAGCTAGATGCTGACTGAATGCAAGCCCAAATATGACATGTATGTCATAATTTAAGTAAAAATAATTGTGCATGCTTACTTGCAAAATGAATACAATATAAAATACAATATAAAATAAATCTAGACGTGGCAGTTACATACGGCAGACGCAAAGCAATAGTTTTTACATAGACGCAATTTATGCGAATACACTAACAATAATTTAGATAATTACAAGATGAATAATTGCAATGTCAAATAACAAATACAATACTGAAATTACAGAAACAATTTAACAATTTAAAGACATTCACAGAATAATACATATTTATTAGCAACAGTATAAAGAAATGAATGCATGATTGCTCAGCTGCAAGACATGCGAATATTATGTAACAACATTTTATAAAAAGAGACCACCAAGAACATGAAATATACCCCATAACATCAAATGAAAATGTGTAAGACATAGTATGCCACACAAATTAACATACAATACAAATATTAAGATACCACCAAAACTGTGATAATTATAGAAGCGTGCAATGGCGCAAAATTGATAAGAAAATATTGTGATAATTCATCACAATTAGGTTGACCAAATGGTCGTAATAAGTAATAAGCCAGTGGCTAAATAAAAATAGCATTGTGCTAAGTAATCATAATGTTAAATCTCGTCTCGCGCTGGCAACAGACATAATTTATGTATTGGTCTCCGCAAAACACCCGTAGGCGTGCGAATGTCCACGACACGAACCAAGTTATCTGGGCCGGGAAATGTGGCGATAATTACGCCAAATTTCCAGGCTAATGGAGGTAAATTATCCTCAATAAGCAAAACTAAGTCACCAATGGAAACATTATCCTTGGCAAACTTCCACTTGTGACGCTGCTGCAACTGGTGCAAATAATCGCGAGACCATGCCTTCCAAATGCCTTGGACAAACCTCTGAAGAAGTTGCCAACGCCCAAGACGAGAAACAGGAACGTGAGAAAGGTCTGGGTCCGGAATCGCCGTTAAGGGTGCGCAAATCAAAAAATGGCCAGGTGTAAGTGGCACCGGGTCGTTAACATCTGAAGAGATAGCAAATAAAGGTCGAGAGTTCAGACATGCCTCTATCTGAGACAAAACGGTCGTGAACTCTTCGAAGTTGAGTATAGATTTGCCTACCACGCGGCGCAGATGAAATTTCAAACTCTTTATGCCGCTCTCCCAAAGGCCACCGAAATGAGGTGAGGAGGGCGGAATAAATGACCATGATATCCCCTGAGAGGACGTGAATGACTTGATCGAAGAGATGGCATCCTTATTGTGCCAAAAGTTGTAAATATCATGTAAGATAGTGCGGGCCTTCCTGAAGTTTGTGCCATTGTCGGAGTACAGTTGAGTGGGTATACCCCTACGGGCCATGAAACGACGTAATGCGGCTATAAAAGCGCTGACCGTAAGGTCGGAAACCAATTCCAAGTGAATAGCCCTAATCGCTAAGCAAACAAACAAAGATACGTATGCCTTAGAAAGAGTTCTAGACTTCTGCCCGCCATGACGAACATGAAGGGACCACCATAATCAACCGCGCAAAATAGAAACGGCCTAGAAGGAGTGACTCTAGGGGATGGTAAAATGCCAAGTCTCTGAACCTGCTGTGTGGCACTAAACCTGATACACCTCACACACTTTCGAATAATGGAACGGATGACTAGCCGGGCATTAACAATCCACCAACGTTGACGCAGTGAATGATGCACGAGTTGAGCACCAGCGTGAAGTAAACGAATGTGTTCACGTTCAATGATAAGGCGTGTAATATGCGCCGATGGGGGTAATACAATAGGATGTTTAGAATCGTAGGGTAATTGGGAATGCTGCAATCGTCCGCCCACGCGTATCACTCCAGAGTCGTCAAGAAACGGGTCGAGAGATGCCAACTTACTCCTAATGGAAACAGAAGATCCGTTACGAAGACAATTAATTTCGGTTGTGAAGTGGATCGACTGAGACTGTTTTATGAAGAAGTTGAGAGACTGATGAATTTCTACAGGGGTCAGATCGCCCACAAGTTTGTCCGCACTTGAGTGCCTAATATTTCTGATGAACCGAAAACAGTAAGCGTATACACGCGTTAGCCGGTGCAACGAGGAAAAGTCCAAAGATAGGTCGACAGCCAGGGTAGACATTAGAGAAAGATTATGTATATTTTTCTCTTCCGCGGTGACTTCAGAAGACGACGGAGTGGCCGGTACGAAGGATGGGAAGGGATCAGACTCTGACGATTGAGACAGACAGCTAGGACCGTGCCACCAAAGCGAGCAATCGCGCAAAACGTCAGGGAAACACCCCCTAGATATAATATCAGCAGGATTGTGTCGCGAATCAATGTGATGCCAAGTATAAGTTTGCGTACGACGCTGAATTTCAGCAACCCGATTAGCGACGTATGTTTTCCAACGCGTAGACTGCGCATAAATCCAGTAAAGAGCCACCATAGAGACAGAATACAAATGTACATTATCAATAAACGAATAAAGAGCAGGAATAACCTTAGATACGAGCCGCGATAATAACAAGCAAGCGCAGAGTTCGATGCGAGGTAATGACACCTGTCGTAGGGGAGCCACGCGAGATTTTGAACACAAGAGGTGACAGGAGGCAGTAGAATCTTGATAAATGACTCTGACATATATACAACAGCCAAACCCTCTTTCAGAAGCATCCGAAAAACCATGCAATTGAACTGTAGCTGCCTCACGCTTGCAACGAATAGATCGCGGGACCACAATTTTGCCAATCAGAACCAATTTGTCACACAAAGAATGCCAATCCGAACGTGACTGACCGGAAATCGGTTCATCCCAACCAATCTTGCAAAGACAAAGTAAGTATATGAGTATATATAAGTATACATATAAGTATATATAGTAAGTATTTGACGCTACTAAATTGATAGCACCATCAGCGATGAGTGTCATGTGCCCAAGATCCATATATTCTTTGATAAAGTCCGCGTAGTCGCGAGCGAGCTTGGCATCTCACCTAAATCGACGCTCTAAGCTTAAGAATCTTGATTCGGCACTCGTGTAAGATTCCCCCAAGTGGGGATTATCAGACTTAAATGGAAGTGACACTATAAATCTACCCTCGTGGTTGCGCTGAGTAGAGCGCACAAAATGCTCTTCACAGGCCGACTCGCTATCAGGGGTATTGTCAGGGATAGTTTCTGCTTCCCAAAATCTCTCGAGAGATTGCAGAATTTGACTGTCGTTTTTCCTTGCTAGGAACGAAACAGCAGGACCCTCGTTGCGGCAGTGCTTGGGCAGGTTGCCAGCCAAAATGTAGCCCAGTTTTGTTTCCTGAATGATGGGAAAATTGGGGCCGCGTGTGTATTTATTGGCTAATATCAAATCCAGATAAAATTGTGCCCCTAATAGTATGTCGATTTGCGAAGATATATTAAAATCTGGGTCAGCCAGGAAAATTTTGTTTGGAATGCGGAACTGGTTGATATCAAACGAGGTTGAAGGCAGATTGTGAGTTAAGGTAGATAAGACGGCACATTTCGCCTCGAAACTATATCTCTGATAGCGAGAAATGATACGTATAGAAGCAATATCAGTTGCGCAACACGCTGTGTTGTTTATTCCTGTGATTGGAATATTAGATTTGGCTAATTTGAGCTGTAACCTTTTTGCAAATGATTTTGTACAGAAATTTATCTGTGAACCGGCGTCCAGGAGCACCCTAGCCCTATGCCTGTTGCCAGCCTGGTCAACGACAGATACAACCGCTGTGGATAAAAGAACATTATTCTTGCACTGTAATTTAAGCGAGCAATAATTGCTGCTGGCAGCTGTTGATTTCGGCACGTAATTTGCGTGCAACAATGTGTGGTGTCGTTTTGAACAGATTTTACACACCTGTTTACTCTTACAGTTAGCTATCAGATGACCTGATCTAAGGCAGTTGCTACAACATTTATGATTTGCAACAAATTGCCCCCGCTCAGCGGTGCTTAATATACGAAAATTATTACATATGTAAAGCGGGTGGTTGGATTTACAACACACGCATGAATAATGATTTGCCGCTGTGTGATAGCTCTTAAATGTAGTGCTGCCAGCAGTATTTCTTGAGCTACACTTCTCATATTTATTGTTAGGTCTTACATTAAGTTTGTTGAATTGCTGTCCGGGTTCAATAGGCATTGTATTTTCTAACAGCTGTCTGCGTAAGTTTAAAAAATGCGTGAAGTCTTGAAAGCTAGGCAAATTGTCAGGGTCTATTGACTCCTTCCAAAGTTTGAAAGTAATAGGGTCAAGTTTAGTGGATAGTAACTGTATAGTGATAAATTCAAATGAATTCACTGACAGCTTCATTGCTGCCAGTGAATTAACGGAAGACGTTATTGTGTTAGTGAACTCCGCCAAACTTTGGACCGAGTCCTTTATTGTGGACTTGACCTGAAGTAGGTTTCGCACATAGTATTTAGCTAATATGAATGGGTTGTTATACCTTTCGGACAGCAAATTCAACGCTACTGTATAATTTTCTTTACAGATAGGCAATGACTTGATTAAATCTAACGGTTCACACTTCACAGAGGAATGTAAATAATGTAATTTTTGCACTGGTGTTAAATCAGATCTTGAATGCACTAAATCGGTAAAAATTGAATAAAAATGTTGCCATTCCAATATGTTGCCTGAGAAGCAGGGCAAACTTATCGGTTTTAATTGCATGGGCGTCGATAATACGGGAGGTACAGTCTGAGTATTAAATGTGTCAAGTAATTGCAAAATGTTTGCTTCAGTTGAATATATCATTTCTTCGACCTCAACTCGGTCTGCTTGAGCAACGCTCGTGTCCTTACTAATGAGCTCTATTTCAGACTGTACCTCGTCGTACTTCGAGGCCAAGCTTTTGAGACTGTCCAGTCTTACAGTTAGAAAATGTTTTGTACTTAAAGTTATATCAAATGAATTTACAGCAGATTGTATCCGCACTATTGCGGACTTTAAGCCGCCTCTCTTTCTGGTCAGCACCCTGAGGCCTTCTTCAGACATTTTACGCACCTTGTTTCACTGTTGTTGATGATACCTTGTTGGCGATGTCCTGCAGCGTCGGCTCCTTGGTGAAGATGGCAAACAGCTGGCAGAGATGACCACCTTGTGTAAAGCACTGTAGCTGGCAGGCACTTGCTAATATGTTGTCAGAAGGCTGCAAGATGACGAGCGAAATGCCGATGCAAATCACGCCACGGTCGTATTAGCTGACGTGCTAATTCGCCCGTGATGGCCAGAAATAATGGTAGAAAATATTGGATGGAAAATCCAGGTTCGGAGTGACCAAACAATGTTGGGTGTTAGGCCCAAGTGGGCTAAAAAATGTTTCTTGAAGTGAATAATCCTGTCGGATGGTCAACCATGTTTGTTAAGAATAGTATGTAATGCATGAATAGATTCAGCAGGATGAAAATGATAAGATGTGGACTGTATTGAATTGATTTTAATGCCTTTCTTAAGTTACATTACAAGTGTTTAATTTATTGAAATCAGGTCGGCTAATAATGCGTGTTGCCAAAGTATTATAAATTTTGAATTACATTGAAGCGGGCCTAGTCGGCCATAAGTAAGAATGTGCGGCCTAAAGCCTACATTAAATGTCGTAAAGAATACGATGTGCGCGAATATGCGGCACTAGAATACTTGAGTTCAAGTATTTTAAATGACAGCGAAAAGGGTCGGCGAACCGACCGCCGAATGCGCTTGATACACACTGTACAAAGTTCTAACACGCAAAAATTGAAGCAAGGCAGTAAGCAGATTAGCCAACCTAGAAAGCGAAATTATCGCGCTACCGTACAACCATTTTTGGTCAAAAACTTAATAAAACTACATTGTTTGGTATCAAATTGAGCAGAATGAACTGAAGAAGAAGATTAAGTATTTACTAGTTAATAAATTTGAAGAATAACAAAAATATAATCAGTTATATAATGTAACTTTCTCACATGCACAGGATGCAAATAAAATTGGAACAATGTATTGAATAAGATTGGTTTGGCTAAGACTTTAGCCGAAGACGAAGGAAGTAAATTAGTTGATTATTGAACGTTGAATGATACACTCGATGTGATTACTTTGTAAACCTTAACCTAATTGCTAATACAGTAATGGCGAACGTCTTATAAGCCTAAAGTGAAAAAACGAGAGTTTCGGTAAAAACACATTTTTAAACGGAAACCCAGTGAAATAAATATCTACAGACCTTGAATTAACACTACACAGAACAGAACACCAGTAAATATAACAATTAAACAATTAAAACAGTAAAAACACTTAACCACACAAAAGTGCGAATATCGGCCTAACAGACAAAAGTGAGATTGACTTATTACTACACTATTCTTCAAAATACAACACTAAAACTGAACCAGAGACACTCCACCAACACAAGAAGGAAGAATTGCAGCCACAAGGACGAAAATTCAGAGGGAAAGCATCTTTTATTGAACTTTGAAACAGCGAAGTGAGACCGTCTTGCAACTATACACGAGGAGCAGCCATCATTGATTACCCACAATACAACGCAACACAGCCTTTACAACGGAATGGTTTGAAATCTGCTCATTTACCATTATATATTAACTATCATATCTGTATTTTAATCTTTAAGGTGATATATTTGTAATGTTATACTTTATAAACTTTGCCCTTATTTCTCTGACTTTACCTAAAATAACTGCTAAAAGAATCCTTATATAAATAATTGTACGAATTAACAATACCCTGAGAATCGATTTATATATCGATAAAGAGTAGAAATAATAAATAATTGTTAATAAAATTTCTTATATATTACATAATTGAACATGTTTTCATTCCTAAAATATAATTAACTTGATAAGTAAATTTAATAGAGTTAACTACCAGAATCTCACCACCCGAAGGAAGATAACCTCCAAATAAGAAAAATACACAAATCGATTGTTATTGGAGACAATTCTATCAAGTGGCGAGAGATTTTAAAAATACTGAAAAGGCATTAAAACGATAAAAACAATTAACAAAAGATTCGGAACACTACATAACATAATTAATTAATTGATTTTAATTAATTATATAAAAAAATTTATAAACAACAAATTTTTTTTTACACAAACAAAATTAACAAATTAATTATATGTATTTATAATTATCGTTACAAATTGGCGCACAACTGAGGGGCTTTAATTAGCGATTGACAGGCCACTACAATTCGCCCAATCCCTAATTGGAGCTTGGCAGCAGCTATAGAGTTAGAGAAAAGGGAAGATGCAACGACGAGCAACGTCAAAGAAACGGGCGGCGGAGACCGAAAAGGAGATTGAAATCGATATGGAAAACAAAGAGGAGACGCCAGTGGAGGACGTGGAAAGGTTATTACCCCCAGCGGAACATAAACAGCCCGCGCCACCAAAGGAACAACCCGAAGTACCCACACAAACAGGGGACATCGATGTTCCAGAGAAGGGGACAGAGAAGTACAAAACAACAGAAGATAATAAGATGGATAAGATAATGGAAATGTTCCTGCAAATGAGAGAGGACATTGGAGGAACCAATAGAAAGATGGAAGGAATGAATAAGAACATAGAGGAGAATAGTAAGAAGATGGAAGAAAGGATGGGAGGAAAATTGGAAGGACTGAAGGACGACAACCAATCTTTGAAGGAAGAATTCATAATAACCAAAGAAGAGTTGGGTAACAAAATTGAAAACACCAATAAGAGAATAGAGGAAACCAGCAAGGAAATGAAAGAAGACAACCGATCCTTGAGTCAGAAAATTGATGAAACTAATCAGAAGATGAAGGAAAATAACAGGAAAATAGAAGAGAAGATGGGGGAGAAGTTGGAAGGATTGAGACAGGATAACCAACTATTGAGAGAAGAATTAAGGGAGGTCAACCAGTAGAATCTGGACAAGTTAGACGAAAGGATGGAGGTGTTAAGAGAAGAAATGAGCAAAGAAATCAACGATAATAAGAAATCTCTAAATAAAAAATTGGAAGAAGAAAACATCATAATGAACCAACAAATCAGGGAAATTGACGGAAAATGTAACCAAACCGAAAAGGAAGTACAAGAATTCAAGGAAGTGGTAAACATCAAGTTTACGAATATTGAAAAGCATAGTCGAAGGAAAGTGGAAGAACAACGGAAGGAAACTCAGGAAGAACTCTGGAGAGTACGGAGCCAAGTCGCGGAACGGTGTGACGGGATGGAAGAGGCTATGACCAATATCACGGGTCAGGTACTGCAGAGCCAAGAAGAAATGGAAGTCTTGAGGAATCGACCCACTAATTTTACCGGGATACCCATCAATGAAAACCGGGAATGGCTGAACTTCCGGCAATACAAGAGAAACCCATGGAGTTCCTGGCCAGGATAGAAGAATATTTTGCCAAGCATAGAGGGAGTCGATGGAATAATAACCGAGAAATATTGGACGAGTCATTCAGGGAGATGACAGATAACTGGTGGATGGCGAACCGTAGCGAGATTGCTGACTACTAACAGTTCAGGAACCTGTTTAAGGCTAAATACTGGTCAGAAACAACTCAGAACCTGATAAGAGATAATATTTGCCATGGACGATACAGGGCCCAATTAGGAAGCACCATGACAGCCTATTTCCTAGGGAAAGTGTGCCTGGCAAAACACCTAGAACAGGCAATACCCGAAGAATGTCTAGTGAACAAGCTATCTTATCACTATGATGAAGATATTATCAGAGCTAGGAGAGGTAGCCAGATTAAAACAGTGCAGGCCATGACCGAGTTATTGGAAAGCTACGAAAACGAAGAATACTACCGTCAGAGTAGGAGGAGGAATGATAGACCAGAGGTGAGAAGTAACCAGTATCCCAGTAACGGTAATAACTATCCAGGAAACCGCAACCAGCAAAATAATTACAACGGCAACAATAACCCGCCGAACAATAACAATAACTTTAGCGGCAACCAGAACAGTAATAGGAATAATAACCAATACCCGAATAACCGTAATAATTTTTATCAACCCCCTAACAACCCATATAGTCAGAGAAACCCCTACCCCGGTAATAACGAACGGTATTACCAAAACAATATGAATTACAATACTAACTATAATAATAATAATAGAGTTTCCCGTCCAAGAGTTAATTTTATAAGAGCCGAAGATCGAGGGCCGAGAAGATACAACCGTCAACGGAGGAATAGTTTCCACGATGGAGATCGCCGACGAAGAAGCGAAGAACGGGACAGTCCGAGGTATGAACAAAGAAGAAGGAGTACCAGTCTAGAGGATCCTGGCCGACAGCAAAACAGAGAACAAACCTTCGAACAGGATACGGAGCGGCAGGAACCGACGCAAGGTTTCCAAAAGGACGCCTCGGTCAATCCGAGTGCCAACGATGACAACAATAATTTAAACGGGAGGAGGCAGTGATAAACTATCACGACCCGTTACTGCTCCTATCTCCTGGGTATAAAAACGAGTTGCAAGAGGCAACCGAAATAAAAAGCATCACCATCATAAGTAACAACTACTTAAAGAACATAAGAACGCAACTATTGGAGGAAAACGAAACTAGCTAAAGTTTTGTTTAGCTAGCTCGATAGTCAAAACAATGAAATTCAAAAATGAAGTAAGGAGAACTTACTACCAAATATTTATGAAAAAACTTTATGGAAAATAAAAAGAAGAATTTGAATTTAGAACATAAACAAATAAATTCCAAAATATAATAAGATCAACTTACACAACTAATTTGAAAGAAAACATTTGGTATAATTAAAAGGAAGAATTTAGAATTAACAAATAAATTCAAAAATATAATTAAGAACAACTTACTACCAAATATTTATGAAAAAACTTTATGGAAAATAAAAAGAAGAATTTGAATTTAGAACATAAACAATGAAATTCAAAAATGAAGTAAGGACAACTTACTACCAAATATTTATGAAAAAAAAACTTTATGGAAATTAAAAAGAAGAATTTGGAATTTAGAATAAACAACTAAATTCTAAAAAATATGTAAGATCAACTTACTACAATTAAATTTGAAAGAAACAATTTAGAATAATTAAAAAGAGAAGAATTTCAATTTTGAATATAAAAAACATCAAAATTTAAAAACATAATAAGATCAACTTATTACAAATGATTTATGAAAAAGTTATGGGAATAAATAAAAAGAAGAATTTGAATTTTGTATAAAGCTAACAAAGTTCTAAAAATAGATAAGATCCACTTATAAATAAATTTAGAAGAAAATAATATAATTAACTAAGAAAAAAGAATTAAAAATAATCCAGAATAAATGTGAATATCTAACATTTGAAGGAGTAGAGAAGAAAAACAAAAAAGAGTGTTATATACAAGAGAAGGCAATAATTTGGAAACAAAGAGAAGAATCCTTTATTATAATAAAATTATAAAAATCTAAAAAAAAAGAAAAACAATAATATAATAAGAACGACCTGTGACTAACTACTTATGAAACAATTATGGAAACAGATAATCAAGAAAGATGATTATGATATTACTCAGTTCTGAAGAAACAAAGAAGAACAACTCATACCAAACATATGGAGAAGATGATTTTGAACAAAATAATAATAAGACATACATGAAACGCAAAGAGAAGAAGTACCACATGAAATATAATATAAATTAATTAATTTTAATGAATGAAAAAACGGATTAATTAATTTCTGAGAGAAAAGAAAGAAAAATATGTTTAAATAATATGATCACAATAACAACTTGAATATCAATTACAAAGAAACAAATTGAAAAAATTAACTAACATAAAATAAGACCATTCAAATAATGAATAAGAACCAAAGAGAAAATACATATAAAAAAGTATGCTATCAATGTAAATAACCAGAAGAAAATGTAATGAGAATTCAGATGAAGAAGGAAAAAGTTACACTATAACTAGTAACAAAAATATTAACAAAAGTTTCCAACCATAATTAAAATAAATATATCAGAGGAGCTATAAAGTTAGAAGAATATATATAATGAGAATAATAAATATTAAGAAGAATAATTGAGATAGAAAATGTGAGATAATCTGAGAAACAACGAAGTGAAGAATCCAAAGATATTTTTAAAAAATAGTCATAAGGTGGACTATTTTTAGGTAATTTTTATTCGATGACTGTCTGTAGATAATTCCAGCAGCATTATGTTTTTGAGTAGAGATGATTTTGCCTCTGGACTCAATTTGAAGTGATGTATGGCCAGCAGAGTATGTTGCCCACAGTGTCTCTCTGGACTGCCCCAGCTCACAGGATAGGGAACGTTAGGGAATTAATATCCCAGGTATAAAACACGAAGTTTATAAGAAAAGAAAATATATAATAATAATAATAATAATATATATCAGAAGACACTAACTATCCAAGAAGAATCAAAGACAAATAAGTGACTATAAAATTTATTAAGCTCAAATATGAAAAAGTCGATATAAAAATGGAGAGGAAAATAAAGAATACAAAATAATAAAATTGTCATAAGCAATTATTTCATCCATAATCAAGTCTGAAATAATCACTTCTGGAGGAGAGCAATCTGTAGCATGACAGATAAGCCCATAAAAATGAATGGTAAAATGATCATAAAAATAAAATAATAACATTGTTAAATCCGAGAAAGCAAAATAAAGAATTAATTAATAACCACCGTGGAATACAATCATTGATTAAAATAAAAGTTCATGTAAAACTAAGGTTACAACGAGTGATGAATCATCAACATAAATTTAAAAACTAAATATGAAAAAAAAAGGTAATACCTAGGTAGGATAGGAGTAGGTAAGGAAGAAACCCAGAAAATGACTAAACCCACAACAAGAAAAGAAAATATGTTGCAAGAAACAAGAAGAATAGGTGAGGAAGAAACACAAAACCTGATGACATCCACAAGAAGATGAAGGAAATAATTTTATAAGAAACGAAAAGAACAGAAGGGATCAGATAAGATAATGGAAATGTTCCTGCAAATGAGAGAGGACATTGGAGGAACCAATAAAAGATGGAAGGAATGAATAAGAACATAGAGGAGAATAGTAAGAAGATGGAAGAAAGGATGGGAGGAAAATTAGAAGGACTGAAGGACGACAACCTTAATATATTAAGAAGACATTATCGTTACAACACACACGTAAACTTAGAATTATATAATGTTACTAGCAGTAACAAATTTTTATTTTTGCTACACAGAAATATGACTGTTGCTCTTGTATAATGTAATAATAAACATGATTTTTTCCAGCCCAAACGATACGCAGTGAACTGTGTTTAGTGAGTAATGACTTCAGTCAGTAATTGAACTACAAGCATAGATTTCAATTTATCTGACTTTAAAATCTGTACTGATAGTAACTACATTACAGGTAGAATTCTAGTATCTTACTTTTTAAAGAGTTTAATACCAAAAATTTATTCAGAGTACATTGTTTATGAATAACTGAGAGTCTGAATTGATTGTTTCTGAATTTGAGTAACGACATCAAACTGGCTACTGAAATAAATAAAACACAATGAAAGCATAATGCACACTTCAACGAGATGTTGACTCGCGGTGTAGGCTATTTAGTGTAGCGTGGGAAAAGTGAGAAAGGAAAATATAATGCAGAGACTATGACCCAGATTCAGCGGAGCCGTCCACGCCGGAACTAGCAGTGTAGCCGGAAATACGTGAAGATGGAGATAATATAAAAAAAAAATGGCGCTGATTTTGCTTCAAGTTTGCTTATATCGAATTATGTGCGTTAAATAGACTGAAAATGTTTACGGGACAGCGTGAGCAGTAGGCAGAGACGAATCTGACTTCATTCAGACGGTATTCGAGTGTAACGTAATTGAAATCGATTCCATATGTGGGGCACGCCGTTAGATTGATACCCTTACGACCAACTGGTTTCCAATCCTAAGGAATGAAATATTCGTATAGTGGAGTTCCCATAGAAAATCGATTAACGCACTGTATCCACCGTCTATCTTGACTTTATAATGCTCAGTGGTTCTATCACTAGCAGACTGACATTCGACAAGAAAAAGTAAGCAGCACTTCCTACGTAATATTTCATTTTAATATTAAAATTGTTATCGACGGAATAAAAATCGAGATGATATTAACCAAGTTGACAGAAGAACAGTAAATATATCCCGTTTTGAAAGGAACTACTTACTTTGTTTAAATAAATATTCTTAAGAACATATAGTCTAACTGTATATATATATTTTCGAGTCAATTTTCCTGTCTTTCTCATTCTTTTGATTGTATGAAATTATGTATTCGTAATTTTAAAAAATTGAGTTTGAGTGTTGATTTGGTTATATATGGGAATAATTCAAACGTTTCATCAATTAGATGAAATACAAACTGAGGTGAATAACAAGTGGAATGTTGCCAGTCTTGTACTTTAGGAATAAGAAAACGTAAATTTTGGTGTTTAAAACAAAATGATAAGTTTACTAACAAATGAATGTCAAATCTGAGCTGCATTTTTTGTACTTTCTACTCTCACTCCTTTCCATTCTCCTCTCATTCTCTCTATCTATGTATATATATATATATATATTTAGCTGTATGTTTCTATATCTAATAATGAACGAAGACTTTCACAGCCTAAGTCAGACGTTGCAAAACATTCCTGGCTTATAGGTTGTGGTCGGTCCTCAAATCCTCTGCCCTGCGAACCATACGTTTATGGTTTAGAGAGAAGTGCCTCTACGGTACGGTTATTGTTTGCTCCCTGCTGTGTGCTCTGTGCCTCATCCGCTAATGCCGCTGAAGATGGCTAACCGTAACTTTCGGCAGAGGATTTGAGGACCTATGTATACAGGCAGATAGAGAGATAAGAAGGGAGAAACTGATAGATAGACAGATTGATAGATAGATACTTAGATAGACAGAAAAACAGATTGAATAAAGATTGTATGTATGAGTCCTGACGTAAACACGCTGAAGACTATTTAAAAGTATATTTCATTCTAAATATTTTTAGTGAAAAAACTGTGCCTCGTTTCAAAACTGATAAGAATTTATGTAACAACTATTATCATTTGGCACTGAAGTGTATGTTTAGTGTTTTAAATCAGTAAACAGCGGATAATTAAAATCATCTATGACAAATGTATACAATTTCTGAGACTCTATGTCTGTAGCGACAGAAAAAACGATTATGCGCGTGGATGGGCAAGGGAGCGTGTCTGTTCACCCAAACTATGAATACATCGGATTTAGCTGTAATTAGTTTTAGTTTTGCTGGCGTCATTTTATGAGTTGCTGCTTTAATATAGAAGCGATATTAATGTCAGAAGGGAGTGACAGATTGCCAGCGCCGTTCCCAGCGGGGCTGCTGGAGTCGTGTTGCTTTGCTCGCTGAAAGTCTTCTTTTTCTCTTAGATACTGTTACATCTTTCATATTCCGTCTTTCAGCTTTATTAAATATGAACTTACCATTAGAAGCACTTATTTTTTTAATCATATATTTAAATACTAGTTAGAATTTTTGTATAAAATTCAGACAATCGAAGGCGCGATAAATTTAAACAAATTTATGATATTTAGGTATCATATCACATACTTTGATATATTCCTTTCTCAGGTCATTAAATTATAACTAGATAGTATAATTGAACGTATGTACTCAACGTAACTCTTCAACACCATCGAAGTTAAAAAACCAAAATTTTCCTCTCATTTTCCAGCTTGCAGCGTAACCACGTGACGAAGGTATACTGTTAATCATCTTTCCATGAATTGTGAAATTACAATAAATTTTTGTGAGCATAAAACATAAATTCGTAGGGAGTTGTTAAACCAGAATATGTTAGAAATTTGCCACTAGGTTGAATATTTTCTTAGTTGATCCCAGTGGAGAAAGTAGGTAAGCTGTGACACGGTAGAAAAATGACTACCTCTGTAGTCAACTGTTTAGGTACAGGTTAATGGAGGTTTCTTTGAACAAGCGTGAAAACTTCTTATACTGATTGTCATCATCTGTCTTCAACACATTAGGCTTGAGGTGTCTTGTGGCCAAGGACTCGAAAGCCTGTTGGACGCGTTCAAGCAAATCGATTGTGAATCGACGACAGTTGTACCACAGTCAGGTACAACTGTGGGCCTGACGAATGCAACACGCAGAGTGTCGTTGAGCGCATTATAAATACTTCAAACCGGTCGGAATCCTAGAATACTCGGGCTATTGTTTTTAGTAACTAAACTTTCTTAGTGACTATTAACAATGCCGTTTAATTATAATATTATTTGTAGAGGACTTCAGACAAGAGATTTGCATTAATCAAGCCTGTATCTTAATTCCAACGTTATTTAATTTCTGTATTGATGGAATAGAGAATAGAAATTATGAATGAACTCGGGAATAAAAGTAAATAACAGAACATTCCTGAATTCATTGCTGTTTGCGAACGATCATACAAAACTATAAAAGTGAGTTCCAAAAATTTGTGTTTCAATTAGAAGTCTGTTCAAATTACAGTAAATTTCCTGTACAGAAGACAAAAACTATGGTTTCTTTGGGCAAGTATTCCGTGCAAACTAAAATTATATAGTATAATAAGAATACTGAGCATTTTTCATATTTCTGCGACATCACTTATGATGTGGATCATGGTGTTGGTTGTAAGTTGGGCATGTTTCAATCAATTAGTGGAAAAATTCGCCAAGCATTATCAAGGGAAACACGGTGAGAGACTGAGCTATAATTCTGTAAGGTATTGGTTTTGCCAGTTCTGTTGTATGGCTCTCAATCGTCTTAATTGATGAGAATCGTCTTCGTACAATACATGCCTCGATGGTGAAATTCTTACGATCTGTTATAGCTTACACACACTTTACAATGAAGTACTCGCAGAGTTGAAAATTTTATTATTGAAAATCACATTGCGGAAAACAAAGAGAATTTCATTGCTCAGCTAAATAAGATGCCGGATGGAAGAGCTGATGATGTGGATGTAATTCCCTTGGGGTCGGGACAGATAGAATAAGAACGAGAAGAATACTCTCTTACTTTCCGATGTTAAAAACAGAATTATTTTCCAGTTTTTAACAAGCATTTTATTTTTGTTACCACTATATGTTTTGGACATTCAACGATGAGGCAGACTCATAGCCTCGACTGAGACTGTGAATACTACTGAGGACTCTTATAGTAGACTGAGTGAAGTGTTTGTTTATAAGTGACCATAATATTGTCTTTGCAAACCGCCCTTGTGCAGATTAATGAAATAGAACTCTTTTTTTTCTTAAAAATTACATAAGTTATAAATACATTATCAATAAGTTTACTTACTTACAATTTAGGATTTAGTATGATCACTCTTAATTTAGTTAACATGTTTAATCATTCTGGCATAGAATCTACAAGTTTTTACGATGCTCTTTCACTCTTTCATTATGATACCACACATGTTCGCGTATCAACATGAAAATATACGTTAAATCACAAAATGAGGTTAACTTTACAAGCAGCAGTCAACAGAAAAAAAAACAGCTGAGCAAAATAGAATAGCAAACACCAGTGTAACCAACAATGAAAAACAATTTTTTCCTTTGTGATTCTATTAATTTGCACAAGGGTGTAACAGAACGAGTGAGATATTCGTTTGTAAGTCCGTGTTAAGACCATTGTGTTGTCTGCCACAGGCCATAGAGGAGGGAGTTAGGTTTAGTAAACCTATGCCGAACTCGTAACGTAACAACACCGATTGGTGTTAGTCTATAAACCTCTAATCCTCTAACCCAGCTAAACATTTCATCTATGATTTCTTAATAATGCAAGCAATATTAAGAAACCAGTCGAGTTGGCAAAATTTATGAGTTCTCATTTGTTGTAAGTTACGTATGTACTGATCTACAGGTTACTTCTAAAAAATATATCTAATTAGAAACGGTGAGAATTTTACTATTTTAAAGAGAAGGGAATTTTAAAAGCTTAAAACAACCTAGAGTAGGAATAAAGATAAAAACGTATTATACGGAAAGAAGCAAGCTGAAGAGAAAAGACGAAAAGGGGAAAGACGGGTGCGAGAAGCGACTAAAACGAGTTTATCTCTAGTCAGATTTTCGTATTCTTTAAGCAATAAAGAGAAAAACCTAGTTAAACGCAATATTGTTACGTAATACGAAACGTTCTACAAGTATCTTGGCTATGCCAGCAGAGCGAGTTGTAATGTGTGTGTGCGTACATATTGCTGCTGCATCGAGATGAAAGACAATTACGTGACACTTGTCATGCGTCAACCATCCAGTCTATTCCAGACCGCGCGGTCAGCGTTCTGAGTTCAAGGACACTGTTTCTAGTGGATTCGAGACCGCCTGTTTGTTTAACACGTCATCCAAAGTGACAGATTATTCTGGAATCTCAGCGGAGTATAAATGTAAGCATTAAGCGACGCTTAGTTTCAGTTTACGTCTGCGATTACTCAGTTCAGTTTTACTTCGGGCGATTTCTCAATGCGTTTAAGTGGCGATTTATTCAAGTAAGGTTCAAAGTACTGAGGCGAAGTGTTATTGTCTTATTATTGTGTGGGACTTTATTAGTTGACATTATTATTGCGCGTAGATAAATTTAATTTGAATTATTGTACGAGTATAATCTTGTTGAATAACTGGTTGTTTACAAACTGTTAATTGTGATAATTAAAGCTAGTTACTAGTCCCTTCATTGGTGTTTGTATTTTGTTTTCCACTGCACCATACAACGATCAGTAGACCGTCGTAACAATATGTTATCTGTCCAGGAATACTATACGACATTATACTTTTTTAATGCAGTGAAATGCTCCGTATAATCTAGGAAAAATTAATTTCCCCTAGGTCAGTTTAAAATGAATGTAAAATTTATTAGTCCAGTGAATAAAATAAGAAGCAGTGGATAAGAAAGCAGTTGGGAGGTGACAGCAATAAGTACATATCAAAGATTAGAAGCATGAAACCTGTGCACGTTGAATTGTCGGCAACCTGTGCAGTGCAATCGGGTCAGCACGGGGAAAGTATGCAGCTGGGATGGAATTCATTGTAATAAAATCTTTTATTATAGGATAGTAAAGGTCAAACGCACACGGATATTTATGCACACTGTACGTACAGCAAGTAGCAAGACACTACAATCATTTTTTTGTATATGTCTGAAATTATGGTTATATTGTCAGGTTTGAAATGTCATGCCACCTGACGTTTATAACATTATAATATTAGGAATTATTTTACCTAATTTGCAAACATATTAGTGTTATTAATACTCAAGAATTCAATAAATTTTTAAAAATTATTTATTAACAAAGTAATTAAACTTTATACGAATAAATTAATATTAGATTTACTATTCACAAGTTATAAATAATATATATAATTAAAGTATGACAATTATATACATATGTGTTGTAACGTTGAAAACGAAAGTGACTCTTTCCTTCTAGTATTTGACTATTATTTATTTATTTTTTATCTTTTCTTAATTTAATTTGTTTATTTTAGTTTATTTTGATTTGATTTTGCTGTTAAAAATTATTGATAAAAAAATATTAATGATTATTTACTTTCGTTGGTTTGACAAAAAAAAGTTTAAAAAGAAAGTTTTGTTGTTGTTGATTCGATCGTAGTATCGAATTGGCTAATATAGGTTATATGCTTAATTCCTTGTTTACGATGAAGTTCCAATCGCCAATGTAGGTTCACTCTTCTTTTATTACTCAAAAATCCTTTAATCTTAATTTATTTTATTAATAAAACTCATTTAAAACCATTTGATTATATTTGTTAACTTTCATTTTATTTTAAATTCAGTTTGACGACTCTTAGGTCGAAATAACTTATTGCCCGTATCGACTCCTTCACTCAGTTCGATTGTGAAATAATATTTTTATTTTATAATATTAGTTGTTGGGTTCTTGGTTGACTGCTATTGAAAAGTTCAGAAATGCATACATGAAGTACAATACATCACAATCATTTAAATCTTACTCACTAATACAAATCAGAATTAATTTTATTAAAGTGTAACAAAAATAATAATTTAATCTAATTCACCACAGCGAAGTGTCATGGCGTCTTTACCCAGAGTCCAAATTAACAAAAAGACAAGATGCCCGCTTGTTGTTCACCTAACTTGGTGTGAAAATTTTTTACCACCAGTTTCTTTAAAATAAAATAATTTATATAATATGTCCACTGTGTTTGTATTAGTTTTCTTTTTTCTTTTTCACTAGTGTTTTGTTTAAAAGTGTTAGTTCAGTGAATCTTGGTGTTGTGTAGTTGTAAGCTTGATATTATAATAAGGTTATTTTTTCTCACCAACAATTAGGAGAAATACTTTCACTTTATTTTATTTTTTATGATATTCTTTTTACTTGTTCTTCCTTTGATTTAGTATTATTATTTTATATTATCTTCACTTGTGTTCCATTTTACTTTTTATTTTGGTTTTTTATTATAATTTTGCTTATTTTCTTCAACTCAGATTTGATCTTTTGCTATACTTTTTGGCTCTTGGCTACACAGAGCTGACCTGTACACTTTTATGTCTAACAATAGAATGTTGAGTTTTTCTTTTTCTTTCAACTGGCTTGACCAAAATTTGCTAAATTCCCATTGGCCAATACAGTTGAACTTAAGGGTCATGTGACACTTATTATTTAGAATATATTGTTTTTACATTTTCCACTCCAAATTACTCTCTAATTAATACTTAATTGTACTCAAATTGGTTTACACAGTGATCTTCCTTGTAAAAAGACAAGGATTTTGGTATCTCACTTGATATGTGTGAGTTTCCTACTAGATGTTTTATCATCTTTACAACAATCAGTTTTATGGGTCTTTATAAACAGTTTGACATTTACAAAATCATTTTCTAATTCATTAATGTACTCTAAAAATGTGGTTACTATTATAGAAATAATGCCTATCATATGAATTTTACTATTTCTTATTAATTTACATTGGTTTGATACTTTACTGGCTATTCCGACAATAATTTCTTTATTTTAACATTGGCCTATGTCATGGTGTTTCTTTCAGCACCATGTTTCATTTTGTATTTATTATTTGGTTTGTTGGTTTGAACCCTTTTTATTAATTACAATTGTTCTCTTGTATGTTATTACATGAAATTAACATACTCATCATATTTTTATAATATCATTACATTAACAAAAAATACAAACATATTAACTAAATGTCATGCCTTCTTGGCTAATACTCCAATAAACACTAAACAAATAAACTAACTTTCATAAACCTAACAAAATGTTCAACTTATAAACAATATTTTTTCTCAGTCCATCATGGTCTGTCTTTACTTACTATTTTCACTCAAACTCACATAACTCTTTAGTAGTATGAACAAGCTGTTATGTACTACTGGTATTGGCATAACTGATGGTTTTTTTTCCTTGAATGACAATCATTAATGAAAAAGAATAGGGAAAATTAGCAACTATATTTAAACTAACAAATGCTCTCTTAACATTCAAATCTAACTTATAATAGCTATTATTATCAACGAACCGCTTTGTTTGTTGGTTTCATTTGTCTAAAACCTTGGTTTGGTGTTTATTGTAATGGCTAATATTCACTCAAAACTGGTATTAATCCCCACAGTTCTGTCTGTGTGATTAACACTTATTATCGTTACTCACTTTTTTTCCACTCTAACACTGATTGTCTTAACTTCATTTAACTTATCATTTACATTTATTTCCTTATTACATAAAGTACATCAATTATTCTAGACATTGTATTGTACTTCTTGTTTCTTCCTTGGTTTTTATAATTGTTTGTTTGGTGTCTGTTAAGGTTACTGACATCATCTAATTTAATGTTGTTATACCTTGGACCTACTAATTCTGTTTCATTACAGTGTGTGTGTGTGTGTGTGTGTGTACATATATATATATATATATATAATCATCATACATAATTTTAAATTTATAAATTATACTTTACAGTACTAAAATTTAATCGTGTTTGCATTATTCCTTATACAATATTAAAACAAAATAAATTACATTCTTAATAAAAATTCTGCAGCCTTTTTTTAAAGTTTCAATTCTTGCTATTTATTGTTCCAAGTACTTCAAGATATAATGCCCCAAAAGTTTAAATTGCCTACGTTGAAGCCTCTTTCTATTGACTACTTTCAAATTACATTGTACCTTGAAATTCTTTGCAACGTAAAAATGGCAATTTAAACCGATTGTGTCAGACGGAACAGCACTTTGTGAATATTTTTTCGCGTTCTAGTGGGGTGATCCCACCAGTCTTGTAATAACATAAGACGTATTTTAATAAAAGTGAAACCACTTTAGTATGACTACGAAACAAATATATACTTTTACACTTCTTTATACATATATATTTTTTATATTATTATTAATAACAAAACTTTTTGTACAAGAATATACTATTATTGTTTTGTGAATTGCAATGTTTCAATAGTATTCAACTATCATCATTGCATATACTAATTTATATATATATACACACACACACACACACACACACTCACACTCACACACATACACACATCAGATAAACCTATTATTTCGTACTCAAATGAAAAATATTCACTATTATTTTATACTTTTAAATACACTGTACATAGGGTATTATAAATTAAGTATTATATTGTTACGACATCACAGAACAATCTACGTGTTTGTCGAATGTGCCAGAAGAATCTCGCTCTAATGTATGTGGCATACGTGACTGTCAACGCATCCGCGAGAGTTTTCTCGAAGTAGCCAGCTGCGCGGACTGTGTCAAGGCCGCAGTTAATTACGTAGTTCACACGGACGCTAAGACGCAATTAGGAAAGTTCTGGTCTGTGAGCGCAGGTATAAATACATGGCGGCAGCGGCCTTAGTTTGCAGTATAGTTGCGATATATTTACTGTGCGGTTCGAGTTATTTTCGGGCGATATTACTGTGCGCGTTCAAGTGGTTATTAGTTAAGTGTTGTGTTTTATAATCGGACGGTATATTGTAATACAATTATTTTTTAATACTAGTTGACATATATTTGCGTGTGAACAATTTTTATTTGATTTTTTATAAGAGGCTGTGTTGTTAATTACGAACTGTTAACTGTGAAAATTAAAGCTGGTGATTAGTGACTTAATTGGTGTCTTGTACTTATTTTCTTTCCACTGTACCTACGATGATCAAGCAGACCGTCGTAACAATGTAAACGTAACAAGAAACTTTAAATTATTGTAATTTAAAATGTTTTTAGATATTGTAGTTGAAAGATAAAAACGAAACGACGTGTCAAACTTTAAATGACTGTAATGAATAGAGAAAATATCATCAGTTTCGTTACAGTGACATGATTTGTTACGAGGTTCCTTTCTCTATAATGCCTTTAATTTTAATCTTACCAAAATTCGTTTATTCGAATATTAAATATAAATGTGGGTTCAAAATCTACATCTATATACATATAAACAGTTTAATTTTATTTTAGTGTAATTCAGTCACTTTAGTTTTTTTTCAATTTAAAAAATAATATTTAGCTAGTATTGGATTTAAAGCTTGTTAAGCGATAGATCCAAGTTATGAGGATTTATGGGTACCCAAATGATAAACCTCCATGGGTTTTTTTTTCTTCCACAGAGATATCTTTATTTTCTTCTAGCTCAATAAACAGATACTTGTCAAATGGTAAAGTATTTGAGAATGTAAGCGGAAATCACCTAAATATAAAATTATAAAATTAAACAAATTTAATCGAACTTCGAATAAGTACTGTTCGAGGCAGTTATCAGGCCCCTAAAGAATAAGACGCTAAAGACGCAGAAGAGAAATTATTGCTATTCTATAAAATTATTTTTGTCCTTATATTCTGTGTGGTAGTAAGTAAGAGTACCCAGTGAGGCAGAATAAAAACACAAGAAACAAATTTCACCTAAAGGAAAACAAGAAACAAAGCTTGGAAATAATGCAGTAATGAAAGATTTAGAAATTTGTTGTTTGTTTGACGTTTCGCATTAAATAGGATACTAAAATAATATTAAGCAACCAATTTAAAGACACAGACGAAAACATTATTACCATTAAAACTTTATTAAAAGCTAATAGATTAAAACTAAAACATAAAATTCTGATAGGAACACACAAAAAGATACGCAAAGCGTGTGTTTCTACATTTATACCGTATTTATGGTGATCGGACTTAGACTGATGAATCCTTAGACCTCTTGTTTCTGAGGGATCGTGTGTTTCGCTACTCACTACGATAACTGGTAGCGTACCCTCGGCATGCAGAAGGAAGGAGGCGATTGATGTTGTTTATAGTTCCACAGCATGTTCCTACGTTTGAGGTAAAGGCTCCGTCCGTGGGTACCAATTTGTTTTTTCAGGGCTGACACAATAGGTTCAGTAGGGTTTTGCACCACAGGAAAGAAATCACTGTTGTGCTATTATATTAATATTTATTTTAGTATTAATGTTAAATTAATTTGGAACATTTGTAGTTAAAATAATATGAAAACAAAACGTTGTATTTTAGTCAAAATAACTTATAGATTTTTAGAGCAAGAGCAAGTACATTTATGGGATACGCGGTATATTGCGCTCACTTAAAATGTTCGTTAATATTTTGAGCTTTATATTAATGAGCAATAATATGTACTGATTTTTATTTATGTATGTACTGATATTTCAAAAGTATGTTTATCAAAGTTTTGTTTCTGAACACAACCTGTTGTCGAAACAGATTTGTACGACAAACTTACACGGCATTCAGAGCACGTTCTCACACGGCCATGTTTTCCGTTTTAGTTTTGCTGTGTAAAAATATTTATATCCATTATGATGCCAATTCCATTAAATAAAAATTAATATTATATGCCGTGTAAATTGTCTGATCTATGACATCGTAGACGTCTGAGAACATGCCAGATTCATTCCATATTAAGCGACACATCAGCAAAGGAAAAATTTGTTCTCTTACGTAATCAAATAAAATAAAATCCAGACAAGTGTTTCGAGTGTTAAAAAATGTCCGTAACACTTTTAACACTATAACAATTTTAATTACATTCCTTCAAAGCACTGAAACATTTTATACTTGAATATAAGTAAATAAAGATAAGGTACAATATACAGACCAATACAATAAAATTTGCTTATAATTTGCTACTTAATTTACAAGAGCATAAAGCACAGGCGTCTCCAGGAGTGTGGCTTCACATTGTACGTGAAAAACACTAACGCATGACTCTCGGGGCATTATGTAGCGGACGACCTTGAATATGATGCCTCCCTTACTCATTCTATTCTAGTACTTTAAGGGGCCAGTTAAAAGTTATCGTGGTACATTTTTCAGCGTGTTCTCAGACCAAATGTGGGCGTAGTCTCATAAACATTCCAACACCATACCATTTGAGTCATTAGACAGGTTTGTAATTTTCATTAACACGCGCGCGCGCACACACACACACACAAACGTTCATTGTTATGACGTCCACAATATTATCGTCTTCCAATAATATTCTAAAGTAACACATAATTATTTTTAACATTGATATAGTATTGCTGAATGACAAATACACTACCTATTCCTGGTAACAAGTAAAATTTGATTCATCACCTTCAACAAGGAACCAAACCAGAAATGGAGTGGTCCGGTCCCAAGCAGATTGATTAGAATGATCTCCCACGATTCTTCGGACATGTCTCCGTCCTTTCGGTTTACAATGTAACAGTTGTTTGGGGATGCGACAGTCATCCATTCGATTAAGAGGTTCCAACCATTTTATCCGATATTGGGGCAATCCTAAAGAGTATACAGTACTCATAATATTCAGTTCCTGCCACATTTCTACATTTCTTTTACGATCTTGAAGATTATACCTTGCCACATGCTTTAGAAATGTTATTTCGACCGCATGAATACGATTGGCCTCGGATTTCGTTGAAGTCTAATTCTCAAACCCATATAGAAGTGTGGGGAGGGCGATCACATTGTCGAACTTCAGGCGTGTTTGCTTCCTCGTTGATTTTAGAGTTCTCCTGATAGTCGTGCACATATAACTGAACTTATGTAGTTTATTCACTACGTCATTGCTTGTAATATAAGTCACATTACAGCCCAGATATCCAAAATTGCTGACCCGCTCCAGAGCAGTACGATCTACAATACTTTCTCGTTGTGTGGACCAGGTCTTTGAAAACCCATCACCTTGATCTTCAGTGTAGAGATCTGTAATTCTAGATACTTCCAGATTCGATGCAATGAGTGTTCAGCCATCTGTAAGCAGCTTTCCGAGTTCGACAGGATAGCCTGGTCATCAGCAAACAACAACGTGTCGACTGCAAAGTCACCAATCATAAAATGCTCCAAAATTGTGTATGACATTGTTTATATATATTAAAAAGAGAAGGTGACAATGGGCACTCTTGTCGTACCCCACATTGCTAGGAGTTGTGTTTGGTCTTTCTGTCACATGTTGTTTCCCACATAAGGACTTTGTTGCGGGATCCCTTTCATTGCCATTGTTGCTCACTGCCTGTCCCTGTTCACTCTATCAAATGCTTTTCCCAAGTCGGTGAAAGCTATGCATGAGGGCAACTGATATTCTCTGTGCTTTTCAATGACTTGGGCTATTGTGGAGATGCAGGGCTAAACATGATCTGCCTTTCCTGAAACCAAGCTGTGCCTCCGAGACAATGGTCTCCGTTATTGCATTCACTTGCTAGGATAGTTGTACTTAATTTGTAAGATGTGTTAAGCTTGTTGATCCTTAAGTCATTACATGTGTTAAGTCAGGATCATGTTAAGTCATCTCCTTGCTTGAATACGGGGACTACTTTTCCATTCGCTAATCTTCGGGAATATGATCAGTTGCCCAGCACAGATTGATAAAGTTCAATAAATTATCGTACAGCAAAACATATTTGAGATTTAGTTTACAATGGGAAATTTGTGAGTGTTTTATATATATATATATATATTGCATTTTTCTTGTATTGACAGTTTACGGGAACACAGTTCAACTGTTTATAATTGATAACAGGGAAATTTTGTTGATTAAAAAAGCGACACTATTTGCAGTTTAACGCACGGTTCTTCTCAGTAAAGCTATCAAACAACTTCTACATCTGCTAGTATGCTAGTATAGAGATTTCTATGAGGTGGCTAGACAACATTCGATAGACAATCCTTGTGTGTTCAGTGAGAATGTTCGGAGTGTGATTACTTTATATCTTATTGACATTGGTTTTCGAAGAATAATACAAGACACATGCTAGTAAGATTTCTGAAAATAATAGTAACTGCATAAACTTTGTGATATATCGATTACGCTCACCAAATCATCCATAAGACGACACAATGTTTTTAAGAGGTGAAATACTAAAGAAATACAATAAATCGTACAAAAGAAATATGATAAATCCACCTATCGTGGATTAGGTCGAGACCACTCGACTCGTTAAAAAAAAAACTGTTCTGTTACAGTTTTAAAGGATATAAATTCGATATTTCATCTATACTGTTATTAGAGTATAATTTTATATGTCTAATGTTTTAAGTATAACATCTTTCGGGAACGCTATTAAAATGTCATCAGAACTATTTAAGCCATGATACTAGGCTTGTAATAGAATACAATGTGTTTCGAGTCGCTTTTAAATGGTGACTGTTAAAAATGAGGTTTTTATGACTATTTTATGTTCACAAAACTAAATATTTTGACTGACTTTTATATCTACTGAATATCCGTTAAACGGAAAGAAGACTATTTCACTCATTTAAACTACCGTAAAAGTCGTAAAACTGAGTATAATCTACATGTTTGTAAACTAGAACAACTGACATCGTTGAAGTCAATCTGCTGGAACAAGTCCCAAGGAAATTGTTTGTACAATAGCTTTTACGATATTGAAGTTAAACAAGTGGCTAAGCCGGCTTTACGTACGGAATTTAAGTTTGAATATAGGCCTAATGCACTGAATATTAGAAACGGGTTATTCGATACCATGCACCATGCGAGTTGGGGGAGTTATAGAATCCTGCAATCCAGCAGAGGCTATGAAATTCTTTCAGTAATATGGCCGGTATATTATAATACGAATGTAATTTTCTGAATTACTACGTGTTATATTGGTTCAGCTTGGTTATTTTATTTTGTACTGTCTACTAATCTTGTTGAGAGTAGTTCGTATAGCAATCCTAGTTATTTTTTAATTAATTTTACTCCGAGTACACATTATTGTTATCGTTATTGTTCATTTTTTACTATTATTATTATTATTATTATTGCTGTCTGTATTTATTATTGTTATTAATTTTATCTTTATGTTTTTACTTTTTTTTGTAGTTACATGTTAGTCAACATTTATATTTTACTACCACTCGAGGCAAGTATTAGAAACAATGTTTTTTGGCATTACCAAGCCAAGGGGTTATTTCGATTCTGTTGACTTCATAATGCTAGAGACAGTTGAAATTCCTTTAATCCTTCTTCAATGAAGTTGTTTAATCAAGGTTTTAAAATTTCCAGTCAAGGCTTATAGTGCTCTATAAAGCTGTGTTTAAATTGTTTGTAAATACTGTTCATACAGTTGCAATTTCTTCTTCACCACTTGGCAATTTTGTGTGAGTAATCCGTTTTCATACTGCTGCTAGAATTCACCAACTTCCCGCAACTTTACAAGTTGATATCTCATCGCAAGTGCTCGATAAGGTTACTCTGATGACACTGTTGTGTTCTTGGAGATACTCAAACTGTACCAATGTACTTAACAGCGAGCGTACAGCGAATGTATAACAGGACGATAACAGCAAATGTACTTAACCGATTGGGTGACACATGTAATCAAAAATCAATCCGTTGATTCAGCCTTCGGTACGCTCGGGTTTTAGTAACAACTAAATGCCCCTCCACTACAATCCATAGTCTAATATCATTATTATTATTATGCAGCCACTACTGTTTTTATGATTATATTAACTTCTACCGTTCCTTTCTAGGAAAAGACCTAATCAGGGCAATGATTGTAAAACATAACAACATAAACAACATTTTGTTTATCGTAGGTTGTAATTTCCTGTAGACGCGATAAAGAAGATGAGATTAATAAATTGAGTAGTTGTGGTCATACATATGGAAACTAAGTGGACACCTAATAAGTGAAATGCGTTTAGATACTCGTATGAAGCTTTATGAGACTCTATTTATGCCAGCGATTTGTGGTAACGAGTCTCGAGTATGGTTGGAGAATCACATAAAGAAAGGCTCTTTCAGATTTCTTTAACGCGGAGTACAAATGATTGGGTTTTATCCAACAGAAGAAAAACAGGTAGACCAAGAGGAATCTTGAAGATGATTTCTGGAACGACCGACGAAGATTTAGTTGAAAATCTGATTAATTCGGAGAAGGTTTTAAATCCACACCACGCACACCACACTTGCTAGCGTTGAAGTGTGTGTGTGTGTGTGTTGGTGGGTGGGTGGGTAACTTGATGCGCGTGCGTAAAAGTGTAAGCTTTTCAAGGGTTTAGAAGTAAATTTGTTTATTTCCTAACAAAATACATTCTCCAAACTGAAATAATCTAGTTTAATTTCACGCATCATGAACATTTGTTTCAGTTTTATAAATATGCTGTTGGGTATTAATGCAGTTTTGTGCATGTGACACAGACCAGCAATACTGTGATGCATTCATGCGAAAATATTTGTTTCATTTAACTGACCGCTCGCTTCTTGCCGCATCGCTGACGGCACTCGCTTCCGATCATATCACGGCTCGCGTGCAAGATTCATAACTTATAGCGCGCAGAATATTTTCTGCATGCTGAGCACACATTTTTGTAATTTTCCGTTTTCCATCGTATTCCCAGGATATCCGTTTCCCTTTAAATTTCCAACCACACGGTTTGCGCCCTGGTATGCCGTTACATGTTATTTCCCTCAAATATCTTCTTTTACTTTACTTTTCTATTTTATTTTCTCTCGAATGGAAGTGCTTCACTGGAAGTTCATTCTGCAAGTCACATTCTGAATGTCATTTTTAAATCGATCATTAATATTGCTGAATACCCTTGCTGGGTAGATTGTAATACGAATTAGCTTACTTAAAAAGTTTAGGGCCTACTGTGTTTTTAACACTTAACTACTTTTCTTTCAAGCATTTTTCTTTGAAATCGAAATTACACATGTACTCACTGTATGTGTATTTGTAATACAAATAGTTTCTCTTGAATACAGTTTTAACTTTGTTTAAATTATCGTTTTTACATGTTTAATGTTACGACGTCAGAAACAGACATTTAGAAAACTGAAATACTCTTTTATTATTCAATTGTTACGTACTGTACTATTGTTATACCGAATTATTCTATAAGGTTCCATTATGCCTACAGATTGATGCGATCACAAGGTTTTTTAGTAATTATAAGAAAAGGATACATACATCCATTCCTTAAGTTATTACCTCCTGTGCGGATAACTCTTTCTCGTCATTACAACACAAGTTTGTTTAACCCCATTATATTACCTTGACTGGTAGAAACTAATTTTATTGTATTGTTACGAGGTCTACTGAAAGTCGTATGGTACAGTGGAAAACAAAATACAAGACACCAATTACGTCACTAATCACCAGCTTTAATTATCACAATTAAACAGTTTGTAATTAATAAGACAGTCTCTTACAACGAATCAAATAAAAATGTTAACTGATATAAAACACAATTGTATTAAAATTGTCTCACACAATTATAAAACACGTAATACTTCGCCACAGTATTTCAAACCGCACTGTGTAAATCGCCACTTAAACGCACTGTGCAATCACTGAAATCGCCCGACAATAACTAACTTGACCGTCGCTGAATGGCTTTATTTATACATAATACATATAGCATTATGTACACACACACACACACACACACACACACACACACACACACACACACACACACACACATTACAGCTGGAATATTCGAGATACTTATAGAACAATCCGTATTACATAACACTTTTCCGCATTACGTAACAGTATGCAGACGCGTTTCGGACATCTAGTGTGGAACAATAACTTCCAGGCCCTAATGTCTGTTCCACAATATCGACATAACGAACGCCACGGAACACGTCTACTATTTTGTTAATAAAACAGATTTACTGACAACAATAGAATCAAGATGAGACAACAACACAAAATTATTCTTCAGTGGCGAGCCTTCTGTAATTTACTTTTTAACCAAATCATACAATTGGTCGTAATAAATTTAGTCTTATGTTTAGACAGTAATCTCTAAAAGAAAGTACTAACGAATTTACAGTAATTAAGTCATCGATACCAGCCGAACTCGTTAAATTAGGGAACACTGAATTTTACCGACCATTTATTGTCAATAAATTTTCTTCTTATTTTTCGGTAATATATAAAACGATTTTGTTTATTCTATGATTTACTCTCTCTATATATCTCTCTCTTCTCGTATTTTTAGTATCCCTGTAGCTGTAAAACTTGTTGAAGTTAAAGAGTGAATTACTCTATTCATTATACGTCTGTTAACACTTAATGGAATGGTTTCCAGTAATTTCAAATTCCTTTTTCTGTCTTCTTCACACGTCTTTGCCGTTAACCATGCATAAAATGTTACTACATCTTCCTCGTACGTATCTTTGATCCGTCTTGTATGTATGTATCTTTGATTAGTTGTTTGCATCAATGAATGTGCATTTTTCATCGATCTCTTGAAATAATAAAATACATTTAATTAAAAACCAATAGTGATCTTTATATTTCGTATTTTATATTTGCCTATAGAATTGTAATAGTCTTATGATAATGTGATGTATTTATATAAATTTACACTTATTGTTTTATTAATGGTACCTATAATTCAATTTCTTATATTTTTTGTTGTATTCTTTTTTTATACAGCTTAAAGGCACCATATGATGTTATTATAAAGCGATCGTTTTTTATAAATATTAATGTTTTATAATATTGTGAACACAAATGTGCTATAATGTTTTATAACATTGTGATAACCTGAAGGTAGTCTATTGAACGAAATCGATCGCTTTATAATAACATCATATGGTGCCTTTAGGCTGTATAAAAATGAATACAATAAAAAATATAAAAAATGTAATAGTCTTGTTTTCTCACATCAATAGGCCGATACTGAAAGCTAGAAATGCATTCCAAAAAAATAAATAAAAATGTTTTAAGAATTTTTAAAGATAAAGAGCCTTCCTAATCATTCTGCTGTCCACAAAATCTAAATCCACATTTTTTGGGGCTGTTTTCCTGATTCTTTGTTAATATGCTGGAAACCTTAGTGTATGACTAGTTAATTAATAGTATTATTTTGATTATTATTATTAACTATTTATTATTTATTAGTGTAGACAAAATTTCATAAATTATTTAATCTACAAACTTGTAACATTCGACAGAAAAAAGTGTATAAACATATATAGACTTTTCTTGGTGTTGTATTTTTATGCCAAACTGGATTTCTCGTTTGATTTCTTCTTTTGTATGGTTAATCTTACTGTTTGCGAATCTCTCCTGACTCGCAGAAAATAATTTGACCCCGTTAATCAAACGGTATTGTCTATAACAACGGGAAACGACAAAAGTTACGAGCGACATTCGGACAATTTACAAGGTGTTGAGTTCACTAAATATGGGCGTCCTGTATCGCTAACAAAGTAGGTACGTATTAATAACACGTATGCGTTCATGATTTAATGTGCAGAGTGTGCCAAAACTATTCATTTTCGACCGGGGCAACAACAGTATATGACAAGTGAGAAAGAACACGCGTATGAATATTTTCGAGCGTATAGTGTAGTGTCAGCAGAATAGTAATGAAACCGGTAAATACTATTTAACAAATCCTAACGGACAATTGTTTGTCGTGTTAAGATGATTTATCGTGGCATTAAACGCAACCGTTCAAACCTCATACGCAACCATGTACACGCACAGACCTGCATATAAACAGAGCACATCAAGGTGTACAAATGGCGCAACACGAGAATACAAATTGAGAATAAATTGAGCATTACACAGAATTATGTTAAGAGGAAAATTGGTTACCGATTCTGTATTTTGTTAGTTTATTATTCTCAGAGGTATTAAAAGAATTCTCCGATTTAAAACGACCTCACACTTCCATTTATAGGAGCTAAATTACACTATTTAATGTCTTGCCTTCTAGCTACCATTCTTGCTACTCTCCAGTCTTCTTCTCCCCATTGATAACCCTACGCCGCTTTCTCATTACAGTTCCCTTATATTAGATAATAGAGTATTCTGTGTGTTTGCGCTCTAAGGAATTTGTAGATTACAGCAACGCCCCGTGATAGAATTCATTGACAATCTTAACAAACTCAGGAATCCCGATTCAAATTTAAAACGATTTTTAAGGCGCCCCGTGATAGAATTCATTGACAATCTTAACAAACTCAGGGATCCCGATTCAAATTTAAAACGATTTTTAAGGCGCCTCATATTTATATTATCTACTTGATTTCTCGATGTATTTAGATTAATAAAAGTTTTATTTTAAATTAAATAAAAGTTTGAAGTAAAAAATAATTTTTAAATCTTAAACACACACACACACACACACACACACACACACACACTCAATTACACATGAGTCTATTACATATTATAATATAGAATCGTCTACATCTATATTTACAGACTGTATATAAAGGTATCTTGCCAAACGCTAAAGAGAATGCAAAATTAAAATAATTTTAAGAGATGCTATTCTGTCTAACTTGAGCCGTAATTACTTAACTAAATTAACATAAATAAATAAGCTAAAAATATGTTGTGTCAACTTACTTTGTATGTAACAGACGAAGAAATTTGTATTGCGTTTTCTAGTTTGTATAATAAATTTGTGTTTATATCATATATTTATCTAGCAATCTCATGACCAATGAACAAGCTGAAAATTCAGTGCATGCGAGTGTACTGTATCGAATCTCAACACTGTGTTTTGCCTATATATTACACAGATTCGTTACAAAAATTACACATTTCATGTACATTCGTTCATTCTTTTTCCGTCGAAACATCATTTGTAACTTATTTTGCCGTTCGTTTGAGCGCCAACTGTCACGGTATGTGTGTTAGTGGTTTACGCAATTCATACGTTACTCACAGCATGCGATTTGTAGTATACTTCCTGCGACACTATTTTGCGACGACTATGGAGACATCATAACTGTGGCAGTTATTGTAAATCGTTTCCCATTTGTTTCAACGTTAAGACTGATAATTTTCTAACTGCTAATCGCTTAACATTGGACCAAATAAACTACGTTGACCAACCAGGTTAAAACTGTACATGGTCTTCTTCTTCTTCTTCTTCTTCTTCTTCTTCTTCTTCTTCTTCTTCTTCTTCTTCTTCTTCTTCTTCTTCTCCTTCTTCTTCTCCTTCTCCTTCTCCTTCTCCTTCTTCCTGTTCTTCTTTTTCTTCTTCTTTTTCTTTAATCAGGAACTAGGCGAATCACGTGTTCCGGTCCCAAAGGAATACTTTCACTTCACCAACGCATCCTAGGTCTTCCCGTACTTGTTTATACAATAAGTTGGTACAATAAACTTACTTAGGCAACCTTAGACTTGACATGGTTGAGATACTAAAAACCCTCGTCCAGTGCAAAACTACCAGTAGTTTCAGGATTATCAACGAAAACGATGAAATAATAAAGGTCGATAATAATCTAATGTATCCGGGTTAAGTTTTACTTTGGCTGTACGTTAAAGTACACAAATTCTTACAAGGATTCTTAAAAAGTTTTCACTTACGTCGATAACCATACATTTTAGTCTCCTTTTGCTTACCAATCGAAGTATTACAAACTTCACGTTATTTTTCCTGCTCCTTTTCGTCTAGTTTCTCCATACTCGCTCGTAGGAGTTCGCCCATATGACATACAACAAATTCCTAAACAAATCGTTTTAGGTTTCTATATAATTATATAAATGTATGTAGGCTATACGTGTATGCTTGTGTATTGCAAGATTCCAAAGTATACTGTAAGATTAAGTGTATTATGTTTACTGCCAAGCACATATCCATACGTGTTTATTTGGTAACGTGGAGTTATGTTTTTACAACTATTCACTAGTGGGCGTTTTACCACCTGTGCTTTTCCCGTACAATAATTTTTTAAACAAGTTATTAGGATTGTCGTTTTATTAGGATTGTATTATAATAACCCTTACATATTTGTTATGTATGTATACTTGACTGCATTTAATTTTGCCCCTCTGGTGTGTAAAACTGGATAATAAAAATAATTTTAAGAGATGCTATTCTGTCTAACTTGAGCCGTACGGCGTACGAGAAAGGTTACTTCTGCATAGTCAGTCTATGCAAGTATACGTGGCGCCTTGATTTTGTGACGCTGCTCGGAATGGAACAACGGAGCCAAGCGCCATAACCATTTGCACTTGATCTGCTAAGCCCACAGAAAACGAATTGCAGGAACAAAAATTTATGAACATCCAGAACGACAAATTTCTGTTTCGACAAATTAACCCAACGAAATTTTCGTTACATCCTGCCGATAGCGAATTGTTTGAGCTAATTGGGTTTACTCTTCCACCTCGATTCACTTGCCAATTCAGGAGCACCCTTGCGGAAGACTTTTTACGATCTGTATTTTACAGGTATTGAAGGTAAAAACTTTTGCTGTTGTAAACGGAAACTTTTGTTAAATGGAAACTATCTATAATACAAAGTTTGGGAAAACACTTGACTTTCATTCACTGATGTAATTACCTGTACCCTTTGTCGTTAGTGATCTGATTTACCTCAATTAATTGTATAGTTCAGCAAATAGACAGCAGTCGAAGTGTGACTGAACGTATATAAGGGGAGTACCACTTCGTGAATTACAACATAATGAAACCAATCTTACTTTAGCCTAACATCGTGCTCTAAACGACTCAAACTCAGAACAATAAAAAATGTAGGAACTTATCGATTAATAAAATTATATAACTACCGACAAAAACGGCAACAAGATTAAATTATTGAAATAACAACAAGTAATATACTTTTAATATTGAATAACTAACTATCATAATAGTTCAAAGCAGAAATCAAAGCAGTTCATTGTATCCATAACCGGTGCTAACAAGGTTATTCACAGAATCAATATCTTTTTAAAACTTTATTAACAATTTATAAAATAAATAAATAAGCTATAGTTGAATTTTCAAATAAATTATGAGGCACTGGGAATAAAATTAATAAGAAATCAAATATCGTTAATAAATTTGTGAAATACCAGGCTTTACAATAATTATATGTTAATAAAGAAAATAGAGTTATTTATTAAAGAAAATAAAATTTATTTATTTATTTATTAAAGAAAGTAGTATTATATTTTGAAATCCGTCAGACGCGTAAATTTCATTTACATTTTTTTGATGAAATTTTTGTTGCGCAAGAAGAGAATAATTTTTTACTGTACAATTTTTAGAATAAAGAATTCAGTAATGCATGAGTAACCATTATATCTCAAGGCTATCGTGAACTGTAAACCGACAATAAAAGCGAGCTAAAACTGAGGGACGCAGTTTTAAAGAACTATGGAAACATATTATCTTCTAAGACTGGATTATAAATTGTTCCAAAGGAAATATATTATTATTTTTATATTTTAAATCCTCCAGTTTTTTCATATAGGCGTTTTATTATGGTTCGCATTTTTGTATTCTGTAGTCGTGCTTTAAAGACATGTTTGGGAAATGTTAACTTTACTTGAACTTTAGGAACCGTCTTCCTGTATCATTCTCGTGCAACGTTAACTTTACTTGAACTTTAGGAAACGTCTTCCTGTATCATTCTCGTACAACGTTTCACGCACTCCCATAATTTAGTTCCACACATCGTTTGTTATAGATGTTCTCCATACAACACACGCCTTTTTCTTCTATTAGGTACTATGAACTCCAAACATGCGAAGGCTTCTATAAGGGACTCTAGTTCCATAAATTGACTTACCTGTGCTGTCAACTGTACATATCACTGTGAACCTTTTACCTACTGTAGGTTCTACACATACATTGTCCTACAGTTATTTCATGCACTGTGGATCGCTACCGCGTTTTCTGTATAAAACTGAACTGCAGTCCTACCATTGCAGATAAAGCATTGTATAAAATATTGCTTGTTGTTGCTTGTTCTGTGGTCAATAAACATTTAACACACAGCTGAAAATATGCTTAAGTATCAATTAACGTGTCGGTTTCATTCACTAAAATGAAACGTATGCGGACCAATCATTTTGTGTTCAGAAAGCGGCATGGACGGTGTATCACATGGTTGTGTGTCATGGTTGGCCACCTCGCACTCCACTTTCTGCACTGCCATCCCCGCCGCCACTACGATCTGCCCGAACCGATTTATGTCTAACTATTTTATCTTTACCATCTTGAACAACTTTTCGGTCAAGATTTTACAGTTCATAGAGATTCAAAAAATTGACATATTTTTATTTTCCTTTCACCCCATCCAGAGAATCTAAACCCCTAACAGGGAATCTCAAAACGATCACATTTCATCGTGTAAACATACTTTTCAGCTGTGCAGTGTACAGAAGCATGTTTACATTATGGATAACATAGGAGCTGACTGCTAAAAAGTAATCAAAACGTTTTATAAAAAATAATGATTCTTTTACAAAACACAGTGTGTTACCTTAATTTAAATAATATGAGACAGGAGTTTGGTAGTGTTTTTACAACGTGGGTGTAACTGCAACTGCAGCTTACAACTACTTTTACAAAACAATCTATAGTAATCAGAATCAAAACACAATGCAGATCTAATACACAAGTATTTCAGTACACTACTAGAGACATACAACTACTATAGATATTATACGAATACACCAATACACACAACTCACTCTAATTCTTTTTATTTCTTACAAAATGCTTACAAAAGAAACTGTTTTTTTTTTTATTTTTCCCTTTGAAAAACGAGGCGGTGTGCTATCAGTTTCTTTAGTTCATACTCGTTTGCTTTCCTTTCTGTGCTACCACAACGTAAAATATAATTTACGTTCTTACACCAGTTCTTGGCACTTCCGTAATTATCCTCATTGTCCTTTTAATCATAGTTTTTCTTTTGACTTTCATACTCGTCTTTGCACTGAGACCCACATTTTAACATCTTTGTATCTGGAAACACATGTCCGCGCAGTACTGTAAGAAACTGTCCCTAATCGACCTGAAACAAGGACAGAGCACACAATCCCACGTACTAAGACTCCCTGACCACCGATCTACGCAGTAGCTTTACTGTAGCGTGTCGATGAAAACAAGTGATTAGTATCACTAACTAGTAATGCATCTCTATTTAGCTGTGAAAGAAATTGCCCTTACAAATACACCGCATTCATCCGCAGAGAAGACTAAAAACTTTTTTTTTCTGATTATTGAATTTAGAAAGCTTTCTTTGGTATTTACTTACATAATGTTTATTTATCTACTTATTATGAAATCTTTTCCTTATAATGTTTCTTGACGTCAGCAGTCTATTTTTCAGAAAATTACTTATTGTGTGGTATAAATTTATGTACAGTAGAGATTCCTTGAGTGTCTGCACCCTAGAAGAAAGCCACCTTTACTAGCCCTGCCTTGCACGAGCTCTTTGTCAGGATTTTCAATATAAATATCTACAGGCATCTGTCAACAACAACCTGATATTGCCAAATTTCAGTAAATTAACAGCCGAGTAAACATCACAACAGTTTCCTTTAGTGACGCCTATTAAATATTATCGAATATTATCGAATGGTCTGTTATTTATTGTGAACTTAAGTACGGAGTATTGGTAATTGAATTTAATGACAGTCAAATTTGCTAACCGACGTAAGTAACATATCTACAATCAGCATTCATCGTATTTACAACATTTTCATTAAGTTATGTATATTAGGGCATTTTTAATTAGTCCTATGTACTGATAAGTATACCAAGTGTTTGCGGTAGAATGTACAGTAACACATTCTCATGCATTTGCTTAGTCGCTTATTGTTCAATTTGTAGTAGGCTTATGTGTTATGAATAAATCTTTCTCGTCGGAGAAACTGTGCATGAACGGATTTATGACGGAACTTTTCGTTTTTCGTAGAAAGCATATTTATAGAGCAATTTGTCACAATAAATAAACGTGACAAAAAATGGAACGACATGACGTTCAGACTATAATGTTAAATTACCAGATACTCCCGTCGCATATGGGTAAAAAACGAAGTATAATCCATGCTGTGCAGACCCTGTGTTCATGATTTAATATTTAAACGAAGAGTGCCAAAAACCATTTGTTTTCGTGTAGGGCGACAACAGTGGATGTCAAGTAAAAACGAACACTTGTATATTACAGAATCTATAATGCATATTTCCCGACCTATTTATTGTGGAACCGGCAATGCGGTGCCAGAAATGAAACTGGAAATGTTTTTTAACAAACACAGGAGTAACGTCTTCCTGGTGGGTTTGTCGACTCTTTGCACAAATACGTACAAACACATTCACAAATATATGCGGTGGTGCTCAAATACACACATACGTTAGGAGCTACACACAGCTAACAATGAAGTTTGCTACAAAAAAAATTTACTAAATCACTATGAAGCAAATTACTAGCAGGTCTAAATTGTATTTTATTATTTGGAATGAAGTAGGTCTTCCAAACAACAATGAGAAATCCTTGAAAGTTTCCGGATCATTTCTGCTCCAATACAGTACAGTTAACAGAAAAACTTCGAATAATTGTTAAGGGTGAAAAATTAAATCCGTGATGCACGTTTTTTCTGAAATAGGACATTTGTGTTTTCAAATTTTTAACTCAGTCTTAACGATAGATATTTGATCTGTTTCTAAGAAATCACATTAAAGTAGTTCAGTAGACGGTGGAAAAAATTTTAATGTCTAAAAAATGTACAAGTCATATAATTAACAATTACGTAAAAATTTAGGAAGAATATTTTGCTAATGTACATAAGTCGCTTAGCACTGGAAACCTTCCTTAGTTTAATAGATGCTATTAAAGTTCAATAAAATTTAATAAACGTTTAATCAAAATTAGTTTAATAAACGATGAAAGGTTTTGTGAGGTTCCGTCATTAACTAGGCACAATTTTAAAACGTTTGTGTCGATGTCTCGATAAAATTTGTTGTTTATTTCTGGACACTTTAAATACTGCTCCAAGTTTTTGTACTTTTACACTTACCACTTTAGATTCATGTGTAGTGGCGATAATTTCCTACTTTAACGCCGATTAGTAACTAATTTCTTCCGTTTACAATTTTAACGTCTTGAATTATTCATCGTGTTTTTGTTTATTGCTTACGGCCTGTTCTTAAATTATGCCTTATCATTAGGGAGTGTTTCCAAGTTTATTAGAATCGATATTTTTATAGTACGTATTCACTGCGGTAATACATTAATTCTTAGATATTTTGCATTTTCCATGATAAAAAAATTATCTTGTTAATATTATGACGTGACGTCTTAAATTTGATTTTTACGTATGGAAGTTGATTATAAGGTATTTCGTAATAACTTATTACCGTTTTTTTAATGTGCATATTTCCTGCTTCTTGTTAATATTCTTTTGATTTTAAAAGATAAATTATGTTACAATAATTCTCGGAAAATGTAACAATATGACTACAAGTATATGATACTTCAACCTAAAACGATAACTATGAAGTATATAATTACTGAATTTCTGGACTATATTTAACAAATCAATACATTTTTTAGATTTATGTTGTTATACAATTAATAATGTGGGTTCGACAGCTCGCTGAACAGCCAATGGGTATTAAGCGCTTCAACTGCTCGGTTTTCTATTTGTGTCCACAATAAAGGAAATTTTGGTATGGACATCCATAGATGACATCTATGTTCTAAGATTATACTTAAAATTATTTACTTGAATTAGGTTCGATAATTTACAAAAATATATCCCCCACCCTCAAACTATTTTCACTATTTATAGATATTGTTGTTATTATATCGTTTAATATAACGTTATTTTCGAGTCACTTTATTTATAAAAATTAGGTACTTTATTCTTAAAAAGAAACTGAAATACGCAGATAATCATCCCTTCTCCTCAACCGTTCCCCACCATTAATGATAATTACACTTTTATGGAGTAATAGTTTTATTATATGAAATTGCTAAGATATCTTATCTTTCTTACTTTAGGTAAGGTATCTTATACTCGTACTTTACTTGACATCAGCAAAGTAATTTTCAAAAATCACCCCTTCCCTCTTCAACTACCCTCTTTATTTATAGATATTTCATTTACCATTTTACAGTGGATTAATATGGCTTTATTTTTGGGGCACTTATTTATCAAAATTAAGTAGTTTACTCTTGTTAAAACACAAAACAATGCAGAAAAAACTCCTTCCCCTTAACCGAACAACCCTATTCCATCTACCTTTCTACAGTGGATTATTATGACCTTTTTTCAGGATACTTTATTTATCAAAATTAAGTCTTTACTCTTGTTGAAACATAAAACGTTGCAGGTAAACTAGTTCTCCCCTTAACCGATCTTCATCAAAATCAATATGCCTTGAGTCCTTTACAACTCGGGCACATATGCAAAAAATTATTTGATTCTGTTTGAATTTGCGGTACTTAGAAAAAATTCGCCATAGAAAAAAATCTTCTATTTCCTTACGGAACATGGAAGTAAAAAGAAGGAAATAATCCAGTTGAATCTATCTACATGCTATCAGTACAAATAAATATATGTAACACACACACACATATGAGTGTGTGTGAAGTAAGGAGTAGGGAAGGGAGGGGGTACGTATAAACGTAAATTAACTTAATGCCGATAAGTTTGTACATATCTGGTTAATGACTTAACTAGCAACATGGAGTTCAGAGTTCCCCAATAATGAGGCAATGCTCAGTTGACCTGCATTTTGTACATTTCCAGCTTACAAATTTAACTACGTTAACTTTCCAAATTACTGTAAATTAGCGTACAATTTAACAATTGATTAGCGTACTTGGATAATAAACCACAAAACTCGTAGTTTCATTTTGTGTATAACAAGTATGAAGTAATTACAATACTGGTATTTAACGTAATGTGATTTTACTATTTGTTACTTTTTTATTGAGTATTATGTAAACGAAATAACAGACATCATGTACTTTAGTAAAATCGATACACTATATTCTAATACGATACTGTGATTACTAAGCAAGACATGTGTTTTTCGCTGTTTCATATAAGTAGCGGTATATGCGAACTAACTTCATCAGGAACAACACGTAATACTGTCTCAGCCAAAAGGTTAAGGATTCGGAAGCGTTTGATGTAATAATGTGGTCTAAGGTTGCGCTGTCCCGACATTGTGTCTGTGCACGAATCAGTTTGTCCCGTCATAGTGGATGTTTGCACGTGGATGCGGTGATGCAACAAATATTCAACGACTGAGCCTAGTTTGACATCGACGTTCAAAAATTTGAGAACAGAAATGTCCTATTTCAGAAAGAACTTGCATCACGGATTTAATCTTTCAATCTTTAACAATTAACGGTGGTTATTCAAAGATTTTCGACTGTCTGTTAAATGTACTGCTTTGGACCATAAATAATCCAGAATATTTCAATAATTTCTCATTGTTGTTTGCAAGACCTACTTTATTCTAAACAATAAAATACAATTTAGACCCGCCGTGTTGTCGTCATTCTGCTGTTGGTAAAGCTAAATTTCAGCGATGTGCGGAAACATGTCAACATTGTAACTATATTGGTCAAGAACGTAATAAAAGATTTGTTGTAAATGATAATATTTTTTTTGGTCGCGAAGCTGATGGCTTAAATGAGATGGTTTTAACAATCGTTGTTCTGAAAATTGAACCTTAAGAATGTGGAATTTCCAATCGCGTGAACGTTGTTCTAAAACTTTAAACATCTTTGAAGATTGACAATTAGGTGTATCTGCTATCCGTTGCCATCACAGTATATCCCTTCACATCCATTTTCATTAGGTCTTCCAGCACATCATCCAACCATCTTATCGTAGGTCAGCCCCTCTTCCTGTTTTATAGACTTGCGTCCTCAGAATTTCTTTGGTATACCCTGATCATCCATCTGCTCTAGGTAATCTAGCCATTGTATTCTTTGACCCCTTAAAAACCTTACAATGTCCTCATGTTTCAATAGCTCATCTCCTGGTTATTTCTAATTTATTTCTTATTTCTTATTTAAGATTACATTCGTCATATTCTTTAACCGGGCCATAAACACATCTTACAATCTTTCTTTCAACTCTTCCTAGTGTTTCTTGTTCTTTTTTTGTGAACGTCTATGTATCGCCTCCGTAAGTAACAACCGGTCTGATAACTGTCTTAAAAATTTTTATTTTTGTGTTACGACTAATGAGTTTGCTTCTCAATAGTCTAGTGTTGACATAATATGCCATATTTCCTATGTATATCCTCTGTTGTATTGTCGTGTTTATAGACCCTTCATTATCTATAAAGTTACACAGGTATCTGAACATATTAACTGCATCAAATGAATTATTATCTACGCATAAATTATATAGATTTCTTCTACTTTCTGATGCAGAAATCAGCATGTGTATAGTTTTGTTTTGCTGATATTTACATTCAATCCCATTCGAACGGATTTTCGATTCAGCTCCTTGTATACCTCAACTAGCCGTTGGGTATGTTCTTCTACAGCTCTTAAAGAAAGACCCACACGACTGCACAACAGCAGAATGACGACTACATGACGCATCGGATTTATTGGAGGTGGATGGACAGTAATAATGGAAACGCTGCCTCCAATGTTGGCCTGCATGTCGTTTTACTAACGGGACAGTCTGATTGGTGCATACACTTCGTCCTGCCGTTATAAGAACACATTATTACCCCAGAGAGTACCGAATGTAAACCTTTTGACTGGGGCTACTACAATTTTACATATACGATTTATCAAAGGTTTAAAACACAAGCTATAACAAACGACAAAGTAATTATTTTGAAAACATTGGCACTTCGCAGGACGGCAATTAAAATTGCTTCCATCCCTGCCCCTCGCCCCTGTCTCTGTTATATTGCAGCCCAGTTTCCAACACGGCGAGAGTATTTTTTGCTAAAACCTTGACAGTGTCTTCTGAGTTGTTCTCTTCCCGCATTTGTTTGTACATTCAAAGTATTCTTATTGGCATTATTTGCGTATCTGGCAGATACTATTATCAAGTAACACATTCAGAAAGTGAATACATCTCGTACAGCATGAAACGTCAGGTGTTTGTATTATTATTTTGCTGGTAGAACCCACTTGAGTCAGGCGAGCAGTACGCTTTACTTATATTTCGTATATTAGGCTATATTCTCACGTAGGCTTTCGCAGCCGGTGTCCATTACGTTTTAACATTGAAAATGTTTATAAGGACGTGTCGCACATTTGCGCCTGATCGCTGGTGCGTGATCGAAAATGGGAACCGGTGAATTTCCATAGAAACTACTTCTTTGTTGTCAATAACGTAGTACACATATAAAACTTCGCTTATGAATGCGACTACATTTAACTTATAATCTGTACATTGGTAAATGAAGAATTAATTCATTGATTGGTGAATGAAGATTGAATTAATTGATTGGTTAATGAACATAAATATATATATATATATATATATATATATATATATTTAGATTTATTGAAGCATTTTCAATGCCATTCTCTGTGCACTGCATTTGTGCAATGCCTGTAAATTTTTTTAAGACTTCTTCCGGTATGGACCGCGTCAAAATGTCCTGTATGACAACGTTTCACTCATATTACAATGAGTTTCCTCAGGTCTATGTGACGATGAGACTGGCAAGTGAACTCAGCTGTAAGTTCGCACGCACAAATTACATTAGATCTGAGCCATAACGTTAAATACGTTGATTAAATTGTTTCCTGTAATATGATCACATCAACCATAGAGATAAAGCCGATTGTTTTCCACTTTAGCTTGTTTTTAGTTCTAATTTAATTTGCACTGTTTCAATTTTTAGTTAATGTAAAAGCTATGTAGGGTAATGTACATCGACTTTTTATATTGAAATATTTATAAAAATTATTTATTTTATTTCAGACTTGATGTACACAATGGATGTCGTGAGAACTATATTGGTTGGGTTAAGACGTGGCACATTAAGAATGTACCCATAAAAACCACTTATACTATAGACAGTTTTAAACAAGTCAGCTCGGTTGTTTTATAGGACGTTTAGTCCATTAAACGGGTTAAGCAACAAAAGAAACATGTTTTGTTTGTAATGTGGGTTAATTTCTAATAGGATGCAAACTGCGAGATCGTTAACATAAATTAATCTGAGACGAACATTAGCCTATTATGCGCGAACGTACTCTTCCAGTTGTACTGAAAACAGTTTCGAACAATAGGTCGTAATACAAACAATCAAAGACAAGCGAAGGACGGAATGACTGTGATACTGTAAATTGATATTTCAGCTTTAAATGTACTTTTACCGCCTAATTTTCGCATCAACACTGGAATTAAGTTACTTTAGTAACTTTTAAAGCAGTGTCAGATAACCAAATGTGAAATACCCGAAATGTAAAATATCTATTAAATATGGAAATTTCGCAAAATAAAGTACGATTGTTGTTGCCCGTCATGGATGTAATGCTTACTGAGCCCCTTTCAATTAACACTGAATATTTAAAACAAATATTTATTAAATTAAATATTTAAAAGCGCGTAATTGTACGAATATTTATTTTAATTTTTATATTACTTATTTCATTTTTGTCACTTCATATGACAGGAAAAGGAAAAGGAAAAGGAAATTTGAAAAGAAAAATTAACTTTTTTTAGAAACCTAATAGAAATCCAATGTGAATCTAGACGTGTCATATTGGTAGTAGGGCCACTGAAAGATTAATAAATAACACAGTTGTGTGTTTAGTGTCAGCAACAATTGTCCTGATGATGACAATAAACCTTGTCGAAACGTCGACACAAATAATTTAAAAAAATTTTGTTATATTTTTTGACCGATCCTTACAAATCCTTCACCGGAAAAGTTCATTGGTCACTAGGAATTTAAGGATTCAATAAATAATGTTGTTGTAACACGTAATTCCTGTATGTAAATTAATAATTAATTGTTAACGGTGAACTTAAAAGCAGTAACTTTATCTTGTTAAAGGGGTTTAAATTTAGATGCTAAGAAAATAAATCATACGAAAATTATCCAACAATAAATAAGTGATTGATTTTCACCACGCCCAAGTTACTCCAATGCCTATTATGTCTGAACGTTAAAACCTATAACCACATTTTGTACTGTACGTTTTATTACAATTTTTATTTTTATAACAGTGTAATATATAGTATACTGTATAGTGTGTGTATGTGTGTGTTTGAAATACACACATAAACTTTACATGCAGTCTACCCCATACTGTCGTTTATTGTATCAATATTTTTTGTGTTGGAATATCCCCTATTTGAGCTAACTCTCGGTCCTAATTAATTCGTAAAGCTGGCGAAATAAAGGTAAATTGTACCTTTATTTACCTCTAATTACTATACAATTTTTTCGACAACGTTAAGGACAGTAGTATTTAGTACAAAGTATTGTCCGTTAAAATGTCCGTTATGTCTGCTTAGTCAGCAACAATGCCAGAATTGTTTAGATTAGAAACCTTTAGTCATGTTACTTCTCATACGGTTTCTGGTATCCAGGTTTAGTTAGTACCCGCCATTACAGTCGTATGTAACAGTGTTCTCTGCGCACGATCTATTTCTCCATCGCCTTAAGAAAGCAAAAACGTACAGTCCCCATCTTATCTTTCCATTTCGTACTTGATGAACGAAATTTCGGTTCACAGAACTATGAAGTGACCTTTCCTCGACGTCTTGAATCCTGGCCTAGATTTGTTTAAATGTCGTATAACCTCACATAAAATAGTTGTCCTTAATGTTTCTCGAACTTTTTTTCTACGTTCTAGTAGTTCTTTCATTGAATCGCAAATGTAAATCTTTGACTGTCATCTCCGTTACAAAACTATAATTGACGATCTACAATTTTACGTCCTAAAAGGGCTAAATTAATGATTTTTATATTTAAAGATACGATGTGAAAAGTTTGTTCATGTCTTCCTTCCACAGTATCAAAACGATTCAAATTTTTCCTGCCTTAATTCGTTGTCGTTGTTTTTTATTTTAAATAGCTTTTATATTAGTTTATGCAAAATACACGTTATATTAAATTGCTTAGTTATCTTGTTAAGTTTTAACAAGTTTTTGTCTTTTTCTCACATGTTGTACTTGAACGTGACGGTTAAGGTTTTATTAAATAGTATGATATATAATATTCTAACCCCCATAGTGTTATTATTAGATTTATATTACATGTAGGTTTTACATTATACTTCTATTATTTGTGTCACGTTCTATATTTTCACATTTCCATCCAAGCATGTATAAGCGTAAAGAGTAAAGAAAATAAGTTACATTAAACGTAACTTACTTTTCTTTAAAAATTTTGTAGTCAGTCATTTATGTTCTTTTACAGTAGACACTTTTCGGCCACGCGTCGTTCAGTAAAAAAAAGTTTATAAAGTGTTCTACAAAAGGGTGGAGAGCCGAAACCCCTAACCAATTACTTTTACCTCGGTTTAGAATAAAACGTTTAGACAATGACAGAACAAATCTATCGACCAAGGATAAAAAGCCCGGATATAAATTCTTTTATCACTTATGCTTATAGTAAACAAGACGTGTTTTTAAAAATTTAAACGTATTTACTAACTAAAATAATACATTAAATGTATTTCAACATACTGTCAGAGCAAGCAGCAAGAAAAGATGAGAAATTTTGATTTCAAAAGAGAGGACATGATATTGTTGGTGAGTAATGGCTAAGTAAGTCTTAGGAGGGAAAGATTTACAAATTACGTTCAGAAATGTTAAGTATTAAATAACGATTATAAGAAAACGTGAGTTAAAATTAACAAAAAAAAAACGTTGGCCGTTACATTTTTTAAATTAATATTTTGTCAGAATATAAATTTACCCCATTCTTAGGCAAATCATCCTAAAATATAAAAAAATAGATAAAATAACAAACAATATTCTGCCAATCCAGCGTTACAGATTTGAGTACATAACTTTTCTAATTATATTATGTAATCAGTGACCGTATCAATATTGTTAACAACACATTTAAACGTTAAAAGTGATTGAATAGTTGGACGTAAGTTTTACGGCTTGTGTTTACAATGTCACGGCTTTTAAGTCGTGGTCCAGATCGTCTCCAGTATATACTTCCATACTTCCAGACGTTTCGTTCGTACCAACGAGGGACATCATCAGTAGCGCGGGAACAGATTACAAAAGAATAGAACAAACTGTATTCGTATTCGTTCGTGGAGGTTTGTGATCTGTGTCGTCGCACTACTGAAGGTGTCCATCATGGATACAGACGAAACATCTGTAAGTGTATATCTAGACAACGTGAACCACGACCTGACTACCCGGAAAACTGTGACAGTGATTGAATAGTTGCTTAAAATTTGAAAATCGTATCTACTATCACTGTTTAATTTATTTTTCACTTGTGTGTGTGTGTGCGCGCGCGCGCGCGGGCAGAGGACGTTCTGCTGATTCTCGATTAATGTAGTGAGTTTTTATGTTATTTTGTGCTTCAGAATTATTTGTTTGATATCGGCTAATGAGTTTAGTTGTAACCCAATATATTTAACTTTCAAAATGTAATCTGTTACGGCTAATATCGGCTTTAAAATTTAAAAGTTTTAGCTTTCATAAAGCGTTTGAAAGGAAAATAGTAAGGAACGTTCTTGGCCCCATAAAAGAAGGAGGATGAGGAACAACTATGAGGTAGATACTGTACCCGAAGGAAGAGATATAGTACGAATTATTAAGGTTCGCGGAAAAATGGGTCGAGACAGGCAATCGTAAAACATGCAGGAAGACCGAGAAAGCGGTGGCTGCATTGTCCACTCGTGATGGAAATCAGGAATTAGATACACCTGACAGGAGAAAGACGTGAGTGGAGAAAATCAAAGTCCTTGCATAGCTGTAGCGTTTTGGAAGAAGAATAAAAAGAAGAAACCTGTTTAAGAAATAAAGAAATACATTCAACGCAACTTAGAGGAAGAAGGAAAGTAGTGTAATCTAGTATCGAACAAACAGAGTAAAGAGGATAATGTTGTCTTAACTGATTTGTTTTTCAGAGTTGAAGCTAACTTTCATTAAAAGCTACAGGAAATAAAATAAAGTCACTAATAAAAAGACGAAAACGATATGTAGATTATTTTTGTTAGAAACGCAGAGGTAGACATTAAATAAAACATTTAGCATTTTAGAATTAATAGGCCTACAAAAATGTACGAAATTAGAGTTTAGCGTTTAGGCTTAAGAGAAAATACTCGCAGAGTACTGTTTGCGCATCTCCACGGAAACACATAAACACGTTCAAAAGTTGGCACTTAACGGTAAAAAGAGATACACACAGTGTATAATCTGAAACATATTATAACATCCGGCACCGATATTAACTCTAAAATATTTAATGCACATTCAGAATATAATTAACAAAAACGATTACTGAAACAATTAATATTAAATTTGATGTTAATTGAAATCATTCAGGTATGAAATAGAGTTTGCAGTTACTTTATGTAACCAGGATAATACGGCTAACAGAACCTTAGTTAAAAACGAGAACTATAAAACTAATTAGAATAGTAATGGCGGCTCAGTAGATCAGTGGGTATGGCACCTGGCTACTAATCTAGAGATCCCGGTTTCGATTCCCGGGCCCGCACCATAAAATCAAGCTGCGTTTTTCAGCCCCCAGGTCGACTCAGCCTGTTGAAAATGAGTACCTGGGATAACATCCTGTGGATAATAATGGGCGGCTGAAGCTTAGTGCTGGCCACACTGCCTTCCTTGTATGTCGTGCGGCTCATATAAGGCAGCCTACCCTGCCTTACTCCTAAGCTACTTCGGTAGTATTCATGGGAGCCATTATTATTATAGAATAGTAACAATTGTAGAGTTTACGAAAATTCCAAAAGAAGAAAACTAACATAAATTTAACGTAAAAGTTCCTAAGAATAACTAAAATTACAAAAGAATAATATTATTAATTTTTATTCTTTATTAATTTCATTATTTTTTTAATATGTAAGTAATACTGTACATCAGCAAAATACACATGTATCATTCCGTTAAATGTCATATTCTTGTTTTGTAATCAGTTGTTATATATAGCTATCGTATATTAAACAGTTGCTTTATATTACACTTTTGAATCGACTTCTGAGTATTGCAATACAGGCATTTGTTCAAAAGCTGTTCAAATGTCTTCGTTGAGATTTAGTTTAGCAGTTTGAAAACACAGTAGGTGAATGTTGCATTTGTAGAGTCTCATTTCAGAAACAAGAACGGACCGGATCACGTTAGCCTTTCAACCTCTCTCAACCTCTTGTTTAACACAAAACAACGGTTGGCAGGGGGGGGGTTTATTGGATTGCCTGTTAACAAATTGTATTACATTCGGCCATTGCTGTTTGAAAGTACGTACCTAAGCCTGCTCTTTGTGTAATAGTATATATTCAACTTTGTGTAATAGTATATATTATTCAGCTTTGGTGCAATAAAATAAACCAGTTTAAAACAAAAGTACGAATTCGCCTGCTGTAGAACAGTTTTCTGACACTAAACTAAAGGCATAACATTTTTAGAAACATTAACTGTAGTAATTTCACAAAATTATTAAAGGCAAAAGTCAATCAACTTTAGCTGTGATTTATTGTAAAATTTAATGTAATTTACGTAATGATAATGGTACCTTAATCTCTATCGTATATTTTAAATATAACAATTTCCATTAAAATACAAAAATAATTTTCTGTTTATACGTAATTTGTTATGTTCGAATTATAAGCATGCAATTAGAAATAATGTAGGCATGGTTCTTTCAAATCTCATCACAAGGAGAGGGGTGACAGGTGGAGTGATGGAGGGATGGAGGGAGGGAGGGAGGGAGGGAGAGTCTTACATTTTGCCGTAGAACACGTCTATTCTATTTCTAGAAAAAATTGCGTAAAGTTTTATAACCTTTAAAGTAGCCTATATTTAAATGACTCTATTATACTCTTTTATAAATAAAGCTTTTTTTAGATTCTCTCTAATTCTGATAATAAAAATTAAAGATGACTTATTACGTATTTTATGACTATAAGTTAAATTAAATATTTTTATTATGTAACACCGTATAGTAAAAGAAGGGAGTTTCACACATAACTTCGGTATGTACTTGGTCATCACTCTCCCTTGTTTTTTCGACCACCTATGGTATTCATAATTGGTCGTTATATTGAGAGGTACAGGGTTTCTTAACATCGCCGTCAAATCGTTACACGTAATTAATTATAAATTAGTTAATTACATAATAATTACATTATTACACACGTAACAAACATAATCTGACCAGCTCAAGAAATTCTCCCTATGCTTCGCGGTTACCGTCATAAGTTTGCGAGTGACTGTAACAGTCGTGCTCTATCAGGGATGAACCGAGAATGGTCATGTTAAAGACAATTTCTGCACTAAGGTCTCTTTAAATCGCCTATCTCTTTACAGATAACGCACAGAAAACAAACATAAATTAACTTAAAAGTAATTATTCAAAAATGCAGCCACTGTGCGCTTGGAAAGTTTATACAATTTATACGTTGTACAAATTTTATACAATTGTCAGAATAGTGGTAGTCTGTAATGCGATTTTCACAATATGGTAACAACGTTAATTATTATGAAATAGATTATTATTTAAATTTAATATTTTTTGTAACTTAAATTTAAGTTTTTTAATGTTCTTATTTTTCTGTCTGTTGCTTACTTCATTGAAACGCGCATCGCCATCAAGCCCGCAATTACAGTTTTAATCGAGATTAAAACAGTTGCCGCAAACTCGTCGTTATGCCCCTCCTTCCAAGCGACGGCGACGACGACGCCTTACAAACCATGATTTGCGAAACCAAATTCTCTTAACCTCTATTTTCATCCGTTATTTGTAGTTTTGCTTCTTTTATAAAATTCTAAACGTAAATTATTTATACGAGTGTTTGAAACGTGGATTTCGTTCACTGAGATATGAGTGAGTTAAAACACACATTAATTTTATAAGCGTTGAGACAAGACGTAGGATTGCTGGCGCGTAGTCCCGCAGCACCGAGTAAAACACTAGTTTGTGGATTATTTTACTGACTCGGTGAAACACACATGACTAATCCGTAAGTATATGTCTGTACGAGTGTTAGTAGGTTAATTATGTCGTTTAATTATAGTGAGACAAAGGAGAAAGTTTCATTGTGGCTTTTATGATTGACGTTAAGTAAAACTTAGAGCGCCACTGAATTTTATTGATAGATTTTTATGAATATGTCTCGATTTAACCCCTCTTTACGATCTAACGCACATACACACACACCACACACACACACACACACACACACACACACACACACACACACACACACACACACACACACACACACACACAAGCACACACACGCACACACACGCACACACACACAACGAGATACTTAATTTTAGTGTCATGTTATATCCACAACTCCTATGTGTTCCGGCTGTATTTCATGGAAGTTCAATTTTTAAAAAATACATCCTTTTTTAAATGTGAATCACACATGTAAATGGATCAGTTCAACAACATCGACTTTTGAATAACTTACATAAGTTAACATAAACAAGTTATTCAGTATGGTAAATTGCACTGATGAAATTTTTATTATATAGCAAAATTATAATCTTTTTATTTTTTAGTGTTTTTGTACAACTTCTTTTTCTGAATGTATTTTCCATAAACAGTAAATCTTGAGATTTTCTCTAAAGAAACAGTTTCTATTTGACTTGTTGCATAATAAAAATGCATATAGTTTTATGGTTTATATTATCTTCTGCATAATTTATTTTACTATATGTGAGTATTGGTATGCTACTTCACTTTTAACTTTTAAGTTTAAAGAATAAACCATATAGCTCCAAAGGCACGAATATTAATAATTCTTTTTTAACAACTATAATTCTCAAATTGTAGCAGTTTGATTGATTGTAAAATATGGTCAATGGGCACAGGATCGTTGTTTTTAAGAAGACGAACTATAACATTAACTCTAAGGCGATTAAAACAAAATACTGCTTTTGCTGGAGCTTTCTGCTTCGATCTGAAGCCCACTGAAATTTACGTAACGTCTTATATTTACCGGTTCAAAAATCTTATGTAGTCTTCATCTATGTTTCCAGGCCTCTGCTCTTGCTCCTTTTTTAAATTCCATCCTACTCTTACAATGTTCTCCTCTATAATATCCAAATCCTTTCATTTTGGGATCTGGACATCGTCTGAAGACTTGTGAGCAGACTTGTGTCCGTCTCGTTTGTAAACAGGTTTAGTCCATATCGTTTTCAGTATCGTGTAGAAATATGCATATAATCTAGATGTTTTATAACAGGGTACCTTCAAAAAAGGCCTCCTGTTAAATTGTTAACTGAATTTTTCTCTTGACTGATTTGTATTTTTACACAACTGCTTAGTTTAACCTATTGTAATTCATAGTCACTCTTACAATTTTTATTCAATATATGCCAATCACACTTACACATGTACGTGTAAGAATTCTGTAATAAACAAGAAATACAATAGGATAGGTTTTCCTCCAAACTGGTTTACATTCAACCGAATTTAAATACTTAAAAATTACAAAATTAAAAAGTAATAATTGTAGTTAATTAGAAAACATTAATTGTACAAAAATACTTTTAAGATTGTTTGATAAAGCTGTCTAGGATTTATTTGCATGTGCTTAAGGTGAACTATGTTACATACGAAATAGATTTCGGAAGGGAAATGGGGAAACGTATTCGCCCCTTCATATCATGGTGACAATTCAATGGGGAAACGATACTGAGGCGGCTCGGTACTCCAGGCTAAACCAAACACTGGTTAGACACTTGTAGGCTGATAGGTACAATCACTCGGGCGCGTACATTAGTAATCACACAGCTCACAAGTGCAAGCACAAACAAAATTAATTACATGTACAGGCTGTTAGCTGAAGCCTTACTACCTTTCAATAAAATATTATTCTTTTTTATTATCTATGATATTCTTATACTTTTGATGGGGCTGTTAGCTGCAAAAAACTTTTAATATTTTCCTCACAATTTAAAAATGTTAATAATAATTAAATTAAAAGAGACTTTAAATGAAACCATGCAGTGGAAAAGAGAGTTCCTGATATAAGAATTCTGAGTTTAATATTAAAAAAAAAACACGTTGCACCAAGTATCTATTGTTATACTACTATTTTTGTACCCGCCAGCTGGTAGCTAGGGAACTACTAGTCTGAAAAATAGTAGACTTCAGGATAACCTATGAAAATATCTGGAAGAAACAAGCATTTTCTACCTGGCTGCCTAATACTGAATCTTCACAGCACATACAAAGTTAAAAATACTTCATCACATGAAAGTTGGAAATAAGTAAGAAGCCCTACTTGTAACCTTCTTACCAAGCAACAAACATGCTGGCGTGATAACACCACATGACTTATCAAACACTGTAATTAGTTCTTTTGGTTCTTTTGGTGGAACGACGCTACTTAAACTAGGTGATAGATAATATTACGAAAAACAGGAGCGCTACTAAGATTAGTAAATTAATTAATAAATCAGGCAGGAAAAATTCTCCTCGTAAACACACTCGTACTTATAAGGCACGGCAAAATACCATTAGGCCTCGGGATTTTATCTAAATATACAGTTATTCATTTTGGGATGAAGTAAATCAAATGCATGTAACTACATATTTCTGCGACACTACACAATTTTTTGTAAAAAAAAAGTATACATTGATTAGTGTAGTCAATAATTTATCACTTTGAATTCATGATGTCAAGAGTTTTTAGAATGTCAGAATTGATTAATTTTGATTAAAAATTAAAGTTTTATGCAACTATATGGGAAATTAATGGCTCATGCATGATGTCAATTTACAAACGAATATAATTTCGAAAATTTTTGACTGTTGAAATGTGTGACGTTAAAAGTTATGAATGTTAATATAGAATCCATTTCAACTAACAACAGATTATTGTTACCGGATACATTAATACTATTAAAAAATACACACGCGCATACACACTATTGTTAAAATACAGTATATATATTAAAAACATATATAAAGATTAATACATCATGTATTCACTACTTATGTATTTACTAATACATAATATATAAACACTTGTTTAATATAAAACAAATAAACTTTATTTAACAAAAAATAAACTTTATATTTTTCAATAAAATATTATTATATATTACACTCTAATTTGAATTGAAATTGAATTCAGCTATAAATATGTTATTTTTATTTTAGCATCCGATGACGACAGTTAAAAGATCGTGTAATTAAAAATATAAATTCAAAAAAATAAGTTTTTGTTTAAAAAATGTATTTCGTAAAAATAATGAAATTGATTATAAAAATAAGATTAGTAATTTGTGTCACAACCACAAATATTTTTAACTATGTTGTTAGTATGAATAATATTAACACAAAAAGTGATATTAATTTAATTCCGTAACGGAAAAGTACTTAGTGCTATAGTGTATAACTTGTGTGAAAATAGCTATTACGTTTTTAAATAAATACCAGAAACAACAAAAATTAATGTAAAAGAAAGATAATGAAGGGGTTAGAACAAATACGTTTTCACATTTTATAAATTCAGTATAGTGTTTCATTATCAATATATATGTAAAGTATACAATTTTAACACTACATTTATTTAAAGACGCTTCAGTGCTAATACGGAATGCAACTGTATTATAAGGCTGCTGTATATAGGATTCTGTGTGTGTGTGTGTGTTACTTTGAATATTAACTGTTGCATAAGGAATCTTATTAGTTGAGAGGAGAAAGATTTTAGGTGATACGAAATAACTACTTAAATATAAAGAAAGAAAATAATTGATTTATTAAATATTTATAATAAATTTTAAACAATTTAAATACTGAAAATAAATTTGAATTGTTCTACAAAACAGGTACGTTCCTGTTTTCCACTATTTAAAACTATTTACAATAATTTCTATGACTGCATTACGTGTACAAAATATATATTGTTTATAGGCACATCTCGTATGCAAATGTGTATCATTGCAATATATTATACAAATAATCTCCAAAACTATTATCATCGATATTTTATTTCTTTGGATGTTTTGTTTATCGTTCATTTAGTTTCCCGCTTAACTAGTTAATTGTATGAATTTAAGAATTTTGAAACAAATAGTTTAAATGCATTTCTTTAGATTAATTTTAGCTATTCTAAACATAGATAACGTTATAGGTACATCTGTCGAGTCTCATTTCAGAGACAGGAACGTACCGGGTTACGTTTTTAGCCTTCTAGTTCTTAAACTTTCGTCTAACAGAAAAGAGCGTGATAAGTTTATTGAATCCTCTTTTCAAAGAAGCATAGATTTGACCAATATTTTTACAAGTATATAACCAAGCTTGCTTTTTATTTAATTTATAAACGACATCATAGCTTTGATAACAAACAAAATAATTAAATAAAAGCGTGCATTTAATTTTACAGACACACATACACGCGCGCGCGCACACACCGGTACATAACGAGCATATACATCGTGCAGACATAATCAGACTATATATTTTTTTTTTAACTATGTCTGTAGTACTTTTGACGCTTACGCTTAGTTGAAAACTGGTTAGTTTTCACTTTGTAAACCAACGCAGAATGTTTAATCAAATAGCCATATGTTCTACGGGTACGCAGAGGATCTTGAAACCTGATAGCCGGTGTAATAAAACAAGGTATCTCCTGATGAATGTTTAACTAAGTTCCACGTTGGAAACGCCAATTTTGTAACGATATTTAATGTTTCCTTTTCGGGGTTACAAAAATTATAATATAACTTGAAAAAAAATTTTGTTTGAAAATAAAAAAATTGTATTTATTTATTTATTTTTATATATTTATTTATTTATTTTTATATATTTATTTCTTTAATTACTAATTTAAGGGATTTATTATGTTCGAATAACAATAATTGTTTTCCCGCGTTAAATAGATTATAAAATGTAATAATCGATTAGTGGTCTTCCGTTATTCAATGATTGTACTCCTTCAATGAGGTTATTCTCTTCTTTTCTTGGAGTCCAGGTTTCATATATTACCTGAAATTCTTCTATATATATTTTTACTAAGAAATAAAACTCAAAATAATAATATTAAATGAATTTATTAAATTTATCGCAATGAATCGACTTTGAATCGATCTGCTAATCCATAGCTCGCAAACTCATATCTCAGGGCAAGTCGGTTTCGTTATATAAATTATTAATATTGGATTACAGGTTCTTTTAGCTGTTATTTAAATAGTCAGAGAAAGGGCAAAGCTGAAAAGTACAACACTTACAATAAAAAAGTTCTTAATTACAAAATAGAAATAATATTTAATATACAAATGTTAGTAATTTAAATTTTTCGAACCAACAGCTCTGCATAGTCTGACGTCATCACAACTGATGCTCGAAGTATTCAAGATGGCCGCTTCCTTGCTGCGTATGTTCACCAAGATCTTCACGACGAGATTCCTCCAAATAAATGTTGATTCTTTATGTGTTCCTCATCCAAGCAGTAGTGATTAATTTCTCTTCATAACAGTGTAATTATCCTGGATTAGTGATCAGTTGTTCGGCTCGGCAATCAGTGCTCAAATGTGTCCTTGTTGCAATAGTTATAAGGTTTTACAATGGCAAATTCCGTATCGATAAAATTCTGAATTAACGTTTATATTCTTCTAATATCTGGGTTACGCCTTCCAATCTTCATAAATAGATTAATTTGATTTATTCCATTGGAACTCAGTGTTGACGACTCATATTTTTAAATTTCTCTGTTTTATTTTTTATAGGTTTAGTTCGTATGTAAAATTATTCTTCTATCTTTTTTAATTAACTAATTTGTGTGAGCTCGTTCCGATGTGTGCATCTCAACGTTTAACAATCAACTAACTCTCTTTCTTCTTCATACAAAAGGTCCTGGCTGATTTAATATTAAATTCACATTGTTTTAATCAGCTGACACCTCAGCCTAAATTATATGTTGTACTAAATAATTGACTTTTACATTATATGATTAATTACAGTTTGCTTATTATTTATTCTTATTAAATACTAATTACATAATCAATTTCCTTATTTAATTCTGCGTTATTTAATACCACACATGATATACTTTATAGTATTTTTTAACTCAAAAAGTCATATTTACAGTATATTTGGTTGTAGGCCTTACCCACTATTATTTCTTTACACATTAAATGGTTGACAATTTATGTTAGATTCTAATTATCATTGAACAAGATCATTGATTGAATTATAATGGTTTGTTTTCTTTAATTCCCAGTAATTTTTTTGATTTGGTTAACTAATTTGAATATTATCTTCAATGATTTCAGTTTACTGTGGTCCTTGATTAAATTTTATAGTAATTTTCCTTGAATCCATTTTATTTTTATTCTATACTTGATTATTTTTTAAATTATAACAAGGTGGATTTTCTGTCACGCTACACCGGATACGAGATAAATTTCTGCGATTTTAATATTTGCGTTTCCTCAGCAATTTTCAAGTTGTGGAAAATTATTATTTACAAATGTTTATTACTTGTGTATTTTTTTTATCGATTAGCAAGAAATTAGAATGAACTGAATGTACTAGCCCTTACGGTTATTTTATATGTGCTTTATTGTATCAGTTTAATGGGTAATTATTAGGTTAGCTATAAGTAATGTTATTAACAATACTTATTAATATACTTAGACATTAATATTAGTAGGAAAAAGTGACAAAATTTAGGAAGGTAAAGGATATATTACCTGTAGGCTATTCCTGTCTTGTCTGGCCCTTTCCAACGGTTTATTAGTGTTGGGTCGCTGTGACGGAAGTCAACATGCATGTATTACACGAAGATTTTCATAAATTAGGCTGACGCGCAAAGCTTTTGTTTTGCGTAGCAAGTTCGTAATCCTTCTACGTCTTTCAGAGGACGAGCGATTAGTTTTCCGACAACTGGAGACCACTCGCAAACATTTTCCGCTGTAACTGTTTCTACCGGTTATAAATATAGTAACCGGCATTGCAGAGGTAGTTAGTTCTGAGTTGGCTATTCAAGGAGTGTTATATGACAGCGGATGAGTGTAGAGTGTTAACTGTTAATCACAACGTGGTGACCTTGTAATCGGTGGCATTTGTAATGATGCTGTGTATACCTGTATAACTTGGAAAATTGTTGCATTCGAGCGCCGTTGTTTATTAAAACTGTCATTAAGTTCTCAATAGCGATTTATCTGGTGTTCAGTCATGAACTCCACTATTATAAAATTTCGATTTATCCGATTGTCGGAACAGTATAATACATTTAAAGTCATGTAATATACACACATACAAACTCTATATCATATCGACCGACATACACCCACGCATGTGTCGCATAAACATGAACAAACCAGATTCACAACTAACTCAGAATTTGACCTGTGTAAATCTAACGTTATTCTATTTAAAATTAGATATTTATTAAGTAAGTAGATAAAAAAAGCACATAAGTAAGTTTCATACTGAAGTGTCTGTCTCATGTTCTGTCTATGAGGTAAAGAGAGAGAGAGAGAGAGAGAGAGAGAGAGAGAGAGAGAGAGAGAGAGAGAGAGAGAGAGAGAGAGAATGGTAATTTCTCAAGAAGTTATACATTTGCGTTTAAAGTACATCACTATACAAAAACTCACGCAGCTGTCTTTATGTACTTCGTTTTCATTTTGTATATTTCATTTTCCATTGGAGCTGTGCATCGCCATCAAGCCCGCAATTACAGCATTAATCCAGATTAAAGGAATTCCCGCAAGTCGTCGTTACACCCCTCTCGGCGTCGTCGACCCCTTACGATTCAGTGAAACCAAATTCCCTTAACCTACATTTTCAACAGATATCTGTCCTTTACTAATCCTGTAACGTATTTGTAGTGTGATTTTCGTTTACAGCCTAGGAACATTTGAAAATACGTATAAAGTTCCAAGATGCACTCTTGCAGCACATAGGTCTAGCCCCGCAGTACCACAATGTCGACCAAAACATGTTCACTTGTTTATGATTAAATTATAAAGTTGTACTTTAGTTGCGTAAATGAAACAAACGTGTGTGTTTTAATAACTTAATTATGTCGTTTAACTGTGATGGTACGTCGTGAATTTCATTTAGGTTTTAGGGGGAACGAAAATACATCATACACCATATTTTGTTAATAGGTTAGCGTACGTGGCATAGATTCATCCCTCGTATGTTCATGAAAACAATGCATGCGCACGGTACGCACAAACAACAGACACACACAGTCTATCAGGTATTATTTTCTTCAACAAATGCGATGCGTTAGTCATGACTGCTTTTTGTATTATGTGTAAGTGTAATTTTAATAAATTTTATTTCTAGTTTGAACTATAGTTTTGGTTGCAGACTTAAAAATAAAAAATTACAACGTGTTTCATTGTAGATAATAATGTATCGGAATTATCGTATATAGTCTACTGTGATAAATCGTATTTTAATCTTCTAAAAATTTTAACCTGTTTTCCTTTCACCAGTCTCTTTCTGATCATCTTCGTACCTAAGAGAGAATAAAATAATTTTTCCCATTTTAACACACAGTAATTAAAACGTCTTTAGATTTTATTCTCTGAATAAATATTTCTTTACGGCGTGTTGCAAAATAAAATAATATAGACTATACTATAAAATAACATGAAATCTTTTTTATTTAATTTCTCTGACTTAACGTATTTGTTAAAGGTAACTGTACAACTACTTTATACACTTTATGCATCTACTTTACAAAATGTTTTACGCAACATAACATGTTTCACAAACACACATGCGCGCGCGCTATTGACCATGACAATTAATTATAATCTAACATTTTGTAACAATGCGTTCAATAGCTGATCATTTAAAAAGAAATAAACGTAGCTGTTTAAACTATACGATATCTTTCAATCCCTCTCCACAGTGACTGAAGTCATTTATAGTACGACTTACGACGTTATATAATACATTTGCTCATTTTAAGCATGTAGAGTGGATTTCCTTCTTGGATAAGCGCTTTTTCAGGAACAAATGTGACACTTTTTTGTCAAATGTAAGAAGATCTACATTTGCAGAACATTTAAGCTTACATGACCATAACATAAAGAGTATTGGTGATAATTTAGATATCCTACATAAATGTAAAAAGCCACTAAGGCTACACACCCTCGAACGGTTCGAGATATATAAAGCTATAAAGGAGGATCACAATCGTGTCCTAAACGAAAAAGCAATACATACAAATAATATTTTGTTTAATAGAATCGATCATATAGAACGAGAAATCGGCTATATCAGATCGATAAAATTGAACGAAGGTCAAGCCGGTATTGATTAGTTTTACCGTGGGAGCGTTCCTGTGCAGGTTGTTCGTTGTTATTTTGTTTTAATATGTGTTATTTATTATTTTTGTACAATGTATGTGTTGTTTTTTAATATTTGACGAGATGAATATACATCGATTACTGTTTTAACCTTAATCATATTGGATCTGATGATGACACCATTGGTGTCGAAACTCGAGTAATCCCGTACAGGATTCTGAGAAACGTTGACAGAAGGTAATTAACCTATTTTATAAATGTGACACCTCTTACACTGACAATTTTGCCTCTGTCACAAAACACAAAAAATGTAATTATAAGTACAATACTACTGACTCGGAACACTAAGATTTTTTAAATTGTCTTGTTGATACATCCTCTTCATTCACTTATTTAAATATTATATATATTCAAACTTTCACTATGAACACTTACTTTTGGTTTTTGTCCCAAACGTTTCGACGTGGTGTCCGTCTTCCTCAGTGGGATTTGAATACAGAATCGCGTGAATACAGAATTTGAATACTGAATTTGAATACAGAATGAATACAGAATTTGAATACTGAGTACAATTTGATTCTGTATTCAAATCCCACTGAGGAAGACGGACACCACGTTGAAACGTTTGGGACAAAAACCAAAAGTTAAGTGTTCATAGTGAAAGTTTGAATACATATTAGATTTTTTTATTTGTAAAAATGTAAAATTTTTATCTTACAGCCTATATAAGTTTAGGCTTACCAATTTTACATAATTACATTTTTACCAATAAAAAACTTACTGTTCCGAGTCAGTAGTATTGTACTTATAATTAGTTAATCAACGGCCACGTTATGGACAACAAAATCCAAGAACAAAAACTGTCTTTATTGAATACCATATTTTTTACACAAACATGAGTAAGTTTTTTAACCATAACCACATGTAAAACTTGTAAAGTTTACTTTAACATCATTGCCTCGCAAATATTTCTCTCTTTGAAGTCCTGTATGTTTCCAGAATCGTTCTCTTCTTGAATTTCCAAACGGTCATGTGCGACATTCTCTTCTCTTCCCGCCCGATCCGTCTCCTGAGCAGCACTTCTCAATTTGATGTTGTACAACAGATGTGTCCTCCTATTTCCGACATACTTTGTAGTGGATACGTTTCAGTTGTTCGTCTGCTTATAATTGGTTTCTTCTCCAAGAAGTAGTTTAAGAATAACTTGTGTTTATTGTGTTTCCCAAGCATGTTTACAGTTCTCGTTTAATAGGCACATACGTGCCTACAGCTCTGCTTGTTGTAATTTACAAATTCACATTAAAATAATTATTATCAGAGCTAATCAGTTAACTTAAATATGACCTAAAAGTGTCCACATTGACTCCCAATATAACGTTTCTCAAAAAGGTACAAAAATTAATGTTATAATAATAGTACACAGAAGCTGATATTTTTCGGAAAGTCTTTATCTATTATGTTGATAAAACCTTTTAAAAAGTAATACTATGTTCTTAACGTGAAAGCAACGTTGCAGGTGTAAATACAATTTTAGAGCCACGTGTTATAAAAACAAAAAGTAAAAGGATCTGTTTGAAGTTACAAGAAAAAACGAAACTACAAAATGTGGATGGTAATTACATTTTATACATACCTAGTTTCTGTGGCAAGCATTATTAAGAAAATCACCGACTGGAATACCTAGAGGTGTACTTGTAAGTACTAAACATCCTTTATACATTATTAAAGGTATTCTTTGACTGTTTCATAAAAATTAGGATAAAAACGTTTAAAACAAAAATCTATGTTTTATAACGGATGTTATTGAAATCCACATTTCCGCTTGGTAGGCCAGTGCCAAACACTCATAGAGACCTGTGAATGTGGTCCTTTACAGACACAAACAAGTACACGAGAGTACGCTCGTAACTAAACACTTACTCTTGCAAGTGCATAACAAACACAATTAATTTCCACACATAAGCACTCTCGCTAGGATGCAACTAGACTTTCGCCACGCGTTGTCGAAAATATCTCGCATAAATGCTTTAGCAAAGTTACTAACTTTAAAAGTGTATTAATCCAACAGTAAATCAAATTGAATTATTTGAACATTATTATTATTACTATTATTAAAAAAGCGAATAAAATAATACCATTGTAATACTATTGCAAGTGAAATATGAACATCGATTTTAAAGCACCTTTGAGCTCAAACGTCTGAAGGGTTTCATTAAGAACTCCTAACATCCTATTCAACTAGATACACCTATACTTCAAAAATTTATTAATTATAATTTGAAGTTGTATTCCAATTCCGTAATTGTTTTCAGTTACAAAAGGGATTATATACTGAACTCTCTTTGGTTCAGTAGGTGCTGTTGGTTTTCACTAAAGGTGCAGGAAATGCGGGTTCCTGTTCCGCGGGAGGTTAGACATTATCAACCTATCTTGATGCCACAAGCTTTCTACGAGGGATGTGTAGCGATTATTGGCAGGAATCATGGGTGAAGTTTCAACAGCAGGCTTATAACTGACTCCTTTACAGAAAAGATCACGCTTTGCTGCCGTGGTAAGAGTTTTTGTGTTTATTATATATCGGTAAAATGTTCTACCTAAGTAAGCAAATGCTTGTATTGTTCTAAATGTAGTATAATTTTAACATTTCTAAAAATTAAAATTTTAATTAAATACTGGAAAGTATTAATACATTCGATTACTACAAGTAGTTCAAACGTCTTCGTAAAGTCTTGTTTAGTCGTATGAAAACGTAATTAAAGAGTAAACGCTCCATTTGCTAGCTCCTTTAAAGAGGCCAAACAGAGCAGATCGCACATATAGCCTTTCAACTTCTCGTTTAACAGAAAACAGCAGGAGGGAAGGACTATTGGATTGTCTGTTATTACATTTGACTATTACTATTTACGAGTATGTACGAGAGAGCTGGCAACACATTCGTATCTAAGCCTTCCATTTCTGCAAAACAGTCTCCGCCAACTTACTAAATATAATTTTTATACAAATCATCACCTGTTGTGAATAGAGGAAGACTTTTCTTTACTGAAACATGCGTGAGTCAAAATTCGCGCGTGTGTGTGTGTTTTGTAGTAAATGAACATGTAAGTCGCTTGACACTTGTAGATACCAAAAAATTCAATTTTTCGAAACGACTTATGACCATTTCTGTACTTTGCGTGCTAGTGCGTTTTTTTTTCATTTAGTGTAAAGCGTAATTCACATTCATGCATTACACTTATGCGGAGGACGCATAATTACACTTATGAACGCTCTAATTTGTTGAAAGCTGAACGAGTGTTAACTTATTTTGTTCATACTTGATATAATGTGTACATGAATGCTGTGCTTGAGGACATAGACGCGGGAAAGTGGTCTACGCTAAGTGTAACAATGCGTACATATAAATCATATGTGCACATCTTTTAGTATCGGCCCAGAAAGGAACGGACAAATTTGTATTTACCTTAAACTTCCAATTAATTTAATTTGCTTAGAGACCAGAGACATCGTTATTCAGTTACCGTAAGTTTATCATAAACAACTTCCCACTTTATTTACTATGACATTCTAAGTCGTTTACTTAATTTTCTAAAAATGCAAAAATTTGTTACTAACTTTTAAAAGTTTGTTAACTTTTAGTATAGTTAACGCATGTTAAGTGTAGTTAAATTTTATACGAGAAGTCATGTAGTATAGACAAACACGAGTGAAACATTGTTTTGCCTGTCCATCGGTCCTAGCCTCTAAGTAATGCTTTAATGCAAATATCACAGAAATTCTGTAATAGAAAACTGTTCACTTTAGATTTTACTGGCCACTTCATTGCAGAGAAAGTAGCCAAATTCGCACGGTATAGCGGTATAAAGAAGGCGGTGTTGTCAGTTTGACAAGATAATTACTACTGGTGGTTGTAGACAGGGCAAACGGAATATTTCAGAGAAAATAAAAACTAAACATTATCGAAGGATATAAGACTAGTTTTTATCGTTGAAATTGTTTGATCTAAGGTATTAAATAACAATTAAAGTGACTGACACGCGAATTTTAAAATCAAATTAATTGTAATGTTCTTAACGATCTCTATACAATATTTATATTAATAATCGGTGTTAAATAATTAACATTGTTTTGTTTTTTGTTAGTATTAGTAGTGAGATTTCTATAATTATTGTACATTTGTGTTGTCTTGTTAAATGTCAAATGTAAAGCGAAAAATCAATGAACGTTTCCAAATAATTGTTTCTAGTGACAGAAACATGTTCAAAACTACATACAGTGGTACACTGTTTATTTTTTTCTAAAGACAATTTGATAATAAAAGAGATTGGAAAAATACATAATTGAGAGAGGATAAGAATTTTCAACTCTTGCATTTTCTTAAAAAATATATATACGTTGTTAGTTAAACAATAAAAGAATATAGGCCTAATATATTTTCTAATATTTTCAAGAATTTTGTTTGAATTTTAGTGTTTGGGGCTACTCTAGGATTTTAATTGTCAGAAACTGATACAATGTTTGTCTATTAATTTACTTAACTATTGATTTCCACGAGTTGTATGACATATTCCTCTAAGATAAGTCTACCATTATGTTGATATTTACCATATTCTAATTGGTCTCGTATTTGTCTTTGTGTGTGAATATTCCAATAGCGTCAGCGTCATTCAAACGATTCTTTAAATTGTTCATATGTAGTTAAATTATCTCTGACAATGGTATACCATCGTGCAGCACAATCTTGAAAATGCTTACTAACAAAGTCAATTTTTTCTTTATCAGTTATAGTGTTACCTACTAATTCCATTTCCCGTTCACAATTTAATAAAAATTCAATTTGGTTACCTGTTTTCAAACCTTTGGATACTAGTTTGGTCCGTTCCTCTATCTGTGTTGAATACATCATCATCTGTGCCGGTCGTCTCTTGATCTCCGTTCTCAGACGTTCTACTTCTCCACGTACATCTTCCTTAAGTGTGTTCATTTCACCTGAATAGTCCTTGGTGGATTTTGCAGACTCTACTACAGCAGTTTCCAACGTCGTCGTTCTGGCTTCCAATTTCTGCGTTTTATTAATGTTTTATTAATGTTGTTCACTAACTGTTCTTATCCTCACATCTTGTTCCTGCTTTGAAACTCTAAACTTTTCATTCCAGTGTTCACCTAATTGTTTATACCTTCTTTTAATTCTTTCGACCATTCTGTTTTCTGTTCTTTAAACCTATTCTTCATCTTTAAAGCTTGTTCCTTCATTGATTGTTCTACCCTAGCTTCTAATACTTCTATGTTGGTATTAGTTTCTTCGAGTTTTGTAGTCAAATGTTCTTTAAAGTTATTGAATTCAGCTTCAAATTCGGCCCTAGTTTCGTCGCTATTCTTTTGTATTTGTTCATTATTTTTCGTTAATTCAGCTTTAACTTCCTCCCTATTTTTTTTTTAATTCTTCATTATTCTTTTGCATTTGTTCCTGGAGACATCTAAACCTAGCCTCAATATCAACTTCTTTCTGCGGTGTAGCCATTTCTTTGTATTAGAATTAAATTTAAATTCGTTTCTTTTTTTATATTAATTATTATTGATAAACCGCGACTCTATTAGTTTATATTTAATATTATTATTTACGTTTATTATTATTATAAATTATCTCATACCAACAATTTCTCTCCTCTTTCAGTTTTGTTGAGCGCCAGTTGTGAAATACACGACAATATTACAATTACAATACAATAATATTAATAACAATAATAATAATACACGTATTAATTATGAATATATACGATAATTAACATATATCGAGCCACACGTTGGGCACGCCAAATTATTATGCAACGTTGCAAGTATTATAAAAAATTACACAAATACAATACCTTGTACTCAACGCAACTATGAAGTGTATCACACCGGCCAGGGCGCAGGATATTTCATTCTCGTTGCGTCAAGTATATATAGTTGCACAATAAAAAAATAATTTTCAAAGAGGAGTGAGATGTTGATGACATGAAATAATTAATTAAAACCGTTTCAAAATAATCATTCTATGATTTATTAATATTAATGGAAAATATGCAAATATTAAAACTTGTAAGTATAAAAATAAAAAAAAATATTCTCTTTTATAAGTTAACAAAAATAAAAGATAACCTTCTATGCTGTTCATGACATAAAAATAAACAACCATATAATCTTACTAGCTAAACAGACATGTTAAACAAATTACCTAAACACTTTTTATTTCAGTATGTCTGACTTTGACTCAAATTTTAAATAATAATGGCAACTCATTTACATACAAAAATAATATTAAATCTCAAGAATAAAACTAATTGTTGCTATAAAAAAAATTAAAAAATATACATTTACTTCCAACCTATTATTTATTTCTACTGACACACCCAAATGTTAACATACAACAGAAAATTAGTATTTTTAAATTTTCTTGTTAAATTAAATTATTTTCTTATAAATTCTTTTTAAGAGTTCTTTTCACAAACAAAAAATATAATTGTATATTCATCACCTGCGTACTGCCGACGTTGAGGTTTCGCGCGCGCGCGCGTGTGTGTGTGTCCTGAATCCTGAGAATTTGATGATGATGATTATGCTGATGCTGTGTTCTCTGTCTCTACGGTTTGTTGTTTGTGATGGTCCAGAGTTCGTCCATAAGTCTTGGTGTGTGTGGTAAAGATTATAACATCTTCTCTAGTGTTATAACTTGGGGAACCCGAAGTAATTGGTTGTGCCAATTATTCAGGCTGCCTTATTCGACGAGCTGAAATTTAATCAGAACAACACAGAGTAAATATAAAAGGAATCAGGGAATGGGAAAACTGTTGATTTATGTACTCAGTATATGTGTGTAACAAGAAGACTTCTCTTTATTAAACATTTAAAAAAAAAAACATTTACTCAAAAGATAGATCCCATGACATTACTAATTGAATTATTAAAGTTATTTGAATTCTTTATTTAAACTTTGGGATCACAACAGATTTTATTTAGCTATACCACGGATCCGGGTAACCTTAGGTATTTAGTCATCAAACTTTTAATTATATTCAATTCATGATATTAGCTTGCAAGACCTTTAGTTTTATGCTTCATGATTATTCCATTTGAAGAATGGTATTAATTATACTACGATACATTAAGATTTAAACTGTTACAATGTATGATGTCTGAATAGTTACATTAAATTCTTAGAGTTAATTCTTTTTAATATTTACAAGTTTAATCGTCTCTGAAAAGTCTCTCTTTTAAAGTGTATTGTGTTACAATTATAATTATTATTTATTCCTCGATAGACGTGCTATCGAGTCACCTTTAATTTGGTATGTAGAAATTTCCTCCGGGAGTGTCCGTCTTGGGAATCCTTAATAGCGTCGTCCTCATCTAGGTATGGTCTTAGTCGTTAAAGTCTTAAACGTCTGCAGTCTAGGTCGAACCTTCTACGATGGTAGGCGTAGATTCTTTGATGTCTCGAACTGCATCTTCTGTCGGGTCTACTAGAGTTGCAAATTCTGGTAGTTCATATCTCCGGGTAGGATGTTGAAAAGTGTCGTCAGTTGGTGAAGTTAGCAGTCATCGTTATTAATACTCGTACTTTTGTTGTCACATATTTCTTCTTGTTACCACGTTTCTGATTTTTAATTAATGTTACATGTTACACTCTTTTGTGTAGCAGTTAATAAACTACATTTGAAATAAGCCAAACTAACAACAAATCACACAACATTCCAACAGAGCTTTTGCTCGTGCGTGTGCACTGCTTGGAGTCTTCATAGCGAGAGAGAGATTTTTCGCCCGCTTCCACTGGTACTGCATAAGAGGTAGTGGGGTGTTTATTCCGCGAGAATATAGTCCCTGTCTCTCTCTAAATAAACTTTTTTATTTATACAAACTATCCCTAGATAAAAATACATAATTTAAATGAGTTATTTTAGTGACTATCTGTGTCTTCAGATTCTTTAATTATTAACATTAGTTTTTTATTTTATTCATAATTACAGAAGACTCGGAAAACATGTCGAGTCCGGAATCAACAGGTAGGCGCCTGATAGCAAGCAAGGATTAAATACGACAATAATAATTATTTACAATATGCCTCTTTATTACAGTTTCTTTGCCCTTATTAATTACTTCTTCCTTTCACACTTAGTACCTACATGTTTTTATTATTATTGTGAGATTTAAATGGTTAATGGCTCGCAACCTTAATTTTTTTTTTATTTCTTTCTTTTTAATAATGGTTACAATTTAAATCGTCACAAGATGTTCGATCGATCGGCAGACCAGCAGGGTGACGTTGTATGAAGATATCTTGAGTCTGAGATCGCCCCAAAATTGCCGGTGGTATTTATACTGGACGGCGATCTGACAAATCCAGGATTGTTTTCGACCTGTTAGATTTTGTCACTTCGTGCAAAGCGTCCTTTTAATTACAAATCACTTTTTGGTTCATTTTCGCGATTTCGTAAACTTACTCGTAGCACGAGCGATATCATCGTTTGCGTAAAATTTTTTCTGGTCACTCACATATAACACACTTATTAATTACTATTTAATTACACTAGTAATTAACATTAAATTACTTAGCGTCTTTATTATTGCACATTTCTGCAATAATTTTTTCATCACCATATTCGTTAACAATTCCTTAATGTAATGGTGTCTTTATAATTGGGGTAAGTCTTTATTCACAGGTTTAAAACGTATTCATTAGTTTATTTTTATCCGGTTAAAACCTGATTACAGACAAACCACTAATTCGTACGCATCACCCCATCTTTGCATGTCCCCTGTATTCCCTCGCGGGGCAGGTGTACGCTTTCTGACAATTCTTAGCCTGCATAATATTGTTAAAAACTGTTCATCATATATTTCCTATGCTAAATATTTACAAACATACCGACCTGGGCAAATATGCAAATATATGTATATATTGCAACGGAACACAGGATGATAAGCTATGTTGTTTGTATCAAAGCACATGGATGACAAGCATTTTCTTGTTTAAATGTGTTTTATGTAATATTTGGTCTTTTAGCCGTAAGTTTTGTATTTAGAAATACTGTAGTTCAATACACATATACGGTAAGTGAGCTTGTAGCTGAACAAGATCAGCAGATACAAGAATTGAAACAACAGCTGACCCTACTCCAGAGTACCTCGACAAAAGCGAACCAGACCACGTTCATCTATAAAACTTTAGAAGAAAACAATTCGCAAGTAAAATTCTTCGGAAAAGAGACCGAGAATCCACTTTATTTTCTTAAGTGCTGCCAACGAGACATGGACGCAATAGGCGACACCCTGAGTGAGATGGATAAAATAAACTATGTTGTCAGAAGATTAAAGGGTACTGAAGCTGAGTGGTTCATGGTAGTACAAGATAAAATAGTCACGTATCAAGATCTGGTACAACATTTTAAGGCGAGATACTGGAACAGCGAGATATAGAGAAAAATACGCGTACAGCTGGAGTTTGATAGGTATCCAGTTTGAAAGGGTCTAAAGAAAATTATTTAATCCAACTCATATCTCGTGCGAAGTATCTTGAACCAGCAATGTCAGAGCCAGAGATGGTAAATAAATTAGCTCATAATTTCGGACGCGGTATTCAAATTGCTGTAATTACACAAGGTATTAAATCATTGGAGGAACTACTCTTATTGTTAACCAAATGGGTTAATGTTGACAGTCAAAATAACAGTAATAATAATAGTGATCCGGCTCGTAAACAATTTCAGCCACAACAACCACAAAACAACAACAAAAACAATCACAACAATTTAAAAACAAACCTAATTTCCAAAAGTTCAAAAGTTCAATCAAAGAAATGTATCGGCAATTACCGAAACAAGTACCAGCGAAGAGCAACCCAAAAACAAGTAGGGTTGCACGGCGTGAGTCCGTGAGATAAATTGAAAATTATAAATACAACTAAGGATAAAATTACAAATAAAACATACCATAACGAAAAGGAGTGTCGAAAATCTTATGTGAACAATACTAGTAGTAAGAATGTATACATTGCTTCAGGCCTATATCCTGTTGACATTAGAGATGAATTAATATGTAACAATTGTGTTGATGATGATGTGAAAATGTTAGAAATAAGAATGATAATGATATTGTGGTGAGAGCGAAAATTAATGGATGTGTCGGAAATGTATTATTCGATACTGGTGCGCAAATTTCTCTAATCAGCGAAACATTCGTTAACAAACATAGACACCAATTTAAAAAAACACCGATCTTACCTTTCAACAATACGGTTGTCACGACAGCCACAGGTGATTCACAAACTATTAATAAGCAAGCACTTATCACAATAGATTCACAAGGGATGGAAATGGAAATACCCGTTCTTATAGTCAAAAATCTAGTGTACGACGTTATAGTAGTGACTGACACATTAAGGAAAATACACGCTACAATTGATTTCACTAATAAAACGCTTGAATGCACAGTTAAAAATACAAAACATAAAATTAATTTGGGTTATTCGCTCAGTCAGGGAAGTAAATATGACAATGCGGCTGACCGATATAGGTCTGTCGACTTGCGGAAGCCAGCTGTTAATCGCTTAGATAAGATAGCAGCTAACGGTAGAGCGCCCGATAAGGAGATAACAGATGGTCAAAGAAACCAATTAAATAATATTTTAAATAAATTTGAACTGTTGCAATATATATTTTTTTTTAATAATGATTTTACCTCAAGATGTTTTCTCCTTATTTGGAACATGTTTCAGGAAGCATTGTGTTCCCATCTTCAGCCTTCCTGATTTTGAGTCTTATGAGGTATTTGTGTGTTGGCTGGTTGTTTCTGTGGTTTCCTGTTGGTCTCTGGTGCTTTAAATTGTTATTGTGTGTGATTGTGGTGTATATGTTAGTATTTTGTGTATTTTCTATGTTGAGTGCTTTGAAAATTGTGTCGTGTTTTGTATTGATTTGTATTTGTTCAGGTATTAGTTTGTTTTGTGTTTTATATTTGTATATTTGTAAATTTTCCCAAATGTTCATTATAGTCCCTTTGTGTGGTATGTGTTTTTTAGTGTCAGATTTGTTATGTCTGGGAATTCATGTCCAGTGTTTATTGCATGTGTGGCCAAATTAGATTTATATATTTCTGGTTTTTTGTATGCATTTAGGTGTTCAAAATAACGTTTTTTCAGCTGTTTTTTAAATATCGGCCTAACCTATTGATGGTTGGTAACTAATTTTTTGTACAACAAAATTCACACTTTCACAGAAGCACTAGAATTTAGCTGGAAATGCTAAGTAACAGAAAACGATTCGTGCTGTTAGTACGCCTTTATTTAGTTCCCATTCTTTTTTTTTTTGTAATATATTTTTTATTGATAAAATATCGGCCGTTAATTTTTTTAATCGGTAGAGTGTTTTTGTTTGGCTTTTTAACGTCAGATTAAATCTTCATCTGGAAGTAATGATGAAAACCGTCCTTTTCCTTAATGTTTAATGAGGCTTCTATTGGGAACTCTGTTGTTTGGCTTTTAAAAATTTGACGTGGCTATTCCTTTTCACTCTACTGTTGTTCTCGTATTTGTCCATTCCCCGTTCCTTACAAGTAAATTACATAATTTCATGCCTGCAGAAATACAAAGACAAAATCTATTACGTAGGCTGTCACGGCCAGACGCATTAGTTAATGAGTTTAAAACTACCGGACAACAGAAACAAACAATCGACCACGGTCTGATAGTCCTGTAGTTTTAATCTCTTTGAAGAAAGACTAAACTTTTTATAATGATGTTTAGCATTATAACATTAATAATTGTAACATTATATTTATAATTTTTTATTACTTCCATGTTCCGTAAGGAAATGGAAACAAGGTGATCGCGAAGAAACTCGTGTTCGAGATAAGGGCAGATTCTGATTGTACTACCCTCAAGACATGAAGAAAAGTCATTTTCCGAAAAGTGTCTGTGTATGTGTCAGTGTGTAGAATTTTTTCTATGGCGAACGATAACTACCGCAAAATCAAACAGAATCACATCACTTTTTGTATATATGCCCGAGTTGTAGAAGACTCAAGACCTATTGATTTGGCGAAGATCGGTTAAGGGGAAGGGGTGGTTTACCTGCAACGTTTTACCGTTTTAAAAGAGGAAAGTATTTAATTTTTATAAATAAAATATCCTGGAAAGAAGGTCATATTAATCAACTGTAGAAAGGTAGATAAAATATCTATAAATGAAAAGGGTATTTGAATGGTTAGGGGGGTAATTTTTGTATTGATGTAAATTTATTCGACTGAAAACTTAACAGAATTTCAATAAAATATTAACAGTTGATATTGTTCCATGTAAACAAAATATCGTAACCACGGATACGTAAACAAAATAATTTTTCGTTTTCATAAATTCACAGATTACAAACGCTGGGCGGTATTCGCTTCCTTTCGCGTTGCTTAAATAAAACATAATTTAATCAAATTAATTCTTTACTTTTAAAGTATTAACAATTATGTACAAATTACTATTTTGATTATCTGTTTCGGCGTTTTTACCAAAAGCATGCTGATATATTTAGTTCCGTTCTGAGTGTACATATTAAAAATAATTTTATAACTAATTCGAACATGGAAGTCATGTATGGTTCTCCATACCGATTTTTAATTTAGATACGGTTTAAAGGCTTCAGATAATTTCATAAATAAAAGACTACGATTTTTAATAAAACTGAAGATTATTATAATAAAAGAAGAAAAACTACAGTTATGCGTTATAGCCTAAGCATTTAAATGTAGTTAGTTTTCATATTCCGTTTTTCTCTCTGTTGCTTATTGCATTGCGGGCGCACATCGCCACTAAGCCCGCAATTACAGCTTAATCCAGATTAAAGAAGTTGCCGGGAACGTCGTAGTTACGCTTCGCCCCCTCCCACACTCTCCCTTACGACGACGCCTTACCCCAACCGTGATTCAGTGAAACCGAATTCTCTTAACCTCTATTTTCATCTGTTATTTGTAGTTTTGTTTCTGTCCTAAAATTCTATATTTAAGTTAATTCTGTGACGCATTTGAAGCGTAGCTTCCGTTTGCGGACTGCGAGCGTGTGAAAACGCATTTAAAGTTATAAGCAGGACAGGACGCACGCTTGGTGGCATCCAGCCCCTCAGTGACTTCGTGTTGATTAAAACACTTGTGTTTAGACTACTTTATGTCTTTGGTGAAACATTCACGACTGTACGCGCATGCGCAACTTGTGAGTTACACTTGATTAATTACGTTATTTAAATACAACGAAACAACGCGGCGTTACTTTTGAACTTAACGTACGATGTTAAATAAAATTTATAGTTTAAAGCAACGTTGTGTTTTGTTATTAACTTTTATGACTACAATACGCCTATACTAGCTGTACCACCTCTTATGTGTCTCTCTCTCTCTCTCTCTCTCTCTCTCTCTCTCTCTCTCTCTCTCTCTCTCTCTCTCTCTCTCTCTCTCTCTCTCTCTCTCTCACTCACTCTCTCTCTCTCTTAGTCACACACACACACACACACACACACACACACACACACACACACACACACACACACACACACACACATTGTGTGGAAGAAACAACGTATAGGTTAATAAGGATGTATTATTTGAGGAAAAAACGTGTAAATAGTGTTACTGACTTTAAATAACGAAAATTGCAGGTAATCAGGTAAAATAAACGTAGATTGATTTTGGAATGTTGAGCACTATTGTGCATAAGCCTACTTACAAACACACACACACATTAACCGATTCAAAAAGCATAAATTGGAACTTGGGAAATCATTCATTAAACGAACATTCGTAAATCGAAAATTCATGTATCATTAAATTATACACAGAATATTTTCATTGGTTTCAACCAAAATATTTCTAATTTGAAATATCTACCGGGCTGTTGGCCGTGGTCAAAGGTTTACATTCAAACAAAACGTTTCAGTACCACCACTGGCTGCCACCTTCAGTGGATATTCGAATCAACCTAACGCGGGGTGTCGTACGTCAGGCCCACAGTTCAGCCTTCGCCACAGTACTGTGGGCCTGACGTACGACACCCCGCGTTAGGTTGATTCGAATATCCACTGAAGATGGCAGCCAGTGGTGCTACTGAAACGTTTTGTTTGAATGTAAACTTTGGACCACGGCCAACAGCCCGGTAGATATTTCAAATACAACTGACACCGGCCGTGAAAGCCTTAGAACAATAAAATATTTTTAAGTGTGAAAGAAATGAGTAATAATATTTAAGAACAAAAGTAGTTTACTTTCAATATAAAGGTTATAGAAGCTTATTCATATGAAAGAAGTTTAGTTACAATACTTCATTCACTAATAACTTCAATATAGAATTGTTCTGTACTGTCCAATAAATACGGTAACATGACATTTACACCTTTTCTATTATATTCCTAAAACTTCAGCTTTCCATTCTGATAAAAATTAACATTTGTAACATCTGCAATAGTTGTTTTCCCTTATCAAGACATTACAGATACTCAATGGTTCTATCTCAAAGAAAGCTCTTTTATAAAATACCCTTTAAAGATCGGAAGATAGTACTTTAATTTACACAGATTTTTTTCTATTTGTCAGTAAATCAGATGCAGCAGTTAAATGAAAAAAGTTACTTTCATCCATTTGTTCATCTATCAGTGGATGGGTATATATCTTGCTTTGCGTATCATTTCAAATAAGTCTTGTGGAACAAATATGTTTAGTATCCTTTTACGCTGTTTAATGGCTGCGAAATCTCTGTCACAACAAAAAAATTTGTGTTGTGATTAAACGAACAACACAAAAATCTCTGTTCCTTAACTACAAATTTATACTAAACTTCATGAAACAATCCCAAACTCGCAAAGTAAACCAAAAGAAGTATAACAATTTGGTTTTTGTTTTGGCCAGCACTGTTAACTGACCGAATGATAAGATTTTTTCGATTTATTTTGCCATCGTTAACAAGCATTAGAACACAAGATGATGTTTCATACTTCCTCTTCAAGCAATTCTCTCAAACAAAAGACACCTGAATGCTGAATCATTATCAGCCAAATGTATACCGACGTTATAGCAAATCAATTGAAGGGTACAAGGGAGAAACGATCGTTGTCACATAAAGTATACTTTATAGTACAACAAAATTTTAATTTAAAGGCTCTCATTTCATTTCCTATGTGTCCTGAACTTTTTTACATTTTTACCTAGGTCTTTGCAATTCAATTTCATAAGTTTGAAAGTACTTTTTGTTATGTACATATCCACACATATTGTCTGGTATAACAAATTTGGCTAATAGGTCAATGATGAAACAGGTAGCATTTGTTGTAAATCTATTGAAATTATTGAAAACTGATAATATCGTAGTTTAGTTTCATCGTGGTCTTTTTTCTTATGGTAATTGATCGTTTGACTTTTTTTTGGTAAAGTTGTTTATGTTTTGGCAATTTTTCAATCAGTATTGTTAACTTGAATTCTTTGGTGATATATGTCACAGTCGGAAAATGTGTTCACCCTTAGACGTTGAAAACTTATGTGAGGAAAATATTTTCTGAATGTAGCATAATACAATGTATATGTAACTTCACTTTCGGGATGCAGTTCTTTGAATGCATGATATATCCTGTTCAGATTTGAATCAGGCTCAATTATAACTTATTGCTCTCAGCTATAGCGTAGTGACACTCAAACTAATACGTAGGTATTAAATTGATGTGTTGCTTTTTAAGGTCTTCAGCTAAAAATTTAAAATTTCTCAAGTTGTCGCATCGTTTGTCTCTATGGACAGATACTCCTCCTTTTTGACTTTCTTGTAGGTTTTGAATACACCTCTTTCTAACACCAGAAGTTTGCATAAACATTTCTTTACAACCATGTAACACCTTACGATTCAAATTAGAAAGCCGATAAACAATAGTATTTTTACAATGGCTGTCTTCAATATTAATGTACTTGCCGTTTCGGCGTCGTTTTGTTCCTACAACTTCTATAAAGGATAAAATGTAGGTTCCTTGGTCATTTATAGTTGGTATTTCATAAAATACTTTGAGTAACTTCTTTTCCCACAATTAAATAATTTAAATTGCTTTTATAACGGCAAAAAAACGTCAGCTTAGTTAAAATTTCTATTGCGAATTAAGTTTCCGTTCAGTGAAGGAGGAATATCCATGAACGAGACAGAACGAGGTAACCTACCTATAAAAAATACCATGTTAAACTTAAAACCACTTATCTGTTTATATTAGAGAAGTGTTTAAAGACGTAAAGAAAGTAGCCTAAACTAAAACCTCTTTCGGTGCCTCAGCAACAGGATGTATAGAGACTGGTGATTTTCGTTGTATATACACATAACCTGCTAATCGGTTTTCTTTTTGTTGTTGTCTGTATTTCTTTCCATCTTTCAACACCTTATTTTCGCCATTATATTTCAGTTTCATTTTACAAGAAAAATCAACCACAAAATTTATCAACAAAAACAGAAATACACACTGCCACACTGTTACAATAAATTACATCAGCTGGCTGGCACATAGAACAGTACGGGAGAAACAATGGACTGGACTTAGAACAAGTGCTGTCTATCGGCCCTTTTGGAATCTAAGAAAATATTGCTATGGGTATGGCACTTGTAACGTTACTGGGCTATTGGCGCTGGCACATATGATAAATATCAGATAATAGAAAAAAAACTGAAAAAGTGGTACTTAAAACGTTTGGAACTTCTACCCTTCATATATATAATAACGACTACGCTGGTACCTCTATATAGAAGTGATTCTAGTACAATGTCCAGTAAAGACTAGAGTAATGAGATTTTTTAGAATATTTAAGTACAGGTATATTTTTAAATGTACATTTAAAAAATTTTAATCCTGTATACACGAGCAGATAGGATTCGAAATGACGATATTAAAAAAGAACCAAGTAGACACTGAAAATAATAAAATTGAACAAACTAGAGATAAATGAAGACAGCATGCATAAACGATGCTATCTGAGCTGGGAGAAGTCATAAAAAGTTACTGTATTTTATGGTATAAAATTACTGGAGTATATGTCAAGCAGTTTTGGTAATGTAATCGCATGGAAAATCAAATGACACGGACGATTAATTGCGACCAGAAACAGTGAAAGGAAACAGATCAAGAGGTGTGCTGATTGATCGAAGCTTTTAATCGGATTCGAGTTTCATTGAGTACACACAAATCAGATCAACCTACTTGAGAGGATAGCATTAGACAGAACAATTCTGCATTGCCACTAATCCCGCCACGGTAACAAAAGGACTAACGGAATTGCAATTAAAAATTTTCTTTTTAATTTAATTACGTATTTTAATAATTTATTATCACAAAGTTACCTCCATATAAACTTTTCTATTTTTTTATTATTGTACCATCCTGTACAATATTTTGAGAGTATTTTAATCGAATTGAATTTAATACTTTTTAATAACCGCTGACAATCCATGGTCTGAGAGAAACGTGTGGCGACGATTTATAAATGAAACGTGGTCACAGCGTTGTGGTTTGTGCAACTTTATGTAGTTTACACAGTTACGTTATGTCGTCCTTCGTTTGGTAGTTCGCACTAAGGAAGTCGACTCAAACGAAACCGCACAGCCGACGCACGTCTGCACTACACCGACCATAAGATTAATTAGAGACTTGCCAGCTGTGAGCAGTGCCAGACCACAACAAAGATACCTTACCATTACTTTAGACACGTTGGCGTTACTATTACCACTTTACTATTATAAGACACTGTTTTTTTACATTCATTGTTTTGTTAAATTTTGTATTAATGTTCATATTACGTGCTGACATTAATATGAAATTCTCACCTTACAAAAAGAAAAGTTAGATCTTTTTGTACAATAGATCTTTCTGTATACTAACACAATTTGTAAACAGCAAAACCGAATAGTAATTTAGGCACCTTGTTTATTATAGGAATTTCATCAGACATGGTCAACACTACGATACTGCTACATTGAGATGAAAGATAATGAATGTAACACTTACCACGTGGGGTCATTCGAGTCTGTTGCAGGCAGAGCTCGTCCGGTACTGTTCACTGAGCTAGCTTCTAGCGAATTCCAAAGCGCAACTCTTCTCTACTGGTCGGCCGGTAAATGGTACAGTTCCCTGGAACCTCTGTGGGGTACACATAAGCGTCAGCGGCCGGCTTAACAGTTCGGTTACACCGGCTAGTTTACAAGTGCCGATCGAAGTGATTGTTACGGTTTAGTGGGAAGTGTTACGTTAGAGGTTTCACATTCAAGAGAGTTCTGAGTGCACTGAATTATTCCATTATGCAGAAGTTCGACAATTCTGCCATGTTTTAAGAATTTTCATTTATCCTATCGTATTTACTAAAATTATTTACGTATGCACTCGAAAATGTTTGGTGACAACAGTTATACATAGAGACAACATGTATTTTTACCTTGTTAAACAAACAGACGATTCATTTCTTCTCCAACATACATTTACGGTTAAAAGGAGGCTACATTCAAACTTTGAAACGTTCAGTAAAACTGCTGCAATCGATGAAGCTGATATAACATATGATGAGTTTTATGTAACAGTACAAAAAAAAATTCTTAACAGTAATTGTTACTTTATATTACTATCTTGATTCTGTTTGGTGTTTTCGTCCATTATTCTTTTCTAAGTAACTCGTTGAGTTTCATACAAGTCTCCGATGCAACATATGCAGGTCCCAAGCCTCCTATGTTACACAAGGTGATGTTTTTCTTCGAGGTTTGTTTGAATTGTAATTAAATGTTTCGCTTACAATATTTACAATATTTACAATATTTGCTTACAATATTAGACAGAAGATACAGAATATTTTCTGTGAAACGTGTGTCAGGTGAAAATAAACCTACTTGCAGTGTTTTTATTTGAATATATTATCTTGATTCTGAAAATATAATTGTGGAGTGACTATAATGCCATATCGATCCATTGTTGGTTGCTCTAAAAGTTAATGTTCATCTATTGTTAAACAATCATCAATTATTTGGGGATTTATTGACGTCTCAACAGGCGCGCGAGCGCCTACACACACACACACACACATTCATATCATATTAATGTATTGAGTAACAGTGGATGTATACACATCCCGACTACTTTTTCGTTCGTAAAACTTAAGAATACGCAGATAATTTGTTTATCATTACTAGTGTCCACTCTGTGATTTGCACTTACTTTAGTCGCATGCTTAAGATATTTTATGTAGCACGAACAATTTACTAGAGTTTAAGTAGAAGTGAAAAAATTTAATAATTGGGCGGAGCCTGATGAGCATAGCAAAATCAGCCATAGCCCTCTATCCATGACTCGGTGCACAACTTAGACCGCGAACTCCTCAACCGAAACTACTCACCCGAATCTTATACAATTTTGCATACATATCTTGATTGTATTGTAGAGTGCACACATGTAATTTATACTTCTCTAAGTTATTTGGTTCAAAAGATATCACGATTTTTTATAAATCTTAGCTTAAACGTGTGAGAGGAAGAGAGATAGAGATATCGTGGCCCAGCTACGTCGCTGCCTCACTCGCACTTATGGGGCGCTAGGCGATTCATCGGTCACCGGCCGATTCGGCGCTCGCGTGCCGGTGCGTGTACGTGTGCGGCTTCCACCGCCTGATAAGATAAGATTTCGCTGTATACACTTTGTATTCATGTCTCACACGTGTTTAATTCAAACAGTAGTAGAGCATTGTTCTATGGTGTTAGCCAGATGTACGGATTAGACTTAAGTGTTGAACAAATGTCAATTTATAGACGAGAATCTATGTAGTCGCTGATGCAACTGCAACTTTCCATTACATATTGCAACGAATCACAGTTCAGGTAAATTTTAATCCAAATTCTATTTAAATTATTATTCTTATACTTCTTTATTCAGTTTTACAAATTCTATTAAAATTATTATTCTTATACTTCTTATTCAATTTTGTACTTTTTATTTAAGTACTTTTTTCTGTTATACGCATATTCTATACATTCTTATTCATCAATTTATATATACGTATTTTTTATAGTATACCTCGACGGAGAAGAGGTCTAAATGTTGGCCGTTTAACTACAAATCAAAGACGGATGAGACAGCGACAAAATTTTGCTGCAGCCACTGTTGAAGGCCCTGTAGAACATAACATGAATCATGTGTTATATGATCAAAACAACACAGGATATAGTAATCTTCAGAATTAATTTGAAGATAATATACGATCTCTAGAATTCTATTTAGCTGCGATGCAACTCTTTTAATGGCTCCTACTGGTGTGGCAGCTAACAATATTGCTGGACAAACAATTCATTCAGCTCTAAGAATAAATACTTCAAAGAGAAGGGGAGGAACTTTCAAAGATTTAGAAGGTGAATCCAAAATTGCTTTTGAAGAAGAATTAAAAGATGTGATGTTCGTTATTATTGATGAAGAATGTTGGGTTTGAATTTGTTTTTCAAAGTAGATATGCGACTCAAAGAAGCAAAGCAGCGTTCTTCAGCTGTTCCTTTTGGTCGCCTTTGCGTGTATTTAAGCGGTGATTGATCCCAACTTCCACTGGTTTGTGACAGGAGTCTTTACAATATTGGTAATAATGTTCAGACCGTTCAATCGAATCTTTTACATAAACAGTTCCAAAAAGTTTTCTTTTTAACGGAGATTATGAGCCAGCAAGGTGATGATCAAAAAAATGTATCTATTTAGAGACTTTAAATAGAGTCGCAAATGGAATAATCACAGAACAAGATTATCAGCTCTTATCCAAAAGATTTTATGTAAACAATATCGGGGACAATTTCAAAGATACTGTCTGTATAATGTCGAAAAATCCTGAAATCGAACGCTTTAATTATGAAAAACTAGAAAACAATAAACAACCCGTGGCTCTAATCAATGCAATCCATAATTGCCCAGAAGCCTCTCTAGCAAAATCTGACGATGCTCAGGGATTAATTTGCCCAATTACGTTTATGTAAAGGTGCTCGAGTTATCCTTAGAAGAAATCTTTGGGTCACAAAAGGACTAGACAACGGTTCAGGTGGGACAGTAACTGATATTATTTATGACCCGGCAGTTGAATGCGAAAATTATAACAATCACATGCCAATATGTATACTTGTATCTTTCGAAAAATATAGAGGATCAGTTCTGTACGAGAATTCAATACCCATTGTACCAATGAAATTTCTTGAATGATGCCACAATTTCCGTTAATGCTAGCATATCCTGTTAGTAACATAGATCGCAGGGGATAACTTTAGATAAGGCAATTGTTAATTTAGGAGACAGTGAATTTCAGGTTGGATTCACTCTCTCAATAGTGAAAACAGTAGAAGGATTATTATTGAAACCGATGTTTAATTTTGATAGAATGCTAAAAATTAATAGAAGTCCATCAATGGTTGATCGTAGAGATAAGTTGCAAAGATTGTGGAATATGTCTAATGGCAATTAATGTATATTGTACTATAATGTAGTGTATTCAATAAAAAGTGTGTATCATAAAAGTGTATATATTTTGTTGATTGTAAGAATATTGATAAATAAATTATTACGAATCTATTTATCTAACGGATCAAAGACGGTTGATTGTAAAAATATTGATAAATAAATTATTACGAATATCAAATGCTCCGCCCATTTGTGTCAGTGACACTCGTAGTACAATTAGCTGGACGAATCTCAGACATTCGTAAAGTTGTCATTTTGTGCGTTCCCTTCATTCGATTTCCTGTGCTATTATTTTCATATACGTATTTTAAACATTTATTTTTTTAATATAATTAAATAATTTTACAGTATTAAATATATGGAACACTGTTTGACAATATTTTGTTTGACAAACATTTTACAATATTTGACAGTCCGAGGAATAGATATTTAATATGCTTTAATCAATTTTTTTTTTTATATATTAATGTTTACTGACCAATCTTTACAAGAGAAATATTATTAAGTCCCATTAAAACTCCTAAAATTACACTAAGCTAAAGGATAAATATTAATTTTTGTTTCAGGTAATGAATGCTGAGTGCTAAGCAAACTTCAAACTGGCACACCAGTTTTGGTTTTCGTACCCGCCTCCCGGGGCTGGGTCATCAAGATCGCAAACCGACGAAGAAAAGAAAGAGAAAAAAGATCTGCAGGAGCAGCAGCAACAGCAGCAGCAACAGCAGCAGTTGTTGCATCACCAGAGGGCGATACAGCGGGCGGAGCGTCATGCCGAGAAGGAACTGAGGGAAATTCAACAACAGGCGGAACTCGCCGCCGCGTCCGCATCACTGGTAGAAGCTGTCAGCCAGTCGAGAGAATGCCGCTCCAACTCCTTACAGTCAATGTGAGTGAATATGTATTTACTATTCTAAACCAATCAGTCGTGTTTATTAACAAAAATACTTTAAATCGTAGCAAATCTTACTTGGGAGAAATAAACTGGATATTTGTTTGCTGCTTAAAATTATCACAATTTAGTTTGCTTAAAATGCATACAGTAAACTTACTTATCATTTCTTGGGATTACTCTAAATTAGCGACCGAAACGGCTTCAGGACAAGAATCACTAACACACAAGTCGAGTGCGTTGCGCGCTACTGTTACTTCAAATTCACTCGATTGTGACGACTTTGTTGTAAACCATTAGCTGTACGGTTTACTTAGGCAAGGGATTTCGAGAATCGTTGCACTTTGAAAATTTGAAAAAGACTTGTCCCTTGAAAGCGGTCGCTCAAGTAAGGCACTGATGGTAACTATAAGGATGTAAGAAATGTATAATTAATTGATATATGTCCAGACAAAAAGGGATAATTCTAGAAAATGTTTAAAGGAACTATTTTCTTAGTAAATCCTTTAAGTAAACTCGTCTATTTCTTCGTACAATATGACTATAAACACGCGAGACCATGGGAAATACAGACATAATAGTTTGTGAGCTCATAACTTTGCCGTGTTACAGACTCGAGATCTCATTCACCATGGTGTACCGTGTGTGAAGAAGCGATTAGATTCTGATGGCATATGTTTCAAAAGGCTGCGTATATATACAGTCATGCAAAGACGATAGAAAGCTTGTGATTTCATTTCATTATATTTTATAATACAACTATGCACATTGTGCTGGAGGGATAATTTCTTTTTCGGCAGCGATTTAAGTGGAAGGAACCTTTGGTTAAGCGCAGATATTCTTTCAATATCAGAAATGTATAAGTCGCCTTTGACATGATACTTGGACATTTTAATAATAAAACATTAAGAAAAAATAGTATTAAAAAATGATAAAAAGTTTAATACTAGTAAAAAAGGACAATTGGTACAATAAATGCTTGAACGAATAATTAATTACTATATTTTTCAATTTCCCACTCAAGTAATTACGTAGTATGCTCCCTGAGCTGCAGAGCTCGCTCACTATTTTAATAAATTTTAATATTCGATAATTTTTCAATTATGGTAAAACTTACAAATATACCGATGTCACTACTATCTCTTTAGCAACAGAAACATTGTCGAGCACACAATCGTAAGATATACACTATAAATCCGAAACATTCGGACTTGGGTTAAAATTCCGTTTAAGTATGATATCCTGCTTGATTTTCATAATTATTTAAAATTTTCTAAAGTTAACATTGCGTTCAGATCGTTGTTTAAATTTATTTTACTATGATACCACACTAGAAGTTTTGCTAATTTATCAAGCTTTATTAACTAGTTTTTGGGTCATGATGTTCCAAATGTTTGAAATGTTTTTAAATGAACACTATATTCAAATTATGGCTAAAATTCCATTTAATTTGATACCAGACATGGGCTTTTGCGATTTTTTCACACATTTGACCTTCCACTTTTTGCCTCATACAGGGGGTATGGAGGGATCACTCTAAACAACAATAGGGTATTGTAGGGTGGAAGTGTGGACATGCATGCCAAGTGTTAAGGAATCGGTTGACGCGGTCAAAAGTTAGGTTTGGACATGCCCCAAATATTTAGACAGATAGACAGACAAGCAAATGTCAATCGGTCCAGACAAAACTGAGAACTCACTTCGCTTGTTTAATTACATAATTAAATGTAATTATAATTACAATTATGTAATTGTAACTAATATTCAAATGATATTCTAAAATTGAAATTTTGAATTTTTATTAACTTACCTAAGGTTTCGGTCAGTTAAACACTGTTAAGTCGTTATTTAAAGTTTCAGTCAATTAAAGAGTACAATTATCATTACACAATATTAAATTATTTATAGGCTTGCTAAATAGTAGATCCTAATAACATCAATGAATAAGAATTGTTACTTAATCCTGTTAAAAATTACATAACAGGATTAAATAAAAATTATGTTTGACATAATCCTTTCCTTTCCAACAAAGTTTTACGTCATACAATAGTATCGCGTACTGTATTTGATCAAGTATAAATAAGTATTACCGATAAGACTTTACACTGATACAATTTCCAGCTCATGAAAACTACATATTAACGACATATTAAGACAGTTTTTTTTTTCTAAAATATTTTCATGTAAGACATTTATTCTGTTTTCCAAAAAGTCTTTAAAAATTAGATTCGTTAGGGAATCAAAAATGTGGAAATATAAAGCCTTAGTCTTCTTAATCTTAGTCGCATCTTCTCCTACCCTGGTGTGTCGAGGAGTTGCAAACAGATCGCCACTGTTGCTTCTGGAGAGCAAGCGCCCTTGCCTGATGCCCCTATCCTGCAAGAAGCCTTGCACATTGTCTTGCCGTGTCGTTCTGGGCCTTCCACTCGTTCAAAAAATTTCCGTTCGGGTTTCTCTCTTTGCTTTCTTTGAATAAGTGTGGTGTCGAGTGTGTAGGTTATTGGCCTACAGCACCCATAGCTTGGTGGAGGATATGCCTCCTGTGCATCCAAGCCTACATTGAGTTGCTTCAGCTGCCTGATATCATGGCTCAGCTTACTGCCTGGGACGTGCTCTTGCACCAACCAGGTTGCAGCTCCGGAAAGAGAATGTCATTTCCTACAATTCGCTACTAAAATCTATGGTTATACCGCCAACGATCATCAGGGTAACAGGGTGCGCCGGATGTAAAGACATCGCTTGGGAAGGTGAGGTTGACGGTAGTATGGGAGAGGCTATCTGAGACGCACACACACCTTACACCCCGAAATAAAAAGCAAAAATATAAATTTTCAAAAATAAAGCAACTAATTTAAGAATTAACAATTAGAGAAGCGCGGACATCTGAGCGATTATCCCGTTTACTCTGCACTCATGACAGACGTGTAATTCATTTCTTGTTTGCTGAATGTGCAATGAGGAAGTTACAGCTGACATATGAAAATCTATTAAAAAGGAAGCACGTTATTTTCATTAAAATATGTATGGATAGTAATTTACAACAGTGGATATAAAACGCTACTGTGTATTAAGCATTCGAGCGCAAGGACACACACATACGACTAGAAATGTCATTTAAAATAAAATAAATATACACTGGATATACATCGACAGATTTCAAGTTAGCCTATAGCAACGTGTTTTTTTTAAAAGGTGTATCACGCACAAATACACAGTTTTAATAGACAGTGTGTGCCAGTAGTTTATGTCGACTAACCTGAAGTGACAACAAGAAACGATCGTATTTTTCACAAACAACGACAGGGATTCTAAAATATTACCGACAGCGAGAAGTGTATGTGTAATCAGCAGAATGTTCGACACTTACATGTCTCAAGAAACCGACTCGCGTTAAACACTGTTTGAATTTCAGGCAAGTAACTGTGCCGTGATAAATGGATACCTCTGTCAGAAATCATAACGGAACGAAGGACTGCAAACGGTGGCAATAAAGGACATTCAATGTCACTTCTCAGGATTTAAGAGGTGTTCATTTTGGAGAGGAAACTTCCTTCTCCTCGATAAGTCTTCAGTTTCCTGTTTGTAACTAGTAACTTACATTCGAAGCGCGCATCAAAACAATTATAAAACGAAACACTTTCTTTTTTTTTAAGTTTTAAAGACGTATGCATTTGGTTTTAAGTTTCACTGTTGTCTAAATGGTATTAATATAAACAAAATTAATGCGAATAAATTACATCCCCTTAAAGCAACTAATATTCAACAAACCGACAATAACATTTATTAGTCTATTACGTGAGGAATTTTCTACCGATTTGGAGTTAGTGTCCATGGATCCTTCTGATTTTTTTTTTGCGAAATCTTCATAAAGGGTTATAAAATAAAGTTAAGGAAATTTTTTGTCCCGCTCTTAAATTTAGGGGTTGTTTTAACCTCTTTTCGGGGGTGAAAAAAACAAAATTTAATTAATCCCGCCCCGATAGAGAATTAAATGCTAAGCAAAAAGGCGGTATACACTTTTTTGAAAAAATGCGTTGTTTGCAAGTTATAAGGTTTCAAAATTTTGCCAAGAAAACGCGTTTTTTAACATTAATCTGCAAATAATTCAAAGAGGACGCTATTTTACAAAAATTGGTATAAATCAAAATTAAAGCTTAATAACAGATAAACATTTTCCACTATGTTTGATTCCGTTATCTCAAATGGTTCTTGCGATACAGCAAAAAAAGATGGCGATTCACCGTTTTTTGATCAAATAATGTACTTAACACTAATATATCTCGGTGAAAAATTGTTCGATCGTAACCAAATTAGTATCAAATGGAAGCTCTGTTAATATCCTAACAACTCTGAGTTACTTACTTGTGTAGCTCAAAACATTACGAAGTTATGTAGGAAAATATAATTTCTGCAAACTTTTCCAAGAAATTTAAAAAGGGACGTCCGCCATTTTGTCAAATATGGATATTAAGCCGAGATACTGTAGTTTTCGGTTATCTATTATATTAGCAATGTCCTCAATTTTTTGAACTATATATGTATTGCTGTACAGTAACACGTAAAGTTTTAAGAAAATTCACGTTTTTGGATTTTCGCCAAAATTCGGCTTTTTTATTAAATATCTCAATAACAATGCGTTTTATCGAAACATTGTTATGAGTCATAAATAAAGCTTATAGAAAAGCAAAACTTTTAAATTTTGTTTCATTCCTTTATGACTAAAACTCGATGAGTTAAAGCAATTTAAATGTGTATTTTGCCGACATCGTGTAAAACATTTTTCACTTCTAGGCGAAATATCTAGTGTACAGTAGTTTTGTTACTATAGTGGATACGACAATAGTTGTAGCTCTTTAATTTTTCTACAAAATGCATTTTGATTGAAATTTTTTTCTTAAATATTGACCGTGGTATGACCAAAAATGTAAACGCGCTCCAACAGTTAGATTTTGTTATTGTACGTTATATGTTCGGGTGCGGTCCTGAGAGCCTATTAATTTATACTAAACTACACTTTTTTCAGATTGACAATAGAATTAAGTATTATTTTGATTTTTTAACGTTTATTGTAAACACAATAATATCTCTTGCAATTTGTCACTGTCTGTACTGCTGGTTCGTTATGTCAATCGAATATTTAATTTAATAATATTTATGGTTCAACTTTTCTTTGATTAAATTTTGTAAGTAAATGTAAATGGATGAAATATGTATTTTTCGACTAAATTTTGAACTTTTTAATTTTGAATTTTGAATGTACCCAATTTCAGGACTTCAAAGTACATCCTCGCGTTGTTTCATGTTTTCAACCTATTCAAGTCTAATCCTTGCGTCGGATGTATTCCTTCACGTCAAAATCGTGATCAGCACCCCCCAAAACCTGTAGGTACCCAATTTCAGGACTTCAAAGTACATCCTCGCGTTGTTTCATGTTTTCAGCCCTTTAGGGGTGGTTTTCATCCCTTTCAAGTCAAACCCTTGCGTCGGATGTATTCCTTGACGCTTTAACCAGGAATTCTTGCGAAGTTTAATACTCACACTCCCTGATTATAGTCTGCTTCAACCCTTTAAAAATTACGCTTTGCGTCGAATATAATTTTGGACGTCAGAATCGTAATCAGCCAATATTTTTGCTTAACTTTATTCTAGAACCTTTTAGGAAGCGATAGCAAAAGGAATCAAAAAATTACATGGACACTAACTCAAAATCGGTAGATAGGCCCTTTGTCATGCCTCACGTAATAGACTATATACGCTCATAAATAAACAAACCAATAATAAACACCTGACGTAGATAAAGAGGGAGGCTGCTTGTTAGTTATCTAAGTATATTTAAATTTTCCATCATATTATCCAACCAACCATTTCTGTCTTTTTGTCTGTCTTTTGTCTTTCTGACTGTCTCTTTTGTGCTTATTAGAGAACACGCAAAGTAAAATAAATATTCAAAGTAAAATAAATAATATGTAATTTCAAGTTTCATTAAAAAGTAATTTTTTTAGTTAATTTGAAATGGGTACTCTATTATAAGTAACGATTATTTTTAATTAAAGTAAATATTATTTTATACAAATGTTATTGGTAACTTTCAATTTAATTTAATAAATATAATACTACTTTCGTAAATGATTTTCTATGATTTAAAATTTCATTAATGATTCAGAATTCAAACCTCGTCAGACGCCCAAGCAATTTAAATAATTTTATAATTTGTTTTTATATGTATTTTATGTTTTAATGTTTATATGCTATTATTGTGTGTCACATATAGGAGATATAATATGTTGTCATTGTACCTTCTTGTGAAAGGAAATATTCTGAATTCATATTGCTAATGTTTAAAATTTAATTAATGTTTTAACGTAATAATTAACAAATGGTCGATGATTTATTCTTTTTCAATATTTTAATTTGTTATTTCATACTATCAACGTTTCACTTCTCTATATAAGAAAAGTTCATTGTGCAACAATTATACGCAACGAACACAAAAATCCTACGACCTAACCCGTGTTTTACACAATACAGTTGCGTTGGGTATAAACACGGAAGTGTATCCATGATAAAAATTATATGTAATGTTGCAATAATTGCAATATATATATGATATATTTATATTATAAATATATTATAATATATTATATATACATATATATATTTATATATGTGTATGTGTATGTGTGTGTATATATATTATAACTCTACTTCTATGCGTTATTGTTATGTTGTGTTGTGTGTGAGTACCTACCTGCTGTCTGATCTTGCAGATTCTTCCGACTAGGGCGTGTGGATTTTGGATTTGAAGTTCGAAAGCTAGTAATCTCAAATTTATTACAACAACACACAAAATAGGTTACTTTAAAGGGGGAGAGTTTTGTGAGACTGGTAGGTTTTATCGTACAACAATAAAACACTGTTATATGGGGTAATAAAACGTTGTTTATTACACCAACAACACACAAGAATAGAATGGTTATTATATTATGAATTTCTTACAGTCTAGACAATGAATCAATGTTTTTCGATTGGTCAATAGTTGAAAGAAACTGAACTCGTTCTTTGGCGAGTTAATTGCAATTTAAATTTTACTTTATTAATTGATTTGAATTTAATTAAATTTATTTAATTAAATTGAATCTAAATGTTCATGAAACAAAATATAAAACTCTGAAATTAATTAGAATAATTAATTAAAATAAATTAGACGTGACAGTCTAGTTCACGTTATTTCATTTCTAGTGATTCTACTTCTGATCTACTGCAGTATGATCTAAGATTAGATTGTCAGTTAAGATTTGTATAGCGCTTTTATACTACTTCTATTTACTAAAGCCTTAAACTGCTATACAGATTATCACAACGAATTTACTTTTTAATTACTAGAGTCTTTGCTTTTTGTTTGGCACCTGAATTATTTGAATTACAATGTTTTAATTGAAAAATAGAAAATTTGATCTGAAAAATAAATAAGTGGATTTTGCTTTCCTGTTACTGAAGAGGATGTCGTCCCGATTTGTCCCTCGTCGATTCGAGTCCTTGGTTAGAGAAAGTAATCTGCTTAGAACTGCTGGATTCGGTCGTGGAGTTCAAAATTCGGCAACACTCTGCTTCCTTGCTGTTTGTGAATATTTTAACGTCTGCTGCTGTCCGCTGGAACTGCTTCCTGTCCCTCGTCGATTCGCACGTTGCACGTCAGCGTGTGTGTGTGTGCTTCGTTCGGGTGGTCGCTCTGCTCGTCAGCTGTTCACCAATAATTTAGACGGCCTCTCTGCTGTATTCTTGAAGTCTGGTCTTGAAGTCTGGTGGATCTCTTGCGTGCTTATGACTAACTGGTAGTACACAATAAGCTTGGTTGATGTACTGAAGAGTATCTCGCCTTTACGTAGCAATTACGAGCTATACAGATGATCTGTACTTAGTGTGTTCGTAATTGCGTGTGTGTTGACCACGTAGAGTCTTCTTGTTGATCTTCACCACTTTGGTTACTAGACGATCGAAGGACTACGTCTTAACTTCGTGAGTACTGACAGAAGAGTGAGGTTTCAACCAGAAAACACCGCACTGGCCGGGGCTCGCGTGAAATGATTTCATTGGCTAGCACACTCTCCCTACCACATAAAATTTTGAATTCCCTTGGTCCGTGAGAATGAAGTCTGGTTCCCACAGACGGAGAATTAATATTATTTCTAATATTACTATTTCCAGCGGAACCAATTTGTCGCTCAGGACATCCTGTGCTTATTTAATTTTGCAATAACTTGGTTGCAAACCAAGTTGTGTGAAATCTAAAATATACAATCTGTCAGAAATTATTATCTTTATAACATACTAAAATCTCATTACTGTAACTCTATTTTTACAGAAGTTATTCAATTATTTTAATTAACTCTTTCATTTGTTAATTATATTGCATCAAATTTGCACACGTCATTATTAATATTTCGGTAAACATTTTGGCTATATTGGATTTCGCCTTTATTTATTAGTTTCCGAGATATTAATAATTAACAGTTTGGGTGTGGTCGCTTCCTTGTACAGCGAACTGATTACATAATGACCACGTGTGCGTCGCTTTACACAGCATTATTTTCAATGCGCTACATTCAAATGGAGTTTTGACTGGTACGTTTTATTTAAATATGCTTTCAGTATGCGGTAAACATATAACCCCAAATAGTTAATATTTGGTGCTGTTATAATATATATATATATATATATATATATATATATATTGTTACGACACCAAAAGCAGCCCCAACACCCGACAAGAACTATAAGAATTAAAAATTTTAAATAAAGGAAAATAAAAGGACTATGACGAGACAAATGACAATGACCCAACCCAAGTGATTGGCCCAATGACAAAATAATACAAAAGAAATAATGACCAAAGAAATAATGAAATGAACACATTAAATGTACCCTTAAGTAGGGAAAGTACAAATACAATTAATATATTGTATTAACAATTAAGTAAATATTGAATGGAAAAAGATAAGATGAACAAACAATAAAACACACACACCATAATACAGAGAACAAATGTAAAATTTTAATGAATAATATAAGACTAACTAAAACTAGATTGAACCAAGAGTGCATAATAGGATTCTGCAGTGATTTACCAATTGACAATATAATAAGGGTGAGTACACCAAAGTGAAGTAAGTAAAAGAAATAAAATAATATATAATAACCACTGTAAACACTAAATAGTAATGTGAAACCTTAAGTGCCAGTGTAACCCAACGATAGACAAACCTAGTTACTTTTAAGCAAGAACTCATCCAGAAGTGAGAGTGCCTATGTAAAAACACTCAAAGAAGTGAATAGTTGAAAAAGTTTAATGATAAAAAGGAACTAATATCAGCCAAGTAAAGATTAGTACAAATAATATTGTTTTTTAGTTAGAAATAAGGATTAAGAGAAATGAATGTTTAAATGCAAAAATTATATGTTAAATGTCTAAAGTAATGGTAATGAGGTTATAAGGAGATAAAGAGAAGGTGATGGTGATAGTAGAATTGTTCAAATGTTTAAAGTTGTTGAATTAGTAGTAAGAATAAGTTATATTGATGATGATCAAAGTATAAGGAACAAATCATGTTAAAATTATAAAATTATATACAGAAAGCAGTAAAATGTCAGAGAAGCTGTAATAGCCATATATTAAAGCATGTAAATCACTTATTAAGGTAAAATACCCAGAACAAACAGATAAAAAACTAGTATTAGGAGTAAAATTAAAATAAAAACATTGTAATAAGGATAGGCCTCAAACTATGTGAACCAAAATTGTAAAATATCCACAAATGACAGTAAATAGTGAGAGGAAAAGATAAGGAAACATAAAATAACAAACCAAGAAACAATATAATATAAAATAAGTGCATAAAACAACATAATAACCAAATTAAGTAAAAAGAATAGTAACAGCCAAATGTTAAAATAGGCCAGAGATAACAAAACATAATCATGTTTGATGTCTAAATAAACTACATCAAAAAAGCTATTCAATGATAATAATAATAATCAGATTGGTAATAAGACCAGGAAAATATCTTAGTTAGAAAATATTTAGGCATTTTGAACAAAAACTCAAACTTCATAACAATGAGTACTAAATTCTTCCAGCCAATAGAGTAATTTGGTTGCTATGACAACAAAATATTATTATTTGATAACCGTTAAAAAACGAAATAGGAGTCCATTTTTAGCATCACAAGAGGGCAGATGATAAAATTGTCAATCCGCAGAAATAAGTTTAAATAAACCTATAGATGAAGGAAAATACTGACTGACAAGGAAGAAACAAGATTGACAGAACATTGGAACAAAATTCAACAAAATTAAACCAGAATTACAAGAAATAAAACCCAAAAGTAGAGAAGGAAGACTCAAACACTAGAGCTGATGAAAATCATCCTCTAAACATCAATAAAATTGTAAAGTATAATCCTAAATTACTTAACTACACCCACAAGACTTTTCACAACACTTCACGAGTTTATGCACTATATCAAAACTTGGTTCAAACTTAATAAACACTGAATAATTATACAAATGTCTAATACCTAGTATTAAAAGATTGTTCAAACTCACTAATAACTCTTTAAGAAATATGAGACGATTTATACACTAGTCGAACTTAACCTATATTATAAGGGGAACTCGTTATTGTTGTAAACTATAAGTAAACTTCGTATTGTTTAAATTAGCAGCCATCCTTACTATTTCTTTTATGAATTTGCTAACTGCTATAATTTTTATTGTTCGACTAAGCTTTTCGTCATCACTGACATCTTCAGGTCTTAAACAACGAAGACCTGAAGATGTCAGTGATGACGAAAAGCTTACTCGAACAATAAAAATTATAGCAGTTAGCAAATTCATAAAAGAAATATAAGTAAACTGTTGTAAAAGAAGATTATTATATTTAATTATTTGAATGTCAAGGTTTGTACTTCCAAAAAATCATTTTTAAAACTTTTTTGTCCGTAATCAAAAGAACTCTTTGACGGAATGAATTGGGTAAAACAATAATTAATATCAGCGTTCATGCCGTTTTCGGCAAACTGACCATTGCCAACCGGTGATAAATTATTCATAGCCGGAGCATAACAAGTATAATTTTAATAATTTCATGTTAGTGTAATTATCCAAAGCAGAATTGACCTTTAATAAACCGATACTTATTTTAATACCTGTGCATTATTTCATATAGTAATTTTTTTTATGTGTTTAATCCATTGACATAGCACCGTAACACTTCGTCCTACAAGAAATACAGGTTGGTACGACTTCGCGGGTAAAAAAGATTCGAATTTCTCCGCCGACCAACAGTGAACGATACGGTTGCATTAGACGACAACTTTTTAATTGTTTTGGATAAACAATTTGACGCCTATCAACGGGAAAATCACCATTAAGAAAGAAAACAGGTAATCAGGTATTGGCGGGGTCAAATACGACGTAATAAAGTCGTAACGTAATTACGACGCAACGTAAAAAATAACGAAGAGTAACACATTTTTCGTGACAAATTAACTACAATAACACGAAACCTTCAGACCGTACAGAGTCTGGTTGTTACAGTATATATATTGCAACGGTACAACCATTAACGGTACTGTGCATTGCCAGAATAAATGAAATAAATAATAAAAGTAAATAAATATGAATTAATAAACATGATTCAGATTGCATAAGCTGTATCGTAGTTAAAAATAGGGAGCGCAGAATTTATGCATGGACACGCATTCCCGACACACCTGTCGCTAGCGTTGTGTACACGCGTATTTTGTTTGTGTGTGTGAAGCCTGTCCGTTCCTGAAATGTAACCAACCCTTTTCAAGTAGAATAGTTTTATGTTTTATTTTAATTATAAGGAAAATATGTACGATACGGTAAAACAAAAGACACCAAAGTGTATAGAAATTAAAGGTGAACAAAGGGTTAAAAGAACGTGCCGAAATGACGAAAAGTGCAATTACTATACGTAAAAAGTGAATAGCTCTTTTTGTAATTACAATAAAGAAGTGTAATTTACGTATAGTAAACATATAAAAATTAGTGATCGATTGAGCATCGAGTGATGTGAAACAAACTTCGTAATTCGCGAAGATAGGCGAACATAGTGAATTGCACCTGAGTGTGGGAATTGACGCTTCGACAAAATCTGACAAGTTAAATATTGTTCAGACATGAGTTTTTGCAAGACCTGACTATAAATACCAGGTCGCGCTAATAAAGTGTCTTCTTCTCGATTCAACCGTTGCCACAGGAGGCTATGTCAGTCGACGACGCTATTTTAAATTTATAGTAAGAGGCACAGGACAAACTGAAGTCCAACCAGAGCAGCAGAGCACATATGGACCTATGGACACACTCGCAGCATATGATGTGAGGCGTGACGACTAGTAAACCGTATATGCAGTATAATCCGACCAGAGGACCAAGAGGACACGGAGTACGCAGACTGAGGACCAAAGGAGGACGTGCGGATGATTAACCACGTTAAAAGAGGTGATGAAAAACCAATGTAATTACAGACATTTGAAAGACACTAATTAAAGTTAGAATGCAAGACATTCTAAATTAACGTATTAAAATAACTAATCTATATATATATATATATATATATATATATATATATATATATATATATATTGTTACTAAACCTATGCCAGTGTGTTTTGATTTATTTTAATTATTTAAATATCTGGGATATTTAAAGTTGTGGGATATAGTGATTTAATTAACTAATCTCTCTAAAAACAATATCAGTGTTAGTGTACTTGAAACTTAAATAATTAATGTGTTATTCTGTAATTTCGTTCAACCCTATTATACCTTGAAGAGAATTATGTATAATTTTGTATTTTAACGCTCTCTCTTTGGTGTCGGAGAATTCCGCTATAAGCGCTGTAGTACCGGGGCAACGAAACTTAGAGGTTAATTCACTGTTTATGTTAACCAATTATTCTATACTTAGTCAGTTACTTTTTTATTCCCAACTCATTAAATAATACTCCAAATGACAAGATTTTGCAACTATACAAAGGTTCTTTATTTGTTTACTTCTTCAACATTGAATAAGATATGTTCCAACTGGCATACACAAAGGCTATAGATTGCGTAAATCGATTATTGATCAGTGTTTGTATTGATCAATTAATATTGATTATTAATACTTTATTTAGATTCGGTTATATAATGTGTTTTATTTTGTAATTAACTTAATTCAGGGTGTGAGGGTTCTTGTAACTGTGGGGAAGATTAAAAATACATAGATAAGAATGCAAGATTTACAAATTTGAAGTGTTGTGTAGTTAATATGATTTATACAATAATAATTTACCAGACTAGAACGAAGCGAATCGTGTGGGCTGTTGGTTGATAACTTCACTGTTCTGTATGACTATGTTGTACGATTTTCTTTCTTCGGATGTTAATAAAATGGAATTCTTGTCCTGTTCACCTCGGAAATACAGCTCCTTAGGTTGATTTACTGCCACACTGGTTCCTTCTGTAATTTCTGGATCCAAATACGTTCTTCTATCGTCTGAAGTAATTGGTGATGTTCCGTGTATTTATAAGGTTATGGGTTCCAGTGTAGTGTATATTATTGATTGTGACACAGTTAACTCTTTATATTGGGTTTAATATATCGTCAACTCCTTTCGGATATGGGACAATTCAAGTCCTTCCTTGTAGAACCCAGTTATTTATTTTTTATTGTGATATCATACTATAGCCTCGTTTGGTTAAACTGTACTGGCAAGAGTCAAGAATATTATCATTAAAATTTTGTGTTTTATAAGAGAATCAAATAATTTAGAATATTCCGATTATATTAGACATTTCTTAGATTTTTTAATCTCATCACATTCAGATCATAAAAGGCAATAATTGAAAATCAACAACTTCTTCATTTCCTGTAGTCCATAGCAACCCATTATTTTTCTTCCTTCTCCATGTTTTGTATATAGTGTTTATTTCATATATTTTTTGTCTATTCCTTATTAATTTGCTATCATATCGGAATATAACTTTACCGATAGTTGGTTTATTATTTTCTACATATATTCTGCTGGTTTTTTGATATGAGCCTGTTTCTTTTATATTTATTACTTTTTTCGATATCAAACGTTATCAATCGATATCATGGCATTGTGGCATTATCATAATTTGTATAAATTGAGATGGTTTATTATAAATCATTACTTATTTAATGTTTTTTCCTAGCTCTTCGAACCGTATTCATTAATTATTATTAACTTACGTACCTAACCTTTATGTTATGAGTGGTTATATAGTGTTATTGGCTGTTAGGCCTTTTATTGTATACGGACCTACCTTTGTTTATAACTGGTGAACAACTATAGCCCTTTTACATAAATTCATACATATAATCAAATCTTACCTATTAACATTTACATAAACAATTATTCTTTTCATATCTAATGACAATTTTATCTTGATCTATGGATCACATATAAGAAATTTGAAATCTATTAACGCTAACTAGCTGCTTCGCACATCATTCTATAACAGTAATTGAATAATACCTCTTGTTTCATCACCTTTCATTAACTCAACAAGTAATTGGTATAACATAACATAAACTTTATCATAACATTCGTGGTCACAAAATAATATCATTTAATTCAAAATCCTTACTTGCTATTGCTATAAGGTAAATTATTGTTTCATTTTTGTTTACTTTCATGGTCATTTACTTTGACAATTTCTGTACTATTCTACTTCTTACACTTCTCATCAGTATCATATTGATTTACTTTTCACTGAACATAGATCATTAACTATTGTCTAATTTACAGGTTCGTTCATTCTCGTTATTTCTACCTTGCATCCTTATTTATCTTTATCTATAATCATAAATGTAATTATTAGACTTTTGTTTTATCATGGGTTTAGATATTGACTTGCTTATTATTTTGTTAATATAATATTTATGTAACATGGATGACAGCATTTCTGTTGCGTTACATATGCTCCCCCTCCTAAAAAGTTTAGTTTACCTGAATGAAGTTTAGGTCAAATAAACTTGTCTTTTTCGCATGCCTTTTCTTCATATCAATATTAATGGTTGACGATGGGATTCTCAATGTAACTTCATTAGACTAGTATTAATAATTCTTTATTTAATAACATTTCATTATTTCAATTAACATTCTTGATCATTTTTAATTTCTGTAAACAGTATTTGTTGGTAGTTGGCCACAATATTCAATAATACTTTAGGTTCACATCTCTTCTACTTATAATTACTGTAATCACTGTATTTCTCAATTATTCTTCTGTCATCTAATTTCTTTCTGTTTTCTTCGTCCTACTCTTCTGGAAACTGAGGTCATTCTTGCAACTATTCTAATATTCCTTAAATATTTAATTTCCCTAACAATCCCTAATATGTGCGTTGGTACAGTTCAGAGAGGCACTGTTTGGCTTCATACTCTGCTGCCCACACTACACCTTAATATAGTACTGCTGGAATTCATCTACAGTCAGCTATAAAATATAATAATCTCCTAATAATCTCCTTAATTACTTAATAATAAATATTTGGGAAAATTTTTTTTCTTTTGTTGCTTTTATATTTCTTTATTACTATCCTTCATACTTTGTGATACCATTTTAGTTTCCTTAAACATTCTTTGATGATAATTCTGACAGTTATCATTTGTAATTATTTTTGTTTTTTCTTTCTTGTTGTGATAATAACGCTAAGTATCTTCTTCATTTGTTTTTCTGATCTCAATATTTTCTAAATAGTTATTGTTTGATTATCATTATAATTGTGTTTCTGACTAGATACAGTCCTTAGCTCAAATATTATTTTTCTTATCGTATTTCATTATTTTGGCTGTTTATATTTCAATGAATTATGTTCATAAATATTCTTTTTTTTTCGTTTTCTTTAATATTACATTGGTTACAATCAATCATTTACTGAAGTTGTTTCTTTCACTTGGCAATGCGGTATGTATTTTAGGTCATATGATTTTTCTTTTATTATTTTGTATAGGTAGATTTGAGGTAAAAACTGTTATCTTGGGGTTTCATTATTCATTATTCACACTATTTCTTTGTAAACGTTTAGTAATAATTCTATTTTTCTTCTGTAATCTTGGGGTTTGTTATTAACTCTTCTTAATACCTTCTTCATAACTATATTTTAATTCAGACTTACTTCATTTTGAATGACATTTTTTCTATTTATTTTATTGTTCAAAAAATTCTATTTTATTTACAAGTGTTTTCTCTTCAAAATCGATAATAAGTTGTTATTATTGTATTTTAGAATTTATTCATAATATTTAAATTCAAATTCTTTTTATTCCAAGTATTTTCTCTTCAAAACTGGTAATAAGTTGTTCTTATTGTATTTTAGAATTTATTCATAATATTTCTTTTTGGATTTAGTAAATTTTTTTTCTTACTAAATTCGTTTTATATATAATAGTTATTTCAAATAATTTTTGTAAGTTGGTCTTACTGTCTTTTAGAATTTTGCTGTTACATATATGATTTCGTTATTACTATTACTGTTTACATGTTTCTTATCCTCTTCCAATAAATCTTCTCTGATATTCTTTAAATAGTGGTTATTAATTATAGTTATGGTATTATTATTCTTAATTTTGTTTACAAGTCGTTGTTCCCCAAGATTACGGTTCAGTGAGGGGTATTCATTATTTTTCACTGCCTCTATCAGTTTAAATGAGGGCTTACCCCCTCTTCTCTATTTTCATTTGAATTATTATGTTGATTTAGTACAGTTTCGGTGCGGTCCTCTGTATTAAGTTTTGCTATCCTATAATTTCTTTCAGGTGGATAGTTGTCTTCACGCCGGGACTGGTCATAATGATTGTCATATCGGTGACTCCTTGGGTAATACCGTCGCTGATTACCTCGAGGCCTGGAGTAAATATAATTAACGTTATGCCTATAATTATTGGGTCGTCTGTCCCCATCTCCTCTATTATTGCGACTATCGCGGTAATTATAAGTATTATTGCCACGATAATTATAATTCCTGGAATTATTATTCGCGTGCTCATTTTGGGTCCTATTTGCATTAACGTTCTGCGCAGGTCGATTGTGATCATTATTATGAGAATTGGTTGGTGGCTCGTTATTATTATACTTCTGATATTTATAATTTAACATCCTATTTCTTTGGTATTGGTTCTCGTGCTCATAATTCTCAAGGAATTTGGCCATGGCTGAAATCGTTTTGATTTGGCTACACATACGTGCATTTTTTATCCCTTCCTCATAATGGTAGGATAGTTGTATCACCAAACATTCTTCGGGAATTCTGGGCTGTAAGTTCCGTGCCATACATACTTTTCCTAGAGAGTATGAAGTAGGAAATTGGCCTATGTTTGTTTCGTATCGGCCGTTACTCAAATTATTTCTAATCATGTTCTGGGTCGATTCAGACCAATATTTCTCTTTAAATTGTTTTTTGAACTCGGTCATGTCCAGTATATCCGGGCGCACCGCTGTCCACCAATTATCATAGGTATCTTTAAAGGTCTCATCAATCATACTGCGTATAATACTCCAGCGATTTTCTCTATTTTTTGCAATCATCTCTTCCAACCTCTTTAAAAATTCCATCGGATTGCGCTTGTAATTACGAAAATTAATCGACTCCCGGTTCTCGTGGTTATTTGTATGACTATGTTGGCATGTCCTATCCCGCCATGAATCTACTTCTTCGTGTAATTGTAATTCACGTCTACTAATTTCCTCTATTTTATTTTTACTGGTATTAATTTGACCTTCCATATTGTTTAAATTGCCATATACTCTTTCGAGTCGTTCACCCATGTCTGTCTGTATTTGCGTAATCCCTTCCTTATTCTCCTCCCGTACCTGATGTACTTCGTTTTTAATTGAATCATATTTTCCGACAGTTTCCTGTTGGATTTCTTCGATCATTGTTTTATTCTCAATTTTTATGTCATTAATTTTATTTTGTAATTCTTCACGAACCTGTACTATTGTCTCGTTAGTTTTTTCTAACTCTTCATTTGTTTTGGTTATTTCTAATTTTCTTTCCTCATTATTTTGGTCTACTTTTTGGTTAATTGTCACGTGGATATTTTCCATTTTTTCATTAATTTGCCTTAAATTTTTTTCATGTATTTGTAAGATGTCTTCCTTCATTTGTTTTAAACCCTCATCATTCCTATCTAACCTTTCGTGAATTTGGTTTAACCTTTCGTTCATTTGTTTTGAGGTTTCTTTAATTTCCTCATGGGTTTTATCGTATTTTTCCTCCAGTTTCTTTGAGTTTTCCTCCTGTCTCTTTGAGTTTTCATTAATTTCCTCTTTCTGTTTATTAAATTGTTCTGCTATAAAATTCATCATCTCCTGCCAACTTGGTATTTCTCTGGTTCCCGATTTATCTATTTGGTCTCCTTGGGCCTCTTCTCCAACTGGTTCCCTTTCCTTGTACATAATAATTTCAGTTTCCGCTATTTCGTCTGTTTGTTGTTCCATTTCACTGTCTGTGATTATTTCTATTTCCTGTTCTTGTTCATCTATTTCCTTTTCCGTATCTTCTGCCCTCCTCTTTGATCTACCTCTGGTATCAGGCATTTTTATTCTCCCACAGTTGCCTGCTCAGGTTAAGTAATGTTATTATAATTATAGTTACTTAACTTAAGCCCTACACTGGTTGAGCGCCAATTTGTAATCAAACCCTCGGCTCTTTCGGTTGCGGGATTCTCGATATTTCTGCCCCACGTTGGGCCCCAATTTGTTACTAAACCTATGCCAGTGTGTTTTGATTTATTTTAATTATTTAAATATCTGGGATATTTAAAGTTGTGGGATATAGTGATTTTATTAACTAATATTAACTTATCTCTCTAAAAACAATATCAGTGTTAGTGTACTTGAAACTTAAATAATTAATGTGTTATTCTGTAATTTCGTTCAACCCTATTATACCTTGAAGAGAATTATGTATAATTTTGTATTTTAACGCTCTCTCTTTGGTGTCGGAGAATTCCGCTATAAGCGCTGTAGTACCGGGGCAACGAAACTTAGAGGTTAATTCACTGTTTATGTTAACCAATTATTCTATACTTAGTCAGTTACTTTTTTATTCCCAACTCATTAAATAATACTCCAAATGACAAGATTTTGCAACTATACAAAGGTTCTTTATTTGTTTACTTCTTCAACATTGAATAAGATATGTTCCAACTGGCATACACAAAGGCTATAGATTGCGTGAATCGATTATTGATCAGTCCGATACTTTATTTAGATTCGGTTATATAATGTGTTTTATTTTGTAATTAACTTAATTCAGGGTGTGAGGGTTCTTGTAACTGTGGGGAAGATTAAAAATACATAGATAAGAATGCAAGATTTACAAATTTGAAGTGTTGTGTAGTTAATATGATTTATACAATAATAATTTACCAGACTAGAACGAAACGAATCGTGTGGGCTGTTGGTTGATAACTTCACTGTTCTGTATGACTATGTTGTACGATTTTCTTTCTTCGGATGTTAATAAAATGGAATTCTTGTCCTGTTCACCTCGGAAATACAGCTCCTTAGGTTGATTTACTGCCACACTGGTTCCTTCTGTAATTTCTGGATCCAAATACGTTCTTCTATCGTCTGAAGTAATTGGTGATGTTCCGTGTATTTATAAGGTTATGAGTTCCAGTGTAGTGTATATTATTGATTGTGACACAGTTAACTCTTTATATTGGGTTTAATATATCGTCAACTCCTTTCGGATATGGGACAATTCAAGTCCTTCCTTGTAGAACCCAGTTATTTATTTTTTATTGTGATATCATACTATAGCCTCGTTTGGTTAAACTGTACTGGCAAGAGTCAAGAATATTATCATTAAAATTTTGTGTTTTATAAGAGGATCAAATAATTTAGAATATTCCGATTATATTAGACATTTCTTAGATTTTTTAATCTCATCACATTCAGATCATAAAAGGCAATAATTGAAAATCAACAACTTCTTCATTTCCTGTAGTCCATAGCAACCCATTATTTTTCTTCCTTCTCCATGTTTTGTATATAGTGTTTATTTCATATATTTTTTGTCTATTCCTTATTAATTTGCTATCATATCGGAATATAACTTTACCGATAGTTGGTTTATTATTTTCTACATATATTCTGCTGGTTTTTTGATATGAGCCTGTTTCTTTTATATTTATTACTTTTTTCGATATCAAACGTTATCAATCGATATCATGGCATTGTGGCATTATCATAATTTGTATAAATTGAGATGGTTTATTATAAATCATTACTTATTTAATGTTTTTTCCTAGCTCTTCGAACCGTATTCATTAATTATTATTAACTTACGTACCTAACCTTTATGTTATGAGTGGTTATATAGTGTTATTGGCTGTTAGGCCTTTTATTGTATACGGACCTACCTTTGTTTATAACTGGTGAACGACTATAGCCCTTTTACATAAATTCATACATATAATCAAATCTTAACTATTAACATTTACATAAACAATTATTCTTTTCATATCTAATGACAATTTTATCTTGATCTATGGATGACATATAAGAAAACTGAAATCTATTAACGCTAACTAGCTGCTTCCCACATCATTATATAACAGTAATTGAATAATACCTCTTGTTTCATCACCTTTCATTAACTCAACAAGTAATTGGTATAACATAACATAAAGTTTATCATAACATTCGTGGTCACAAAATAATATCATTTAATTCAAAATCCTTACTTGCTATTGCTATAAGGTAAATTATTGTTTCATTTTTGTTTACTTTCATGGTCATTTACTTTGACAATTTCTGTACTATTCTACTTCTTACACTTCTCATCAGTATCATATTGATTTACTTTTCACTGAACATAGATCATTAACTATTGTCTAATTTACAGGTTTGTTCATTCTCGTTATTTCTACCTTGCATCCTTATTTATCTTTATCTATAATCATAAATGTAATTATTAGACTTTTGTTTTATCATGGGTTTAGATATTGACTTGCTTATTATTTTGTTAATATAATATTTATGTAACATGGATGACAGCATTTCTGTTGCGTTACAATATATATATAAAAGAGAAATACCACTGACTCACTGACTGACTCACTGATTCATCACGAAATCTCCGAAACTATAACACCTAGAAACTTGAAATTTGGCATGTAGGTTCCTTATGTGATGTAGGTATCCGCTAAGAAGGGATTTTTGGAAATTCGACCTTTAAAGGGGAGGAAAAGGGGGGAGAATTTGCCTGACTGGCTGACATAGAATCAACGTAGAGCAAAAACTACTGAATGGATATCAATGAAACTTTGAACATAGCTTCATCATAGGTCTTAGGAGCTCACTAAGAAACGGTTTTAAAAACTGTCACTCCTAAGGGGGACCCCCCCCAATGTATGTATGTATGTTCCACATCTCCTCCTAAACCACTGGACCGATTTCAACCAAACTTGGCACAAATATTTTACGTGACGGGAGAACCAACATAGGAGAGGTGCTTTTTTCGATGGGGTCCTTTGGGGGGTTCTTTGGGGTCTTTTACATCTCCTCCTAAATCACTGGACCGATTTCAACCAACCTTGGCACAAATATTTTACGCAACGGGAGAACCAACATAGGACAGGTGTTTTTTTCGATACGATCCTCTGGGGGGTCCTTTGGGTCTTAAATAACTATTAGATCTGGTTACTATGGCAACCCAATAGAATAGATTTTGGTTACCATAGCATCGGTGGAAGTATCCCGCGTAGGAAATAGCGCGGGAGTCGTCCGACGGGCCTTTCCCGGAACGATACCTCTGAAACCTTCTGGTTTCACGATATCTCTGAAACCACTGAATGGATATCAATGAAACTTTGAACATAGCTTCATCATAGGTCTTAGGTGCTCACTAAGAAACGGTTTTACAAACTTTCACTCCTAAGGGGCGAAAAACCAAATACTGAAATTTATCCACTGTAAGTGGTTGACATCTCAGTTTACTGGAAACCCCGAATACATTTAGTCCTGAGTTTTTAATCATTGTTTTAAATTGAAAAAAACTTCGTTGTTTGCAGGTTCTTATAGTCGAGAAAATTTTGAAGTTCTATTAATTAATAAATGTATGTCCTTTTTTTCTCGGAAACGGCTCTAACGATTTTCTCGAAATAAATAATAAATAGCTGTTGCTATGAATGTAAATAAACAAACTAAGAGTTGAGAATTTGTACAATCTATCTAATCCTATACTATTAAGCGAGCAATAATTGTACAATTACGTACAACGTGAAACTCCGTAGCGAAGCACGGGTATTTTGCTAGAGAGATAGCAAGTAAAAGTAGGGCAGAGTAGTGATACATTCACTAAAAGTTAAATCATAAATAAACTAAAATAAAAGAAATTAAATTCGAAAATGTCAGTAGACAAGTTTAAGTAAAGACAAAAAGAAAAATCGTATATAAATGAAATTTAACTAAAACCAAAATTTGTAAAGAATTATTTTTCTAAAAGAAGAAACAAAGTAATAACAATAATTATTAGCCTATTTACATAAAGGTATCTATGTTACCTAATAAAAAAGTATAAACATTTATTGGTTACTAGGAGTAACTGACTAACAAGAAATATTAATTGTTAAATGCAATTCAATGTGAGATGGAAAAGTGTAATGTCCTATAAAAGTTAAATAAATTTCAAAGAATATTCGGAATTAACCACTTCTAACTTAAGAAAACAAGCCAGCACTAGACACTACATCCGAGATGTCCATTGGAATAAACTGATCCACACCAGAAAATCGATGAACAAACAATAAATTCTGCTAATATCGGCTCAATCCAGACGTCATCATTGAAAACCTTTTGGTGAGATCGTTTCTGTTTACAAGTTAACTAAATTACACTCAACTACAAATCTAAAACACTAGAAACAGCACCATCTCTGTAAATTCATTATTTTGGTTAATAATACATGGTTAATAACATTATAGCCATACTAAGTAAATAGTGTTTGTTTTTATTGTCAGTGAAGAAACGTAGTCTGCCCTCTAGCGGTCAAAATATCAACTGAATATTACAGATTATACAAATTTTAACATAATTTATGTAAAGTTTGATACAGACCAATATGCTAAATATAATACAATAACATTAACATAATAATAATAATAATAATAATAATAATAATAATAATAATAATAATAATAATAATAATAACATAATAATAATTTAACATTATTATGTTAAATATAATAAAATAACATAATTACCTACGCTACGCTAAGTCAGTCGGTCTGACCGGTTTGTGCGCTCTCGCTTTTTTAGTTAAGTACCTAAGTAAGCAGCTACGAATTTTGATACCTATTAGCTAAATAAACGTTCTATTTTGAAAGTAGAAAATGGTCGAGGAAATTGAGTTTATAATAAGCAACGGATTACAGATTCCTTACCGAATAGTAAAGATAAGTGGTGACGGCGCGTGTCTCTTCTCCTCCCTGATCTATGTGGTGCACGGCGACGTTTCAAAGGCCGCTCAAATTCGGGCAGAAATAGTGAATCACGTGTCCAATAACTGGCAAAGGTTCAAATGCTTTACTCACCAGCGGTCTGGAGCTGCTTATGGTACCAAACGTCTGTACCTCGCCGAAATATCTAGGCCGTACACATATGGGACTACTTGCGAGCTTAAGGCTGCTGGAGAAATATTTCCTTATGAGTTTCAGGTGTTTCAAGGTAGCTCTATTCTTGCTATTTTTGGGGAGGCATTACAGGGAGTCAAAAGAATTCGGTTCACTGGAGATTTCAATGAAGGGCATTTTGATGTTTTAATTCCCTTGGCCGAATCAACACATAATACAGTTAACTTAGAATCCCCGAATACCAATAACCCAGCGGAATGTCAACTGAATTTGTCCGAATCCCCGAATACCAATAACCCAGCGGAATGTCAACTGAATTTGTCTTGCACTGTCTCCCAGTCCCAATCCTCTCCTTACGTTGACCTCTCCAGTCCAAGTTCAGACGAATCTGTTGCTTCGACTGTAGCATCAGTCAAAGGGAAAAGAGGAAAAAAACGCAGAAAAAGGTTTACAAATGCAATCAGGAAAAAACAAGTAAGGGAAGCTGCTACCAAATATGCCAAAAACAACCCAAAAGTTCATAGGGGGGCAGTCAAAAAATATACTGATAGTCACCCGACAGTTAACCGGGAGGCTGTAAAAAAATACAATGAAAATCATCCAAAAGTTAATAGAGAGGCCGTAAAAAAATACAATGAAAGTCGTCCAACAGTTAATAGAGAGGCCGTAAAAAAATACAATAAAAGTCATCCAACAGTTCATAGGGAGGCTGTTAAAAAATATGCATCTAATAACCCCCATATCAGTCCACAGTAGCTTCTGCGAAATATAGTGAAAAGAGAGCACATAATAGATTATTGATCTGGGATAAACTTTTGTCCGGATTTCAATATGAACCGGAAATAGATTATTCCACGGACAAGTTCGTTGAGCTTGGAGTTCGGTCACCATGTAACTGGTGCCGTGTACTGAAGTGGAAGGATGAGACTCCTGGTTTGTGTTGCAATAATGGTAAGGTCCAGCTTCCTCTCCTTGAGCCCTATCCTGAACCCTTACAGTCTCCTCAATCACCAGCATGCAATGACTGAGCACTTTCTTCCTGCTACCCGGAAGTACAACGGATGCTTCCAAATGACGTCTTTTGGAGCCAAAGAGGTAAAAGAAGGAAACTTTATGCCAACTTATAAAGTACAGGGCCAGGTCTATCACAGGATAAGGAGTCTTATGGCTGAGCCTGAGCAACAGCCTTCATTTCTCGAAATATACTTTGTTGGTGATGATGACAAAGAGAGGGATATCCGTTGTGGAATATACCCTGGCGTCAAGCCAGGATTGGTTAGCCAGCTGCAGAAATTACTTCATGAGCACAACAAGTATATTTTGGATTTTAAGGCTGCTGTTGATTCTGTTCCCAAGGACCAGAAGGAGTTTCAGGTAGTTATTAAAGCAAATATGAAGCCTTCTGGAGAACACCATGGTCGTTTCAATGTTCCAACAACTAGAGAAGTGGCAATTCTCATTTTCGGCCAGGATTTTGATAAAAGAGATATCGTTCTCCATAGCAGAGACAATAGATTGATACGAATCAGTGAGACGCACCGTGCCTATGATGCTCTTCAATACCCTTTGATGTTCTGTCGTGGAGAAGACGGCTATTCTATAGACATACCACAGCGCGACCCAAAGACAAAGGCTCCTCTCAAGAAAACTGTATCTGCTACTGACTTTTACAGCTACAGGATAATGGAGCGTGATGGTGAACAATGCAACCTACTGCTGTTTCGCAACCTTCTCAACCAATTTCTGGTTGATATGTATGCGAAAATTGAAACTGAGAGACTCAATTGGATACGTAACAACCAGAAAAAGCTGAGAAGTGAGAATTATGTCCACCTGAAGGATGCAATGAGTAGAAAGGACGGCCAGTTATCAGAAATAGGCAAACTGGTTGTGCTGCCGTCCACTTTCACTGGAGGACCCCGATACATGCATGAGCGAACTCAAGACGCGACGACGTATGTGCGCAATTTTGGACGACCGGATCTGTTTATTACGTTCACTTGCAATCCAAAATGGCCGGAAATCACAGAGATATTGACACAAGGCCAAAAGTCTCACGATAGAAATGACATAGTAGCGAGGGTTTTCAACATAAAAGTGAAGCATATGATGAAACTCCTCACTAAAGGTTACATCTTTCGCCCTACCAGGTGTCACATGTACTCCGTGGAGTGGCAGAAGCGTGGGTTCCCTCACGTTCATATCCTTCTGTGGTTGGAGGAGAAGATAAGGCCAGAGTCCATAGATAAAATTATCAAAGCTGAAGTACCTGATCCCAACCTAGATCCAGCCCTCCATGAGATTGTCAAGACAAATATGATTCACGGATCATGTGGACCGCTTAACAGGAACTCACCATGCATGGTGGATGGCGCCTGTACAAAGAATTACACACGGCCATTCTTAAAAGAGACTCAGACAGGAGAGGATGGCTATCCTAAGTATCGCAGACGGTCGCCGGCAGACGGCGGATTTACAGTAAAAATCAATGAGGTTATTCTTGACAATCGCTGGGTAGTTCCGTACAACCCCGTCCTGTCTCGCACATTCTCAGCCCACATAAATGTTGAATATTGCAACTCTGTCAAATCAATCAGATATATCTGCAAGTATGTGAATAAAGGGTCTGATCAAGCAGCGTTCACCGTTGAAGATCTGGACGAGGTGACAAGGTACGAAACAGGACGATACATCAGCAGCTCTGAGGCAGTCTGGCGCATCCTCTGCTTCCCTATTCATGAAAGGTTTCCTCCTGTTATGCACCTTTCCGTACATCTAGAAAACGGTCAAAGAGTTTATTTTACGGAGGACAATGTCATTGACACGATAAATAATCCTCCAAAAACGACACTTTTGGGATTTTTTGACCTGTGTAAAGTTGATGCCTTCGCAAGGACCCTTTTATATTGCAAAGTTCCGTCCTACTACGTATGGAAAAGCAATCAATTCTGCAGGAGGAAGCAAGGTAAATCTGTGACAGGCTATCCAGGGGTAAAAAAAGTTTAGGTGTTGTGTAGAGTATACACTGTCCATCCTGGCAATGCTGAGTGCTACTATTTACGCCTCCTCTTATATGAGATCCGCGGTCCTGTATCATTTACTGCATTAAAAACTATCGCAGGGGTAGTTCAGCCAACATTTCAAGCGGCGTGTAGAGCACTTGGCTTGCTGGAGGATGATGCCCATTGGGACCGTACTCTTGAAGAAGCTTCTATCTCTGACTCTCCTAATAAAATTCGTGAGCTATTTGCCATAATGTTAGTATTCTGCCAAGTAGCAGACCCCCTAAAATTGTGGGAGAAATACCGAGACAGTCTTGCGGAAGATGTTAGAAGGCAAATAGAAAGAGAGCGCGGAGACATCCAATTAGGCCAGGACATTGTTTACAACCAATGCCTTAAGCTTCTTGAGGATACTGTCATATCCAAGTCGGGTAAAACACTCAAAGAGTTCGGTCTTCCAACACCATCACGACAGCAAGAAGTTATCAGCAACCATCAATACCTGAACGAACTGTCCTATGATTGTGTTCGGTTGACTGAAACAGTGGCTGTAAATGTTCCAAAATTAAATCAAGAACAAAAAGATGCCTATGACGAAATCGTTCACAGTATTAATTGTGATTCTGGGAAATTGTTCTTTCTGGACGCTCCTGGCGGCACTGGGAAAACGTTCTTGATAAATCTGTTGCTCGCCACAGTTAGGCGCAAAAGGAATATCGCAGTTGCAGTTGCTTCATCAGGTATTGCAGCTACCTTGATTGAAGGAGGAAAGACTGCTCACTCTGCATTCAAGTTACCCCTTGACCTGAATCATTTTGAGTCTGCACTTTGTAATATTTCTAAGCAGAGTGATATGGCACAGGTGCTTCGTGAAGCTAAATTAATAGTATGGGATGAGTGCACTATGGCTCATAAAAGAGGCGTTGAGGCTCTGAACAGAACACTCCAGGATATTAGAGACCGCAAAAGCCTTATGGGTGGAGTTACAGTGCTTTTGGCTGGTGACTTCAGACAAATATTACCCGTTGTTCCACGAGGGACACGTGCGGATGAACTTAAGGCCTGTCTAAAGTCATCCACTTTATGGCCTAATGTCAAAATACTGTCCTTAAGAGTTAACATGCGTGTCCACCTTCAACATGATTTGAGAGCAGAGGAGTTTTCTAAATTATTACTTGATATTAGGGATGGAAGGATTTTCGAAGAGGAGGATGGAAAAATAAATATTCTGAATAATCTTTGCTCCGTTGTAAGAGATTTAACAAGCCTGACTGACAAGATCTATGGAAGTAATATTCAACAGAGTGGTGCAGATTGTATATCATGGCTCAAGGAAAGGGCTATTCTTACTCCAACCAACGATATAGCCAATTCTATCAATAATCTTCTACAAGAGAAGCTACCTAATGAACTCATGAAGTATGAATCTATTGACTCGGTAGTGGAGGTACAAGATGCGGTCCATTATCCTGTAGAGTTTTTGCACACACTCGATCCACCAGGAATCCCACCACACGTCCTCTACCTTAAGGCTGGTGCTCCAATCATGCTTTTGCGCAATCTAAATCCACCCAAACTCTGTAACGGCACTAGGCTTCAGGTAAACAATCTGTACAAGCACGTGATTGAAGCCCAGATTTTCACAGGCGTCAGTCAGGGAGAAACTGTCTTCATCCCCCGAATTCCAATGATCCCATCGGATTACCATTTTGAGTTTAAACGTCTGCAATTCCCGGTTAAAGTTTGTTACGCTATGACGATTAATAAGGCGCAGGGACAGAGTTTAAAAGTGGCTGGTGTGGATCTCAGGAGTGACTGTTTCTCCCATGGCCAGTTGTACGTGGCGTGCTCGAGAGTCAGTTCATCTGATAGCTTGGTCATCCTCCAGCCAGAAAGGAAAAACAGGAGTGTTGTTTACAGAGAGGTCTTGGAAAGATAGCAACTGAAAATCATAGCAGTAGAATTAAGGAACTGAAAATCTTCTAACTTACTTTTTAAGTTTCTTGAAATACGCGGAAGGACATAGGTACTTTAGACAAAAATATTCTTCGACGCGGACGAAGTCGCAGGCAACAGCTATAGCTAATATACACAGAGAGTATAAGAGTACACCGAGAGATACATTAATGTTTATAATTTTCATGAAAACTGAATGATTTTTTATAATTATGTTATCATTATAACCTTTGTACTCTAAAAACACTGTAACCATAGAAAACAATACTAAGTGTAATTATAAAAGTGCAGTGTACAAAGTGGAACATAGTATGTTATGTGAAAGAGTTAAAAAACATTGCATTTCACAAATTTGTGAAACAAATTCAATTCACAATATGTTATATAAAACTATAATATTAATGATAAGTTGTAGTAATTTTGTTTTGTTTAGGCCACAAAGGCAATATAATTGTAATTTCTATGTTATTTTTATTTATGTTCAAAGGAATCCAGGGTTATATGCATAAAATAATAATAACAGCCAGATCAAACTATGTCAGAAAGATAGCAAGTAATTGTATTAAACTACAAATAATGTATGGCATTGATGAGGAAGTTGTTATTTAATCAGTCTGTACTCTTTTTGCGGGCGAAGCCGCGACGGGTAGTAGTGCTAGTTGTACATAAATGTAAAATCATAGTAAAATTTAGAATAATATCTCTTGTATAAAATTTAGTAATTGAGAGTAACGTAAATGATAGAGAAATATTTGATTTTTTGAGTTAACGTAATTAATAAAGTCTTTGTTGATAAAGGAGAATGCATATGCAGTAGAAAGTTTTAAAACTAATTAATATTAAAGAAATTGGAATACAAGTAACTTCATTATTAAAGTAAATTAATCAGAAATTGCAAAAAGATGATCACACAATGAGTAAGCCGAGAGCAAAATGAATATTCAATTAATTAAAATTAGATAATAAGATTTATGTATAACCTGTGTATGTAAATTGTTAGCTATAAGTTGTGTAAGAAGGAGTCGTACAAACGATATAATAATGAGTAGTATTTCTATATGCAAAATGAAAAATGTTGTTTAATAAAAAAATAAATAATGGAACAATTTCAAACTTAAATAACGTATCATCTTCTTATTACGATTACACCAATGAATTCAATACATTATATAATTTGTTATGTTATATGAAGTGGCCCTGAACTTGGGCTACACAAATTAAATTATATATCAATGTTTGTGTTGTTATAATATATTATTTGGATCCAATTGGAATTCACTAGGTTAAAATTTATATTGGACTAAAATTTGATTTTTCTTATATGAACACAGTAATAAAATATTTTCTGACATATGATCACAGTGCACTAGCATTCATCAAATTAAAGCCTATTAAATGGTATGTCCATAGAAACACATTGCGGTTTTTTTCAGAAACTTATCTTCGATTGTACTTCGTTAATTAGTAACCGCAATCACCGTTTAATTTAATGTCCTCTTGATATATTATTTTATATTTTTCTTAGAAATGATTTTTACATGCTTCAGTAAAAAAATTGTAGGAAATTTGTGAAGTGTCAAGTAAAAATTATTGTAAAGGAAACGATTACAGGATATAGTTGGCGATACAATTTGGCGAAGTTGTGAAATAAAACACAAATTTACATCTTAAAAAACTAACTTGTACAAAAGTTTGAAAAGAATTGTGTGTTTTGAATCATGACTGTTCAAACAAGATTTAAACAAGTAACTAGATCAAAATAGTTGTCGTTTTAGATCCATGTTTTTCGGTATCCAGGCCACTTATAGTATATAATTAGTAAAATAGTTTACCTTTTTCTTGTCCGTCTGGTGGCCTTTTTTCTATATTTAATTCAACGCGTTTCGGGACATATGCCCCATCATCAGGATTATCCCTTGTTGAAGTTCGTCGATCGTTAAAACTATTTTACTAATTATATACTATAAGTGGCCTGGATACCGAAAAACATGGATCTAAAACTAGAAGCTTGTGAATACAGAACAAGGTCCATAGTGCACGATATATAACAACATGAACACTGCAGTCGACTATAGCATGTCGTGGTGCGCACCACCGATATCGCGTGTGTCTCAAGTTTGGGTATTTTATGTGTGTTTTTTTATGTTTATATTATATTTATTGTTATGTGTAAAATTGTATATACAGTGTTTTTAATATTTTAACGATCGACGAACTTCAACAAGGGATAATCCTGATGATGGGGCATATGTCCCGAAACGCGTTGAATTAAATATAGAAAAAAAGGCCACCAGACGGACAAGAAAAAGGTAAACTACTTTACTAATTATATAGTTGTCGTGTTTAAAACTTTCCTTAGCAGCCATTAGGCTGAACTCAATAATTAATAACCTTAGACTGTAGCAACCTTATGGCCTCGGAATGTCAGTCGGTCCCTTCAAGGAGGGTAGTTGGCAAACCGCTTTGCAATCTTCAACTCTATTTCTATTATGTTTGGAAAAATACGTATTCCTTTATTAAGTTTGCCTAATAAATAAATACGTTTTAAATAATTAGATTTAGAATGCGAATTAAGTACGTTTATGTTGCATTAGTAGTGCTGTAAGAAGATGATTATATATTAAATTATTTGAAAGTCGTATGATAAATTGAAGCATTTGTTCGCCAGATAAACTTTTAAAAAGTTTCACTTGGCATATTTATTTTTTTAATTAAATTTTGTAAAGCGCAGCACACGTGAAATTTGGTTTCAACGTTATAAGGCATCAAAATTCTTGGTAAAATATTTCTGACGGTTTGTCTCATATCTTACGCTCGTAACTCCATTTAGCACGTGAGCGTCGTCTGCAGCTGACGTCATAGAGACCTTAGGGACTGTCCCTACGACCTCAATTTATCTTTCTCGTCACACGCCCTCTTCACAAGTAATCTTTGAAAATAGTCGTCTATACTGTATAAAAAGACGTTCTGTGAGTAAGCGTCTTTGTTTGTATTAAAACCGTTTTTCGTAATATTTCCACTACGTAAAACATTACCATAAATCCACGGGACGCAAATTAAAGCGAAAAGGAGAAACAAAGGTTTTGTGTTCACAATAAATCACTCACCTTGATTATGAACGAAGTAATTTCAACTGAATTTAACCTTCACTGCAACAAAGTTAAACCATTAACGTGAATAGGTTTGTAAGAAAGCCGTTGTTACAAAGTAACACTAAGAGTATTAATAGTGCAGCCACCCGCACAGCTAACAAACTATAAGTAAGGCCGTGGCACGCGAAGAAGTTAACAAAAGGCACGATGTTTGCTTCCAGCTTGAGTGCTTCTAAAGTGACTCCGCGAACGTTGTTACCTCACCGCGGGATCGACGCTCACTTTTATTTCCAGCCGTAAAAAGTATTTCCCAGCGTTAAGCATTACAAATTCATTTTCCGTATTCTACAGATAAGCATGTCATTGTAACTTGTGCGCAGCAGATTATCTCCTGGTTTATCAAATTATTTAAATGATAAACAATTTCAGATTTATTTTATTGGTATATCGCTACGTTGCGTTACAATTTGGTCATAATGTGACAAATACGTAGATGTAATAACGGCCTAAACAGCATACAAATTAAGAAGCGTCGGAAAGAAACAATTTCGTAGTAGTAAAACAGGTCTTAATTATTTTTTAGTAACAGGCACAATCGAAAATAATTTCAGCTAAGAACAGTACAGAATCAACACCCAGATGATAGTAGAAGTGCAGCTGAATGTCTCTAAATTCTTTTTGGAGTAATAAACAGGATGTCGCAGGAAATTACATTACAACAACATTACGTTTCAGAACAAATAATCTTATATATAGCTTTAAGAAAAACACACACACACAGATTTCTTGTCTGTCAACTTAAAAATAGCAACTCATTTACTAATTGGAAAATTAAAAATTAATTTTATTTTTAACTTTTTACGCTAATTACCTCTCTAAAATAAACAATTATTATTTTTATTTCAGACCTTATTTCGGTGTAGACGTATAATAGCAATTTATATTACGTAGGTATTACAGCGCGAATCATCTCTGCCATTATTTAAAACTCGTGGGTTTGGTGGCCAAGGTAGGTAATTAAATTTGACGTTTTCGTTACTTACTTACGTTTAGGCTCCTGGCGTGGCAGCCATCTTCAGAGTGGTACAGATGGGAAGATTCTCCCTGGAGTGGTAACATACACCAGTCTTAGGACAGGTAAGAAAGATCAGATCAATCTTCGTTACCAGTGTTGTAGCAATTCTTCCCGTCTGTGCCCGCTCTAAAGATGGGTGACGCGTAATAACCGAAACGCCGGTGAGAAACCGGAACATCTAGTTGCATTATCGTCCACGGACATCAAACCCGGGAGTTTTAAATAATGGCATATCATTTTCTACCAGGCATATTACTAGTTTTTTAATTTGTTAACTTTACAGTTATTATTTAGCGGCGATTGCAAGTTTAACGTAGAACGCTATTTGTTTGCCTCACTTTACTTAATTAAGTTTGAACATATCTGTGACCTCTATTTTAAACGTACAGACTCGTGTAGAACATTTTAATAGTTATTTTAATGTCGTTTACCTATAAAACAGAATAATAGTAATGGCGTTTATAAACGTTACACTTTATATACACAATTTGTGGCTTACAGTGAGCGTCGTCAGGTTAAATAAATTTTCAGAATCAGGAAAATCTGGATAGCCCTACTTTAATCCTTCATTAACTTCTTCAACTGATGAAGTCATTGGTCTCGGTGAGCCCAGAGTTATACACTATTTACCGAGAGTTGAAATTAACCACATGACAAAACACCAATAATTAAGCAACAGTCAAAAAAACATTTCAAGTAGGCTATATTAATGGGGTGTCATTGAAAGCATTGAAAGCACAAATGTAAAGTAAATTATGTTAATTTGTTTCTTCACTTTCGATGATATAAGTATCAAACAAATATTATTTAGAAACAGAATTTTACGTAAAATTTGTCTATTCACATGATACTATACGAGTCTTGGCCTCATGTATACCTACCGCTAACTATGTTCACATAGTATCGACGAATCCCAATTATTTTTCTTTGTTTATATCTTGTCTGAAATATCTGTAAATGAAAATAAGCGATCCATTCTGAGACAATTCGTATTCTTCCTTTAAGACTGCACTAAACTGAGCAATAACCGAACCAAAATTTCTCCAACCAGAATAGTATCAACAACGTAAGGTTACATGTTACCGTTAATTGTACACAGACATCTAGTTTCGTTTTCTTTGTTGCTGTTTAGTGAACAGAGCCTCTCACGTCTTACGTACAGTTACTCAACCTTGGGCTGACTATTCATATGTTGATCACGCTGAGCAGAAATGCCGTTAACATCGGGATCAGGACAGAGCTCAGAATTCATCCCGTCTCTGACTACATTCAGTTCCTCCCTTACGTGCGGTTTCCACCCAACCTTACCGAGCAGCAGTAACAGCAGTAGATCTGTGAGTATAATGTATATAATTGACACCACTCAGCGCTTCTGCTGCCGACTTCGTATACATTACCTCTGTTTATTGTCAGAACGTGGCACGGAATACATAATTTCGTCCAGGAGACAAATAAATTTTAGATACGAAGACTTGTTCTGTTTAGTATGAATTAATATAGGAACAATTGTGCAATACGAATTCATTACGTTAATAATTTTTGTTATTTTTTTCAACTAAGCAATTTTTAAAATATGATTTTATTACTACTAATAATAAAAATATAATGATAATAATAATAATATCAAAATATTTGTAAAACGGTTAACTAAAATCATGTTTTAAAGTAAACGAGAAGTTGGTATCATAGTCTACTGTAAAGACATATTCGCTGCCTTGAAGGATTTGTCCAAAAACATAAAATTACAGGAGAGCAATTTGAAAGCTTAATTTGTCTATAGTTTTTCCAAGAAACATGGCCAAATGTTTTATACTCACCTTGTAATACACATGTTCGATATTATATAAATAAATTTTAAGACAATTTTTTGTTACAATTTATAATGATGGACATAGGCAACTTCGGTCGTATGTTATTCTTAGCAATAAATTGTTATTCTTAAGACTGGACTTCTGCACTCTTTAGATACAAAGCACAGAATAAAAATAAAAAAGTGTTGAATTTGAACATAGGCTAGTTCTGCTCTAAGGTATGTGAATAACTAGTCTCATAATGACTGGGTGTGACAAAAGCCGAGTGTTTCCAAATTATAAATCGGAAGAATAGGTTTTTCAATTTTTATATGATGTTTATTAAGTGGAATGTTTATTAAAACAAAGAAATTATTTGGGAATATACACACACACACACATATATATATATATATATATATATATATATATATATATATATATATATATATATATATATTGTAACGTGCCGTTTCACCAAACATAAAACAACATACTAACTAAAACATAATTTAATGACAGTAACAAACAATGACTGACGATGACAATAATACCCAGAAGTGAAGACCAAGTGACAAACAAACATGTAAATAATGATTAATTAATAGAATTATAATGTACATATGTTAAACTTAGAAAATAAGTAAAAAGACATTTGTTAGTTCATAAGCATTAGATTAAAACTATGAGGAAGTCAGCGTACCTCAGACAGTTATTTTGTATCATTGAACTACAAACGGTGAATGTTATAAATTTTACAAAATATAATAAATCAAACTATAATTATATAAGCTAGGTTGTGTGACAGTGTTAAGAAGGGAAAATAACAGTGAAATACATTTTATTATTAATTATAAATGGTAAACCGAACCTGTGACCCATAAAAAATATAGCCATGGCCTTAGTTAAAGAAATTAGTTTTTTAAGTGAAGAAGATTATTGTTAAAAAATTTGTGAATTGCAAGCCAGAACGTTTAAGATAAGTGACTGCGGATTTGATAGAAATTGAGGACCGGTGGAAGCTGAGATGACCAGGAGAACCAACCCGGGACCTAGAGGAGTGATATTTTGACAGAGAGAGAGCGAAAAGCCAGGTGTCCAGGAGCGGAATCAAGGAATTAATCCATTGTGAAACCTGCAAAGTTGGTGAGATCATACCACAAAAACATAACTGAAAAAACAATAAAAAAATAAATAAATAATAATAATTGTGACGCGTTAGTGCATTATTATGAAAACGGTTGTTAATTATAAGAGTTTTTTTGTTGTAGTTAATAGTTGTTTAAAAGGACCCACAAACATTCAACAGACATTAACAACACTGTAATACCGAGTCTCATGCATCAAAGTTGTATTGTCTGTTCTATATGTAGTATTTTGACCCTGAGGTTCAGATGAATAATCCTCTATTTAAAAATAAAACAGGTTATGCTTTATTAGTGAGAGATACTAATTTGTTTTGATATTACATATTGACGCTCAGAAGTGGGGTTCTTCCACATTCACGGGATGCGTAAGGAGGATTATATTAACTGAACGTTACAATATATATATATATTGCAACAGTACAACATTTCAAATTTAATATAATTTAAATTTGTGATGCCCCACGTTGGAAGCGACAATTTATGCAACAATACAACTGTACATAAGTTGTATAATTTATGTTGTATGTGTATAAATTTACATGTAATTTAATTTGAATAGCCCCACAATCTTGGAGCGACAACTTATATAACAATACTTACTTGCATAAATACAATTTAATTTGGGTTTCAGGTGTATCTGCAATAAGAACTCGATGTAACTTTAACGGTATTTTAAGTTTATTTGGTACTAATAAAATTGTGCGCATGGCACTTGATTCGACTTAAAACATTCGTTATTACTTTGTTACTATGCCGTAAGGCTTATGCTATATACATCCTTACTGACTAAATATTCTATTCTACTAAAAATTTTATTAAAAAATATCATTTCCTGACTACTCAGTCAATTAGTGTGCTTCGAAATATCAATGTTTAAATATCTTTTTAGATATTGTAATGGAAACTCAAAAATATTAATAGTTACTGAATTTATCTTTCTTTTATCAGTACTGATTTATACAACGCTAATTTTTATTTAAATGCTTTGCATTCTTTTCATTTCAATACTAATCTGAGCTCTTGTTTACGTTAATCTTACTTCAATAACATCTATGATTTTAACTCTCTATATCTACAATAAACATTGGCTCTTACTTTTAAATAGAACAAGAATGTCTTTAATTGTCTTTGAGTTAATTGTTCGATTAAGAGATAAATAAGTTGTTTATCACCTTATTGTCGTCAATCATACTCAATCAATTGATCCATCTGTAATCGTCCTCGTCTCGAACTCCAGCATCACTTCCTCTTGTCCAGCGTCGTTTCCAGACTTCAGTAGTGTTCCTCTTGTCCAGCGCAGTCACCTCTAGAGTCCAGCGTCGTCTCTCTCTTGTCCAGCGTCGTCTCTCTCTCTTGTCCAGTGTCGTCTCGCTCTCTGGAACTAAGTCGTCAGCTCTCTCTCTCTCTCTCTCTCTCTCTGGAACTTCTTCTCGTGCTGTTTCGGACGTCAGTTGATCTTCTAATATGGATTTTCTTCTCGTGTAATTCTGTTACTAATTAAAATTGCTTGTTTTTACAATCCAGTTACATAACTGTATGTAACTGGAAGGATGAAACTATTTACAAAAATTTAAATACTCTGTGCGGACGGGCAAAAGCTCCCGCTGCACTGTGGGTGATCGAAAAAAGAGAGTAACTGTAGCGTGTGTGTCCTATTTATTCCCACGTCTTGGTCGACACCTGCAGTTGTACGAAATCGACATGTCTGAAATTGTCTCTGGGTTCAGTCCCCCCACTCCTTGTCAATTTCGCTATTTCTTATATTTCTGCGAATTGCAGAGTCCTGTAAGTATACTTTTATACTCATCTTATAACTATTTTCACTACACATGTTCACTGTATTTTTGGACATTGCAACTTAACCCTTTCTCTGTGTACACAGTTATTTCACCACTACACTCGTACGGTGTGTCCCTATCACGTGGTTTTTGTATACACACTATTTAGTTAATTTTATTACATTTTATTATGTTTTTGAATTTTACTCCTTATTTATAGTTTATGAATAATTACGGAAAAACAATAATTATGCAATTGTTCATCTTGGGGTGGTAAACTCGCCTGCATAGACCTGCGTCACACACACATGCAAAATATTGGTGTACACACTTTCAGTTACATTTGTGTGTGTGTGCACGTCGATTCAGGTCGAAACACCTGTTCATATTTTTGTCTGAGCCAAGCTTGCAATCCCTGACATGCTTATTTCTAATACATTATTAATTATTTACAGTTTATTCGTAGTCCTTCAGTCTTCGACTGATTTGTACCCTCCCCGCATATACCCGTGGTGCGTGTGGTACTGATTCTCTCACAGGTATATGGGACCTACAGTTTAACGCCGGATCCGAACGGCATAGTTGGGGAAGGTTTATACTAAGCAGGATACCTCTCGCTGGTTTGCCATTGCCTTGCGAGGGGGAACGGTCGTATCTAAATCAGATGGCCTCCGGCGGGAATTGAACCCGCGCCGACAGCGTAGCAGCGCCACACGCTAGCCACTACGCCACGACCGCTCCATAACACACAGTTTATTAAGTATATTTAAATTTTTATATTCAATGCTCAGTACATCACTTATTTGTACTGTCGCAATATATTGCAACGATACAAATTATGACTGGATAGATAGGTTATACTGAAATTATTACAACAGAGTTTATATCTGGAGGTAGGAAAATTTTATTAAATTAAAACATTAAAATTTACAATCGTCTTATTACTTTATAATATAAAATTGTTTATTAATGAATTGTCTTTCAATAAATGAGTCTATTGGCTTGTTTTACAAATAAGTTACTTGTGCGTAGAATACCAACTGTTTGCGTAGACACCAAGCCCTCCTCGTCTGCACGTCGACCGACCAAAGATCACCCCGTTGAAAAACTACGTCTCGGCGCATACACGCACTGTGATATGAAACTGTTATTGTTTATAACTTGAATACTCTTAATCTGAGGGATCAAAACTGGGTAAAAATAGATCGTGTATTATGCTTACACAAATCCGGCTTCTTGAAGTGTTCTCGCGTTAACTACCAAAATATCACGATAGATATTTTTCCCCTAACGGAAATCATCCTCTCTACGCGAAAAGGCACAAGAAATTGATCTACTTGAATATTATTGGAGTTCTATAATGGCAATGGTTACGAAGAACTCAACTTCTAAGTCTTATAGAAATCGACTTGTCTAGTCACGAAAATCTCTTTCGTCGCGAGTACGTCTTTCTATGGTAAGACTTCGGAAAGAACTGATCCATCCGTACGCTGTCAGCGACCGACTCAAATCATTTTTAGACCTTATGATTGTAGGAAAATCTAGCAACGTCATATATATTCATACTGATAGACCGAACTCAAGTTAAAACTCTGTCCGATTCTGCAAAGGCCTGTCTAGATTTTCTGAGGGATCAAAACTGGGTAAAAATAGATCGTGTATTATGCTTACACAAATCCGGCTTCTTGAAGTGTTCTCGCGTTAACTACCAAAATGTCACGATAGATATTTTTCCCCTAACGGAAATCATCCTCTCTACGCGAAAAGGCACAAGAAATTGATCTACTTGAATATTATTGGAGTTCTATAATGGCAATGGTTACGAAGAACTCAACTTCTAAGTCTTGTAGAAATCGACTTGTCTAGTCACGAAAATCTCTTTCGTCGCGAGTACGTCTTTCTATGGTAAGACTTCGGAAAGAACTGATCCATCCGTACGCTGTCAGCGACCGGCTCAAATCATTTTTAGACCTTATGATTGTAGGAAAATCTAGCAACGTCATATATATTCATACTGATAGACCGAACTCAAGTTAAAACTCTGTCCGATTCTGCAAAGGCCTGTCTAGATTTTCTGAGGGATCAAAACTGGTTAAAAATAGATCGTGTATTATGCTTACACAAATCCGGCTTCTTGAAGTGTTCTCGCGTTAACTACCAAAATGTCACGATAGATATTTTTCCCCTAACGGAAATCATCCTCTCTACGCGAAAAGGCACAAGAAATTGATCTACTTGAATATTATTGGAGTTCTATAATGGCAATGGTTACGAAGAACTCAACTTCTAAGTCTTGTAGAAATCGACTTGTCTAGTCACGAAAATCTCTTTCGTCGCGAGTACGTCTTTCTATGGTAAGACTTCGGAAAGAACTGATCCATCCGTACGCTGTCAGCGACCGACTCAAATCATTTTTAGACCTTATGATTGTAGGAAAATCTAGCAACGTCATATATATTCATACTGATAGACCGAACTCATGTTAAAACTCTGTACGATTCTGCAAAGGCCTGTCTAGATTTAATCTACAAATTTTATTACTTTCTAGGAGATAACGAAAATAAAAGAAACTGATTTCATTAAAAAAAAAAAAATTATAGTTGTGAAGAATTGAGTATATGGATAATGTAGCTTATAACCATGAGAATACCCTGTCCAAGGTTCAGAACGAAATGTTAATTTTCAACGAAGTTATTAAATAAAATGTAAATCAAACGCGCACCCTCGCACTTACACAGAAATATTTCACATGACATAAAAGAGTACAAAATTATGAACATTTTGACATAATACTTTTTTAAACATAGCTTGGTACAAAACTTATGACTATATTACAAAGAAAAGAACAAAATCAATTTAAAACATGTCTATGGCCTTCAGAAAATGTGTTATAGCATTCGTATCCCTATTATATAAACTTCATATCCTGTGTTCTGTTGCAATATATTCAATTGCTTTTATTAAATCAAAGAGGTCTTTAACAAGCTAAAATTAAAAGTAGATTAATTTGTATAGACAGAATTAAAGTAGATTAAAAGTACCATAGATACCTTTTATTATGACAACGTTTGCTTATTTACGGGGGAATAAGTAAGACTAGTGTCTATGGCGCCTGCATACTAATATAGAGGTACTGTGTTCGAATTCAGGCCGGAACAAATAATCAAGGTGCGTGTTCCGTCCCCAGGTTGAGTAAACTTGTGGAAATGAGTATCTAGAATAACATCCTGGAGTAATAATAAACGGTGTAATACTGGCTACATACTTTTCTTGCAACAGAATAGCTCTCATAAGGCAGTAAGCCAGCATTTCTGCCAATCCCTGAACTACTTTGGTGGTACAAAAAAATAGTTATTAATTATTAGTACTATTATTAAGTTTACTTCTTACTTTAGGACTATACCGGTCGGGAACAATTATAATTGTGAACTTAGCTGATTACAGTTTTGTACTGAATAGGCCTATATGCATTACTAGGGTATCATATATTTGATACAACTATTTTTAAATTTTGTCTGCCAATAGGCGTTTACATAAACTATAATGGCAGGAAGGTACAATGTATCGCCTTTTTTACGCCGACACAATAGATTTGATTGTAAACGAAATTACTTGGCCTGACATTCGAAGCAAATTTTTATGCGACATCGATTTTTTAGTATTTACATTAGCTGAACGCCAATAGCACTATTTTTTATTAACATCTCATTAATGTACACAACTTTAATTTTACTGGAACACAAACCTTTATTTTAGTTTACACGTGTCTTTATGTAGTCAGCATAGTGTTTATTGTATTATATTTTTTATCCATTGTTTAAAATACAGTATAATTTTTTGCATTTAAAAAGTAATGAATTATGCAACTCTAAATACAGTAGTAAGATTCTGCACTAGAACTTCAATTTAAAAAAAAAATTAATTTCTTCCTCTTAAGCTGCACAAATTGGTAAATTATTACCAACCGTTCCTAGAATCTTACGGTTTCCCAGCAAATCATTGTCGTCTATAAGAGAATACATTGCAGACGTATACATATTTATATCTCACACAACCGAAGAGATTCATACATTTTTTTATGTCATCATTTTACTAAATATAAGTAATAATAATTGATTTACTCACGACTAAACGGAAAAACATTACTATTTTGCTTTACAAATGCGAGCAATGAATTAAGTCTAAATTTTTGTCATGTAAACTATACTATTAGTCACCGTTTCTGAAAGTATCGGCAAAGATTTCTTTTAAAACAACTTGTGGTTTATGTCACTACAATTATATCAACGACACTTGATTTTTTTTATATATTATTTTGTTATGGTGGGCGTTAACTCTACCTACATTAACTTTATACAGTAACAAACTTTATTTATTACTGCAACAAATATTGAATTCAGCCGACCAGTTATGCGGGAAATTATTTATTGTATACAATTTCTATGCGACCTAGTTACAACAAAGTGTATTCGCTGCGATAAGAAATGAGAGAAATTAATGTTGTGCTATTTGTGGCGCTAATACTAGCATCCGTTAATTATTGTACTTTTAGTCTGGGTGTCTAAAATATAAAAATTAATTCCAAAATAAAACTTTCTAGAGAACGTGATGTTGTACACCACAGTGCTGAAACGATGAAAAACCGTCCACTGCGAGAAACTAATCTCGGTTTTATGTAATTTTGTAGTTTTACGGATACTAATAATTTGTTTTCTAGACTTTTGCACTTGTAGCAATTGTCTCTCATATCTGCTGATTTAGTATTAAACATATGTTTGTAAAGTATTACATCTCGCCTACGGACGTGTTGACACGGGTTGTCGACAGGGCGGTATTTATGGGGTGACGAACGGGCCCGACGCCCCTCCCCCAGATGGTCATCGAAAAAAGTTGAAAAATTTTGTTAACCTTATAATTTTTAAGCTATTTTATTATTTTTTTAACTGTGTACTGTAATTTAATATTAACTCTTTTTTAAATATACAAATAGGTTTATTACACAGCATTTTTGTATACGTTTGAAATATGAAATATTGGAAAATCAGCGTAATTCTCTTTCTATTAGCATTACAAACAAATGAGTGTCACCAATAATTTCCAAGAAGAAAATATTGCCTCCCAACATGTTACGTATCCTAATGTCCTTGCTTGAACAACAACAATTAAAAAATTGGTTTCCTAATGAATAAATGTTGAGTTTGGCAATAGATAATTAACAAACGTACGAATACATGAAAATATTTTACAGTAAAAATCATGTGGTTCATATCAATAAACGCCCAAAATTCAATTTAAGACACACTTATTTATCTTCGAATAAAACTCGTAGTGTTTATGTGTCTTTACATATTGAAAAGCTTCAGTCTCTAAATTAAGGTGAAATGCAGTACTTCCTCTTACCGTATTTCATAAAGCATGAGAGAAAGTTAAAATGAGAGAGCAAGTGCGGTAATGGTTACACAGAAATCAATACGATGGCATCACGTTATTATTTCTCCTGTTGGAACAGTCTGCTCTCTCTTCTGCTTCAACCTGTTGTCGTGGAATCCTCGCTCGCTACTCAGTTCCAACTCTCGTTGCTTCTCTCCGTAAGCTTCTTTTTAATGTAGAAGTTACCTACTTCAGAAACAAGTACTTGTGACTACAAGTGGTTTTGTTTCAGCGAGCCGGTACTAATGTTTGACAATACCTAATACTACGTCTTACCCATGATACTTAATTACATTCTCTGAAAAGGTTATATTGATCAAGCTCAAGCTCTAAGTGAGAGCGAAGTAAATAAGAATTAATTCAATCAAATTATGTAAATAAGTCTACATCGGTCTCTTTACAGATACCAAATCATAATTAGTTACCTTACAAATGACTATTGTATGCAACAGTCGTCTAGCAGAGTTTAAGGGTTTTTTTTCAATGTGACAAGAGGTCGTCCGTCTCTAAGCAATTCACATAGGTGTAAGAACAATGAGCCTACCACGGGGAAGAAGAGGTTCAGAGGCAGTCCAGAAACAGTCTCTCCCACTGTTACTCTGAGGTCTCATGATAGCCGGCAAAGGTAAGCCAGGGCCGGAATATGCACAGAGTATTAGACATTATTGCTATATAATTATAACCAGCTGGCTGTATGGCAGTCAATATTAATATTCTCATCGATTATGCTGCTATAATTATAAACATAGGCCCATACAACCTTTAAGTTAATTTTTTATTACACTTTTATAAATACATAATGTTATAAAAGTATTTTCTGATATCATTACAGCAATTTTTCAAGTTTTTCTCTAGCAATGACACAGCATTATCAGAGAAAAAAAACAAGCACCGTCTACCAGACAGCCAGTTGTTAAAACCAACTGTATATCTATAATTTGTGCACTCTGTCTGCGCCTTTGAATAAAAAATATTAATACGTAGTGTTTCTGACACTACAAATTTTTACTCACGTTTTCTATGAAGAAATCTCACATTCTTTATGTTCTTAACAATAGTATTTTGGAATAATCTGAACATTGTTTTTTTTTGTAACTTTTGTTCGCATGATGTGTATTAAGCTAGAAAACCGAATGTAGCAAACTACAAAAAACGTAAGTGATATTTTGAAACTAATTTGTTGTTACAAAAATTTTGTGCTACGAAAATAAAATTTGTACAGAATGTGGAATTTTAAAGATGGGTAAAAATGTACGGAATACATTTAAAGCGATAAATTCTAAACTTTGTTTTGCTTGCATTATTTGTAACGGATATACGGAATCGTCTAGTAGCTATGTTTTAAATCAGCAGCATTTAGTTTTCGGCGGTGGGGCGCTGTACAGATTTTATTTTTGTAGCATTAGATACAAATATTATTTGATTTCTCTGTCTGCTAAACTCGACTTTCAAACTTAACAAACGTCTGTTCTGTTTTGCCATACGCACTAAGAAATATTTAACATAACTTTCTAACTGACACTTGGAAACGTAGAGGAAGTTGGGATTTGGTGTTCTTTGAAGTAGCCACTAAGCAGTGATGTTTAAGACGCCCCTCCCATAGCACGTGATAAATGTTGCCATTTCTTATCAGCACAGGGGACATGCACGCCATTTTTTGCAATGAGTACCAAGGATTCTGTTTTATACGTCCGAATTAGTTGTTTGTTTTTATGCATACCAATTTGTTTATTTTTTAACAATATTTGTTGTTAATAGAAGCCAAGTGACTATTTGCAATTATAGATTGCTGCAAGCTGTCAGCAGAAGATCACGTTGTTGTACAGTACAACGTAGCAGCACTGTAATCCTACCCCTTGAATCGTCAATTCGAGAGTTCCATTAAACAAAATGTAGCATGCAATACTTACGAATTCCGGTTTAGAAACGGGCAATTCAATATTGTATAAAGACAGACTTTTCTGCCGAATTAAAATCCAGTATTCAGTGCTGTACACGATACAGTTTTGACATAACTACCCATTTTATTTACATTGTTCATGATTGAACACGTAAACGAAAATAAACTGGTAAAAGATTACGTAGCGAGTGACAGAAATAAGTAAAAATCAATTTCTACAAACTCTATGCTGTTACCACACGAACGTCCGATATGCCTTTACGTAGGCCTACAGCCGTCTGACTAATTAAACGACTCGCTTAAATTACAGTTTACGTAAAATATTAAATATAAACAAGAAGCCTCTGTCCTAAAAGTTCAAATTGTTATGCTTAAATGCATAATTTGCAAATTTGCATCATTAACCACGGACATTTAATGACCGTTATCACTGATAATGACTGATTTTTCTCATGAAAATGACTGATAATTTATAAGGTGTTCGCCATGCTACTTACAGATGTTTGTAACGTTAACGTCAGACAACATAATATTCAAACAAAATATGTCCACCGTTTTCAGCATCCCGTTATCACAACGGTATTCCGCATTACACAAAGCAAGTAGTATAACATGACGGGCGCGCTGTTCCGCATTTTACTTTAGCCAGAAGTGACAGTGAGGGTATGAATTCAGACAGCTGACACTGATAACGCTTGTTTAACGTTTCGACTTCGACGTTGCCTGCTGCTGTGTATACAAAGTGGCCGGGGTTTTCACGTTACGTCTACGGCGCCAGTTGCCCGTTGTAATCGTTGTTTTCCCCGGTGTATCCGTTCCGTACCGGTAACAAGCAGCTGAATCAATTACGCTCATCTGTACGTTTATGTCGAGTTCGAATCTGATTATTTTTGTCTAAATTTAAGCCGTTTCGGCAACAGTTAATACAACAACGTAACCCACTCCTAATACTGGCAATTTTGTCTAGCTCGTAAATAAAGTTTCATATAAATTGTGTATTGTATCTGAATCCTGTTGTGTTAACGAGTGCAAACGAAATGGTAGCTCCCTACAGTTAAATTTCTGAAGCACAAGATTCCCAAGGCAAACGAATTTGTGAAACCATAATAGAGCGCAACCTATTCTTCTAATTTGTCGCCGACGATAGTATTGTATACATTAAATTTACGACACAAAAATTAATAAATATAATAAAATGCAAGGCTGAGTACGTAATAATTTTTTGATTTATTCACGTTATTTACAACCACTTTTAAAGAGCCCTCGTATTATTTTACGGTGAAGTAGTAAGCCTAGTTTTATGTCTCTCTAATGGACGTTTGATGCCTCTATATTTCAAATACTTAACATGGTTTTGAGGACCAAACTAACCAGAACTTGTAATTAGAGACATTTCAATAAATCGATTTATAGCAAATCGATAGTACTTATGTCTAATATTCCTGTTAGTTATACGTCTCTTTATTATTGCAAATACTAGATTGATTTTTAGTAAAATTAACAATTGAGGCGATTTACGTAAAAAGGGCTCATAGACAAAAAGTGTGTTTTCAGAAACACATAGTTAAATTGTTTGCATGAGTAAAAAATGCATTGTATATTTTTAAAGTATAAATTTGTGATGTTATTGAATTTCTTTCTTCTGCAAGTAGTATAATTCGTATATTCTTTTTGACACCTGACGCACATTTCACTGAAAAATATCAGTATCATCAGAGGTTTCTAAGTAAATTAATAACAATCGAATTCTATTAATTCTATTAATATAAAATTAACGAATATCGAATTTGTATCGATTGTAATGTAAAATAACTGATATTCGATTTAGGTCGATTAGTTAACGATTGTTTTAATGTTAAATTTTCTTCAGCAGCTGTTTTCTCGGTTATATTTGAAAATTTGTTGTTTATATTTTATTCATTTTTATTTTTTAGTAAATTTATAATTTTAAATAGATCGTCTTGTTTTGTTTTTATTTGGGTTTGTTCTGTAATTAATAATTATTGTTATTGTGTGTGTAAATGTTAAGATTTTCCAAAATATTCATTTTTTGACCTTTTTGTATGTTTTTAATTAATTTTAATTAATTAATTAATTACTTTCAATGTTTGGAAATTGGTGGTTATTATTTAGACAATGTGTAGCTAAATTAGATTTATAAATATTTGGTTTTAAATATGCATTGCAGTGTTGAAGGAACCTATCTAGTAGTTTTTTCTTTGTCTGGCCATTATTGCAATAGTAGATTGATCTAGTAGTTTGCAATCTGGACATTCTATTTTATATATTCCATTTTTATTGTGAGTATTGGATTTAGTTTTAGGTTTTATTTTATTAAAAATTATATTATCTCTATTGTAAGATATTTTTAAATTAGTATCTGTAAATATTTTATTTAATTTTTGAGTTATATTTCCGTAATAAGTGAAGGTTGTATATTTTAAATTATTATTAATAGGTGAATTTTTAAATGTAGTGTTCTTGGGAATTTTATTAGTGATTTTATGTTTAATTTTATTTTCTAATTTATTAATAGTTTTTATTTTGTACCCATTTTTAACTGCTATTTGTTGGATAATATTTCTTTCTTTGCTTCTTTCTGTGTTATTTAATGGGATCCTAAGCATTCGGTAAATCATGGAATTAAATACTGCCATTTTGTGTTGGGGAGGATGATTAGAAGTATTTGGTATTACTAAATCAGTTTGAGAAGGTTTCCTGTATATTGAGTATTCACAATTTGTTTCATTTTACTTTATTGTTAAGTCTAAATAATTTAATTTATTATTAGATTCTTCTTCTAACGTGAATTTTATTTTTGAATGTAAACTATTTATGGAGTTGAATATTTTATTTATATTTATACCATTGTTTTGGGAAATGTACAGAGTGTCATCAACGTATCTAAAATAACATCCTAACGGGTTGTTTAATTTTATTATATTTATTATTTGTTCGTCGAGTTTTTGTAGGAAGATTTCTGATATGATAGCGGAGGTTGGGGCTCCCATAGCAAGCCCATCTGTTTGATAGTACAATTTGTTGTTGTATTGAAAATAATTTTGATTTAAAATTATTTTTAAAGTATTAGTTAACTGTTTAATGTATGTGTTACTTTCGTTATTTGTTTTCAGATTATTTATTATAATATTTATAGTTTCTTCAATGGGAATGTTTGTATACATGTTTGATATGTCGAATGAATATAATTTTGTATTTCTGTTTACTTCTACGTTTTTTTAGTTGTTCCGTGAGTTTAAAGTACTAGCAAAATGGGCTAAGTATCAAAAATATTTCGTTGAGAAGTGATATTTTAATTCTAAAACCCCAAGAACAATTTATATTATTATAAACAATAAAAAATACGTAGGTAGTTATCAGCCCTTCTTAGGCAGAAAAAGTTTGTGTTAGGAATAGGAAATAAAAGTTCCTTACATATTAGGCAGACTACATTATTTTTCTTAATTTAAAAGTAACCGGACTACTTTCTTTGTATTTAATGGTTAGATCTGGTTAAGACTGGCCTATAATACAACTGAGGTCGTCAGCCTAATACATAAGTACCGATTGAAAGACTTAATATATTGAATACATAACTTTATTTACACATGAAATATTAAAAAGACTGCATAAGTATCTTCATATAAGATACAGACTTTTAACATAAATCTTTTTTTGGTTGATTTCGGGACGAGGAGATTTTACAATAGAAAAAGTAAAATCCCTGTCCTCCCTGTTTCCAGATTCTATAGAGTGTACAGAAACACATAATACCATCTTTTCTAAGATACTTAATTAGTACTTGTTTCATTATCTTGAAAGGAGCATTATCCTTTTAAGACATACGGGATTTCTGTAAAATGATATTTCTAACAATGCATCCCATTCTTAGAGTAAGTCCCTATCCATAATCACCTCAAAAGGCACGGCGGTTTCCCTGCATGTTACCATAGCGGTTAGATAACGTTATGGATTTCCTATAGTCTTAGATTTGTTGATGTTCTTATTCATTAAACCGAAGTTTCGGTCGCACTGAGGAAGCTGTGGACTTGGACAGGAAAAATTAGTACGATAGTTACAGTGTACACGTTAGCAACCCACGATGAAGATCTTGTGACTCTATAGCTTCTTTTCTGGTCACCTGCTGCATCGGATAAGAAAATATTCTACGAGGTTCAAGGAATTTACTGATTTTTTTTGCAGAAAAGACACTACCGAACCAGGATTTTTTAACAACGTCATTAAATACGTAAATGTTAAAACAGCAAAGCCAAAACCTTCTTATGTAGAACTGTGTATGAACATTTAGCTTATGAATCGGGAAATTTTGTTATAATCGAATTCTATTACTACATATGAAGAGTCTTTTTTTCACTTTTTGATGTAGTGATTACGCAACTCTTTTCTTTTAAGGAGCTTTTCTTTTGTATAGATCAGAGGCTTACATGGGTCGTTCAGATTACTTTTTAGCTTCTTCTTTTTAGCTTTTAACACAATTAAATATTATCATGGTAACAACAGTTTTACTATAAATCAGAAAACTCGAATAACCTCAAAAGTCAAACCTCACTGCAATCACATGATCCAAAAAAATTGCTCTACTTCAATCAGAGCTACAAACCTCAGTTTTCAAGATATCCCGATGAAAGTTTCACCAAATTATAGTAAATAATATGGCGGACAGAAATAGCCATTTTGCGTAAAAATGGTACATAGGCCTATGTGTTCCTCTTTTACGTTGACCGCCTCAATTTAGAATTACAAGAAACAATACCAACAAGATTTCATTGCGTTATCCAGAAGAGATAATGTTTTATTTTACATAAATTAAGAAAGGCTTTATTTTTTATTTATTTATTTTTATTATCATTTTTTTTCTATTTATATCGGCCACATGCCAATTTCAATTCTTTATTCCTTGTTTTTTCTTTTTTCCAGTATTCTTTCATTTCTTCACTATGCAAAAGTAGGAATTAAATGCCGAGATAAGATCGGATTGTTAGTCCGAAATGATTGTTTTTCGTGGTTTACTCCACTAGGTTCTTCCGCTCTCTCTGCCGTCGGGAACCGAGATGCCTCATCCGGATTTGAGACCGTTGACCGGGTTTCACCTGTAACCCTAAGCAGGGGCCCTAACTGGGTGCTATCATCTGGAGCCAGATAAACCCAGGTTTTGAAAATGTCTGCTCCTCTAAGGCTCTTCTGCAAGTCCTGCTGTTGGATCATTGAGATCTCTTCTACCATTCCGTCCGTCCGGTCTTCACAGAGGTCCATTAGCATCTGTAGCTACAACGTGGTTACAGAAGGTCCCAGGAGGCACGACGGGGACGTGGACTTATTATTTTTTTATTTATTGCAAAATTTATTTTTTTCACATTTGATAAAATTATCAATTTGCAGTTTTGATTGTTACAAATTTAAATGATCTTGAAACAATTACTTGTTTGTAAAGTAGAACTAACAACTGTCACGTACAATATTAAATTTGTTTTAATCAGTATTTTTAATTGATGAATGTAGGACCTATTTACTGGATAATTTAAGATGTGTCATGAAACGCAATCCAGGACACTATATTTAGTGATACAATAAAAGCCTGAGAGCTGAGTAACATGTGAGTTCGTGCCACAGTTACCTACCATACATGGTACTGGAAATGTGACTTTCACAGAACATTTAGTTTCACTTCCCCCGTAGGTAATTATAACTCCGGATGACTCTGCGCTGCAACACCAATTAACTGTTTCAAACAGTCACCGATTACTTTGCTCAATTTTTAACTTTGTTTTTATAAAATCAGGAACTCCTCAAATTGAAAGCTTACACTGTGCAAACAACAAACATTTCAGAAAGGGGCAACTCGGTATTGTACAGTAAGAACTTTTCTGCTGAATAGATTTCCAATTTGTCATCTAATACATAACTTTCAGTACTTTATACAATGTAGATTTGTTTTAAATAACCAATTTATTTCCATTGGCTTTTTCATTATTGAACACGTATATGAAAATACATGGGAGAGTTTCCTCGTAACAGGAAAGATGAAAAGTAAAAAAATTAATTTTGAAAAAAACGATATGCGGTGATTTTTGTTTCTATATGCCCGATCGACGTACCTTTGTAAAACACGAGGGTCATCCAGAAATTAAAGAGATAAATTGCTGTAGAGAAAAAACGGTTTATTTAATCGCTATGACAATTTTTTTACTTTTCAACATAATCCTCAGCAACATTAATACACTTGTCCCATCTCCGAATAAGTTTTTTAATGTCTACCGCAAAGTACTATTTATGATGATGTCGGTGCTATTTTAGGACACTTTCTTTGACCTCGTCGTTGTCATAACACTTTGTACCACGTAACGGTTCCTTGAGTGGACCAAATCAGAAGTGGAAATCCTTGAGTGGATTCCTTGAGTGGAAATCAGATGAAGCCAAGTCTAGACTGTAGGGAGGGTGAGGTAGAATCTCCCAAGCCAATTTATTGGTGGTTTCACGTGTTAACTAAGCTGTGTGTGAACGGGTGTTATCATGAAGGGGAATATCGCCTTTGCGCAGACGTCCAGGACATGTCCGCATTACTGCCGGCCTTACTTTATTGATGAGCATGTCACAGTAGTATGCGCTGTTTACTGTACGCTGATCTTCTAAAAAAATTACAAAAAGTTGAAACCTCAACTGGATGTCCAAAATGGTGCTCGTCAGTCACTGACATTCAACCAGTTTTATTGTCCCCTCTCCCATTTATAAAAGTTTCTGCGGTTCATACAGCTTTTTCCGTATTGTTTATTTATACGAGAGTAAATTTTAGCCAGGTTTTTACTGTCAGAAACCAAAAAATGGATCACTGCACATTGTCTAGCCAATTTCAAAACTTGAAGAGGACTCGCCATAGTTAAATGAGAATTTGAGGTTATAAATAGAACAATTGTAATCAAACAGCTGATCAGAATCTTTCACAGAGATGCCTACTTAGAGTTCTGAAGCTATCGTACTCCGTTTTTCCTCTACAGCTAATTTTCTCTTTAATTATTGAATGGCCCTCGTATAAAATTCATTTTTTTATATAAGAGGATGACTATTCTAGTACTCCTCGCTTAATCTAGGTGGACAAGGAGGGTAATTGAGGGAAATGAAGAGGTTTGGACCGTAGTTACACTAAGGTCGGAGTTGCACTTTTCGTAACATGTAGAAAAAATTATGCACAAAATTACTAAAGGAAATTATAAGATCTTTCCAGGAAGTAGACAATTTTATCACTTATCCTTACCAACTATTACTAGAAGCTGACTAAGAAAGCAGCAGATAAATAAATACTTTAATTTTGTTATTCTGTGTTGTACAATAGGCACACAAAACTGAGTATTGTAGTGGTCGTTCAGAAATGAGTGCTTAATTTGTATATATAATTTAATTTTCATATTTTAAGAATAAAAATAACATATATGTAACTGATTGATTCTATTTATGAACTTTTGTAAACGTTTTATGAGTTTAGTTGTAATAGTATACGTTGGTCTTATCATTGACGTGACATCAGTTTTATTGAAGTACAAGCGTTTCTACTTCATTCGTACGGATCATAAGTACGAATGAAGTACAGGACACTACCCTTATAACGCTTTTAAGGTCTATTGTCTTGGAGGATGAGGTGATAACAAGATTAGCCTTGCCGAGGGGTGTCTTATCGTGACAGCCGGAGATAGCGCACAGTAGGTGAAAGGTCGCTGTGATCCAATCATTCTTTCTGGCGTCCTTATCCAGAGTTTCCCTGTACTGAGAGATTTAATTTCGACTCAGTTATGTATATAACAGCCTTCACTGAAGAGTCGTACAGGATTCTTAGTGATTATAATAAAACTTCATTACACTTCATACAGTAGGTTCATTACGTTCTTGGCCGTTTCGATTTTCAGTCTCAAATCAGTAGTTTTAGTTGATTTTCAGTCAGTATTCTAATACTGATTTATTTTCATTTGAAACAATACACAAACACTACGAACATTCTACACACACACACACACACACACACACACACACACACACACACACACACACACACACACACACACATATGATATACTATATTATATTGTGTATAATATTGCTACCTTCGAGGTGAACTAGCCTACATCGAAAAACACAACTTTTCAGTACAGCAATTTGAAAGTTTAATTTGTATATAGTTTTTCCAAGAAACATCGCCAAATGTTTTAAACCAAATTCGCAATAGTCTTATTTCGAAGACTATACTGATTGTACTAATACTGATATGTACTGATACTGATATGTACTGATTGTACATCTGAGTTATTATATAAATACATTTTAAGAAATTTTTTTAAAATTAAGCGTAAATACGCTAGTTCCGCACCAAGTTAATTTATGATGATGAACTTATTATTATTCGGTTCAATGTAAAATAAATTGTTATTTTTAAGATTGGACCTCCAATAATTCTGCACTCGGTAGATACACAGTAAGAGAATGTAATGCTCATAAAATTAAAAAACTTTTTAATTTTGACATAGTCTAATTGTGCTCCAAGGTAGGGATATAGCTTATTAAATAGTTCTAGTAGAACTCGCTGTATGACTTTCCCATGTTTAGGATGACTGCGAGCAATTATGATTGTACCAAATATTTTCTTTAATTTTCTCATTTGTTTTCTATTGTTTTAATAAGAAATGGTATATAGATTTTTATACCTGTTGGATACTTAAGAAGCTAACATAACAGACTTAAACAGATAGGAAAAATTTAGGATAAGAAATCTTGGTTTTTATCCAATACAACATAGTACTGAAAATTAGAAATAATAATTTATCAGCATTAATTAAGTCTTCTATGTTTTTTGACTCTGAGTGTTTGAATTATGTAATAACATTAATAAGTCGTTTAATTCGAAATAAAATTAATAATAATGGTTTAAGTATTTGTTTTTAATTACAGGAAACTGTTACAGTTAATTTTTTAACATGTAAATGTTACATATGTAACTTAACCTAAAATTCAGAGGTCATTTGTGGACATTTTGAACTGATGTGTGAATATAACATCACAGAGTAACGTAACAAAGTGCGTCGGGCGGAGCCTGAAGGAAATGTAGATATGTTCGAGTTGTAAAGATATCGTGTTGGTAAAGTCTGGTACAAACGCGTTCAACAAACGATTTATACAAAGTTATAAAACAAGTCATGAATTGGTAAACCAAAGGGATAAAGATATCAGGCAAGCCAAGGAAAAGTTGAAGAGTTGTTGTGGCCAAGAATATGAGGAAGGGCCACCTTGCAGATGATTTACGGAATGATAGAACTCTGTAAACTGATGACGAAGAATTTTTTCTGTCAAAATTCATTTAAGTTTTATCAGAGAGAACTGAGTTAAATAAAATTAAAAATTAAATCAAATAAAGTTTCCAAAGCTACAAGAATCTTTTACAAATAAGTTGTCTACAGTTTCAAATTGTTTTTTTAAATGCCAAGCTTCTTTTTTAAATACCAAGTTTTTTTTTACCAAGCTTCCAAGTCAAGATTTTTAGAGTTAAAATAATTTTCGATTTTTTGTTCACTTCACGGATTAAACCAAGGATGGTTTGTTCCGGTTTCAAATAGGCAAAGATTAGAGCTGGTCACTCCAGCGATTCCTTGGCCGTCCCACACCTCTCCGTCCCCTCGGCTTATACTTCCAGAGTTGTTGGGGGATGCGGCAGTCATCCATTCAGCAAAGATGTTCCCACCAATTCAGCCGATACTGGGCGATCCTGTCGAATATACTCATAATATTCAGTTCCTGCCGTATATCTGTGTTTCTTCTGTGATCATGGAGAGTATACCCTCCCACATGCCTGAGAAACCTCATTTCAGCCTCTTCGATGCGACTGGCCTGGCCTTTCGTTAGAGTCGAATTCTCAGACCCATAAAGAAGTGTGGGAAGAGCCATCACCTTGTAGAATTTTAGGGGTGTTCCTTTACTTGCTGACTTAAGGGTTCCCCTAATGGCCCCACACATAAGGTTGAACTTATGCAACTTATTCACAGCGTCGTTCCATGCATTATAAGACACACTGTAGCCCAGGAATTCAAAATTGCTAACTTGTTCCAGGACAATGATCGATTTTGAGTTAGCAAAATTTCATCGTTTTACTATTCAAAACGTTTTAAGTATTGTCTTTAATTCATTTGAGAATGATACGATTTTAGCCCCTTTCAACCCTGTAAAAAATTTTAGAAGTTCAGATTTTTTAATATTAATACGGATTAATTTACTTATTTATATAAAAATATGTATAGTCTTTTGTAATAACTGGAAGTGTAGAGTCTTCGGCGATTGACCTACTTTTATTATTCCGGCCTGAAGAATGTAATTATATTGTAATTTTTAATACAGATTAATAACTAACTTAATTTTTACATAATTATGTAAATAAATGAAAATAAAAAGAATTTATGTAGAAAAAATGAGTGATACGCGTAGTAATTCGTTTGTACCCAGTAAGTGCTAATAAGTGTACATTAGTTGTTACTATGCCAGCATAATAATAGTTACCTACTGTCAAACAGAACTGTTGTCAAACATTAAACGTATCTCGCAGTAACAAAACCACTTGATTTCAAGTGTCTGCCAGTGACGTGATGTCTGTAGGTACATTGAACAACAAAAGTGTAGCGAGAGACGCAACGGTTGAGAGGTGTACTGTATGCTGTAAGGCAGACAATAACGTGGTATCGATTTCTGTGTAAACGTTCGCTTTCGTATTGTTTACTGCCAGTTAATGCTACCGGCTTTTTGATGTATTGTGTCTTGCGAGGACACGAGCCGTGCAACAAGATCGTCTGTTTGTTTACGAGGAAATTTTTAAGTATACACAGTAAATATTACTACAATATGTAGTCACAAACTTAGTATCAAACAAAAATTTTACCGACCAAGTTTTTTTCTGACGTCGTTCACGCGTTGTTTTTTTTTTTGAAATAGGAATTATAATTGTATCCGTAGTATACGCGATAGGGCACGGCAAAATTCAACATTCGACTTTTACAAAAATCATTTTGGAATACTTATAACCCTGGAAAGTAGCTTAAACACTACTTTAGTTTAATTCAACCCAGAGAGTATTGAATAATTTTGTGTGAGATTCGAAACGACAATACAAATATAAACAATATTGAGTGACTCAGATTAAAGACTAATAGATGTAATATCTGATATTACTAATACCTACAGATAGAACGTCTCATTATTTAAAATTTGTCAATCAGATTTTGTTTTAAGTCTTCTTCTTCTCTTCTTTTTCTTCTTCTTCTTCTTCTTCTTCTTCTTCTTCTTCTTCTTCTTCTTCTTCTTCTTCTTCTTCTTCTTCTTCTTCTTCTCTTTTTCTGTTCTTCAAGGATTAGATTATATAAGCTTGTTTCGGCACCCATCTCATCCTCGGACGACCAACGTCTCTTATACCAATGGCTTTATAGTTCAGTGCCGCTTTCGGCAATCGATCCTCTGTCATTCTTTGCAGATTACCCCACAATTGTCTTCTGTGAATTGCAATAATTTCATTTATATCCTTTACTTCGAGTTGTGCTCTGTTATCTTCATTCCTTATTCTATCTTTCAATGTATAATTTAAAGTATTTTTAAGAAACTGCATTTCAGCACTCTGAATCTTACCGCTTTCCGTTTTGTCATGACCCACGCCTTATTTACGTAAATCAAGGTGGGTATTGCATTTGTCTTATAAAATTTAATTCTTGTGGTGTGTCTTGTTTTTTTTCTTAAGATTTCTATGAATCGTACCACAAATATTCCTAAATTTTCTCTTTTATATCATATTCAGATTCATAGCTTACTCCACAGCCGAGATATTTGATACGGCTCACTTGTTCTAAAGTGCTGTTGTTTATAACTATCTTAGTCCTCACTGCATATTTACCTTTAAAGGCCATGGTTTTGGTCTTTCTTACTGCAATTGTCACTCTCTTGCCACTTCCTGTAACTGAAATATAGCTCTTTGTAAATCATCCTCATTTTCCTGAATAAGAACTGTCATCCGCATATAGCAGGGAACCCATACAAATTGATTTGTTAAGCTGTATTCCCCAAGTCACTCTGGATTTCCATGCCCTCAACATGTCGTCAATGAATATATTAAACAAGGTTGGGGAAACACAGCTTCCCTGCCTAACTCCCTTATTTATTGGAATGTCACCTGAGAGCCTACCATTTAGATCCAAGACTACAGACGTACTTTTATAAAAGATCTTAACTTGTTGTAAGTTTTCTTAAATACATCTTTATTTATTTTTCTGACTTTTTAAGTTTAATTACGCTAATTTAAAATTTCAGTATCCATAGCACCTTATTTTTAAAATATCAGAATGTCTTGCGTATTGGGAGAAAATACTTTAATCATGCTAACCATGAACTAAAACCTTCAAGTAGTGAAAATTCTATTACTAAAATAATAAAATCGTCAAAATATTTAGCAAAAAAAAAAGGGAATAACCACTCGCGTGACTTTACACAACTTGTTAAATATTACGATTATTTTCTAAAACTTCCGGGCTGAAAGGCCGTGGTCGATTGCTTAAAATGCTGCTAAACGTTTCGGCCGCACCACCGGTGGCCATCTTCAGTAGCAAAAGAAAGAAATGTGTTCGAATAGATGATACGCCGAACACGTCTCCCAATGGACTGGGAACAAGCAACCAGTATATATGAAAATAACCAGTTGCTTGTTCCCATTCCATTGGGAGACGTGTTCGGCGTATCATCTATTCGAACACATTTCTTTCTTTTGCTACTGAAGATGGCCACCGGTGGTGCGGCCGAAACGTTTAGCAGCATTTTAAGCAATCGACCACGGCCTTTCAGCCCGGAAGTTTTAGAAAATAATCGTAATGACACCGGCCGTGAAAGCCTACGCACTAAGATTGTTAAATATTATTTTTAAAATGTCTCATGCTTATACACACTTTCTGGCCCGTTGTTTACCCGATAGAACAAACAATATTAACACACTGATTAAAAACAAAAGGAAATCTGTTTTAAATGAAAGCTCCCCGCTTTTGGCGAAACTGAACGTGGTTTGTCATAGACATTTCATCAAAATTCTTTCTGTTTTCTGCTATACGTAAGCCGGTAATTCTGCTTCCTTAAATAGGTGTAACCTTCGTGGCAAAAATTTCCAACCCCCTTTTGCTTCTTTTTACTGTTGCTGTCTTTTGAGTCAGAAACGTTCAAAGTCTACATTATACTGTCAGACAATTGGATCGATAGTCTTTGAACAGGAATATAAACGACAAGGTTTAGGATGTGTCAAGCAATTAATGTATACTGAAATTTTAATAATAATTTCTCACCTTGTTTCGTGGGATTTATTATTGTTATGTATTATGACTAAGATAACTGGGTTCGCTTTATTCCGGATTCAAGAGCACAGATATCCTGACAAGTAAAAGTGAAGGCTGTTTTCCCAGATGAATTATGTCATTATACAGACAGATAAAGTTTCAACAAAAACAAAATTTTGTCTTCAGTTTTATAATATCATCACGTCTCTTTTTATTTGTTTAATCCCGCAAAATATGAAACCGTATCCAAATGGAGATGCAAACTCTAATCAATAAAATAATTTAAAAAATTGATAAAATGACACTTTATTCAGCAACACGTTATCTAAATTCACCGACCAAACTTTTAGTCAGTAGAGTTAAACTGTAACAGTTTAACAGGTGTGCCATCAAAGATGTAATCATGCAGATCAAGGTCAAAAGTTTTAATTTTATATTTACATATTACCTCTCGAATTGATTTCCAGTATCATCTGTCGCAGATAAAACCAATGGGTAACCTTCATAAAATGTATTCTTGCTTCATAAATCAGCTAGCCCTACGTTTCCATGACATGCGTCACAAAGATGATAACGCTCAGTTTTTCCCATATGATGCCATTTAAACCGAAATAGGCTATAACAGTTCCAACTTTTTCTAAATTCTATTAAAATGAATTCATAAAATAAAAACTTAGCAGGTACTATTTAGCAACTTTAAAAGTGTTTAATTTGTGTTACTAACGTTTTGTTTTGTTTTTGTAGGCTAGTTTGTAATGCCTGTGTCGTCTGCAACCTACGCTTCAGTAATGTTTACACGTTGGCAAACTGCAAGCTACGACAAACGTATTTTTTAGTAAACGGCAAACGCATTTTTAGTGAACAGTTTTCAGGTGAAAAGCTAACGCATCGCCCTATGAGGCAGTAAAACAGTGACAAGTTTTATTAATACTTGTATCAAATTTAATTAAACGGTTCACTTAATTTAATATTAAATTCAACAAAGTTTCTAACTGATCTTTCTGGCATAATCAGTTACTTAATGTTCGCAGCAAACAGTAACAGTCACTAAATTTATGAAGTTTATTAAATTATGGAAGAACAAATACTAAAAGTTACTTTCTACTAATTACAATGCAAAAACTTATCTCTGCGAAAGTACTGATTAACTGATCTTGCTGCCCTTACAGCTTCCTGTAGAAATAGTGGACTACAGAATTTGTGAAGTCGAGACGCTTGAAAAAACTTCAGATATCAGATTTATTTCGACTGACGTAAAGGATTCGATAATATGTTCATGCTGTTTACTAATTATTATCCATCAGATAAGTATTTATCGAGTAGTCAGATTGCATTGGCGGTCAATGTTACTAGTGGTCCCATTAGCTTTTTCGTCGCCGTGACAATATTACTTTAAACTCTATAACTGAAAATCAGTTTTTCAGGTTTTGATAAATGTCTGAGTTACACAACATAAGGAGCACTTGGTTTTGTGGGTACGTGGACAATAAGGCAAGTACGTAAAACACTGATTTCGCAACGTGTTATAAACAAGCTATTGTCTACAAACTTTGTTTAAGAGTTATTTTAGCAGAGAAAAATAACTAATTTTGCTCACCTTTCAAATTGATCATTAGTATGATAAGGAGTTGTTTACGAACAATACTGCATGTGATGTTATTTGCAAAAAGCTCATTTGAAAAAGAAAAATGAGACTTTCTTGAAAAATGAGCGATTCCGATATTTTTAGTAATTGTGGAATAAGCTTAATTAAGTTGTAATTATTTAGAATAAAGAAATATTTGGAAAACAGTTTCGTAAAAAATAACGTTAAATACACTGAATAATTGTACAAAATAGAAAGTTTACCCATGATTATGAATTTACATACTGTTGTAATAGTGTACACGTTACATTTAGTAATACATATACCTAACTTAACAAATCTAAAAACACAATAAATTAACACTTGGGAATTAAAGTATGCGATAGTTTAATTTAACACCGTGTGATTGTTGGGCTAAATAAAAGCTTAAGTTCATGCACATTAATTTTATAATACAGAAATTAGTGCATTTGATACCACAGGCATTTTTACGTTAATGTACTAAATAAAATTAATTTACAGACTGTAAGATTAACAAGCAAAGAGACAATTACAAGAAACGTTATCCCTATTCTATCAGTTTCCACAGCAACCGGCACGCTTTTCGATGTCCAGACGTTCCCATCAGTCTTGTCTATACCTCTCAATTCCTTATATCAAGTTTAATCCTCTCGTAATCAACTTAATTCTTTCAGTTTATGTTTTTTAATCTTTTGGTGTCATTTCTTTCCCAGGAAGACATTGACAGTTTTTCAGTGTCAATAACAGTTGTTTTCTTTTGATGTTATTATTTACGATCTCCTTATTACCCACTATTCATCAGACACTCTCTGTGCTTAATATTCTTACGACAGTCGCACGAATCGTCGTGTTAAAACTGTGGAATTCATGTAACTAAACAGCAGAAAATTGCTTCTTAGAATTTTAATAACCGTTTAATACAAACAAAACAAAAATAAACAGTTGTATAGTATATAGCAATTCTCCAAACTTACTTTTGTTCAACATACGCTAATGTAACACACGATACGTTTATCGCTATTAATTAATTCATTAAGACTATCGCAATACACACGTCATTAATTACGAATATCCGCATACTATAGTTCACTATAATCGCTTTGCACTAATTACACACTGTTTCGCCGTATAACAACTGACTCGCAGCGTTAGAAATGGTAATTTTTATACTTTGTCTATGTCGTTTAGGTCGTGATAAGATTAATATGGATGCCGACAGAATAATCGATAAGTGTCTGGAAAGATCGGGAACAACGCGTAATGCTGCCGCTCACACAAAGCGTCACGTAGCATATTCTGCAATGAGCTTGCACTACGATATCTTAAAACATTTTTTTTTAACAAAAACTACCAGTCTTGGTGTTTGTACAAAATTTAAATGGTACGCTCCATGCACAATACAAAAAATGCGTTTCGGCGAACATAATATAAGTTAATTAATAAAAGAAAGTTACTGTAAAAAAAAGACTGAATTTACTTTGCATGAATATTTTACTAACGTGTTTTCTAGTTAAACTTTTTATTACTTAAGTATAATTTATGGTAACCGACAGATGAGTTGCGATGTAATAAAAACTAGTTTACGGCGTAATTAATCACGTAAATTATCGTATGTAGATGTATCGTAAGTCTGATAAACGATATAAGTAACTGTGCAGCTGTAGTAGTAATGACGCTATTGTTATGCAGCGTCATGTAGCGATTGTTTGTGCACTGCGAGAACTCAGTCTCATTAATTGATCTCTGAAGTGCATTTGCATTTGATTAACTGGATTACATTGGCTATGTTTCATACTGCATAGTGTTATCATACTAATACAACAATAATAGTGTCGCTGATGATTCTGTCCACAAACTCTGACTTCTCGCCTGGTTAAGCCTATGACGTCACTTGCTCCCGTCTCATCGTCTATACGATCGCATCAAATGATGTTCTCTCATTTCGCGCATTTGCCTCTGTACGTCTTCGTTAACGGCACTTACCAAAGTTACTTATTCTTTATTTGGTACATTTTATAATGTTTCCTATTTATTATTGTGTTTTATCTGATCATTCATTGGCACACAATTTACTGTACTGTATAGTAGATGTGCAACCGAACACATGCAGGAACGGGCAATTTGGCCAAACGATGAAGGAATGGAAAAAGGCTGTGCAATATTCACCGTATCTTGTTAATATTGCTACGTGAAAAAAGATATTAGGAGATGGGCGAGATATTAAAAATTCTGACAACTTAATAAAACTGGAATCTGGTTTAGACAGTAAACATATTAAAATAAAGTTTTGAAAGGAAATAAAAAAATATTTAGAACTACTGAGCTCAGTGACTTGCAGTACCCTACTCACTCACTGTTCTTAATAAAAATACATTTATTATTAATATGAGACGTAGAAATACATTTATCATTAAGTTAAATTAAAAACTGTAAATTTCAATTTTTTAAAGCTGTGAGCAAAGTTCTTTGTAAGATTCATAGCGTTAATCTAGAAATATCACGATGAAATGACCATATACCCTTTCTTATCTATAATGTGTTTTGTTTTTAAATTGTTAAAATTTTTATTGTTCTTACATAAGCCTACATGTAGGCCTACATAATGAAGACGTTACAAATAATATTCTAAGTATTAAAGTTAATTATTATACTAAAACATTTTTTTAATGTTGTAATGGACTGCAGTCATCTCATAACTGCTCTTCATATATTTTTACAATTTTTGATTTCTATTTTTTGACCGTGATGCTCTTAAACTTAACAAAATTTTGAAGTACACAACACTACATTCGGGCTTGGGGTACAATTCTCTCTAGTCTGATAGACGGTATGGAAATTTATCAATTTTGTTAATATTTTGACTTTTTTGGTCCCTGGTATCCCAAATTTTTGAATTCCTAATACTGAACGCACGTTCAGATTTTGGTTTATAAATTCTACACTACTCTATAATTTAATGATCTACGCATTGACTCGAATTTTTATTTATAAAGTGTTAACCCTCTTTTTGGCTCTGGTTCAAAACATTTTGACATTTTTAGAACTGAACACTATTTTAATATGTTGTTTGAAATTTCCTTCAATTTGATACCCTTTTTTGAGTTTCCGCGGTTTTTTTTAAATCTGGACCCTTAATATTTTTGCCTCCCTTTTTTGGGAGGGTCACTTTGAAACACCATAGAGATCTGTCGGATAAAAATATGAACACGGTACGTTTTTACGAAAATTGGTTGGTGTATTGAAATGTAATCATGAGATATACCCAAATAATAGATATATACATAGACAGTCAGACAAATGCCAAACGTTCAAGTTGAAACTCCCTTCGCCTATTAAATTATATTAAATTGAAAATAAAATTAATTTAACTTTAAAGTAAAATAAAATATAATTTAATTATAGAATTTGCTTTAATGAACTCAGCAATGTTGCAAAACTAATTGAATTAGGAAAGGTTCTAATCATATGAAGAATCGCGCTAACACCTTTAGATTCCATCACGCGTTTTACGTTGTCTAGGAAACATATTCCGATTATTGTTGCTATTGCCATCAAACATTATAAAAGACAAAAACATAGGTCTAGGCAGAAACGTTTATTTAGACATTTTAAAAATCTTTTTGAATGTGTGGTTGAAAATAAACTACAGAAATCCTCGGAAGTTTAGGTGTTAACTTCTAATATTTTTAAAGACAGTTTAGGGAATTATTAATTTCTTAAGACTATTTCTGGAAACTAATTTTAATTTTAGTCTTACAAATAAATTAAATATAAAGAAATTAAATTGTAAATCACTTTTGTTAGTTTGTCTTCATATTCCAAATTTAAAACGTTTGATTAAACTTTTATTTTCGTTCCTAAATTGTGTTATAAAGTTAAAACAAAATTTAACAGGTTGACACCTGCTAATAAAGTTAAAAAAGAACAACACACAGGCAATATGAAACAGTAAAGCTGAAGGTCATACCTGTAAGATGGCAAAGTGAATGAATAGTTAAACAAGGAAGTGAAAGCAATTATGGTCAACATTTGGATAGCATATGATTTCTACAACTGGTACCTGGATGACACTCGCGTATTCAGTATGTCTCCTGTACGTATTCCTGTTTTCTTAAGAGTATAACATTCAGGTCTAGTCAATATAAATTATTTAATGTGTAAATATTTATATGTGAATTATCAATTATTTAGAAAAGGACTTTTTATTGAAAACATTTTTGAATTAAAAAAATGTTTTTTTTTATTGTAGACGAGCACAAATTAATGTTTTCATTGTATACTGTATCAAGTTATCATTAATTGAAGTTATTCAATTTTAAGCTATACAAATTAAGTAATTACCATTCACGACGCTAACGCGCGATCGCGCACACACGTACGCAGTATGTTGTCTCTTATTTTCTATCTGAAATAATATTTTTTCCCAACAAATGTAATCGAATAACTGGCGTGAAGTTTGTTTCATGTTTCAGTGTTCTACTATTTTCCACATAGTATATTCACTTCGTATGTTGCTATTGAACAGAGTCAAATATCGAGACTTGCGGCACTCGTATCGCTTTGCTTTTACCAAGTAAAATCGATTTTTAGAAAAATTCTCATCTCTTGTGTCAATGCGATACGCGTCTCTGTACAGTATTCCACCGTACTACTATTTGGTAGAAAAGTTTTAAAAACACTGAAACAGTGTTGATAAGATGTCACTGTATTTAATATTTCTAGACTAAATGGGAAGACGAAATACAATTTTATTTTTGTACTAACATAATGGCTTCAGTGTCTTTATTAGGTATAATGAAGAACTGCCAATAGTCGAACAGAGATGCGAAACTTCGGAGTGTAAAAAGGACAAAAATTCATGTGGTTAGTGGTTGCACGATTGTAAACTCGGGCATCACATCTGTGAATACAAAATCATGGCGGATGACCACATGCAGCATGGTAGCTGGAACCCTCTACACCTGTAACAGCAGACAGACAGTAAAGGTTTCATTCTATATAATGTCTAAAGTTAAAAAATATAAGAAGAAAAGGCTTTGTATGTTCCTGCAGGAGGAATAACACATTAAGAACACTTACATACTAATAATTTGACATTAGATTTAATTCAGTAATACAATACATTTAATATATTAAATGTTAGGATGTGAATTAAAAAGTATCAACTTAGTGTTTGATCCTTTAAAGTCGATTAAATGGATTTGAAGGTACAGATGTTTATAAATACTTCGTTTAAACTTTAATTATACTTGTGTACGTGTAGAATTAGAATGGTGAAAAAATTTAGATGAGACAAATACCATATGATTCACTCTTTTTTAATTCCTTCAGAATAAATGAATTCAAATAAATTGAAACTGGTAGAATGCAACGTTTTGTTAGCGTTACGTAATAAAAGCAACAAAAATGACACTTAACGTACCTTATTTAATATTTTTTTAAATATTATGTATACAGTATTAATTATTTTAAAAATAAAAACTGGCATTTTGATGTTTGTTTGGTTAAAATTGATTATTTCGTTTCGAAGCTATAGAGGTTGAAACAAAATGTCCAACGCTAGAAACATTATCCTCCTTGATCCTGCGCAGTTGGGTAAAATAAAGTCTAAAATATATTTGTAACCTGTGACAGTCGGGGGCCAAAACTGAATCGTTTGATATCTGACTCATGAAAATCGCTTTCTGGAAGGACGCAAAGGGACAAACTTACTTGGGAAAAGCATTACCCTTCTTTACGTGATGGCAGACGGGTAAGACAGGTTTCAAGATTGGAGTGATAGGGAGGCTTGGAGAGTGACGGCATAAGCTGTATCGTCTCGTTCTGTGTCTGTATGTCTATCTGTTTGTTTGTTTGTCTGTCTCATTTTCTCTCTTCCCATCATTATTTCTCTATATCAATATATAGAACAACAATCTCTGTATAAGACAACAATGTCTGTTATCTCTGTATAAAACAACAATTTAATGACTTATTTATTCGAGTGCAAAGTCCTAGCCAATAAATTGTTTAAATTTTCTTCATCATGTTCGGCAATTAGAAATAAAAAATGCTAACATACGATACGGATATAGTTGTTTTTGTGTCTGTTTGAGTAATCCTACCCGTGCGCTTTTACTTCTTACACGTTAGCGAGTGCATCAAGTCCATAAAATTTTATCAATCTGCTTGTTATACTTTATTTTAAAGTTGTATTTTGCAGCAGACACCAGTTTATGACAGAGATCCAGAAATGTATTACATACGGCGCGTGTAGCGTGTGCGTTCTTCAAACAAACAAACTTCATAGTGCTTAAGGTATTAACTTGTATTTCATCTATAAAAAACTACAGTTTTCCTTTGAAATTTAAAATTTTGTTTGGCGTCAAAATTTACGACATTTTTTTTTAAATATTTTTAACTTCACTTACTACTGTATCGCCAGGGGAAGAATTCTGTGCTCTTGAAAATGCATACTTATCTTTTGTAGTTGAAACTGAGGTAAACATTATGAATTATAAATAAGAAAACACTAAACATCTGAACAAATCATTGCACATTTCTCTACAATTTTAATAAATTAAAAGTGCTGTTTTCATAAACAATCTCCGGTCTCATCGGCTATTTCAGAAAAGAGTTTGCATATCTTAGTGAGAATGTGTAGTATTAATTTTTTTGTGCGATTAATTTTTCATACAAAAAATAGATTATATTCTATTTAACTGAAACTGTTTAAGTATAAAATATATATTGTATAAAAGTTTGGTTAGCAATTTTTTAATACATTTTAAAACGTCTTGATAAATTTTGAGACATGCGAAAACTCATTATATGTTGAACGTCTTTATAGACGTTCTCAACCTTTTATGTGGAATCAGTAATACTATTTTGAATAGTCTAATATTATATTTCTTGTAGTACTTGATAGCACTTTTATTTACAAATATATAAAGTTTGTATAATGCAAGTGGTTTAGTATTTTGTATAATGCAAATTCAATACTTTGTTCTCGTACAAATTTCTGTTGTGAACAAAATGTTACTTTTGCAAAGTGTTTGTTTTTTTAATTTAACTGCATGTGTTCAACATTATAATTAACGATTTTATTTTACTGTATTGGAAGTGAATATGATGATTACATAGTTGCCAGATTTCACCAGTTGTTTCAATTTTACTAATCTCATTGTACCCTAAGCTTGTAGTAAGTAAATGAAATTATATCGTTACCTTGAAATCTATTTTTAATGAAAAGAGTGGTTATTAGACATGCGCTATTGAAACGGAATAACAGTCGACCGTATACTCTTATACGACCCGTTTTTCTGAAGAACAAAGTAAACATTAGTTACGGTAAGGACGCGCAAAAGAAATGTTTGTAACGGTATGAACGCAGGTCTCTGCAGAATAACAAACTTACTGTTATGCAATTTTAAATTTAGTATTTACGTTAGACAATTATACGTCATGCAGTAGCAGTATAGAGTTTTAGAGATTATTATTTCTTTGGTGGGAGGCTGGGTATGCGGTTAACGCCAAGGTTCATGCGCTGTAGTTTGAATCGGATCAAAGCCAAAATTTTTACTACTCCCAGAAAACAATACGTTCTTCTTTTTGACCGTTTGACCAGAGCAAACAACAAGACGACATCTACATCAGAAATTCATCTGTACTGTGTACTATATACTCTGCTGATTACTTTCTGTCGGTGTTCATTCTAAACATGGAGACGTGAATAGTGAGATTAGGTTGTAAACAAAGATTCGTCAGTGGATTTTGTATTCAGCGTTCTTCTTAAATTCAGGAACACAGAGATGTGAGGTTTCACACTTGGTAAGTGATTCTGCTTATGGTAAGTGATTCTCTTTATCCGCTATGATATACGATTCTTGCTAATTGATGAACTGGAAAAGCTTATTATTTTTTGCTGAAAAGTTGATAACATAAGATTCTTATCATTCTTCTACAGTCTCTCGGTATAGGGACATTTATCCTGTCCGATTCATCGTCTGTACGATGAGTGTGGTAAGATTAAGTATGATTGTAATGTTTGCTTTATGCTGTGTATTTAATTATGTGATGATCTGTCAAAATTCTTATCAAATGGCAAGAGATCTTGTGTTCATTCCTATTTTCCTATTTAGATACCCTTCGCAATTCTCGTCGTTTGATTATAGACCAATCAGGTAGATATTATGGGTTTGAAGTTAATCAGTAACTTTTTAGTTTTTTGGAACCTTCCTATATCAGCAGATATCAGATCTTACTCAGCTGCTTGATACCTTAGTCGCGAGGAGGAGTCCGGTTAATTTGAGAAAGCATGTTTGGAAGTACGTAACACCACTGAGGATCAAGATGTTTTATGCTAACGCTTTAAAAACAGATGAGATGATAATTAAAGTGTGAGTATTATTTATTTCAAATACACAAGTAGAGATAGTATGTGTTAAATTAGTAATACAGAAATCAAGGGGCGAATTTAATTAGATTTTGATAAAAACTAATTAAAAATTTAATTATAAATATATACAAACTTCTCTATTTACAAAATATAAGATCTATGACCATAATTAGATGCTTTTAAAATCTAAATTGTAGACATTTCCACAAAACGGCAACGTTATAGGAAACAAAGGAAATGAGACGGTGTGTATGTCAGTTTGCCATACCGGCTCTGGTTTCAAATGCTGTTTACCGTTAGTTCTGAAAATACTACCGCTTCCGTGAAAGCCTATCAATTCTGTGAAATAACATAGAGTTGAATTGGCGTGAAATCGCTACTAAACATTGTCCAAATCTAGAAGGCAGTGTCACAAGGGCCTGTTAGATGTTCGTTTACTCGCGAAACTAGGTTATATTGTCACCGTGTCGTGAGTAGTTAAGAACTGCTACTGATATTTTAAGCAAACTGTGTTTCAAATTAGTAAAATAAAATTCAGCCGTTTTTTTTAACTTTTAGATAATTTAGTTACTCGTTATTTAATACCGTTGCTTTGTCCTTGTGCTTAAAATTTTCAGAGAGGATAAAGTCCTGACCAAAAGTAAAAACAAAAATTAACTTGTTTCTAAAGATTCAATCAACTGACCCATACTAAGTTAGAAGGCTCTACGTTTTCGTTTGAAGTTTTCTTTTCACATTGTTAATATTTTCAAGGCTGTGCTTTGGGAACATTGTGACCAAATATATCGTCTCTCTAGTCACTTTTACCATTTTCTACTGGCGATAGGCATTGCACTAAATTTAATTAAATTACTTTACAGCACAAGCGCAGTCTATGTTGTCAAAAAAATTATATGTACAAACGTGTCACGAATGTTTGTGGAAAAAGTAGTCAGATATTAATCTTAGGCAGTATTATAAATTAAAGTAGAATTGTTCAAAATAACTGCGGTGTGGAACGTTCCATGTCATACAATCAACTAATGGATAGTTAATAAATTAAACTCGTTATGTGTTGTAAAACATTAAACACAAACGGCTGGAACACTACCACTTGTGTGTAAGTACTTCCCGTTGCTGTAGGTAGCTCGCATAACAATAACAGGAGAGGCTTTGAAAGCATGTATTGTACATAACAGTCAACACGTGTGCTTTACGGAGGAATAAAGCCTACAATATCGGGCGTCCTGATGGAGAATGTATGGGCCCACTGTTGTACCAACCTGAATAGAAATTGAACAGTGTCTCAAAGATGCGCAGTGTATAAACACCTAGTTGCGAGGCTAACAAAATTTTCATTTGTTTCGCACATGCGCACAACAGTCTTGTACAGCGTTTTATAGTGCGACCATCGGCTGCAAAACGACTGGAGAGAACAATAGAAGCATGTGTGTGACAGAGATGGAGATAATGTGGAAGGAACAAGGTGAACTGTTATCGCGTTGTCTTCCCTCTCTCCTCTCTAGACAACTTAGCTATACTTGTGGGAGTACTTCATTCGCTGGATCGACGCATCTCAACGTCCAAGAAAGGCTGTCACGTTTCTACGATATTAAATTGCACATCCGAGCTGACCTTCCACATGCACTAATGAAACTACACTGAATATTTGCAGATCTTACACTCACTGTGAAATTGCCACGAGGAGCTTACAAAAACTAGATACATTCATGGCTAAAAAAGTGGCGAATGGAAACCAACTAAGAAAATTTGTACAATCGACAGTAACTACCGACGAGTGACTGATTGCTCGTCTGCAAGACTGATCGGAAAACAATTACAACGTGCAGAGCATGTGAAATATCTCGCTACGCGGCTTGATCGGAGGATGACGTGCAAAGTGCATATACTCGATAATGAAAATCGATCATGGAAAAAACGTGGTTAGAAACTAAGGCAGCTGTACTAAATTATGCTGAGGAGTTGAAATAAGCAAGTCTCTTGTGCAACAAGCAACTTGAGCAGATCTAATAAGTTGCAAGCCTTTCGTTAACTAATTCTAGGCACCCTCACTAGCTGGTTTAACCAAGAAAATACGAACCCACCAACGAGGGACGTTTATATTTCTTTAGAACTTGATAGTATGCTCCAGCTATTACAACGAAAGCAGCAGGAGCACAGTATCGTCATCCGTAGCTGTATCGTTACTGTTGCGGGATGCAAGCAGCAAACGTTCTGCAACTTTGTTCCCACCACTGTTGCGGCGCGCTGCAACAAAATCCCCAACACGCTCCTGCGGTACAAAAGGATGAAAACAAAATTTTACATTAGCATGGGGAAGGATAGAAGGACCAGATCCCTAGCGAAAAGTTCCTCACAGACACTTTGTATGGCTACAGTCATAAACATGTAAAATCAGATAATGTGAACAGATGCAAAAACTTCCCCTAATAACCTGCTCGCTGCAGCACAGCATAGAGAGCTAAGAAAATTAATAGCCTGTATAAACACACCCTCCCTCCTCATAACCCCTCCCCCTCACCCTCTCCCTCTCTCTCCCTCTCCCTCTGTTTCTCCTCCTCTTTATTCCTAAACATATCTCATGTGCGTTAAGAACGTTGCCACAGGTGGACTGCAAATTAGTGAACTAAGTTACTGGTAAACGAGGAATAAACGAGGCTGAATAGATTAACTATTTGTAAATTTGAATAAATTAACAATCCTATGAGGCTTAATAAGTTAACTGTATTCTTCTATTTATAAATGCTGCTGTAAACAAAAAAACTACTCTTTAAATAACTAGAAACGCGCTTGGTTTAATTATTTGTAACTTATAGGGTAAGAACGTTTTCGTGTTCGACGAAAAAATTATAATTCCAGTGTAATCGACTTCAGAGTTTGAGTTTTGTTTGCAACAGGTAGGCCTAATTACCAGCAAGTCAATCACTTCACTTCCAGAGTAATTAAAGTGAATGGGGAAATAATACCCATTATCGTTGATTAGTTGTAATGGGAATCTAGATCACCGTTTTTTAGGATATTATTGAAGAATATACCTTGTCCTGAAGTCATAGCTGAAGCATCGTTCCTTTTTTTCTACCCTCGCTTTAATCTGATTAGTTGTCAGTTCTCCATCGGCTTTTGTTAAAAGACAATTTCTTTATCGTTATCTTCTTACTATTACTTTATTTTTTGTTTAATTCATAAAATGCAGATTGATTTTCTTAACGCTATTTTACACCATACTGTGTCTTGTTAGATATTTACAACAAATATATCTTTCATATTTATGGCGTTGTTTCCTTCCTATAATTTATCATATTGATCTTTTCTCGACTATTATTTAGCGTACGTCTTGTGAAAAAGTTATATATACATGGGCGCGTGCACATCATATATAATATATAAATATAGTATATTATATGTAACACATTTATAAATATTATATATATTCCTAACAATAATAAACTTGTGGTAAAAACACACATTTATACAGTTATACAGTTCCTGTATGAATGATATATAACATAATAATTACTTGGAAGGTAAATTATTTCTAGGTGTTCACATTATTATTAACTAGTAGGTTCAAATTTCACAGTAAGGTACAACTTTACTTTTTAAAATGTTGATAATTGTTTTCTTACATTTTAATTATGCCTTCACGTTCACTTGATATACTAAAATGGACTCATATTTAAAGTAAGTAAATAGTTTGAGAATCGCAAAAACTAATAAATAATAATATTTAGTCAGATAACAGAGAGAGAGAGAGAGAGAGAGAGAGAGAGAGAGAGAGAGAGAGAGAGAGAGAGAGAGAGAGAGAGAGTACAGGGAATTCACATAGAGCATTAACATAAGTGGATTAAAAACACAATGAAATAAATACCGTGATACCTATTAAACTACATCTCCTCCAATCCCTCAAAACACTTTCTATGGGGAGGGAAGAGGAGGGAAATTTATGCTTCGAAAAGGGAAACCTTTGAGGATAAGCCGGCAACACTGCACATTAGTGTATGACGACAGCGAATACACTTTCTACTATTTTTGTTTGTTTGTCGGCATACACAGAGTCGGAACACAGAAAAACGCAAGTAGCTCTAATTCTCAGTTTAGAAAAGCTTTAATTTATTATTTTGTCAATAAGTAAAAGTCATTAGCCTATATGTCACATAGAAAAAATTGTTTATATAAAAAGAATGAATTCGAGTGTTTTAATGCTATAAAATAAGATTCAGTGTACAATATAGAAATAAAACAATGACTTTCTTTGGTGAAAAGACTTATTCAATTAGGAATTGAGCTAAAATGTTAAAAAAATTATTAATTAAAATAATTATTTTCTATCTTCCATAGTGCTAGTTTTTCTTTTCTTTGTAGCCTTCATCTTCAGCGTCTCACCACGTTTTATTTCACTTCGCTTCATTCTCAAAATTTGACGTTTTCACAAAATAAAAGTGATGGATTAGAATGCGGGCGTCAATTTCGGCTGAGCAAAGTAATGGCGGCAATGTGCGTTGACAGGTGGCGTTGTGACGTGAGTGTAGATTGAGTGTGTCCATAAGATCAAGTGGGCCTACCTACGCCCGTTCTAAACTGAGCCGTATACATCGTTGCCTACCGTCTAATTTTGCAACGCCTGCTACGCTCTACGTTAATTAAATGCCCGTAGAGTTATTTTATTTTTTGAACTACCTCAATATTGGCCCAACGATGTCCTTAAATTGTTTTTGCTACTATTGTATATTTCATGTAAATGTGTTAATATACTAAAACAGCGAATTTAAAAAAGTGTATATTCACATACAGTTACAATATTCACCGTCTATTGTAAACAAAAATGAAGTTGGACAAATATTATGTACAAGCCAGTTTTATTGCAATAATGTTATAATTTTTACGAACTCTAAATCGGACAATAAAAATAACATAGAAAAGTCATTTTCATCATTATTGTTATTATGTTTGCTATATGCGACCACTGGCTGATTGTGGTGTGTTTGAGATTTGTGTCGTGTCTCAGCACTAAGTTTCTATCACGTTCTCAGAAAATTTGAATAAATTTGTCAGCCAATACTCTTTATTTCCTGCGCAGCCAGCAGCCAAAACTGGGTTTTCTGTAGCATCAGCTACTTAGATATTATAAATTCTATTATAGTGTCGTGTGGTATTTTGTTATGTGTAATTTATCAATTTGTAATTTGAAATCATATTTACTATAAAATAGTTTTTATTTATTTACATATTGTTCTGCTAAACTCTAAGCGTGTACAACCTAGGGCTTTTAAAAGAAAATATATAAATTGATCTACACAATACGAGATGTCAAGATAGGAAGATCGCTACAAACTTTAGTTTCCGAATTTTTCATAAGCTGCAAACGATTTTGGTTTGAAGTATTTGAAGAAAATTATAAAAGTGTAAGCACATAGGTATATTCATAAACAATTAATCATTAAACTTAATATTATTGTGGTACTATAATTGAAAACAATTCAACACTCATGATAAATTACTATTAATAAAATTTGTCAGGATAGGACATCACTTTGCAGTAGCTGACGCTTATAAATCGATCATTGTGGTTCAATATCACTATCAGATTTCTATTCATTGTATTTTTTAAAGTAATCAGTATCAAATAATGTTATTTTCCTGCGAAGGCAATTAGTTCTTTAAATCAAACAAACAAGGAATATTGTTGAAACAGCCTAAAATTTAACCTAAGCGATTTAGAATGCTAATACGAAACTAAATTGTAAAATTTTCTACAACAAATTATATGTAGCTATTTTCAAATGTAACACTATCAATTTGAAAATAAATATTCAAACAGTCCTTATACAAAACTCCATATACACTAGTTCTTATAAATTTACTCAAATAGCGATCACCATCAACGGTCTTGACTACATCATGTAGTATGCCCACGCCTCTTTACTTATTAGGAATATGCATTCGCAATGCATTGTAAATCTTGTTTTCTTTAGTTAGTGTTAACTGTTTAATATTAATTTTGTTATGTATAAGACTATAGGTGTTCTTAGTTTATGATTTTTTTACTATAAATTGTTTGTTGTATTCATAATTGTTGAAGCTGTTGAAATAAACCAAACTGACATATAATGGAAAATTCCTCACATCACTAACCGCCATAAAAGCAAATAAAACAGTCGTTTTTGTCCGTTCCAGTAATTACGAATTCTACGTTTGCAGCTATTTAATTCCTTGTTTGAGAAATAAAAAAACTGTAACCGTTTTAAAAATTATTTATGTTACTTAGCACGGGAATTTAAAAAATATTCCAATTAAATCCATTGCAGTCCCAGACATTAGAAGTACAGGACGCATGCCATCTCCATTTTCTAAAACTTGATGGTTTTAATTATTTTTTTTTTATATTCTAAATAGGGATCATAGTCAATATAGATCAGGGTACGTTGTTCCAGCTATATCAGACTCGGACACTGTGGTGAAGTTAACTTCACCAGCTGATGAGGCAAGATACCTATTGGGCTCAAAGTTGAGCTGGACTTGAAGGGAAAATGGTGCACCTAGGACGCATCAGACCCACGATATCCCGTTTGCCAGAAGTGTCTACTATTTCGCTGCTTATTTCGTAATTTAGTTTAGTCATGTATGATTTCAATAATTAAAATGCAGGCATAACGAACATTTTTGATCGTTTGCATGTACTACAATGACATGCTCTGTATGAGTCATACAATACGAGTCAAGTCGTATAAAATAAATAACAAATACACGTTCATTGGCGTGATGATGTAAAGAGTAACCATATAGGCCTGGACATTAGGTTTGTATTGCACTCTGGCGTGTATCACTGGCCCCTTACTAAAGGGTGCGAAACAATACAACACATTTTATCATATTCGGCGTGGAATGTAAATATGGCGAAATGACAACATTTTCCTGACGTTTTCAGTGTTACTGTTCATCTTGTCATTTGAATTAGCAGTCTCTGTAATTCCAACTTTGTCGTCTTTACTTGCTTATCTGCTACTTGTTATGTTCCAGATGAGGCCTTTCAGTGTTTCCACCATTTTCAAGTCCTAAACTACGACAGTGGTGGTTTAGGTCTTGTAAATGGTGGAAACACTGAAAGGCCTCGTCCGGAAAATAAGTAGCAGTTTAGCAAGTAGCCTATTCACGACAAACTTGAAATTTTCAGAGTTAAATTTGAATTTTCCGATACAACTGTGACATTAAAACGGTACGTAAGTGTTTGAAGAACAACCGTACTGTTGTCTCAGCTTTTCTGAGGAGGTAATTTTGTCACTCACGTATTTCTGCGCTTTCGGTAGTTGTCAGACTCACCACCAAAATGTTGCTCCAGCTTTTGTCAAGCTCATTTTTGAGAACAGACATTAACAAACTCATCATTTAATTCTAGTCAACACTACAGAGGTTACTTACCGGATGTAATATTGGACTCATACATAGAGGTCTTATACTCTGAACATGATAATATTGTAGGACACCTTTGACACCTGATTGACTAACAAGGGTATTCAATTTTAAATTTGTATAGAAACGTTAAACGTTTGCAAGTTTAAGTTGCATTATATAGTCGACAATACCACTGGCTTCCTCTGTAAAAAAAAGACACCGACATATGTTTATAAAGTATATTTAGTTAAATTGATACATATTGTTTAAAATAATATTATGTACGTTAGTTATATATACTGTGAGTAGTAAAACTACAATATATTCAATAACACTTATTAAAAACGATTATTTAAAGACTTTAATCTTATGTATATAGAGATTGTAGAGTATAACCTTGAAAACAAAATTTTTTGTATGAATCTTCGGAACACAAACACAAAATCATCTTGATACAGACAAATTTTGCTTAGTTACGTTGTCAAGAAAACGGTGCTCAAAGAGATAAACAGCGAAAGTAATGAAAAAGTAAACGATCTTGTGAATCACGTTTTGTTTTACTAAGAGCGTAGGTACGTTAGCCTTGAATATGGTGGTCAAGGGACCAGACGACCTAACTCTTCTGATAACTGTTATTATTTTTACAACCATAATTTGTATGTGTCTGTCTACTCCTGTAAGTCACAGGCGGAGAATAGGGTCTTCATCCTAGAGGTTTTCTACTTTTCACATGAATACAGTAAGACGGATTTAACAATAGTATAGAACATTGTCTTCTTCATATTTGACGTTACACGCAGATTATTCCATATTGCAGATTCTGACTTTGCAGATTTGTTCGATCAGGTCTTCTCTATTTTCGTACCCCCTATATTTTTTGTAATGCTTCCCAAATAAGAGAACTTATTTACATCTTTAACTGGTTGAATAAATAGCCTACTAGGTTTTGTGCAAAATCAAAAATACTAATAACTTTTTTATTACCTTGTTAATTATATCGTAACAATCAGAATGTAAAACAAGGCTTACCAAACATTTTAAAATAACACTCTTTGTTTAGAACGAGTTGCAGAAGTGGAAATGAGTAGGTTAAGAAAGTTTTAAGTTAATGAGTATTTAACATTTTCTTAATAGAGCTTTGTTAAGTCAAAATACTGACTTTAGATTCTGGAAAAGTAGCTAGTTCATTGAACAAAGCCTATGAACAAAGTTTCAACTTCCATAGAAGGCATACAGGGCATACCCTCGTACATCAAAGATATATAGGACCTGTAATACAGAAAAATCGTTGAGAAACTCCGTAATTAACAAATTCTCCAGTGATGATGACCTTTCAGTGGAAATAGCGTGGGAGTTTCTCATTTCTGTTTCAGTGTGTTTATTCCCTCATTTTATAGAGTACGGTTAGTATTCAATCTTTGTTTATTTCTTCGTCGACACAAGGTACACACTACACAATTTATCGAAAAATTATTCCTCCACATCAATGTATCTGAAAAATTCTCCTTGCAAAAGTCAGTAACCTCAGTGTACCCATAAGGTCAAGAAAGACTTGCTTGTGACGGTTTGTGTATAGACGCAAAGAGACATCTGAAACCGTCATCCTGACGCTCTTTGAAGTGTGTTTACCAGTAACATTAAACTTTGTATTTGCTTTTCTTACTTTGTTATGAGCTCGCGATGAGAGTGTAAAATGTCAGAAATAGAATTTAAGGTAACATGGTTTGTCTGTCTCTTGTTTAAAGTTATACGCAAAACAGTTTCCAACGATGAAAATATACGCAGTGACACACGCAATTATTATTAGAACCTTTAACAAAAAGATGGAAATATCCCTAATAAAAGTACTGACTATAAGTAATGCGTATACAGCATTGATGTTTTAATCAATCAAAACAAAGCTGAAGAAGTATTCCTTAACAAAATCAATGAACAACAATGCGATACAATAAATATTGGGTTTACAGCTAAAAACTTCAGAAATTTTGGGGTATTAATACCTTCAGAAATTTGTTTTATAATACAGAATTTATTTAAAAATTTTTAATTAAAAAACGTAGAATATTTACCGATGACTGGCTAAAAAACTTTAATAATTCAAAATACAAAATTCAGAACTAAAAATCTCTGAATTGTTAAACGTTCGTAATAGATTCTTTAACACAAAGACACACACACACACACACACACACACACACACACACACACACACACATACACACATGACGTAGAAATTAGTCCTGTGAAACATTTGCAGACTATACAAAATCTAATATTTGGAGAAGCATTTTTTTAATAATAAAATATTTGTATGCAAATAACATTTTCGCTGTTAAGACGTTTTTCATACAACACAGTGACATGGTTACTAGTCAGTATCGTAACATAATAATTGTAGATAACTTTAAGTTTAATTATTAAATTGTAAAATTTTAGTATCATTGAAAATAACGTCACTGTAAAAATGAATTAATTATAAGTATAAATTACTCGGTAAAGATACTTGATTTTATTTTTACTTTCTTGGCTTTTGTTGTCCATGACGTGTCCGTTGATTAACTAATAATACGTATAATACTACTGACTCGGAACACTATGTTTTTTATTGGTAAAAATGTAAAATTTTGACCTTATACCCTGAATCAGTTTTTACTTATTACAAACTTCGTCAGAGGCTGCCACTAGGAGCGCTGTCCGTCTTGTTCTTGGTGACTACGCCGTCGTTTGAAAGATCGGTGTTGTGTGTGTGCGGTGTGATACGTTCGAATAGTACATATGAAAACTGGTTCAGGCTATAAGGTAAAAATTGTACATTTTTATTAATAAAAAACTTAGTGTTCCAAGTCAGTAGTATTATACGTATAATTAGTTAATCAACGGACACGTCATGGACAACATGACGTTTGAAAGTTGTGCTTCAAACTACAAACAAAAGCCAAGAAAGTAAAAATAAAATCGAGTATCTTTACCTTTTAACAATTTTTGAATATTTGACTGCAGCGATGATCAGACCAATAATTATAAAATTTCAACTGTTACTCTTCAAGTTTTCTTAGTTACGTTTTTTGTAACTAATAATAGTTCATTTTATTACAATAGTTCCTTACTATACCATAAATATAATTTATTATTATATATTTAATCAGTGAAAAAGCAACGATCTAACTGTTGATATTAATTTTTCATTCCTAATAAAATAAAAATGATTATTGTCACTTTTAAAGTTACTATTTTAAATGTTATTGTAATAATTATTTTGTACTTTGTATAATAGTTAAAATACTACAAACAAGTCTTGTTAAACATTTTCAATTAATAATGTAAATTGTTGAGTAATTCTTCGGATCTCTGGCATACTTGTGTTTCTTATGTATTGGCTGCTGTAAAACAATGGTAATATTTTTTTAAAATAATACTGCTTAGTTACAAGTGTATGTTTTATGTTCAATTGACGTGAGTAATGTGTATAACAGGAAAGGCGTTTGGAGTTGATGTCGTCTTGTACAATATGTGTTCAAAGACAACAAGTTTAAAATAGAACATTGAGAGAATGTACAGAAAGCAGCATGAATAAGCAGCCGACGTAAAACATTTCCGCACATATGTTGTCTCTGACATGCCACAAATCTTGTTCAGCGTCGTCGTATACTTCTGCACAAGTTCGATCTCGTAATTTGATTTATTCTTCAGAATTCTCTCGGATTACAGAGACTTTGTAAGCTGGTAATCGCGAAGTTAGAGCGACGAAAGTCACAAATCACGTGTAAATTTAATTTCCAGCGTTATAAACTAGCGTTATCGCAACGCTCACACGTTGCAGTCTTGCCCCGCGTGCAACTAATTACTTTCCCGGTGTAAATTATTTCCATACCGTAGATACAATCTGTGTCCTACAGATTGCGCTGCGCGCGTTATTTAAATTACGCACAGGGTGGATACTGTTGTCATTATGTACAGGTTAACAACATAGTAGTAAACTTTCCGTCCCGGTGGTTTACAGCTTTATCGAGTCGTGATTACCTTTAGTGTTTGCTGCTACCAACACCGATCCCTGCCAGTTTGTCACGTCCATTAAGTCTTGAGAGTCCTAAAGGTAACACAACTTTAACCTTATGTATTGATGTCTGCATCTTCCTCAACCTAGAGTACATAAAACCTTGCAGGCTGTTAATCCGTAACCGATATTGAAATTGTTGCCGAACGTTCCGGCTAAGCCCATGGCAGCTACCATCAATGGCGTAACTCACAAGGTCTCAGCGTTCTATTGCAGCCACGCAGTGATCAAAAACAACCCTGTCAATGTAGGCATACTCTAAAAATAACTTCAGGTCCACTGCCGGCTTGCGATGGCTGATCTTTTAAGCTTATATTACAGAGTTGGAAGTATAACCTTCCATCTCTACCCTCCCGGTAGTAAAGGTGTTCATCCCTGCTGTGCATACTGATCAGACCCTGAGACCTCGTCTGTTACGCTACTGATGATGGCTGCCATGGGTGTACTTGAATCGTTTGGAAGTGACTTCAACAACTGATCACGACCTAACAGCCCGAAAGTCTTTGCATCTGATGCCAGTGACCGCGATAATGTATGCTCTCTATGTCTACCTCTTATTCTTTAAGCAATTGATCTCCATTCTTTTGCACGTCCATTAAGTCGTTAATGGCAGAAGAAAAATATTAATAATTTACACTGTTAAGAAATGTTTCAACTTCATTATCATTTGCCTCCACTGCTAGACAAATGTTTACCAGCTGAGTAACCTATCATGGAAAAAGGTATCGAGACGACTTCTTCATGTCTACATTATATACGGTCACCAGATCTTAACATGTTAATTAATTACATTAATGTAATCCGTGTTACGACTTATTGTTTTTGTTAACACGACATATTTCGGGAACAAGTCAGGACCTAAAATTCTTATCCTATCATGAGGAAAGGTGAATCAAAACCAGTGGTTATATAAATTATTGTATTAACACACACAACACATAACACATACGACACTACGAAGCAGTATGCATTGCTTGGTGTAATAACGTTAACTGTCGATCCCTTCAATGTCCACTTAACTCACTGATATGTCAGTCCGATTTTGCATCCTTGTTCTTCGTAATGCAGCATCAAACAGAAAATATGATCTAAACGGTAAATGATCGTTAAGCAGTTGTTCTTTATGAAGCTTGGTCGCCTTCTATATTTCAAACTCATATGAGGCATCTATATATCGGCATTTACCGTAAAAATTCACAGGCTTCATATTCTTCTCAAACCCAGTGTAATTAGTATATTCATTTATTAGGTGCAATGCAAAATTAGATTAAATTGAAGTTAAGTCCAATTATTATTATGGGTGGATGTTTTTTAAAACTGTTTACGAGTTTTTTACCAGTTTGTCCAATATAGAATTTATCGCAATCATTGCTCTGTTATCTGTCTGTAAACCTGAGCAATTTTCCGTTGCTTCTTTAGTCTGGGTTTCATTGCACTTTTGAAGTTTACTAAAGATAGATATATATACCTTACCCAGAACTAAATGGGAATCTTCTCGCCAAACCAAACGTCCTGCTTAATCTTCTGAATTCTGTAATGATATCGTCTGTTATAGTTTTATTACGTACAAATTTGTTTACTTGTTTTGCCTTATTATTCTTAAAAAAGTGAATCCCTGGCTCCTGTGTATGCAGCTTTGTATCATTTTCGTGTTTACTTCTGCCTACGCTTCTGACCCACCTCGCTCACTGCAGGTCGCACACTCTCATTAAAAACTTTTTAAAGACAATGATAATATTTTTGTTATCCGTTACAATATTCCTTATTTTTACAAAGTGAACTCCATCTCCCTATTTCAGTCGACAATTTCTGGCGTTATATCACCATTTTTAAAAGTAGTTTTACACAAACAATTCACATCTTTCACAGCTGTAAGACCCGTAAAATAAATTTTCATCTACTAAGCTGGTGCAGCCTTATTAAAACTAATTTTTTGCCTTTTATATTTATATTTCTTCTTCTCTTATACATGTATGATTAAAAATAAAATTGTCGGTGGGGTTCAAAGGTGTAAAATTGACAACATTCAGAACGAGAAGGGCCGTTCTGGCGGGCGTTTCCAAAACGAGTCTGCCCCGGGTATGCAGGTGAGTCACACTCCACTCGAATGCCTTCCCACTAAAAGTCACCAGCGGACCACGATGTTTCCTGCGGTACTCTGCAGCACATCTAATTTGCCTCGGAAGTAGTGTAGGGTAACTGGGTGTGAAGTAGTAGCTAAAATAAGTTAACTCTCCACGTTTTACCTAGAAATATCCCGTGACTTTCCACTTGCACTTTCCCCGGCTTCAGAACCGCAGCCGCAGTACCTAGGAGAGCAGGGTACCAGTTCGGTGATTCTCTGTCGCGATACTGTTCTCTTAGTAGCAGCAGATCAACTTTTCTCTCATGTTCTAACTGATAAAGGAGCGCATTGGCAGTCTTACTCCTCTGTAGGACACGGATCATTTGAAATTTTTTGGCCTTCTCTAAAAGGCATCTCGAAAGACCTTACACTTTCCTGAACCCTGTATATGGGTCAGATCATGGTTTGCTCCACCTGACACCATGCAATTCACGCACCGTTCAGGGGCAGTACAAGTCTTCGCCTTGTGCTCGCTGCCTCTGCACTTGTAGCCCAGTCTTATCGGGGCCTCCACAACTCCTACCTAAGTGGCCGTGTCTAAGGCACCTTAAATATTTCTGGAGCACAATTCTTCTTCGTATCATATAGGACACCCAGCGGATCTTAATATTTCCTCAACTAAAAAGCACCCAGCTGCTTTCTCCCCAAATTCCACAATGCCGATTCGCTGACTTCCTGGATTTTCTGGTGTTAAGCCTACTTTTACCTATCCTGCATCTGCAATGCCACGCTTAGAGCCTCTTAAACTTCTTCCTTATCAGTGAGGCCATTTAGATCCCTAATTTCCAGCGTGTATCTGGGTTGTAGGGCAGAAACGACCACCTTTTCCCCCAAGATGCCTCGTATTGCCGCACAGAAGATTTCTTTATTTTTAGTCTTGGACCCCAGCTCCAGCAGGACACCACCGGATCTGGTCTGCCGAATAGACTGAATCTCAGTCTCCCGATGACAATGATGAAGACGATGATGATGACATAATAATGGTAATGATATTACTACTACTACTACTACTACTACTACTACTACTAATAATAATAATAATTATTATTATTATTATTATTATTACTATTATTATTATTATTTTTAATATCTCTGTTGCATCAATTAATAGTTTTTAAATCAAGTAACAAAATTTAATGTTATTAGATACTTTGTCGCGAATTAATTTTAGGAACTAAAAACATAATTTTTTGCCTCGTTCCTGCATGGTTCAGTTTCTTCTTTCTACTTAAAATTGAATAAGCTACATCAAGTAATATAACTAAAAATATTTAGTTAAATTATTCGTGAGGAATGTTATAAACTATTATAATTACTGTGTATTGTTAAATCAAGTAATAAAATTTAATGTTATTAGATACTTCGTCGCGAATTAATTTTAGGAACTAAAAACATAATTTTTTGGCTCGTTCTGCATGGTTCAGTTTCTTCTTTCTACTTAAAATTGAATAAGCTACATCAAGTAATATAACTAAAAATATTTAGTAAAATTATTCGTGAGGAATGTTATAAACTATTATAATTACTGTGTATTATGCGACGCAATGACTATAAAATTTGTTTTCCCCTTGACCGCAAAAGATAGTTAGCCTTCCTTACAACCGCAGCCAATAAATTCCTCATCGTAGGGTTACAATTTCGATATGGTAAAGTTGAGAAGTACGGCTGTTATTCGGAGTTTATTGTTTCATACCGATTAACGGGAATTTACCACCTCGACATAAACTCTGCAGAATGAAAATGTGTTGAATGTTCCAAATATTCCAGGCTGGGGTAATCTGTACAACAGTGCTTATAACGTTATATGAATATCTTCCTTTATTCGAAGCACGTAGCAACCGAACCCTTCAGGCTTTGCTTGGAATTTAAAAGATCTTTTATGACGGCGCTTGAATCCAAACAGATGCCATTGTACCGTGTGTTCTACGCTTCGATGACCCATTTTCACAAGTGTTTATTCGCTTGGAATTTTGCAACTCTCGTATGTTTAACCAAGTCAAGAAGTATTTTTGACTTCATTTATTTCAGTAGGAAAAAATATTTATTTTACGGAATTCAATATTTTTATATTTGATAACCAGTAACAAAATTAAATCAGTTGTATTTACAATTTTATTTATTAAATAAGTACTTATTTAAGTAAATAAGTATAGTTTTATCATTCTTCTGACAACTTTAGACGTAAACGCTGAAACACAACGCGATCGAGCTTGTAACGTTCCGGGCTACGTTACAAATCCAGGGAACCCATCATAATTAACGCTAGCCAATTATACAGGCTGCCTACGTTGTAACGAACTGAAATTCAACTCAACACAAACAACAATAATATTTACGCTAATTATTAGGACACAAGGGGAAGGTATTCCACTGATTTATGCACTCACTTCAAAGTGTAATAAGATGACATCTCTTTATTAACAAATTATATAAAAAAGATCCCATAACATAAAAATTTATACTGAAATAATTAAAAAGGGTTTCCTGTAAAACAAGGGATCATATTGATCATGTAATGTACCTCGGATCCGAGTCTGCTTTAAATATAGTAAAGACGTCTGAATAATACTATGCTCATCTAAGAGCTTGCAAGATTACATTAACCATTTGAAGAATGGTATTATTTATTAAAGGGATTATAATTTACATTTCAATATTAACGTTACAACGTATGATTTTCACTACTACAGTTTACATTTCTTTGGTTTTATTTATTGCTTAGAGAAAATTATTGTCTTTGAAAAGTCTCTTTCATCTATAAAAGTTATGTTTCAAATGTAATTAATTCTCGATAGCCAAGCTATCGAGTCACCTCTAAAACAAGCTTTGCTGTCCTCATCCTGGGGTGTGACTCTTCGGAATTCTGATAGTCGGGGTAGTCATCTGTGTCGTATCTCTGGTGAATATCTAATAGCCGTATTAGTGCGTAGATTGATGTAATGCTGCATGAAGTTGGGTTGATCCACGCCGGTCCTGGTCAGCGTTGTATGGGTTGTAGACGTCCGTATGTGCAATTTGGCAGGTCACATATTCACATGTAGAGTTGTACTGGAGTTTACATCTTAAGTAGAGACGTCACCTTGTTTACGTGTTGATAATTTTTCTTATATTAGTACATTTCTTTAACAAACTTTTTCTACATCATATACATTAAAAATCACTAGCTCCCCACGTTTTTGTGGTAGCTAACCGTTATTTAAAAGTTTACATAACACACTTTTGAAGAGCCCTCGTTTGGAGGTGTGTACTGTCTTAACGCCGCATCGTAACTCTTAACTTGATACGACTGGTACATAACAACGAAGCGGAGCAAGTACTCCGCCATAATATAGTTCCAACTTTTATTTAAATAGACATTCTTATAGCAAGATGAAACAAATTATTTAGACTTATTTAGTTTACAGGAATTATTTTAACTACTATTTGTGCCTTCAAATTATTAATTCCTTACATTACGATTTTCAAATATTTCTAAGTTACAGACGGTTCGCTAAGCACGTTGTGTCCAGAATTAAACAGGTCCACGCATGATGATTTACAAAAGGGTTAACTGTAATATTATTAACCATTAACAATACGATTTTTTATTACTTGTTTAGTTAGATCTTTTTCTATTTAAATCTCGTACTTATTCTGAGTTAGTACAGGGGTATTAGGTTTAATTGTGCGATTTAAAAATACTTAAATGCTTTCTCAATTTTTTTTTATTTATTAAATATTTTATTACCAATTAAATCGTCACATACTCCGCCGCTTAAAATCCACATTAGGAATTTTAGTAAGGAAAATTCAAAAGTGGGGACTTGGAGTCTGCTTGGCGTTAATATGTGGAATTTCTCTCCCCCTTTTTCTTTTTCTCTCTCATTGTTATTGGCATGTTTTATGCACATGTATTTCTTCTCTATAATAAAACAATATATGTATATATTTTTTTACAAACTACCTTTTTCATTACATAAATTTCACACTTAAGATCTACATTTTAAAACACAAAACGTTTTCTTATGTCTACTACTTAAATCTACTACCGGTTTTTTCTTTGGGTTTTAGTTACTCTCTTCATAGAGTAATTTTCTAAATATTTTGTTATTTAGAGGTCAGTTTAGTGGTCATTGAGTACTCATTTGCTTATCTTTCGCTGAACAGGATCTCAGGTTGATCAGGCCTCATTTCCAAATTCTACGATTAACACTTAGCATGGTTACTGAGGTATAAGATAACTTGTCTACCTAGTACTACCTTTTCTATTTTTGGCTATGCTATTTCCTCTTTTCTTCTCATACAATTTTATCTGCGAAATATGTGTTCTCCGTACATATTCTCGAGTCGCAGGTTCGTACAGGGCTACTGTAACTGGGGTTAAATACTTCTGGATTTGGTAAGGACCACACCATCGGTATGATAGTTTAGAGGTGGTCTTATCAATTGCACTACTAGTCGGGTGTGTCTTGTACATTACAAAGTCACCGACTTGGTACTTAACTAAATTGTTAATGTTATGAACGTTTCTTTCGTGGTATTTTCTGGATTTCTCTAGGTTCGCTCTTAAATTAGCGCGAGCTTTATTCCATATTTGCTTAATCTGCTTATCCTTTATTTGCGGAGGTAGCAAGTCATGTATTTTCCATTTAGTGGACAAGGGCTGGTTTGGTTTGTATTTATACAGTAACTCAAACGGGGTCGACTTGTGTCCTTCGTGATAAGCTGAATTAAAGGCGTATTGTATCCAGGATAGGTTCTGGTCCCAAGACGTATGATCGTTCGCATGGTAGGCGATTAATGCAGATTTGAGGTTTCGTAGATATCTTTCAGCAATATTGCCTTGCGGTCGATACTCCGTAGTGGTAATATGGACTATTCCTAACTTGAAACACATATTCTTAAATTCTTTCGCCTTAAATTGTGATCCGTTATCTGACACTGTACGTATAGGTGTACCATAATTTTTAATAATCTCTCCTGTAATATATTTACAGTCGTTGACGCTAATGCTCGCCGCATGGTATACATCCAAACAAATTTGGTGAACGAATCTACACAGATGAGTAACATAGTATTACCTGATTTAGAAAGTGGGTAGGGACCTGAAAAGTCTAAATAAAGTTTAGAGAAAGGGGTCTTAAGGATTTCTGAAATTAATTGGCTTACCTGACTGTTTCTTGCCGGTTTACTGAGAGCGCATAAATTACACTTTTTTACAAAACTAGCTATTTCGCTGTTCATATTGTTCCAATGATATTCCTTTCGAATGCGATGTATGGTTTTATTGATTCCCATATGGGCTCCAATGGTAGATGAATGGAAGTAATCCATCAGCATGAGCTTAATCATATCAGGGGCGATTATTCTTAAGTCCTTTCCATTTCTTATTTTGTGGCATAGTATACTTTTACTTAATACGTATTTCTCGGATTTAATACCTTGCTCAAGTTGTTCTATAATCGGTTTCAGAAGAGGGTCTTGTTGTTGATATAGAGCAATGTTGGTAAAGGCAAGGGGGAATTCAGTAATTACGGCGTTAGCAAGGGCTGTTTCCGGACTCTCCTTGTTTCCGGGAGTATTTGTGGGCGACTGGAACATACGGGAAAGGGTATCAGCGACTACGTTTTGTGTACCTTTAATATGCTGCACTTTGAATTTGTAGCAGTTTAACCTCAATACCCATCTTCCAATACGTCCTAACTGTTTAGGGTGATTCAGTAACCAAGATAATGCTTGATTATCAGTTTCCAAAAGGAATTCTTTATGTTCTAGAAAGGGTTTAAACTTCTCAAATGCAAAAACAATGGCTAAACATTCCAATTCATATGCGGAATATTTTCTTTCTTGGTCGCTCAAGGTTCGCGATGCATAACTAATAGGTAGTCTACTGTTTTCTATTTCTTGATAGATGACTGCACCTAACGCTACACTAGAACTGTCGGTCTGAACTACGAAAGGTTTCGTGAAATCTGCTAGTTGCAATACTGGGGGAGATATGATGCTTTCTTTGAGTTGTTCAAACGCATTTTGGTGTTGTGCGGTCCATTCAAACTTTGCTCCCTTCTTTCTTAAGGAATTCAGCGGTGCTGCTATTTCGGCAAGATGGGGAATATACTTGTGGAAATAATTTACCATTCCCAAAAATCGGGCTATATCTTTTGCATCTCGCGGGGGTGAAAATTCTCTGATGGCGCGGGTTCGTTCGGGGTCAATGCTTACTTTTCCATTTGCTTTCACGATGTGACCTAAGAATGAAAATTGTGGGACGGCAAAATTTACCTTTTTGGGGTTAACTGTTAATCCTGCTTTTTGTAACCGAGATAACACTTCACGTAGGTGTTTAAGATGTTGTTCCATTGATTCGCTATAGATAACGATGTCGTCCAAGTAGTGATACACATATTTAAATTTAATATCATGAAATATTCTTTCTAATAATCTACTACATACGGAACTTCCTTGAGATATTCCGAAGGGTACTCTAGTAAATTGGTACAGGTTAAAAGGAACGGCAAACGCGGTTAGACGTTTGGATTCTTCCGAAAGGGGTATTTGGTGAAATGCTTGATTCAGATCCATTACCGTAAAGACTTTCGCTTTTGTGAAGTAATGAAAAGCACTATGGATGTCTGGAAGCGGAATAGATTCAAATTCTATTCGTTTGTTTAATTGCCTGTAGTCCACAACTAGTCTATGTTTATCGTGACCTTTTGGTACTAAAAAGGAGGGTGATGAATATGGAGACGTAGAGGGTTCAATGACTCCTTGTTCTAACAACTTGTTGATATGGTTTCTCATCACTTCCATCTTGGGAGGCGACAAATTGTATGGGGGTAGGCGTATTACTTTCTGATCGCTCAGATTGATCTTATATTCTATTAGTTTCGTAAGTCCTAGCTTAGGTGTAAGAACGGTGGAAAATTCTTTTATTAATTTCTGCATTCTCAGCCTATCTCTACTTCCTAGATGAGATAATTCAGACTCTTGGTGTACTACGTGTGCTGTCGATGATCTAGTTGTTTCTTGTTTGTTAGTATTACAATCAAAATTATACTTCCGTGTACGGTCGAATCGAAAATAATATTTCTGCTCATGGATGTCAAGAATCATTCCCGTTTTACTTATAAAGTCTGCTCCCAATATTAAGTCGGGTCCTAACTCGTTACATACTAACATAGTAAAAAACCACGTTAGGTTCTTGATTTAAACTTTAATGGTGATGCTAAGTTTTATCATTATATTCCGTTTATTGGCGGTAGCACATTTTATATTCACCGCCTGACTCCGTTTCACTAGGTGGTGTTCGAATAATTTATCTGCTAACTTTTGACTGATTAAGGTTCTGGTAGATCCCGAATCGATTAATACGATTGTGGAGGTAACACCTAGGCCAATTTGTATTAAGGTTAATAGACTTTTAGTCCAGTTACATTTAGTTATCGCGTTACATTTTTCAATAAACTTTCTAACATAGGGATCTATTTCTTTAGAGTTTCTTTTCCTTCCTTTTTTTTTTATTGTCGTACATTTCTTTAGGTTCACCGGATCTCAAGTTGCTGCGGAAGACACAGGATTTCGGGTCTCCCTGCCTTACATGTTTTTTGGATTAGGGTGTTTACGTTCGTAGCTGCTGTTACAGTTTTTACTTATGTGTGCATATTTACAGCAATTATAACACATGTTCTTATTACGAGGAGGGCACCTATTTTCCGTTTTAGGTTGTGTTTCATTTGACTTACCAGGGCTGCGCAAATTGTGAGGTCTATTGAATACTCGCCTTTCATGCTGGGTTGTTATATCGGGCACTAGGGCTTGCAATTCATTTCTATTCACTTCGGTTGATTTCATCGCATGTCTATTCTGATCTGAGTACCATACATTCGAAGAGTGGATACTGCATTGTTCTAGATCCGCAAAGGTGTTAGGTCGATTTATCAAAGCTAAACGAGATCTTTCTTCTGGTGACAATCCTACTAAAATGGTGTCGACCATCTGTCTCTCATTCCAATCTACTTGTAGTAGTTGAGATGACTCCCTGATGTCTGAGATATAATGGGCCAATCTCTCGTGATTTCCTTGTACTCGTAGTACGGTCTTTCTTTTAAGTTCTTCATAAATTCCGGTGGGAATAAAATATTTTATTATTGAGGTGTGCAGGTCTTCTACTGGAAGGGTAGAGCTTAATGATTCTATCACACGATTCTTTAACGGGGGTTTACATTTCGGTAGGAGAACTTGCAAAATTTGCCAGTCATTCAGCTGCTGTAGATCCTTTATCTGCAGGAGATATTTGATGAAATTCAGTAGTTTAGTGACATTTAATCCATCAGTGTATGGGATTTCAGTTAAAAGTTTCTCCACGGGATGAGTGATTTTTCCATAGAGGTCTGCGTTATAGTTCAAGTGTGGCATCGCTTTAGGAGGACGATATGATGCATTCGGGGTTGTCAATTCGTGCGTTTTGGGGCGAATCTGGAAACGATTGGGAGGAGGGGCTTCAAATATAGTCGGGGCATTTAAATCTCTATCAGGGTATTGCTCGTGAGTAGGTTGTATTTGCGATACGGCGGGTGAGTCGCGATCCGTGTTGGGTGGAGGCAGATCTGTCGTAGGGGATTAAACTGGGGAGATGTGTAGTTTCTTCAAGGACTTCTCAATTTCATCCATTCGGAACGAGTCGGATTTTCTTCTTAACTCATTGATAATAGTGGGTAATCGACGTAAAGCTTCGTCAGCAAAATTTTGGACTTCTGGAGGTATTTCCGTAAGATTAGGCCATATCAATAAATTTTTCATTCGCCGGGTTAAATGCTCTATTCTTTGAGTAGTCTGCAATATTATCGCAGGAGATTTCTCGTCTTGGAGGGTTTGAGACAATAAGGTTAGCTCGCTATACTTGGCATTACAAATTTCTCTCTCGCTCTCATAATCGAGTCCGCTTAGGTTGCTTAATTGCGCGGGTGTATCAAATCCATTTTCGCGTATTGACTTACGCAATTCCGCGACTGTTACATTAACATGGGGTAGACCACTTAAAAGAGCTTCATAAGACAGCTCGTCCTTTAATAGTAAATCCGGATTAAATTGTGCCATCTTTATCTTATTTCTAACACATTAAAACGTACTTAAAATTGATTTTACTACACTATACACTTATTACATAGACAATTTCTTTCTTGGGTAAATCATTCGCATTGTTCGCAAGAGAATAATTTCTCTTCTAAGGGAGAGACAAAAATTCCACACACACACTTCAATGTAAAGTCAACGATCAGCTGTTCGCTGGAATGTAATTTCAATTTTTGAAATTATTTTTATTTTTTTTTTTGTAACAAAATTAAGCTACGAATTTCTTTACACGTAATTAACCGGGTCTACTTTAGACAGGTGTTTATATTTCTCTTACCGTGACGACAGACATACACTTACATTCTATGCAGGCATATTCAGGAAACTACAGGTCTTGAATTGTCACAATATAAACCTGTTAAAGACTGAACAGTTTGACAAGCACTAAAATTCATGTACGTACTTGCATTGGCGTAATACAATGATAGTCTGTATTATTTTGCGTACCTTAAATAAAATTACATCATACGCAAGTTAGTGAGTAATTTTGTACAAAATAAATTCATAAAGGTGAATTTATTTATGAAATTAATTTTATGAAAATTAATATTAACATGAAATACAGTAACTGAGTGCATAGATCAGCAGAGAGTTACAACTCTCTACTGATTTTACTACTTAACAATTATTTTTAATTATCAGAGTGACGTATCTTTGTTTGCGTCACGATGCTTACAAACCTTTTATATAAAACAGCAGAGTTGCGCATCTTTGTAACGTTCCGGGCTACGTTACAAATCCAGGGAACCCATCATAATTGATGCTAGCCAATTATACAGGCTGCCTACGTTGTAACGAACTGAAATTCAACTCAACACAAACAACAATAATATTTACGCTAATTATTAGGACACAAGGGGAAGGTATTCCACTGATTTATGCACTCACTTCAAAGTGTAATAAGATGACATCTCTTTATTAACAAATTATATAAAAAAGATCCCTGAAATAAAAATTTATACTGAAATAATTAAAAAGGGTTTCCTGTAAAACAAGGGATCATATTGATCATGTAATGTACCTCGGATCCGAGTCTGCTTTAAATATAGTAAAGACGTCTGAATAATACTATGCTCATCTAAGAGCTTGCAAGATTACATTAACCATTTGAAGAATGGTATTATTTATTAAAGGGATTATAATTTACATTTCAATATTAACGTTACAACGTATGATTTTCACTACTACAGTTTACATTTCTTTGGTTTTATTTATTGCTTAGAGAAAATTATTGTCTTTGAAAAGTCTCTTTCATCTATAAAAGTTATGTTTCAAATGTAATTAATTCTCGATAGCCAAGCTATCGAGTCACCTCTAAAACAAGCTTTGCTGTCCTCATCCTGGGGTGTGACTCTTCGGAATTCTGATAGTCGGGGTAGTCATCTGTGTCGTATCTCTGGTGAATATCTAATAGCCGTATTAGTGCGTAGATTGATGTAATGCTGCATGAAGTTGGGTTGATCCACGCCGGTCCTGGTCAGCGTTGTATGGGTTGTAGACGTCCGTATGTGCAATTTGGCAGGTCACATATTCACATGTAGAGTTGTACTGGAGTTTACATCTTAAGTAGAGACGTCACCTTGTTTACGTGTTGATAATTTTTCTTATATTAGTACATTTCTTTAACAAACTTTTTCTACATCATATACATTAAAAATCACTAGCTCCCCACGTTTTTGTGGTAGCTAACCGTTATTTAAAAGTTTACATAACACACTTTTGAAGAGCCCTCGTTTGGAGGTGTGTACTGTCTGAACGCCGCATCGTAACTCTTAACTTGATACGACTGGTACATAACAACGAAGCGGAGCAAGTACTCCGCCATAATATAGTTCCAACTTTTATTTAAATAGACATTCTTATAGCAAGATGAAACAAATTATTTAGACTTATTTAGTTTACAGGAATTATTTTAACTACTGTTTGTGCCTTCAAATTATTAATTCCTTACATTACGATTTTCAAATATTTCTAAGTTACAGACGGTTCGCTAAGCACGTTGTGTCCAGAATTAAACAGGTCCACGCATGATGATTTACAAAAGGGTTAACTGTAATATTATTAACCATTAACAATACGATTTTTTATTACTTGTTTAGTTAGATCTTTTTCTATTTAAATCTCGTACTTATTCTGAGTTAGTACAGGGGTATTAGGTTTAATTGTGCGATTTAAAAATACTTAAATGCTTTCTCAATTTTTTTTTATTTATTAAATATTTGATTACCAATTAAATCGTCACAGGCTCTCAGTCCCGTTTTCAGATTAAAAACCCACTGAACAACTTTTCCCGCGCGAAATAAACATTTCATTTACATACTTAGCGGTTTTAATGATTTTAAATTTATCAACAAACTCTTAATGAGGATATTGTTAATCTGGATAGGGTACCCGGTCCAAAACGCACCTTGGATGTCAATGAATGTTTCAGAATGGCCAGGACTGTTAAAAAGCGAAGCGTGTAAACTTTGAGACCGTATACAGTATAAAATTGATTTATACTGAGTATATTTAATATACCTTTTGTATTCTTATTTGTATTTCAGTTTATATTGATATTGTAATAAAACAAATTTAATTACAAATATATATATATACTGCATTTAGATAATAATTGGTTAATAAAAAAAAAAAATTTTAATTATCTATTTGTTATTTTTTATGTCATTAATTAATTTTAATTAGTGTAATTGTTTTTATGTTCAATTAATAAAAAATACTGATTAATAACTGTGGTAGCTCTGATGAAGAATTATTTGTTTCTTCACGTTAAATGGATTATCGTGGCCAAACCGATTTCATTTAGGGTCCGATTCAGTATCTGTACTTCTTCTGCTCGTTCCTTTCCTTCACAAGTTCACGTTAACATTTAATAATTAATGTAATTTAATTTGTGACTCAAATAATCAATAAAACAACGTTTAAACAAGAATTAAGTTTATTAGGTTCAAAGTAATGGTTTGAATTGCCGCGACTGGCTTGAGTCTGATTCGAGATTAAATTCCAGTTCGATTATTACGTATAAATTAATATTCAATTAAATTAATATAGTATAAGGGTTCTTTTAACTGTAGAAATAGTCAGGAAAGGCAAGAGAATTCAATACTTACAAATTATTAAAAACTTATTCATTAAACAGACAAAATAATAAAGTATAATGTATATAAAATTTTAATATTACGATACAGATGTTTCCTCTGACGTCACTCGTCACGCTCCCATCAGCCTCTTCGAATGGAATCACAATGGCCGCCTTGATGAGTTGATCTGCTATGCAAATTCAGCTCCAAGATTTCGTTCCAAATAAATGTATTAGTTGTTTAATTCCTCTTCCGTGATACCGCTATTGGAATCTTCACAAGTTGTAGTGTGTAGTTGTGTTCCTCCACTGGATTTTGTTCGGTAACAGTTCTGTTGTGTCAAATTGTTCCTTTCACTCGTTTCTGGTTATCTGAGTTTAAATTCGTTCATCAATCGAGTCTATATGTAGTGACAGCTTTATTTAGTATCGGTTAATTTAGTTTAAGGTTTCAATGACCGTTATTTTAGTATTCTTTACTTTAATTTATTCTTTTATCTTTTGTAGACTCATCATATATCATGGTTGTGTTAGTTAAAAATTTCCGTTCATAATTCTCTGAGAGGTATTCGACAAGTCCGTTCTGTTCGGTTTCTAACAATCAACTAACTGATATTTGTTCCTTCATATATAAAATTCTATAAGATTTTGGTATCATTTCTCATTGTTCATGAATCAGCTGTTCCTATCAAATAATTCAATCTTATTGAAAAAATGTCATATTTTATATTTAATTGGCTATAAATTATTTGTTTAGTACCTTTATGTAATTCTAATTATAGAACAATATTCCTGCTTTTGTTTTACACAAGTTAATACTAAATTTGACCGGTTTTGGTTTGAATTAAGCTTCAGAATTACATTCTGTGAAATTTATCTATAGGCCTTCATGTTGATTCACATAAATACCTATTAAATGGTTTCCAATATGTTTTATGTTACAATTTTACTCACACTTGATTGCTAATTACACCCTTGTAATTTACCTTTTATGTCTGGCTATTATTTTAAATATTTAACAAGTTATTTGCATTTTACTAGTGCTTGCTTACTGCTGTTGGGCATTCTCTTGTACAATCACCATTCAAGTCAATTTTACATGTTGATTCCTTTAATCACTATTATATGTCGTTGTTATCATTAGGATAAAATATTTGTATTCTGAAGATGATAATTTATGTCAATTTAATCTGGGTTCTATAAATTTATATTCTCTGATTTAGTTTATATGGTAAAAGTTGAATTTGTCTTGGTCATCAATTTTCAATTTTACTAGCAATGTTATTATGAATTCATCTTATTAGTTTTATATTTTTTGATGTACTATTTATGGGTCGTTTGAATTATTATTTTGCCTTTCCTTACTTTACAAAAATACAACATTAATTAACATGGTTCATATACAATAAATTCTTATATACTAACATCTAGTATTTCCTAGTATACACAAAAATAATAACACAAAATAATTATATAAATAAACACATTAAAACTTTATAAATAATTGTTTTGTTGTTGTCCTTTTAAAACTGGTTTGGGGTGTTCCCCTTAATCACATTTATTTTAATTATAATTAATTTTACATCATTTCTCATTATTTGTATTGGATTCTCTTTTTTGGGCTAGTTGTTTCATTTAATTTGGTATAGCTGATATAGTTTAATTTCTTTTTTAATTATTTGTTTGCTGCCATAGAGGTTTCTGTCTTTACAATACGTTTTTTGGGTATTTTGATATTGTTTCCCTTTCAATTTATTTATACTGGGCTGTGACTCCTCACTACTCCATCTTGAGAATTGTCCTTTTTATTTATTTGTTCTAGGCTATTATTCCTTATTACTACATATCTTGAAAATTGTCATGTTAATTTATTTGTCCTGGGCTGTTACTCCTCACTACTCCGTATCTTACTGGGTCTACTAATTATTTTATTGATATGATATTCATACTATTTGTTTTTTAACACTTTCTGGGTATAAATTGACTATATGTGAATTCTTTGAATCGATTTGTTTAGTTCTGTTAAGTCCCTTTATTGATGATTGTAATTACTTTTCTCTGCTCCTTTTATTTAAGTTGATATTATTCCTTCCTGATGACTTCTTCCCTTCTTTTCCTATATGATCCTAATTTGTAGAATAAGGTAAAAACTTCGTTGTGCTACAATATTGATATGGTTATTCATAATCATATTTGTTATCCACTTCGGCTGTTGTGAACGTTTATTTGCTGTGGTATATCCAAGTGTGAGCCAATTATGTAATGTGGATATCAGTATATTACACAGTGTTCACTCTTTCAGTTCCTCTAGTCCTAGTAACCAGATCTAAACGCTGTGGTATACTAGGAGTGTGTGTGAGGTATAATCCCCACACTGTAACTGTAAGTTTACTTTAGATATTATTTTTTTTTTTATTGTTTTATTTTGCTATTTGCATTTATCTCTATCTGTCTGTTTACATTGCTGTCTTTCTATGTGTCTGTTTGTCTAGCGGTCTTTCTCTTTCTCTATCTCTTTCTCTAGTAATCTAAAATTTTAAGTCGTGTATTTACTAAATAATATAACTTAGTATATTTCAAATTTGAATTAACTGTGCTGAATAGACGTTAGCAAACGTTATAACCATGCATCGAAGAGAACTAGTTGCCCTAGATTAATGCTTTCATGATCGTCTCCTTGTTAGGGGGGGGGGACACACACAGCCATGTAGGCCTATTATCTGGATTACTTTTGTTAGATGAAAAATGACCAAGGTATGTTTACTGCCGATTCCGTTTTTAATGAATGCATTTTAAAAAGGATGTAAAACTTAGATATGTATAGTATGTTAACACAGTATAGTGACTATGTTCCGAAGTACTATACTACTGATCAACAATATTTAATCTTCATGGTCATAGAGGAAACCGTATATCTGTGTCTGTAAACACGTATAAACGTATGCTTCTGGATATCTTTACCTGTAGGGTACACAGAGTGGTTTATCCCCACACTGTGACTGTCTCAGTACGTTTTGTTCAAATCTCTGCAGCTGTTCATCATATTCCATCGTGAACCTATTTCTTAGCTTTTCAGTTTCCATTCATTTTTCGTTTTGGTACTGCAGCCATTTACATATTTCGACTAATTAATGTCCCGGTAATTTGCTCAGTAGATCTATATTAGTAGAAATAATATAGTTTAAGAATTCTAACACACAAGAACTGCTTACTTTATTCACGAAGACTGCGGCTGAACAAAATTCGTACCATAAGGTGACCTCGATTGCCTTGATAATATCCTAAAGTCTCATTTGAAATGGCGTTCAAAGATTGCACTTCATGCAGGATGTAGTTACAAGATGAAACTATACTTGAATAGTTATATATACAAAACTGTGTATATCTTTTTCCGCGAGTCAGTTCATAGGTGGATAGTTTCCAGTGCCTGTTCAGACGTTCAGAACTTTTCACCGTATGCTGCAGTCACTTGTAAAGTAGTTTTGGCTATAAACACATGTTCACAAGGTGCAACAACAATTTATAAATGCGGTGAGAGACTCTTGGTTTGAAATATAAAGATATAAAGTCACGTGTCTTCAGTATTTGCAGACACGTTACGGTATTTCCAGTCGAACGTGTTGATGTACATAGTAAGTGGACTTTACACCACTATCGTCATCACTAACCGTACTGCTGCTGCTGCTGCTGCTACAACAACAACAACTACTACTTCTACTACTACTACTATTAATAATAATAATTATTATTATTTTTAACTAATGTAATATTGTCAGCGAATCAAATGTTTGCTGCTGCTGGTGGTTTCACTGGTGGTTTCAGCGAAAGGATAGATTGTTTGCACAAAGCATACGCAATAGCTGTCGGCATAAACCCAACTACAAGTAATGAGACACAAACAATAGCCAACTTGTAACTACTGTATCTTCACTAATAGAGGTTGTATACCCTACGGTGATGGAAAGACCTAAATCCAGTATTAATGTTGCTTCTCATAACTTCTTCTTCTTGCATCCTGGAGTAGGTGCAGACACCTATTTCGGTGTCAGAAGCCTAATATAGATTGTGAATTTAAGTTGTGATTTACAAATATTTTAAGTCTAAACATTACTACTACTACTACTACTACTACTACTACTACTACTACTACTACTACTACTACTACTACTACTAATAATAATAATAATAATAATAATAACAATAATAATAATAATAATATACTACTACTACTACTACTACTACTACTACTACTACTACTACTACTACTACTACTACTACTACTAATAATAATAATATCTGTAGTGGATTACCAACTAAAACCCCTCCTATGGCGATCGAGCACTAACCCTGGACCGTTTATCACACTACTCCAGACTAGGCTACTTTCCTGCACCCAATAGGCTCATGCCACCATTGATCAACTAAGTCAATTAGTCAGTCGGTCGAAGTCTCCCTTTTTCGTCCGAAGGATGCCATCTGCGTAATGTGCTACGAGGTTCAAGGCGTCCTCTCCTCTTAGCATGGCTCCGGGGAAGTTTTTTGGAGCTATCATTCCCAATATCAGCGACCAGGGACTCTCTTCTCGTGACCTATCTATCACAGTTGAAGAAAGTCTTTCCGCACCATCCTCTACCTCCGGGAAGTATAGAGAGTCTACATACGAGACGATAACAACAACAGCAGCAGCAATAGTAATAATAATAATAATAATAATAATAATAATAATAATGCCAAGCTGAGAAAATAAATAATTCCGCATCACTGTGTTCCTATGTGATTTTTGGCACGCCGGGGAGCGAGAATCTGTTCCCGTCGTCTGCAGATCATTCTGCGCGGCAGAGTTACTATTGTTATGGATTCTTCGAGATTGTCCATGCCGCTTTCAGGCGTACTCGACTTCTTTACCAGCATCCAGGCCTGGTGGTATGTCGCTACAATTCAAGGCGATGAGGTATAAATACTGGCTTTCGAAGCGGCCCAGTTCAGTTTGACGTGGCGATATTAGAATGCGAAGTGTTAGTTATTGTTGCGGTTTGCTGAAAAGTGATTATTGTGTTAATTAGTGAGGAACTGAGTAAGGTGACATTTATTGTTGTGTTTTGGACAAATTTAACTTTAATTATTGTACATGAGTGCATCAGATGATTTCTGTGTGTTGTTTGTGACTAATTCAAGTTTTGTAGTAATACTTGAATGACCTAACCGCTATCTTCTATTGGGTATAGTTAAATAATATATAAAAGTATCTTCAAGTGGTCATATTTTATTGAATTTTGTGATCTGTATTATTTAAGATGAGACATTACAATATTACTGCCTCAGCCAAAAGAAAGCTTTCGATGTAATGCCTTATTAAAAACTGTGGCACTGTCCCGACACTGTCTCTATACACCAATCATATTGTGCCGTTAGTAAAACGATTTTATCGTGTTTAGTCCATGTGAACTCGATGCAACCTCAATTAGTATTCATCGACCGCAGCTTATCGCCTTCAATAAAGCCGGCCCGTCGCGTCGTCGTCATTCGTCATTCTGTACTCGTATTGTAGTCGTTATTTAAGTGGTGAGCAGAAACATGTCAACAACGTAATTACACTGATGATGAAAAAATTAATTATGACTAATAACAGTTGCGTTGACTGCTTGACTGCCGACATTAACGGTTTAAATGAGTGAATAATACATTATCGCAGACTACATACGTTATCGATAATCCACTGTAAGCTTTTTTCTAATCCTTACATTTATCCTGTCTGTGGAATGACTAAACCACGTATTTCGTGATCCTGCTTTATAATTTCTTAAATAATTGTAGCTGTCCTTTGTATACAGTAATGCAGTCAAATGGTCAAATATTACAAGCCATAAACAACTAATATTTTTGTCTCTGCATAAACTGTGCTTCTACATCGGAGGCTTCTTGTCTACACCGAGGTAACTAAAATTCCAGAAATTTCTTATATTAATAAGCGTTAAAGGAAGTGCAAATTATTTTTCATCAGAGTAATGAAACACCCAACACTGAATACAAATCAGAGCAAACGGAATACAAATATTCACTAACGGATTATTTATTTTTTCAACGTAATTTTAAAATCCGTGGACAGTATACTAAGCAAATTCAACCGTGTTTGTGAAAAGTAATAAACTTTGTATATTCGTAAGAGTACTTTTATTCAGTGCTTTAACAGTGATGTAGGTGGCTGGAAAAAAAATACGGTATGGCCATAGTGGAGGTGGAGATGGTCTGACGCGTGTAAGGGTAACAATAACCCGATGTTACAATAATGTTAAAAGTATCTGACTTTTATAAAAACATTTTCCCGCTTATTGGCGGCACAGTACTTTCTCCTTGTCGTCACCAATACAATAAGTCTGGTGTAAACGTGAGCAGTACAAATTGAATACATTCCTAGAATTTGTAAGCTCTTAATCTGCTAGACACAACATTTGCATCAGATGTAGCCTAATAATGGAATTGAGGATTCATTCGGTACACAAACACGTTTCACAGTTTCCTCAGTACATCTTATGGTAACATAAGCATAGGATATTATTAAACATTTACAGTTCAACATAAAATAGGTTGGATAAAGTAGAACGTATTCTTGAATAGAATATTCTTGTTTAAAAAATACGAAGCAGGATTACTCTGTTTGTTTGGTAGCAGGATTTTATTCATCATTTATAATTCAATGAAAAATATATTGAACACAATACTAGTCCTAATTTACTAAATATTTGGAACGTCTCTGTTTATTATGATACATCCTATTCACATAGTAAGTTGAGAATATGTGCACGATAAAGAAAATTAAGTTTTTCTCATTAATTAATTACTTAATAATTAATGTTATTGGTAAAAATAGTAGAAATGGTGTAACAACACAAATTTACGAAAAACGCTTAGAAATAGCTATTGAAATTTAAAAACGTGTTAAAGGGACAGGCTATATACGCTGCTTTTGTAATATGATTAATACAAATGACATACATATTTTTGCGAAATTTCACTGTTTTTGAGTATCTTTCTGGAGACGAGTATCGGAGTATATTCCTTGTTCATAAACGCTTCTGTGTCGTCCTATGCTACCCTATATCTATTACTATCTTTATTGGGTAATTAATCAAGGCGATTTTGATATGCAGTTTTATGAAATATACAGAAAATACTTTGTCAGTGTCAAATTCACATCTTCCAGTTAAATATTCATAGCTATCGTGCATCTCCAATTTCCATCCCTTCTCTTTTTACTTAACGCTCTTACTAAACTCAACATGCAGTACACATCCTTCAAGTATTTATCTCCCTTCCGTAATTCTAGAGCTTTTATCAATTCGGTATAGGTATTCTGGCTGTAGGAAACGCCTTGTGTAGTAGCTCTTCCGCAGGTCCTTTTAGAGCAAGAACTAGTGAAACTGCTTTTTCCTTCTTCGCCCAGTGGTTTTCGCATACGGTGCCTTCAAAATGTTGAAGGTACGTCGCCCAGTGAGTGGTTCCATCAAATGTTGGGATCTTAGCGTGAACTGCTCCAACTGCAGGCAGAGCCGCAGTCACTAATACTTTATTTTCTATATTTTTTTTTATGTCTTTATGATTGGCACTGTCTCTTCAGCGGTTCGTTTCGAAAGCCATGTCTCTTTATTTCTATTAACCGCTCGACTTCACTTTTGATTTGTTCTCTTATGTTTGTAACTGATTCTTCTACTGCAACGGATTCTTTGATCATGTTCCATATTTAGGACAGATTTCTGTACAATAGATAATCTTACCTCTTGCACGTTCAGCTCACCGAATAAATCACCAAGTCACCTCGTAGGAGACTTAACTCTGCAGTAGTATGCACTTGCTCCTTCATCTACGTTCTTATGACTTCTGCTTTCTCTTTACGTTTATCATCCTGTTGTTCCCCTGATTCGAATAACACTGCTTTCTGTTGTGAATGTGCTTCTTCTGCTTCTCGTTTGCGTTCTTCTTATTGTCGTCTTTTTTCCGCCTCCTGTCGGCTTTCTTCTTTTTGTTTTCCTGTATTTGCAGTAGCATAGCTTGGAAAGCTTCCATCATGGACGAATATACATTTTTTATGTTAATCGATTACCGCGAACAACTACTGTTCTACGAAGTGTCCTTTGTTTCCACTGTTAGAAAGGACCAATCGTACCTCTAACGCCTCCGGATCGTCGTGAGTTCAGTGGAAACAGAATAACTGAAACCAATGTAATCTAATTGCAAATTTCAATTAGCCACAAACTGCAGTTATATATAAAGAAAACACTCTTACATAATAATTCAAATGAAAATTTATCCAACAATAAATGTTATCTTATTATAACACTAATTAATACAATAATCAATTCTCGATAAACCCCAATAATCACTGAGAACCGCACTGATAAAATCGCCAGCTGTAAGTTCGATCCCCACTTGAATATTGCCAGGTCTAATCAAAAACTTTGCCGCTTCTAATCCGGTATTTATACCTCCGCCGCCTTGCGTTGTAATCAGATAGCGAGCCTGTATCCCGTTTAGGTAATCAAGTACGTGTGGAAGGGGCAGAATATCTTCAACAAACCAGAACGTAACGCAACTCTACCGCGCAGAATAGTCTCCAAAGATTGGAACAGCCTCGCGCGCCGTGTGCGCATCAGCACGGACACACTCAGCGATGTAGTACTGTTTATTTCATCAGCGTAACAATACTTTACGACAGCCAGTTCACCGTTGACGGTAAAAAGGAGAGGAGGAGCTACGAAGGTTTGGATTCGGAATAAACGTGTGGATCAAGAAATGAAGTACTAATGAAATGAAGCAGATCCTTTTTATTTAAAAAGACAAACCAAAATCAACGAATTCTTACAAACAAAAAGTGAACAAGAAAAAAATTAGGCCTACACTCGTAACTAAAGTAAAAAATAATGGAGTTTTTTTAACATTCTCAAAGAATGAAATCTTTGCTTTCTCTGGTGTTTTAATGAAGAGATGGAGTGTTTGCAGAAAGCATACGTAACTGCCATCGGCATAAACCCAACTACAAGTAACGAAACATAAACAATAGCCAACCTGTAATTCCCTTATCTCTACTAATAGGATTTATATACCCTAAGGTGATGCAGAGACCCAAGTCCAATTAATGTCTGTTCTTATAATATTCTTTTTTCTTTTTTCTTTTTTCTTTTACCATTGTTACCCTTCACTCAGTATTTTCAGATTTGACTCACTTTAGAGACATACTGCAAAAATTGTAGTCAGCAGAAAAATATCCTAGTAAACTTGACACAACATCACTGGTTAACATCATACAAACAAATACCCTTCGACGTCATTGTGCACACACGCATCAAGACCAGCGGACACGTTCATTACATTAGACACGTCTTATTACACGTTCTGTTACCGTCACACGTCTATTACCCATTAATTTATTCACCTTCCTCTTTAAAACTACACTACTTGTGAGCCAAGTCGTCTGCTCTTGGTACCCATTCGTATTCATCCAACAAGTTTAAGTCGGATAAACAAATTAATTTGGGCATTCATCTATCTAATGTCTGGAAAAACCTGCCAATCTCTAATTATATAAAATATAAGATAATCTGTGTGCCACTCATCTATCTAATGTCTGGAAAAACCTGCCAATCTCCACTTATATAAAACATAAGATAACCCGTGCACCTTTCTCTAATAAACTCGCGACTCCATTAGCAAATTTATAACTAAACTGAAGTACGCTTGTATGCCTGTGTCGTATTAAGTATCCCAAATGTAATGTTTTTTTTCTCTATATCATTTCCAAGTTCCATTTGCGTTTTTCACCTCCTGAATACTGCAATTTGTTACATTTTGTTACGTTTTGTTTGTGCAATTTGTCCAACTTTATTATACACGATTTTCTTTAATATATTCATATTATGAAGAAATTCGATTACATAATTAAAAAAAAAATAACCCAAATATAGATAATGTTTTAACACTTGTCTGTTATGGTGGCCTTAACACTTTATTAAGAGTCCGTAGCAACGCAGAGAAGTATTAAGCAAAGGTAGGCAAATAGCCGGGTGGAAGGGAAGCAACAGTCTGTTATATGAAAGAGATTCAACTAGACCCAAATGAGTGTAACGTTAAACTGAAAGATCTAGAATATGAATAAGAGTCTTGAACACGCCCGGGCAGCCAACAAGGGCTGAGGAACCGATTATCATGATTCAGTGTCATTAGCTTAATAAAGTTGTATTCATGACTACAGACTGGTTCTAACAACATCTTTTAAGCGACATTTAAGTTGAAAACATATCTCCACTCGTCATCACAAGACAAAACACTATATTTCACTATAACTTGGATAACACTTCAGCTAACAGTTAATCAGACAAAATACTATACTATAAAACTATTAAGTTGTAAAAATCACAATAAAAAAATAAATGACATATTTACCTAAACCGGGAAATGGACAGTTTACTGTAGCATTGGAGTTGAACACAGATACAGATTGTTAATGTAAAATTGATACAAGATCAACGTTTTCACCAGTAGAAAAGTCAATGACACGTTGTTGATAATTTTATATTCATTTTTGTAATTTGATATTTTTATCATTTTACAGTACGTTTCTTTGAGTACCCGTTACTTGGGTTCTCGTCCCAGTGATATACTTATCCGTTTTAGGTTTCTATGTCTATGCAATGCAGCTGAGACATCTCTGTAGAAGAAAGCGTCTTCTTAGATATAATATTTCAACTTAAAGCGTAGTGATTAACGTGAAGTACTTGCCATATCATTTTTGATGGGACAGTTTTTGGGTAGAAAAATGTACTCTTTTTTCAATCCCGCAGTACACCGTAGGTAAATCAAGATGTGATTAGCGCCTGCAATAGCAAACGATTAAGCTGGTACAGAAACATTTACTCGTCTACGTCCCAAGTTTGTACTGGTGGTAGACCTACTTTCTGCCTAACCTCCTTTGTGCACCAACAGGGTCACCTTTCGTAGGGTATGACTCTTCCCGGCTGGACAGACGCTAATACGTTTAGTGCTAATAGCACTTCATTTTTGGATCCTGTGAGAACCGGTTCCCCGCTAAACTCGGGGCAAGGGTATTACCACTCCAAGTCCTATACACCACAAAATGAAAGTATCTGGGTTGCAAAATCTTTGTAATGACAGTATACGCAAGTAGTTTTAGTAGTTGTAGGTTAAACGGTTGCACAGTGTTTGAGTAAACATTATTTGCACCTTGTAGTAGTAGATTTTATTTTCCCCCATCATACACATATCGTCAGAATGGCTTTCCCCACCATAGCGATGCATACAGATGAAATAGGCATGAAACGGTTCACCCATATTATAGTGGAGGGCGGGGAAGGTAGTTGCAGGATGTAGCGTGTGAGATGACCAATCATGACACACAACCATGTAATACACCATCCATGTATCTATTCTTAACACAAAAGAATTGGTCCGAAAACAACCCGTCAAAGTAACGCATGCGCAAAGAGATCTTTTGACACAGCGCAACCAGACAGCCGTTTCATGTCTAATTATTTTAGGTGTACCTCTCTTAATCGCCTTTGCAGTCCAAGCTAAAATATCTTTACTAATTCTATTGATAATGATCATCATCATCATGACAACGACGACGATGATAATTTGATGGCTAGGACGTCATGCATGGGTAGTATCAGTTTCTTATGTACTGACACTAAAGCGCGTCTATATAGGTACATTAGACAGTTTCATTTTGTTCATTTTCTGCAATAGTTATACTGTTTTAATTCAGTTACTTACCATCTACAGCTGTAATGAAATATTAACTACCTGCAGCCAGCGCATAGAACTTTACCGCAATTAGTATGCAGTAGCATGAAGCGGTGTTTGTACTCGGCAACGCTCCATCTTATTAAATAATTGCTAAAGTGTATCTGCGCTTATATTTAGGGCAATGTTAATTGTATTACACAGCTCTTCGACGAATAATACACTACAAGTGCGGATATTATTTAATAACTTTCAGTGGTTTTGTGTCTTGATAAGAATGACATTTTGTACCGCATTTGATCGTAAATGACTCCTATTATAGAAATCGGATACGGTAAATTTCTGAAGCATGAAAATTTATGATCTCGATTTTGAAGATGGGAAATAATAAACGTTATAACATCTTCGTAACCAATTAGAAGAAAAGTCAGAATAATTACAATATTTTGAGAATATTATATGAGTGAATAAATTCAGTAAAACTTAACATATAGATACTAAAATATGGATATCAATTTTAATTAGTAATTTTAAGAGTAGCTACAGTAGCAGGTAGATTAGTCCCAGATCTATTGTTTACTGTAAACTAGTTAAATAACACTAACGGAATAAGAAAATGAAATTTTCTTATACCAATAAAGATGGCCTTCTGGCAGGGCAGATAAGACATTTCAATAATAATATTATTATAACAGCATGAATAATATTAATAAGATAGGGTCTGCATTAAACATTAAAACTGTTTATAGAAATATTATTTACAGAATAATTATATATACTAGTAATACCTTATATAACTCCTTATATTCGTAATAACGTGTCTACAGGTATTGTGTATAGATATGTATGTATCAAAAACAGAAGACGTGTTATTAAGTATCTGTACAAAATTAATCACCAGTACAGTAAAACTAAATCAAGATATACTCATAAAACATGAATTAATGTCAGCCATACGAGTATACGTTAAACAAAGTTATTTTCCGTTTAAATTCATAATTTATAGTTAATTATAATGCCTGCCCAAGGGATCCCCGCTATTTCCTTTTCCTTTGTGCTTTAGTGAGATTAATAATTTGACTTGAAAATAAATAAACATGACTTAATATAGATTCTGCTTGCCGTTAGTATTAATAATTTTTGCAAAGTGAATATGTTACTACCAGATCTTTACCACTAACTCGGTTGTTATAAACTTGTACATATGTTACAGTGGATTATATTATAAGTTACACATTGTCTCATCTCGGAGAGAGATTTTTAATTCTAACAAACAATTAAGCAAAAATATATTGTACTGGACAAAATGTGTAGATGATATCTTTTGTATTTGACTAGGTTCAGACCTACTGATGATATATACGTTTCTAAACTATATAAATTCGTTTTACAAACACCTACAGTTCACAACAGAAATAGAACAAAATAAAGCCTTGCATTTTCTAGATTTAAGTTTCCTTCCATTTCTATCAGTCTCCAGAGAATATAGTTAACAAACTTCAGATGTTTAGAAAGAGTAACTTTCGAGATATGTTCTTCCAAGCGAATACTAAACAACTCAGAGTTAAGTCCTTTTTTTCTACGACACGTATAGTTCTCTAATCATGCCGTTGTCTGCAGAACAATTAAACAAGAAGTAAACATCATAAAAAAATATAGCCATCAACAATTGGTACCAAACTAAGCTAGTAGATAACCGGTTGTTTAAGCAGTTTTATTCGGGTGATAACTATACACAGACCAATATAAGCATTATAACGTCTTCAATTATATTCCCAATATCACAGGTAAGATCACCAATAGACTAAAGAAGAAATGTAGTGTAACATAAATCTCATCAAAAATAAATAAATCTACAGTCAGTTTCAGTAAACAACAAAGGGCCACCAAATATTTCAAACAGTAGTAGTCTATATAACATCAACTCTGAAAACTGTGACATCGCCTACCTTGACCAAACTGGTCGTTCCTCCCAAAACGCCTGATTAAACATAGTAAATCTGTAATGAATAAAACTGTAACAGATGTTGACTTACTTCCGTATCTCTTTTCCTCACATAGCTGTCCCAAACACAAATATTTGTGCTTTAAGCAAAGTGTAATATTTTAAATAATATGAGCACATTCTAAATATTTAAATACTATTACCAAAATAACATAAATATTAAAAATAATTTTATTTATGATAAAAGAAAATGTATTCACATGCTGAGAGATCAAGGTGAATACTTTTGAAATCCTTTTCTTGTATTTCATCATAAGCATAATATGTTTACATTTACATCACTTTTCAGTTGTTTAATTCATAAAATCAGTGTCACCTATATTTTTATAATATTTATAGTATTCTCAGTGAAAATGTTGGGTACATGTTTGAAATGTCAAAAGAGTATAATTTTATATATTTGCTTAGTTTGTACGTTTTTTAATTGATCTGTCAGTTAGGTTCTGGTTTTTATTTTGTATTTGGCTGGAAGATGTCTGTGTTTAAAATTTTGATTTACAGTAGTAATTTAGCTATATTACAATTTGTAAAAAATTGAATTATTTTACTGCTTATATCACAGTCTACATTTCAACTAAATATCGCATAAACGATATTGTTAAATTGAAAAAAAAATTTCATACTTATTGTTTGTACGTCTGTATATATATTGAAAATAATCTGATGCGAGTCTATGTCCACTACAAATATCGATTTCTTTTTTAAAAACATATAAATACTACCATTCTCTCGTCTCTTGCGATTATCCGTTCACTCTTATTTGTGTCTTAATTCTTTGTAGCAAAATCCTTCTTACTCCAAGTGCATACGAGCAATGTTTTACACGTTGAATGAGTTTACTCGCCACTCGACACTGAAGATCACTTCTGGTTTGTGTCCCACGACACATCCATTTTTTAAATGTATACACAGTTTTATATTACACATATTTGTGTATATTTTACAGTGCATTATATTACGAGTTACACATAGTTCCAATTGAAAATTACTTTCTATAAATTGGCTTGGCCACCAAATCTTATCTAATATTATTTATAATCATCTGGTTACTGTATTTGTTTTGTTCCAAACTGTTAAGGGATAGTCTCAATCTTTGTCCATTAACCGGTTATTTGAGTTTTCCAATTATTACCGTTGGCATATACCTCCGCCTCTCCTTCTCCTAATATTTTCCGTACACGCCACTCTTTAGATCAGATATAATGTCTGAAGCAGCCGTAACTGGTGGAACAAGTGATGTTCCATGATGTTGCATGCAGGCTACTTCTCGAATGCATTTTTTGTGTGTGAGATGTTCGAGGCCAGACTCCGACTGTTCTCGGACAAGCCCCCTTCAGCCATATGGGGATGAATGGTGGTTGGAATTGCACGCCAGTGCGGACCGGCCGTTGAGAAGGTGGAGGTAACTGAAAGTAAGAGAAAGTGACTGATTTCTGATTTGGTGATGGTGTGGCAGCCTCTAGGAGAGGGTGAGGGAGGTGTTTTAGTGCCAAACTTATACATAGGCGACCAGGACTGTCTCGAATGCTGCACATACTGCACTGTACAAATTACAGGACATAAATTTTATACTTCTACCTTGGTAGCCACACTGGTCATTTTGAGTTCCTCGTAGATCTTCGGCTGGGACGTAATGTTTACAGACTGTATTGTAACCATGAATGATATTTCTAATAATGAAAACTTTATTTTTTGAGCAAAAGTCCTATCTCGCTTTACAACAACGATTACATACATATTTTTTAATAACAAACTACTTTATTTTAGATTATTACTCCAGACAATAATTAATATGTTCTCCAGAAAATTTCATTATCTATCACTATTTACGACAGCATCGTTCTCAAATGGCTATTGCATGCAGGTTTTTAGAATGAAAATGAAAGTCTGTTGCGACAAATAGTTTAATTAACATACCTTGATTTTAGGTATTCTTAAACTTATCAATTTTTTTTCGTTTTCGATTTACTTCCGGCGCACATGTAGGCCTACATAAAAGATTTATTTATATGTGTACAAGTTCAAAATGTTATTACTTCAGAGCTTTATTATAAGTAATCCCATCTTTTTTACAAGCATTCCAGTAACTGATAAAAATAGTAAATTAATATGTACTTTTACTAGGTCAAATACTAGTATTACCTGTGACGCGCAGAAAGTGCGTTTATACCGCTAAGTCATAAAAGAGTAAAAAAAGTTTATGCTACCAGAAAAAGTAAAAATGGGAGAGAGAGGACAGAGTGAGTATGTATATTTTTACTCCATAAAATTTCTTTATTCACAGTTTACGCATTATTCATCAAGTGGTTATCGTATGCATTATTTGTAGAACTAAACCAAGTGTCTATTTGTTAAATTTAAATATTATAAATGTTTTCATGTGAGGGTGTGCATGTGTACTCATGTAAATGTGTGTGTGCGTGCGTGTGTGTGTGTGTGCGCGCGCGCGCGCGCGCGCGAGTTTCTATGTATGTTTTTGTGAGAATAAGTAAGATTATTTTCGTCCCTCGCATCCCGCTTGTAACAGATTTTTAACTTCTCATTCTCCTGGTTGTCTACGCTTTTAGGATCCCTTGCATCATTTTCTTCGTTACTCCAGGGCCATGGAGGTCTACTCCTTCTGCTTCTACGACATGCGTTTTATATGACCGTACCACTTCTGACGTGTCATATATGCGTGATATCCATTATTGTTCGTTCCACGTTTATTCGCTAGCTAATTATTTGTTTTCAGACACGTGTTTAGCTAATTATTTGTGTCAGATTAGCAACATAATCTAGATACTCTACACGATCTCTTCTAATAATCTATTTTCAGTGCTTGAGTTCTTAGTCAACAGCTTCTTCCATAATTACTATGGAAACAACTGCTTGATCCGGAAACATCATGAAAAGTATATACGACTGCGCATAATTAAGTTCGATTGGAGTGTCGACATTAATTTCGAGATACTGAACAAACTACGCGCTGAAAGTAAAGGAGTTGACATAATTATAGGTAAACGTAGAATTGAAAACTGCAGATTCAAAACAATTTTGATGTGACTAAGACGGAAGTAGTGGTGAGGATATCGAAGACAAAAGGAAACAAATAAAACAGTAGTGGGTAATTAAATTCATTACTGTGAAGTGACAAAATACATTTTTGTTATGCTAAAACCTTTTACTAAAAGCGGAAAGTAAAAATTAAATTTTTCTTGAGTCTGAAAATGTAAAATACGCGGCCCATAAGCTGATATAAAAGTAACAAAAATATTTCGTATTATTCAAAGTAGCCCTACAAACACGCTCCCAAAAACATTCGTAGTGTCAACAGATGCTGTTTTTGTACTCGAACGTTTTCCGTTATTTTGTTTTTCATTCGATCAGTATGTTGCTGCTTTGTATATAATACACCATCAGCCCCATGCTTATTTCTCTGGGTTTTTCTGGACCAATCGATTTAACGAACGTAAGCCGATTTCCCAGTATAGCAGTGTAGTACGGTAGAAAATCGCAATACACTGAAGAAAATAAACGATTGTATTCTTTCTTACAATATATCATTGTATTATTGTTGACGCTATTTTGTCCTGAAGGAAATGTCCTTGTGTTGTATAAAGTGGATCCAGTGTCTCCTACCGGAACGTTTTAAAAATAAAATCTGATGTTGCAGTACAAATATGATTACTATACCAGTAGGCCATTCCATATCAAGTAGTTCTTATCAAAAAAGAATAGTCCTCCTACAAACTTTATTTACTTGTGATATTATACTAAAAAATTCTAGGACACTAGGACACGTCTTGATTCAATTTTTGCATTGCTTTACTTTTAATTTAGTCGTGTTTTCAGTGTCATCCAAACAGATTAGTAGTAAGTTTAATGGAGAGTCAGATGAATTACTGAGCCTCAAACGATTTAAAACCTATTGATATTCTGAATAGCCTTTGATTAGTTCTGGCGTTTGTGTAAATCTTCTTTAATTATTGAAACTACTGTCCGGGCTGTAAGGCCGTGGTCTTCCATTTTCTTCTTCGTTTCGAAAGATGTTGACTCGTACAGGCGTTTTGGCCTCACCTCTGAAGGCTATCTTCAGTGTAAAAAGGACTTAACGTACTGACAATTAAGGCTTTGTTTAATTTAAACATTATATATGATTTTGTGTGAGGGTGTGTATGTGTATGCATGTGAGTGTGAATGTGTGTGATTGTGAGTTGCTATGTATGTTTATGTGAGAACGTGTAAGATTATTTCGTCTCTCGCATTCCGCTCGCCATAGACTTTTATCTTCTCATTCTCCCGGTTGCATACTCTCTCTACATGGGCAAAGTGTCAGGGAGAAAGAGAGAGAGTGAAAGATGAAAGTGTTTTATAAACAATTCTCTTATGTGTACATGTAGGACTAAATTATTCCATACTCCTGGATACGTGGTACGTATAAGACTTTAATTTTTATAAACAAGAAACTTCGTAGGATGAGTCGCCACATGAAGCTTGTGTTCTTTAATGAAAACCAGTGGGGGCTGTTGGTTCCAAATGTTGGTGGTTCCAGTAGTTAGTTTGGTTGAAGGGGGGGGTTCAAAGAACATATTTAAACAATAGGCAGACCTAAATATCTTTGTCATATACAGTACTGTCATATGGAAATATAGAAAGTTACTGTTTTCCTCAAAAAGAAAGCTGCCATTGATAATGGAATGACCTCACGTCTATAGTTATGTCTACATATGTCAAACTTCATTTCCCACACACTCATGAATGGTTGCTAAAAGCGATCACTAACTTTGCAGTAATCAGATACTAAATACCCAGCGAAATGCGAAAGTAGAAAGTCAAACAGTATTGTGCTTTTTACAAACTTTACGTGGTTTGAAAGCACACAGAATCACCAACTTCAAAAAGCACACAGCAGCACAAAACAAAGATAGAATAATAAATATCGGTATGGAGAACCATACATGACTTCCATATTCTAAGATTTATTTTTAAAATCATTTTCGAAATGAAATATTACCATAGAAACTACTTCTTTCTACTTACTGCTTCAGCCTTAACCACAGTACTGTGGTCACTAACATATACCACCTCACGTTATCGCACTCGATTTTCACTGATGATGGAAGTCAATGGCATTGCCGAAACGTCTGGTTTTGTAGAAAACATTGGACTACGGCCAAATATCCCGGGAAGGAATTTTAACAAAAACTACTTCTTTGTTGCCGATAACGTTGTACACATATATATAAAAAATATGCATAAAATTAATGGCTTGTATAAGTTAATGATTGATCTCCATTAAGTAGTGCTCAAGTTTCCAAAGTTTTAATATTATGATGTCGGTAATTAAAACATCAGAGCAGGTTTAGTGTGTATAAGGGTTCACCGTGGACAAAAATTTTCAACATTTCCTATTGAGCGTTGCTTAGAATAAATCTGCGAATCTACAGTGTACGTTTCACAGAACAAACACGCGGAAAAGAAGGAGCGCTCCGAAGTCACTCATGGACCCTCAGCATCTTGCAGAGGGTTCATTCCCTAAAGACGAAAAGTCTGTCTATGAATCGTTCCTCTGCAAACACGTGCAGTTACACTGCCCAGCGATCCACAGGAAGCAAATCGCTATCCACGCTGGACACTTTTTCGGCTTGCATGCGTTATGTTGGTATGGGTTCGGCACTTTCCATTTAAAAACCGTGCACATGTAAGAAAATAAACATGAATGAGGCCAGAAATAACGCGAAGTGTGTGTGTGTGTGTGTGTGTGTGTGTGTGTGTGTGCGTGCGTGCGTGCGTGCGTGCGTGTGTGTGTGTGTGTGTGTGTGTGTGTGTGTGTGTGTGTGTGTGTGTGTGTGTGTGTGTGTGTGTGTGTGTGTGTGTGTGTGTGTGTGTGTGTGTGTGTGTGTGTGTGTGTGTGTGTGTGTGTGTGTGTGTGTGTGTGTGTGTGTGTGTGTGTGTGTGTGTGTGTGTGTGTGTGTGTGTGTGTGTGTGTGTGTGTGTGTGTGTGTGTGTGTGTGTGTGTGTGTGTGTGTGTGTGTGTGTGTGTGTGTGTGTGTGTGTGTGTGTGTGCCTTCCCTGCCTTTTTATTGCGGTAGTGATAATAATAAAATGGAAACGTAAACAGTACATAACTGAGATATGCTTGCCTGCCACGCACGATATATTTTCTCTTATACAAGACTAGCAGAATACCCGTGCTTCGCTACGGAGTTTCACGTTGTACGTAATGAAAATGTTAGTTTAATTAATAAAGTTTAATTAAAGTAGGCTTCTTAAAAATAAATAGCTGTTGCCCACAACTTCGTTCGCGTGGTCTTCAATTTAATACGATAATATATTTAGAACAGAATCTATTCTATTGGGTTGCCATAGTAACCAGATCTAATAGTTTTTTAAGACCGCAAAGGACCCCCCAGAGGATCGTATCGAAAAAAACACTTGTCGTATGTTGTTCTCCCTTTGCGTAAAATATTTGTGCCAAGTTTGGTTGAAATCGGTCCAGTGGTTTAGGAGGCGATGTGGAAGACCCCAAAGAACCCCCAAAAGGACCCCATCGAAAAAATACCTATCCTATGTTGGTTCTCCCGTTGCGTAAAATATTTGTTCCAAGTTTGGTTGAAATCGGTACAGTGGTTTAGGAGGAGATGTGGAAGAAACCTTCGCGGACGTGCGCACAACAACTCACCGAAGTTTCATCGCAATCGGATGAATGGTATAGGAACGCATACGGGACAAACAAAGAAACATTCATTTTTATATATAAGATGTAAACTATACCACTTACTTGACATAAACCGTGATAGCTAAGCTAATGTACAACATATATGTATTAATTATACACATAAATGTTCCTCGATATACACTCTATCTATTGGCGAAAACTTGAATAAAATCCGTTCAGTACTTCCTGAGATTAGCGATTTCAAGCACAGAGAGAAAACGGACCGACTTTACTTTATACTATGTACAGATTTACATTAAAATGAAAAAATTATAATTTTATTTTTAACAATTACCATTGTTCCAAAAGTTTAAATGAATTTTCAAGTACTTTACTCTTGTTAAAACGTAAAAGGTTGCTGGTAAACTACCCCTTCCCCTTAACCGATCTTCACCAAAATCAAAAGGCCTTGAGACCTCTACAATTCAGGGACGTATGCAAAAAATTATTTGATTCTGTTTGAATTTGTGGCTGTTATCGTTTGCCATAGAAAATACGCTTGATAAAAAAACGTTGCCGGTAAACTACCCCTTCCCCTCAACCGATCTTTACCAAAAACAATAGGTCTTGAGTACTCTACAATTCAGGGCTGTATGCAAAAAATTATTTGATTCTGTTTGAATTTGCGGCTGTTATCGTTTGCCATAGAAAATATTTTGTTAAAAAAACGTTGCTGGTAAACTACCCCTTTCCCTTAACCGATCTTCACCAAAAACAATAAGTCTTGAGAACTCTACAATTTAGGGCTGTATGCAAATAATCTTTTGATTCTGTTTGAATTTGCGGCTGTTATCGTTTGCCATAGGAAATACCCTTGTTAAAACATAAAACGTTGCAGGTAAACTACCCCTTTCCCTTAACCGATCTTCACCAAAAACAACAGGTCTTGAGAACTCTAAAATTCAGGGCTGTATACGAAACATTATTTAATTCTGTTTGAATTTGCGGCTGTTATCGTTTGCCAAAAAAAAATTTCCCTTGATAAAAAAAAACCGTTGCAGGTAAACTACCCCTTTCCCTCAACCGATCTTCACCAAAAACAATAGGTTGTGAGTACTCTACAAATCAGGGCTGTATACAAAACATTATTTGATTCTGTTTGAATTTGCGGGAGTTATCGTTTGCCATAGAAAAAAAATCTATAGACACACAGACACACACACAGACACTTTTCGGAAAACGACTTTTTTTCATGTTTTGAGTGTAGTACAATCAGAATCTGCAATAATCTCGAACACGATTTTTTTTGCCATCACCATACTTCCATTCCTTAAGGAATATGGAAGTAAAATGGTTCTTAACACACATTAATTAATACAAAGTTAACTGACGCTGACGCTTTACTATCACAATCACAGTTATAACAAAATTATTCCTATTTTATAACATCGAATAGGTAACATTAACCTTCAACTAACGTAAACACTAAACCGGGCACAACTAACGATGGGCTTCAACGCTACTACTGGGGCAAACATCGAGCTTCAACGCAAAACTTTGAAACCACTGAGTTTACATATGAAGCACTGGGGCATTGTGAAGAGTAACGGACGTTCTTCCGGATGTCTGTGTAGTAAGTTCTGCTGTTTAACCTGTAAGTTGCAATCGGCGTACAACCACCAGCCTGCGCGCCATATTTGAATTGTACGTGAACTTTGCCGCATACGAACTAATACATTTTCCGCTGACATTAATTATGTCAACTGCTTTTAACTGCTTAATTTTTTCGTATACTATTTTACAGTTTAGTTATTCTGTATTGGTGGTTGTGGAACGCTGCAACTACAAACACCAGCCACTATTGTTCAAAATTAAAAATAAATATTCTTTCGATCTTAGGTAAAATTACAATTCCAGTCCGAAAGGCTGCGTTGACTGATTTTTATTCTATATAGTCAAGTGGATTGTTGCAAAACGATTTGGTGCATGAATAATTTATGGCTAGTTACCTGACAGAAACACTTTAAAGTCAAGTTTCGTAACAGAAATTTAAAACTAATATATTTTTATTCAAACAGATGATTACAAACATTTTGGTACTAAACAGTGTTTACAATGTTGATTTTTGTTTAATCAGCCTTCTTCATTTTATTGTTATCATCATCATCATCATGTCAAGGAGTGAGTCTCTAAATGTCATCCCGTACCCAGCTCACTGTCGGAAGTTGCAGATCTCTTCCGGTTATCGGAATTTTAGTCCTTACTCCGAGACTGAATGGAGTCCATTAAGTATTAAAAGATTTCACGTGATCAGGTTCTGGTTTGCCGCGCAAGCCAAAACCTGGGGGACCAGTTGTTTTTGTTTCTTGGGGGTTCCCATCGCTTAGAGAATTGACTTCACCTCGGCTGAAGAGTGTTCTCTGTCCGGTCGCAGTATGCTGCCTAAACGACCCACCTGTCAGCCCTGCTTGAAGCCCTTCTGTCTCCACAGTAGATGCACACTTTGCTGCCAATGTGAACGATCTTGTCTGCCCAGGACCTAGTTACCTCCGGGCTGCCCTTCCAAAACTCTCAGCTTTCGTTAAGCTCACGGAGCCTGCAGCCTCAGAGATTGGTTAACACTGACTTGGAGAGAGTTGCTTACCAGCTGTTACCTCTAGTTAGGTAAGAGCGGAGTTGGGAGGAGAGATTAGTGCAGTCTCTTACATGACTGCATAAATTGCGCTTCACAAACCTTGGGTACTTTGTTTAATTACTAATATCAAAATTACTTTAATTTTATTTTTACTGTATGTTAATTACTTTCTGCCATAATTTTTCTACCGTATGTTACTCAATCATGCAAAAGGAGCAACAATACATGAGAAATTCGATCCTCGATACCAGGATTTGAAATTGCTAATCGTGTAGTTTCGATCGTCAGAGAACTGTTCTTAGGGAACTGTATAAGATAATTCTGTTGCCTAATAGTATAAAAGCATTGTATTGAATACTTTGCGTTGTGGCTGTAACAAAAAAGAAATACATTTTTAGTATCTTCAATTCAAACTGAATTTAAGGCTGTTAACAATAAGCAGTTTCTGTTATAATAAAACTCGTTATTTCATATTGAGTTAACAACAAAGGATCGAGGCTTTTGAATTGGCGTTTCTTTAGAAGATGAAAGGTTGTAGGCAAGGCGATAGAATAAAAGGGGGTGATATTCTGAGTTAGTTACAAGCAGGTAGCGTTAAAAAGAGAATACAAAATTATAGACAGAAGTAAAATGAATATTTTCATAGAATTTTGTAAAGCGGATTAACGTATAGCGACGAGAAAGGAATGTTACTTTAGGCTACAGATAATAATTTTGGGACGGAGAAAAATATATTGACTTTTAAAGCAGACAGGAAATCCCTACATTCTGAGTCGCAGCAAAAATCTTTGCCCGTGGCCCGTGTTCTATAAGGTGGGACTATCCTTCTGTATAAATCTATTCTTCATATAAATCGATATAAGCCTTTGTGATCTACCAAATTTTTGAAATTACTCCGCGCCATATAATGAGTCGCACACTCCAATTTTTGAGGAGAAAATATTAAATATCTTTTTAGAGGAAACGTTTTTATATACACCAACTGTAATACTATACTTTACAACATTCATCATCATTACCACTCCAAGGACTAGGACTTAGACCTGTTCCCGAACCCACCTCCTCCTCGGTCTACCGACATCTCTCTTCCCAGTAGGGTGACAACCCAAGGCAGCCACAGGTAGACGGATATTAGGCATGCGATTCAAGTGTTTACACCATCTCCTTCTATGGTCTTTAATCCTCTGGTGTAATGATACAATGTTTAGATCGCGTCTAATATCCTAGTTCCTTCGCCGATCCAAGAGAGAACCACCTTGCATACCTCTTAGAAAGTTCATTTCGGCTACCTGAATCCTCTGTACATCCCTTTTACCAAGAGTCCATGTCTCACTAGCATACAGAAATGTGGGGACAGCCATAGTTCTATAAAATTTCATTCAAGTACCCTTTCGTGTTTTATTTTTCAGGTACCTATGAATCCTTCCACAGATGCGTCTAAATTTTGTTAGCTTACTATCCCAATCAATATAAGTTCCATAACTTTACAATATTATAAACGATAATATTTACATTTATTCGGTGTCGCTACAATCGCGTGAAAACATTTCTGTGTTGCTGCAGGATGGAACTGTGGCACGTTTTCGCGTTTGACTAGACAAATCCGGGTAGGCTATACCTGAAACCGCGGCAAATTAAAACGTTATAATGCGATTTGTCTGTATTGCGAGTTTATCTGGAAAACTTCTGTTGCAATGATATTACGAGCAACACATATTGCAGCTTCTTTACATAAACTTAGAGTTAAAAAAAAAAACTACGTACCTTCAGAATTTGTCCGCCATACTTTGGTATTCATCGCTCACTCGTCATCAAGCCTGCTGAGATCAGGCGGGAGAATCGGTTGCAGTGTAAAGAGATGAAATGCGGAAAACACGTACGTCTCAATTTTTGACATGACTTTTTTCGAAAAATAATTGAGTCATAAAATAGTTCTATAAATAAAATAGTTTGTACATCAGTTTTTAGACAATTCTCCTAATAATTGTTAAAACCTTTTCAACCAATATAAACAAGGAGCAACAATTTATTTTCTAAATAAAATCGTTAACTTCCTCTTAAAAATCCAATGTTAAAATGGTTTGAGTAGGCCATTACAATGTCCTGAGACTTTCGAAACGTTCAGGCAAATGCATGTATGTGGAACGCAGATTTCAAGCCTGTTTATTCAGGCTTGCTCTAGTCAGCCTACCGTATTGCATAAATGGAATACTTTATGCGCTGTACAAAGTGGGATATATATACCGCTGTACCATATCTGTCTAGTAAATCCCTGGTTTTCTTTTATGTTTGCTACGAAGTAAGATTTCGATTTAGATACCACCTGACTTGAGACTTCATATGCGGTTTCCCCGCGCTGCGTACATAAACTTATTGTACAGTTAGTTTTCCTTTTTCGCCGCCCTGAGTTGTAATAATTCTTTTCTGTTTAAACTTTCAGCTCAATATTAGGCACTGAAATTTTACATTTCTTCATAAGGGAAACAATTTTGAGGTGCCTTTCCAGGTTAACTGAAATTACCGTCTTTATTTATAATAACAACGTTATAATATTATGGCTGAAGAAATATTTTTTGTACTACTATATTTTACCTTTATATTTAAATCAAGAAAACAGTGACTATGATACAGTTACAAAATAATACTCTAGTAGTTGAAAAGCAAAAATTTGAATATCAGGTGTTCTTTGCTAGAAGTATGAAGTAACAAAGAAGCATGTTGCTGTAACTGCATTTTAGGTTGTTGTCGTACTTTGGATTTCCAACGTTCCTGCTTTGCAGCATCGATTGACCTCTCATCGTGGGAACGTGGCGAGTTTTCCAAGTGCCTAATTGCGGGAGACATCCTTCCTTGTGTGACAGTTCATCGTTCCGGCCGACATCGTCTTCGCTCCTTCAACCTGTCGACTACATCAGCGCGCCTCTAAGCTACTACGGGTGATTCCTTAAGGGAGCCAGGAGCCGTGCCCTCGGCATGGAGACAAATTGGATCAATCCTCGAACTCCTCTCATGCAAGCCCATCGTCCATAGCGGAATCTCGTTGTAACGTCTTGTAATGAACAAACGACCGCGTTGTACTATTTAAACTTGGCGTTCATGTTTCCACAACACAAACAATCCAGGGCCTCTGGATAATTAGCCTCTGTCTGTCTTTTCATTGTTCCAGGATTTTCTTAACTATTATTTTCTTACGTTGTCTAAGGCCTTGGAATGCCTATGTGTGAAATAGACAAGACGGTATCTTTATTTTACTCTCGCTTATGGTTTTCCTATTATTTATTAAAGTGTTAGTACTAAGTTTATTGTTTCCTCTCATGTTCTACAGTTCATCATTAAGGATTAAATTAAAATATAAATTTTTTATACAAAATTTTTGGCATACAGATTGTAAGGCACATTTTTGGGGTTATAACTTAAATCATTACAAGAAATGTAAAATTTACTCACGAAATGTAAATTTAAAAAAAAGTGCATCTTTGGTTTCTGTCTAATCTTTTGATACCTCGTTGCTTTTCAACACATATTTTGTAGACAGCGGAGCCTTAGATGTGACAATAAACCTTCATATTCCACAACTTTGGCTTATATACAAACTCCCGAATATATAACTTTGGCTTACATACCGAATACTAACTCCCGCTAAGTATTCGGTACTCTTTTCATTCAGTCATCGTTCTGTGGGTAACACGTATGTGCTCATGTCACGGAAGATAAGTACACATGTGTTAAACTATTAAATTAACTAATTAGGCTCTTTGTACTTTATACCTATAGATTTATAGTTCTCTGTTGGCCTTTGTCGATTATAGCTCTCCAGTGTGCAATATGTGTGAGCAAGATTGTGGATTAAAAATAATCATTCTAACCTAAAACTGGTAGTGTAAAAAAACGTAAGAATCGTTTATATACAATACGTTTTTCAAAATTACATCAAACGAACTGAAAAATAATTCTTTTTCAACGAAGACAATAGGCTGACTAATTAAATGTTGGTTTTCGCGTATTAAGCCTAAAATGCATAACATCTGTCATTTCTGAACAGCGAGTTTGCCGCAGGAAACAGATAACATTTTTCATATAAAAAGTACATTACAAAAGCTGTGTAAATTTAACGACAAAATCATACGGCTGACGTGCTCTAAGGACTTAAGTGTGACCGCCAAGTCAGCTTTGAGCACTGTTGTGGAAAATTGCGTTGGGGAAATCGTCCACTGTGTCCGGAAGATACGCTGTTAGAATTATTGCTTACGGTATAGAAAAGTGTGAGCGCTCATATTTCTATAAAATATTAAATAAAAAGATTGGGTATTAAAAAATTTAATTATGCCATCAGTAAACAGTAATATGTATACAATTGGTCACGGTGAATAGAAATGCTGTGCATATAAGAGAAAGTAACATTTTCTGAAAAACAATATACAAAATTTTTAACTTTTAACGTACACGCAGAGACGTTCTCTCTATAGCTTACTATAGAAACAAGTAAAGCCAGTGGCGTAGCTAGGCTTTTTGGCGCCCGGAGCAAGGAGATCGTTGGCCACCTCACCTTCACAATTAAAGGGCGACAAAAGAGCAAGAATTAAGGCTCATACAGTAAACAAAGTACTTAATAAATGCAAATGTGTAGATTTTTGAATGAAAGCACGTCCAGCAAACGTCTTAACAATATTTGTAAGTCAAAATTAAGAAATTACATATTATAATAATACTGCTATTCAGTTTGTATACATTTATTATTAACAAATATAGATTATAAAAAACGTAGTAATATTAAAAATTTATAACGTAAAAATGTTATAATAAACAACGCATCGTCAAAACAATATCCTAAAGCAACATAAAGTTAAACAAATAATTACATTAAAAGTAATAAAATAAGTCACTTACCATTACAGGTTAATGGTTCCGTATTCTATTAATAAACACTAATATTTATTTTTAATATTTAATAAATATTTAAAATGAGACATTTTAAAATGAAACTTTCCTGGTCTTAATTGCTCCAAAGTGGGTTATTAGATCACTATAATCTAAAGACGAAGCAATGTCGTTTTCAAGTGAAAGTATCGCTAGATTTGATACCCTGTCTTGAGATATTGTTGATCGTAGGTACGATTTAATCAATTTGAGCTTACTAAACGATCTTTCACAAGAAGGACTGACACTGGTAAAGTAAGAAAAATTTGTAAAGCTGTTGCTAGTGTTTCTTAGGCTTCTAATCTCATTGAAGAAATGTATTGTAGCAGTCCTTGAGGTGTTAAGTCTTTTTGTTCTCCGTTCACTTTTTCCCTTTTAAATAAAAGTATAACGTCTTTCAAGTCACTGAAAATTCTTCACTGTTTAGGTCATGTGAACACAGTTTTGGAAGCACTGTGCACTGAATATTGATTTGGGAAAGCTGTTCCTTAAAATCTGTCCCCATCATTTACGTACGCCTCAAATTTACAGGGAACCCAAAGGGTTTTCTAACTCTTTTATGTTAGAGAAACGGCTTGAAATTTCAATTGACAGTTTGTCCAAATTTCTATTAGAGAACGTCGCATTTCTTGCCGAACGGTTAATCCAGAATCATCTACATACTCTCCTGGCATCGTGCGCTTCTTCTTATCCTTTTTGTTATACTGACACTCCTTCATTACACACCTTCCTTGCTCAGTAACGACATTGTCACACAGTTCATTCCTCCAAATTATTAATTTGTCCGTTAGCGTCTCCAGAAGTGGAAATGCTTTATTTATCCAAAACATACAAAGTATCTTAACATGTTATGTACAAAGTATATTTTTATACGTTAAAAATTTATCCAAGTATTTTAACAAAGCCAGAAAGTTTCCAGGACTTGGATCGTTAGTAATTGACTCTCGATGTCCTATCATTGCGAGATTTTGTACTGTGGCAATGAACCGTTCGAGGATTTCTTTCCATGTCTTAACTGCTTTACTAATTTGTTTCTGAAGCAGATCATCAATAAGTTCCCCTTTTGTTTAAAGACGTTCCAATTCCTTCCATTCAAAAAACGCAGAGCATTTTTTCGTGATCCTGAATACGGGGATTTAACTTTCACCACAACTAAAACCCATTTTTAGTATTGAAATGTTTTCTTTGACATTTTTTTATGGAAATAAAATGCAACAAAAGCAGAATAGAGATATTTTTTTAGTTGGAGAAAAACACATTTAAGTGCGATTTACCTTTTTGCCATTTTGCAAGATTTCGTGAAACCAATACTTGTTTAAGGATCGTCCGGCTTCAGGAAAACAGCTGTCTTTGTTCTGCAACTGACTTGTTCCTCTATTCTCCATTATATCTCGGAAGGATTGAGATTTCTCGCTTGGCCAAGCTCCCATATCTTGTAGAGCAGCATCGGGAACACGGTCTACATTGTTGCTAGTAATGTTCTGTCCTTCGTCGCCTGTTCTGTTTTCAAGACTGCACGATGCAACATCAACCATGGTACTAGAATCAACTGAATCTTGTAAGTGTACTTTGGTACTTTCACATTGCAAGTTGATTCCTTGTTAGTTGTAATATTTCGACACCCAGGGTTCGACTTTCTTTAAATAAAAGACTTCATAAACTCTTTGGAACTTGTAGTTCTTAATTTTACTTTAAGAAAATCTTATATTCCTACAGTTCTTAAGGAATAGTCATATCAAAGAAACAAGTTGTTTGTATTTTTATAAACTGAAAACAATTTTTTCAAGTCTATGCTCACTTTGCCGCCCTCCTGGCTATGCCGCCCGGGGCCCCTGCCCCCTTGGCCCCCCTAGCTACGCCCCTGCACACACAACATCGATCTTTCGAACGACGGCGCCTTCACCAAGAACAAAACGGACAGCGCTCCTAGTGGCAGCCTCTGACGAAGCTTATAAAAAGCGAAAACTGGTTCAGGCTACAAAATGTAAAATTTTTACCAATAAAAAATTTAGTGTTCCGAGTTAGTAGTGTTATACTTATAATTAGTTAATCAACGGACACGTCATGGACAACAAAATCCAAGAATTCGTCAGTTTTCCACGGTCCCCTATTTCTACAGAATTACGGAGCACGGAGCTAGCGGTAACTTCCCGCATACGTATAACTTATCCAGTCTGTGATAGTACAGGAAGACATATCGAACTTGTCTGCGGAAAAACTTTGTGGTTGTATATTCTTTCACTTAAGCGTAGGGTATGTAGAGGATTTAGAGGGGGTGAGGGGGAAAGGTAAACGTTTAAAGCTAAGTAGTAAAAAGCACAGGAAGTTTACTGCGAGCTACTGAAAGCTATTTGAAAATAATGAGTGTACTGATTGTAACACAGTTTAATGAAAGATGAACAAAATATGTGGATTAAGTGCAAAAGACCCAAAACGTTTTTACACAAACTATTCTACTTTTTATGTCTACAATGATTTTTAAATTATTGCAACTCAGGCATTCATTCAGTACTTTACAATTAAATATACCCATTCATACATTTGTTCTAAGATGTGTACATAATAATGTGTGCGTAATAATGTGTAGTTTATGTTATGTGTCTCTGCAATAAATTCAACTCTGGTTGTATTTGCCCTATGTGAATACCCAGGTTAGAAAGTTTTACTACTGTGAGTACCACAATCAAAACGACGAAGCATGTGTCACCCAGGTTAGAAAGTTTTACTACTGTGAGTACCACGATCAAAACGACAAAGCATGTGTCTACACCCCGAGCGCTACATGTGTGCGCGTGCCAGAGTGCGTGCTGGAGTCGATGCAAGAGCGTGCCTTGCACTTACACCAACACGCAGACTGCACGTGGGACATGTGTCGGGCTCAAACGGTGCGAGGTGTGAGTCTGTACGTGTGCCCGCATGAATGCGTACTGGAATCAATGCAAGCCGCGCGCACTTGCATTAACCCCAACACGCAAACTGCACGCCAGCATGTGTCCGCCAGACGGGTGTGTGTGAGTGTGATGCCCGTGTCTTGATAGTAGCAATCAAAGCAGCAAATAACCCCATTACCTCGAGTATTTCACAGTGGGTAAACAGACACGAGATGGATTTATTTGCAGAGACACCAAAAGAATAAGTCTGTAATAGTTGACAGTCTGAATTAAAATAAATAAAATCATTAATTTTGATCAATGGCTTAGAAACAGACAATTTATTGTTGAACATTTCAACAATTAAAATTTTAAGAAAGTTTTTTCTAATACTTAAAAGTAAGAAGTACGTAATTTTTAGAATTTACCTTAGATAGTCTTAAACATTAGAATCTCTTTGCCTCCACAACGTCAAATCTCATAGTCACGTACTCACGTCGTTAACTTTACTGTATTTATCAACGGTCTCGTCGCTAATACCATCCATTTTATGATCGCAAGTTGATTCCTTGTTAATTGTAATATTTCGACACTCAGGGTTCAATTTTCCTTGAATAAAAGACTTTATAAACTCTCTGGAACTTGTTGTAGTTCTTAGTTTACATTAAGAAAATCTTATATTACTATAGTTCTTAAGGAAAATCATATCAAAGAAACAAGTTGTTTGTAGTCTTATAAACTGAAAACAATTTTTTCAAGTCTATGCTCACTTTGTCGCCCTCCTGGCTATGCCGCCCGGGGCGGCTGCCCCCTTGCCCCCCCCCTAGCTACGCCTCTGAGTAAAGCATAATCAATCCAACATGCAGACGACGAAATTGCATTTCACTTATTGTAATCGTCTATAATAGAAAATGATCTGAACGTAACTATTAAGATACTGGACAAATTTGCAAATTTTCATATGAGTCATTTTATATCAAACGCGAAGTGTCAAAGATGGTTGACATTGAAAAGTTTATGCTGGTTAAAGAAACGTAATGTTCTTTTATTCAGCTTTGATTGTCGATTTATAATTCTTTAACGTTATCGTCGGAACTTTACTGAGAATAAATATAACTCAGTAGACAGAATTCTTGTCACATAGTTTAATACATAATGACAAGCTGTTAAGCAAATGAAGTAAGTTAAGCAACATAAGGCACTTTGCTCTTTCTCGATGGTTGTTATCTGCAGTACCGAGGTTCCCGCACAACCGAGACTGAAAATAACTCAACGGGTAATTATTACTAGAAGGAATAAGGCATTTGTTCTTGGTTGTAAAAGAATATTTATTATTGTTGTTGTTACTGTACCTTCCAACCTTTACTTACATCTTGAACAATATTGATAATGTATTATTACTCTTGCTGATATTAGGAAATCACTTATTTAAGATAGTTTACAGTTTCTGCAAACATTAAAGAATAGAAAACGAATCATCTTCGTCAGTCAAACCAGAGAAAAACTGTATACGGTATGAAACCCATCGTAAAATTGAGAGTTCCGTTTGCGAAATGTTACATTTTCCTACAGTACAGAGCGTGAGATTGGAAACTTACGAATGCGTTCGAAGTGCAGTGTTGTGGCAGAAGAATTCATATCTTCTGTCATTTCAAGGGACTTGTATCTTGTGATTATTTTGTATAAGCAATCATTGAAAGAAACAGTTCAATGATTACGAAAGGAAGATTTAACTGTTACGATACTATTACGAAAGGAAGATTGACTATTTACGTAGGAAGAATTATCATAAGATTATGATAATTAATATACAGAAAACACTACAGCTCACCATAGAAGATAAATAAGGCGCAGATATAAGACGTGTTTCTTAGTGGAAGCACATTACACAATGTTTGAGATAAACTATGTTGAGATGAATTACCTTAGTTGAATAGATGTCGACAGAATGAAATGGGAAACTATGATTGCCGCCCTTGGAAATAATAAATTAAAATGAAGACATTAAAACTGGGAAGCATTGCAGCCACTGATTAACTAAATTATTCGTTCATAAAAGTCATTTCACTACATTGGATTTCTATAATTTTAAGAGTTTAAAACTCAGGCTTTCCTTGTTTTATAAAACACATGTCGTATGGGAATGATATGTTTTAAAAACTATATACTTAAGTAACAAATTTAAGAGACATTTGTAACCTCAAACATCTTACGCTTATGACTGCTCTTCAACATTTCTTTTGAAGTATAAAGTCGTTGAAATTTCCATCGCTATTAAACACCGAACTATAATTACAATATTATCATTCCCATTGTATGGAACAATACTGAAAAGCAAAAAACCTATTTTAAGTAACGCTTAAGATTTTATTTTCGTGATTGACTCTCTTACGAACAAGATATTACTGCTTCAATGAAAAGCGGATATTTCTTTTCTTCAATGCTGAAATGTATTTATTTATTATGAATCAATAATTTCTAAAATAATAGTGAGAATTTTGCTCAATTTATGAATATAGTTATTTATGTTAATCATCTTATATTTTTTAAGTTATTACTACTATAATATTATGGTAAACATTATTAAAGTATCTGTTATGTTAATAATAAAAGTAAAAGCTTTTGAATACGAGGATTAAAGAGAAGACAGTCAAGCAAAGGTCACTCAGATTATTGTGTAAACATTGAGTGTTTCAATTATATTCTTGCTGGAAGAACTGACAATTCATCGTAAGAGGATTACGATTAATAATTTTAATAACCACCCATATAACGAGGTAGGCCTATTATTTGAGGCTGTCATATTGTGAAACGTTGAGCCTGACTTCATTAAATTTCCCTGGAACTCTGTAAAAGATTAGTCTTTCAGGAACATGGTCAAATAAGTTCTGATTCGTATATAGAATTAATTATATACATGGTTAGTTACAAATACTGATTTGATTATTCTGCAGTAGATTTGCGGGATAGTCATCTGAACATCACGTGATGTATACATGTCTACACCGAATAAAAAGGTACCAAATTTTGGAAGGCTCATTGGATACGTTGCTTCGGATTCCCTTATGAAAATGAATATTTACCAGTTGCAATATATACAGAATACAGAATATTTTCACAAACGTTCACACACATACATAAAGTTATGTCCCTAATGAATTATAAACTGGATTCACTGTGATACCAGGAGCTGAACATAGTACGACTGGTCAAAAGATAAAGATTAGATTCGCAGAGTCATAAGATGTTTCCGTAACAATATATTATTGACGTTATATATATATATATATATATATTACATTCATATTTACTCACATCATTCTTGTATATATTTTTTATTATAACTAATAATAATAAATAAAACTTTTCTTACAAGAATATTATATATTTTTTTAAATGTTTTACACTGTTTCTATAGTTTAAACTAGCATCATCAGAAATTACAAATTAATAAAATTTTAAAAATCCATTGTTAATAACAGCTGTTTTATACGTAGACTAAATTTAATGTAGTCTATGTTTTTATATACGTATATAAAAATATGTTACATAACTGAGTGTAAATTATAATATAAATATTTATTATTTTATTAAATTAGTAATATTGAAAATACATATAGAAAAATCTAGAAATATTTAAACATAAAACAAATAATAAATGAATACCAAAACAAATCCAGATTAATACCAAAAACGATTGTATTTTCACACACACACACACACACACACACACACACATATATTTATTTATTTATTATAAAAGATCAATTGAGTTCTTTGGTACTGTTAGACTTCTTTTTTGGTAAAAGTGTACCCGCTTTAATTTTGTCTAATTCTTGTCTAATTTAGTGTTTCTTCGATTCACTTCGAAATCGTTACGTTATTAATAATGGTTTCTGTCTTCATGTATAATCCAAGTTAAATCATTTACGAGCATGTTTTTTTTGCAATTGGCATCTGGTTTCTATTTTCGTTTTTCTGTTTTTCAGAAAACTCAAACGGCCGTCTCTCAAAACTTATATAATAGAGACGGTTTTGTGTTTTATAGGAAAATTTTAGTCCCCTGCATAATGATTTTTCTAAACCTTGAAACTTTCATTGTAGTACGCATTCTTGTTTGTACATATTTCCATTAACACAAATTTGTATTCATTTATTATTTGATATTGTCATATTTTTATCATTACGTATTCTCAGCAGTTACATTTCTCTATTATAGTTTTTCATTCCTCACTCAACCGTCGGGAATGGCTCAAGAAGGTTCCTATTTCTTCAACATATGATATAATAATTTGTATAATATCAACAATTTATTCCTCTTTTGTGCTTATTTAGCAAGCTATCGTCACACTTGGCTGGTGGTTGATACTACTGGAAGCGGAACTTCAAGTTCTAGCTAATACAGTAAAGATTCCTATTAGTATATCTTTCTGAGTTGACCTGAATCATACAGACGTAAAAGATTATATACATATTTTTTACATATAATCAAAATACAAAGGTCTCTCTGGTTAGTTCTTTAGTTAGTTTTAGAATTTTATTATGTAATTATATATTTCATTTTTGTCGATTTTGCTACTTTAAATTTACCATCGATGTTTGATCCGATCAAGCTACTTTATCAGTTCTGACACATGCAGTAGTCTTGGAAGACAAATACCAAATACCGTATTAGCGAATTACTTCATTTACTTTATTCCTGACTGCTGGGCTGTGCGAGACGAAGGGCATGCCCGTCGCTCGCTCGTGTGCTGCGTCTCGAGCTTCAAATAGAGTTCCTGCCGCAGGGACTACAGATGTACCGGATATTTAGGGGGTGGCCTGCTACCGGCCGTGGGCCGTCAATTAATTACTTAATTGAGGGTGAGTGTTCACCGAGGCAAGATTCACCTGGCACAGATTGCTAGCGACCGTGAGCGCTAATGAGGTGATTGGCCTGAATGCGGGCGGTGCGGCGATAGAATTTCCGGGACAGTGTCCGTATAGTGGCGTCCAGGGAAGGGAACGAATACGCAGAAATTTTCTGATGTCAGGTAGTGGGCTTGCACGCCCAGCGCAATCCTCGGTCCCAGAGAGACTGAAGCTTTCGCTTATGGGTCTTGGCCAAGTAGGCCCATACGGGAATCGTGTAGGTAACCATCGGCACCACATAGGTGGTGACGATAAGCTTCCCTAGGCGGCGGGTCATAGAGTTACTGTAAAGCAGGGAACGGAGTTGATATAGACGATGCGGACTACTTGCACTTTATTCCTGTGCTGCTCCATTGGTCCAGTTTTATCCGTCCTCTGCAGAGTCTCTTAATCCATCTAATATGAACTGTCTTTGACTTGTTACTACTGTTCGTTTAATTTAAGTTCATTAACACGTCTTCCGACTAGCAATATAAATTAATTATAAATATTGTTAAACCTCTCCCTTACTTAAAAAAAATTGGTGACAAATGAGAACCATATATTCAAAGAGACAGATTTATACAACCTTTTCTAAGCCAAATCTTATTAAATGCTGTAGCTATAAGGTTGGGTAATCCGCTAGAAATGTATAAACAAAATATCCGAAAAGGTATTGCCCGTGCGTTTCGCTAGAAGTGTCAGCAGATGCCGTACTAGTAGCTATACAGTAATAATAATAATGCAGCAAGAAATGGTCCAGAAACAACAGGTTTTGCAAATAACAGGCGGCGTTTCCTGCTATAAGAGGGAAGGCGATATCTTGTTATTGATTTTTGGTCGAGCGATTCTTCCACTTACCGCCGTCACACGTTTTATTCCTTTTAACACGTGAACTTTAGCCGCGCAAATTCAATTGATCACTAAACTTTGGCGAACTCACAAACTAAGTACTGTAACAATTACGACAATTAAGCGGAAACTTTATAACAAGCACAGCAGTTCGTTCTTAAATCACGTTCAATTGGATTCACCGAACAAAACATGTTCTGACGCTTTCCTGTTGTCTTCAAATTGATTTTTTTTTTATAGAATTTGAGCTTACGCCATCACTTCGTAACGAACTGTTGTTTTTCACTCAATCACATTCTACATCATCGTGAATTCGGTAATTGTAACAAGGAATAATGTCTAAATTGCATCGATATATTTAGTCGACAAACAAAACTCCTCAAAGGAGCAGAGTTTTTCATGGATCAGTTAAATATACTAGAATATATATTTCATAAATAGACAGATAATAAATAAACATATGTCATCACGTGCAAAGTTAAACTTAAAACATTTTTACCTACAGCTGTAGTAAATTGTAAAATCCTCTTGAAGTAAGATTTTGGATTAGTGGAAAGGGTCGACGGAAATTTCAACAAATACCACCAAAAAAGCCAAGAAGTTATCATGTAAATTAAGGCCATGACTCAAAAATTATATTGTATGGCCACTTCTAGCGAATGGTCGACCAAATATCCTCGAAAAGAGTCTGTAAATGGAATCCCAAAAAAGGAAGCAAAAGAGAAGTTCAAGAGATCTGGAACGTTGACGTCTAAAAAGTAATACCAATCATATGGCTACAAGAAAATGATTGACACACAAAAGTGAAGCACGGAAAGCTAATCTTTGCAAAAACTAAAAGTTAATATATCTGTGTAACTGAGTATCCGTTTGATAAAGTAATATCATTCATATATTTCAGTATACATAATTTCGTTTATTAGATCATAGAAGCAATATTTCAAAAACAGACAATCTTCCGTGCTCTGCAGTGATGTAACCCCATGTCGCACCGTTGAATAAACCGGGTGTACAGGAATTTTGGTCCAATATTCTCAGGGTGGCGGCTGACAAATAGTTGCCTAGTCGTCAACTCCATACTTTTCCCGCTAATTTCTGGCCAAACTTCCTGTATCCGTTGAAGTTATACTACTAAGTCTACTTCTTTACACTAATGTTGCTTTGTATCTGTTCTTGTGGAGAACATCCCTTGTTACTGGCTGTGGTCGACCATTCCGAATAAAGCCACTGTGAATACTATGAATAGGTCCAGTGATGAGTGGGTTCTTGAGTCAGGATCATAATATAGACCGGCGAGTGAACTCTGCGTTTACAATCGAAATGCAACCACTTTTACCACCCAGTCTTTACTCTTTGCATAACAACAATGTTAATTTACTTTATAGCCTTACTTTAGTAAAGTTGAACTACTAAAGTTTTACGAATAAATTGGAACATATGTTTTTACATGAAAATCCGTGAACTACACATTTCGCCAATGGTAATGTTAGGTTAAGACAAACAAATTGTACAATCGTAATAAACACTTTCATTGATATCTTTCTCACCCTTTTCTTATTTCCTTTGTTCTTTTGGTCAGTTACATAATTACCTTTGTTTTGATGTCCTGTATAACTCCAATCCGTCTGAACGTTTCGGTTTCTTACGTTTGCACGGCAAACATTTGCCTTTCCGTCATTAGGCGTGGTTTTTACATTAATGCTTCTCGTCTGATATTCTCCCTTCAATATATAACAGTAGCAGTCGCCCTATTTATTCACTTGACTTGAATACTTTTCACATCCTACTGAATCACCATCCTTTTCACCATGGAAGCTATATTTAACGGTTTAAAAACTATATTTTTATTTTTAAAAATAATTAATTTTTTTTTGAAACCCACTCAGTTTCCTTTTGATTGTAAATACATGTGAACTGTGATCTTTCAACATAACAAGTAAAGCGAAATGTTTTTTTAACAAAAAATAATTCTAGTATCCAACATCTTTAACTGAAAACGTCTTCGCACAAGATACGGAAGATATCGATTTTATGGAAGGAAATTACAAAAGTCATATACTGTACAACGAATGGAGTAGGAATACATTTGATTAATCTGAATATCTCCCGACAATAGGAGACGATCTAGAATGTACGGAAGTGGCCGATGAAGAAGGAACAAAAGGGACGGGGAAAAGTAAGCACTTAGGATTAATACTAACAAAGCACAGGACGTCACAAAAAAAAGATAAACAACAGATTACAACAGACAAGGACGTTTATGAGGCAACACAATCCTATACTGTGGAGTAGATGTATTACAAATTCACCAAGGGATTATCATATTGAATACCATGATGCCTAGTATAACTGAAAACTGGGTCATAATCAAAATGTATAAAGGAAAGATAACAGCAAAAGAAATGGGCTACTGTAGACTCTCAAAAACTGACAGAGTCACCAACGATGAGACAAGAAAGAGAATTAAGGTAGAAAAAGATGATGTACGTCGTTGCAATTGAGATAGAAGCCTGGCATAGTATGGGCACGTAAGAAGAGCTAGATATAATAGCAAGGATTACAAGACGGAGTCCTTTGGGGAGCAGAAAGAGTAGAAGGACGTCTGCAACATCCTTAAAAGATGAAATGAATGATGCGATGGAAAGGCGAATCTCTGAGGCAGAGAAGGGAAAAATAAGGAGGTCTGGAGGTTACGGCTGAAGGACGAAAGCAGAGACAACTGAGAAAAAGCATGTGTGTGTGTGCGCGCGCGGTTTTAAATATCAAAATGCGAATAAACAATATAAACAGTAGAGAATTTTACACTATCGCAAAAGGATTAAAAGAAAATAGCACCAACACTTGTCTAGATTACTGCATCCAGTAGAAGCGTGCCCCGAAGCCGAGATGTTACATAGTACAACTGGCGTGTCCCCGCCGGGTTTCCTTCATACATAGCCGCTTTGTATGTAGAAATATAATGTCCCTTTGATTCCCTTAAGCGGTTGAATTTAATAAGCGTATTTTCTGTATCCCCTTGAGATACTGAAAGCAAAGAAACTGACTTATTGCATACAATATATTTTAATGTTTGAAGCTATTTTCTTCTGACATTTTTGCTTCTGTATTGCATGACTATGAAATTTCAAAAATTTCAAATTGAAATAGAACAGCCTACTGCTTTTAGTTCAAAACGATTTGAATGAATAAATTAAAAATCTATACAAATACTTTAATTATTATATTTGGCTTTGCCTCATGTGTGGTAGGGTATTTTCGAATATACTACTCCTACATCGTCATCATCATTGGCTATACAGCCCTTTGTATCCCCTGGCATTCTTCTCTATTCATAGCCATATTCCTCCAGCTTAAATTCGAAGAGTACTGATGTCCTGACTCACCCCGTCCCTCCATCACAGTTTTTATCTTCCACCTTAAATTATATCTTCTGGATTTGCACTAAATATCTTCTTAATAACTCTGTTTTCACATTACTCCTACAGTATTCATTAAATAACTTTTTATTTGAAAATAAAATTAAATTAAAATTTAGAAAAGTAATTTTAGGTTATACAGATTGTAACTTAATATTAGATTTTCCTTTCGCTTGAGTTAACGTTTCCAAAGCTACTCCTCAACCTCCGTGGTGCTACTTATAAAGCAAGGCCGTTGTTATAATGCACACGAGTTAACTACTTCGGAGCATCCGACTTCACTATCTGCAGTTACTCGTACAAGCCTCGTTTTCACACTGCTTCCTAGTATTAACAAATGTTTCGTCATGAATAATATTAAAATTAAAAAAAAATATAATCTCTTGTACTTTATTTTACAGAAACTAGAGGTACTTTTAACCTAAATGCTTTAAGATGTAAAAGAAATTAAGTGAATAATTCATTGTCAAAACCCGGTGACTCTGGAGAACTATCGCAGTTATTTCCATAACTATTGTAAGTAGACGGATTTCGCCCCTTTTGAATCTCACGTAAGAATCGCCGATTTATATTATTACGATTATTAATTATTATTTAATTGGTTTTTATTTTATTTATGATTTGTGTTTAAGTTCATTTTGAGTTATATGGGTTCGGTTTTACTTAGTATGAAGTCGTTGATTTAAAGAGTTCAAGATTAGTTGTAATTGTTTAAACTGTTCGTCGTTCGTTTAACGTTGAGTATTGGACAGAGGTTGATTCTTCTTCACTAGTAGATATAATTCGGTTGCGTTGATTCTCACTGGAATCATAGACAATTTAGGATAACGGTACTTACTTTGAGTGACGTCATGGTTATCAGGTAGAGTGTATCAGCTCATCTAAAAAACAAAATTAATTCAAAATCACTCGTGGCGCCGTCGTGTTGCCAACCGTTGCATGTCATCTACCGGGCCTGCAAATGCCTATCTACGTGAAATAATTGGGCCAATTCTAATCGTTAGTTTAAACATAATTTATTTCTCGTTAAAGTCTGTGTATTAATTTCCTTGAACCATTAACCTAAGAAAGTCAGACTTCACAATTACTTTTTCATTTCGTAAAACTCTTCTTAAAATCTCAGGGTAGTTAAGCTGCATACGTGGATACAACACTCCACGATGTTTTTGTTAATAATAATTTTAATCAACATGGGTTCTTTTAGCTTACAAGATACTAAACGTTAACACAACACAACAATTATAATTATTTAATAGGAGAGTGGTCACCTCGAATAACTAAAATCTCAATTCATTAATAAAACTTCAACAGACGGTTTGCGTCAACTTTTGGTTAGACCTGGCGTGTCGGGTATCCTGCCAGTTAAGTTAATTAAAAATCTAAATGATCAATCACCAAAGAAAATTCAAATTTACTAAAGTTATAAACATCTTCAGCATATCCAACTATCGTTAGGCTACTAGATGGGATATCCTTCCTCAGGTATTTTTCTTAATTCTAACAACATATCAGTAGGTTATTAAATGGTTGTACACTGACTTAACCTATTAGATTCAGTAAAGCATACTGTCCCTTTATAATTGGTTAACAATCATTTTATAATTAGAGTGAATAATATTCGTTAACTCTTATCCCTAGTCTAATTGTTAATTGACTTTACGAGGGTTAATGCCGCTTCAAAGTTCATTATATATCCTTAACTCTATACATTGTCAGGTTATGGTTCACTTCTTAAGTTTATAATAATAATATTAATTCACCATACTCCCTTTTTATTTATATGACCGCGATTGCTGGGATTGTACACTAGCAATCGTATTCGCACTTTCACTAGGCTTGATTAATTCGTTTATATAACTTTATTAATGCTTTTAGACCTTTCGAGTTGTATTAACCCAAATATGACGTTCACTACACGCACAGGTTAGGTTATTTTACTTTTCTGGCGTCGAGAACTCTCGTCTTGTTTCCTGAGTCGATCGTACAAGACGAATGACGCTTAGCTCGGCGTCTCTTTTTTGGCCAAGCCTCGCTATAATTAATTTGATTGGTGGAAAGCTCGATGACACCTCACTGGCTTTTTCCGGTGGCGTCGGTCTTTGATGTCGAGAGTATGAAAAATACTTTTTTCCAATTTACACAAATATTTTAAATGCGTTTAACTTTCTTATGGTACTTGGGTGTTCTAAATTAATCATTTCAATCATTTGCAATTGTCCTTTAGATTAATTAGATACCCCTCAAGCCATACTTCTGTTCATGTTTGATAATTTCTTATTTTCACAACTTATGCCCATTACAATATTTTTATTTAAAACTATCTTACGTTTATGTTATTTACAATTTAACTTCACTGCTAATTGTTTTTACTATTACTCAGTCTCTTTCTGATCTTTAGTTAGATTATAATTAGTTATGTGTGAAAACAACTCTAAAATTGGGTATAAACCCTGCTGTACAGATAGCATTATGTTTTAGATTTAGTTGATATAATTTATTGGTGGTATTTTATGAGTTAGTTACATTTCACACTTATTCTTAAGTCTTCCCTTCAACTACTGGTCATCATTGTCTGACTTAATTGATGTCCTTTTTTGTGTATTTTTGTTATTGACATGCTTAGTGTTTGGCACACCTAGGCCTTATTTTTATTCTGCTATTTATCTTAGAATACATTGTTTATATCGATTACATTTCAATCACTACTTGGTGTCTTGTCTATCTTATGAGTTTACTACCGTTGGTTTAGTCTGATACTCTGTTCAACATAATATTTAGTATCAGTCTGTAGGCTCCTTTTAGGCCTATTACCCCCCAAGTTAGTTTTAACAGTGGTTTGTTCATTGCTATTGGATTATTTCTGAATATTGTTACTTATTTATCTAAATTAACTATTACAACTTCTGGTTATTACCTTTAGTGGTTTTGATACAATTATTCCCTGGAATTATACTCTTTACTTTCACCTATAGTTCAGACACTATATGGTGTTACATCTATTCTCTTACCTCTTAATTATTTTTAATTTTAGTGATCATTCTCCTTTACAAAATAGTGATAGTAATTATTCTCAGGTGTTACAATCATTTGATTGGTAATAGTATATCACCTTTTTCTGTTAATTCAGTAAAGCTTCTTGCATCTGGTCTCAAGATACAGGTATGTCTATTTTACATTATCCTGATATATTTTTAAGCTAATTACAATTGTTTTACATTATATAAGTGACTGTGAACCTTGCTGGTTCTAAAATTATTCCTTAGGCTTTCACGGCCGGTGTCATTTGAATTATGAAAGATATCCCGCTGTTTGGCCGTGGTCCCTGGTTAAAAACAAAACCAAACGTTTCGGCAGCTCCACTGGCTACCATCATCAGTGGTAAAATTTTTCTGCACTTTGGGTGTCTACGTGCAGGCCCACAGTACTGTGGTATAGACTAAAGCTGTCCTGCCATGCTACCTGTACATATAAATTCAGCAAAGTCCCACGTACAGGTAAAAATGACAACATCAACCAATCACAAAGGAGATGGTGTATGATTGGCTCGCACCAAGCTACGCCATTATGTGACTCACTTGTTTTCCAAGAAATACTGTGGGGAAGGCTGCTGATTTCCCGCGATGCTACCTGTGCTAATTGTTTACTAATTGCTGGTTCTATTGATACTAATGTCTCATCCCTCTTATACCTTATTGTTAAAGTTGTTGAAAGATTTGTTAGGTAACTTCAGAATGTCTAATTTTTGTTTGAATTTACACTAATTACAATACGATTCTAATTCTTCTATACATTATTTTTGTGTTGGTATTACCCTTCTAACATTTTGGTTCATTACCATCCAACAGAAATTGGATTACTTTTCATTTAGTTACTTAATTCTTTTATTTTAGGTGCATTATTCACATTGAGTGAGGTTATGGGTCCTATCTTAGTTTGACAACAATGTGCTTATTTTATTATGATTTCAATGTCTTTCATTTCACACTGTCATAGTATTACTAATGTTATTTATTACTTTAGGTTTATTAGACACCTTTCTGTCTCTATCACCCTTTTTAAAACAGTATTCATTAATATCATCCTATAAGTTATATCCCTACATTTGCTCTGGTTACAAGACTGGTCTACACGATTCATTTTAGTTATTCTTCCAGATAAATAGTTAATTTATACCTAGACTAATTTGACTTCACTCTCCTGACTATTATTCATTATGTCATTCATTTACTTTATAAGCTTTCTTTGTCAGCATAGTTATTTAAATTAGTTTATCAGGCTTCATTATTATTCTGTTCTTTACTCTGGGCTTTTCTTGTTATGATCTATTTCTATTGTTTAGTGTAGGACCTACCTTATTTCTTCTAGTTTTTGTATCTAGTTGGGTTTTGTAGTATTCTTCTTTACTCCACTTATAGTTTCTTCTCTCTGTCTTTTGTTTTCTCATTTTTACCTAATCTATTGGGTTAGTTGTGAGTTACTTTACGTCTCGTCTATGTCATTGTCATTATTTCTTTGATCAGTTAGTTAAGGATGTATTCTTTATTCCTTTAAAATTAATTTCTACTTATCTTTGTTATTAACATTAGAGTCTGAATGTAGTCTTTCTTCTGATTTGTTATTGTTGGTTATTGTTTGCTTTGGACCCTGGTGGTCGTGATATTATGTAACATTACACTATTAAAAACCAAATAAGAATTTTGCGAATATTTTAAATTAAAAAATTTAGGCAAAATTACTATAAATTATGAAACATTCGAAATTCGATGCTCTATATGAAGTCGTGAGGTTACTATTCGTTGACCTTGATATTCGCATCTCTAAAGATTTGTCCCTATAGTCTAGTTAGCGCACGATCTCAAAATGAATTTTCAGTTAAAATTTATCTTAAAATTTTAGTTAATTTTACTACACTAATTTACACTGATTTTACTACTGGAGTGGTAACCTTCGACGAGCAGAAGACGTGCTGAATGAACAGTAGTCGCTTGACTTCCGAAACTTCTATTTTTTATTTCTTTACACTTCACTATGGCTATATGCCTCCACTCGCGCGCGCGCGCGTACACACACACACACACACACACGTTTTAATATGTGGAATGATAATGTATTTATTATTTATTGTAACTATAAATTTACAAGCTACATTTTATTTCACAATTTCCTTCGAATATCCCTCAAGCGGGATTTTGTATAATTTATCTCATGAAGACCTTTGGAGATCTACAACGTTGGTTCAACGTTCCAGATCCATTTCTTACCGTACAACAAAATTACAATTACGCTGACGAGTGACAATAAATCAAACCTGCTTGTTTTGTCTTTACGATTCGTCAGAATAAGTACGAGTTTAACCTTGAACTAGCAAGCAGTGTAGCAAAGCTAACATACTTTAATGACGTTGTTTTACTCGTATAAACATTAGGTCTACTTCACTCGTACGAGCTAAAAATCCCACTAACTCGCTTGCACTGTAACCACAGCCTACGTGTATTAGTTAATAAACGATAATTAATAAACAAACTCGAATTGCTGAAAACTGTAAATGAGATAACATGAAAACCTAATGAATTTTATTTCTTTTGTGCCGACTAGTTTTCATGATCGCGTCAAGATTATGTTGTCTTTGATGTACAATGACGAAAATATCATGGTATGATAGAAGACAAAATTGCTTTATAATTCTAATTTGTTCCGTGAGCGTACGTTAAACGGGCTGGGATGTATACCACCAACTGCATAATAGGTATTGAAATGTTTACTAAAAACACAAAAGTGCTAGGCTTTTATTGCTGGAAACTATTTACATTTTCTTTATATCCAAAAGAAATACATTTAAAATAACAATATATTAAACCTATACTGTACAACAATTTGCCTCTCCACACAACTGTTCTGTCTTCTCAATAAAAATACGTTTCTTACTTGTATTTTTGCATGAAACATTCAAATTTGAATTTAGTTTTTTCTATCACCTACCTTTTTTAAGATTACAGTAATGTTTTGGGTGCTAAAATTTATATTTTAATGGTTTTCCTTATGTCATTGTTCTTTTATTAGAAAACTAATAAATAAAATTAGTTTATTTAATCTCAAATAAACAGCATTAACTATTATGAATAGTGCTGCTACCTGTAAGATCCTACGGATCTAATAGAACCTTCCGCCATCTCTAGTGTGTCAGTAATGGCTTGTGTTGTTTACATATGAGACAGCAGCTTAAAGGAAGAATGTTGTGCTACAGTATCAGTGCTACAGGACAGTGGTTACAGTAGTATCATGAGTTACTACTTAACATATGTGAGGCGTTATTAACATATAAAAAAATACTCTATTATGCATTTCGGCCCTCACCATAAATGACTTCTGCTCAAAATGTATTTAAACCGTGATAAAGGACACAATTTCTACTTCAGATCTCGTTTCGTCTTCAGGACACAGTTCATCTTGCATTCATCTCGCTTGTCGTCGTCGTCGTCGTCGTACTGATCGCCACTGGCCAAATATTCAATGTCCCTCATGGTTTACAATTTGACCCGTAATGTGATATTTATTATTCTGTTCTCCTCTACCATCAGTCCTCTTCCTTGTCTCTGTTCTTTTACTTGAGAGATTTGTTTCAGACTGTATACGAGGCTTATTCAAAAAGTTCATGGAGTTCTTAATTTAGAATTGTCTGATCAATTTTTTTTTAATGTTGGTACACCAATTTATACAGCCATTGACAAACTTTTTAGCATATTGATTGCGTAGTTTGGATTTGATAGGTAATTACGTGAGTTGTGTTTTATTTTTTTACATCTTGCAAATGCATAATGGCGTGTCTGGTACAGGTGGACGACAGCTTTCTTTATAAATTGTACAAAAACTTAAAACACAGTCATGGTTCAGTTGGAGATTGTGATAGTAAGATGAAGATTGTGGTAGTTTGCCCCATCCATTTTTTACCAAAATTGGAACGGTCAATAAATAATATTATTCGGGCATTTTACGCCACTTTTGCAAACCGTTCGTAGGAAACACCCATATACGTATAAGGATAAATTAATGATATTGTTGCTCCGATAATGCATCAGCCCACACATTATTGTTTGTTCAAAAGTAACACAGGCAGTCGTCGTATTCAGCAGATATAGCTCCTTCCAACTTTTTTCGCTCCCAAGAATAAAAACAATCGTAAAGAACGTTTCGTGACCATTGAAAACATATAACAAAAATCACTAAGCGAGTTCAAAATTATTCTACAAAGTGTGTTCCAGAAACATTTTGAAAATTGTTGTTATGAAGCCTAGAAAAATCGTTGTTATAAATGTTTATCTGATGGCTACTACTCTGAAGGAAACGATATGAATATAAAAGAATAGGGATATAACTTTTTAATAAACAAAAATTTACAGGCATTGCACAAATGCAACGCACAGAGAAGGGCATTGAAAATGCTTCAATAAATCTAAAAAATATATATATTTATGTTCATTCACCAATCAATGAATTCATTCTTCATTTACCAATGTACAGATTATAAGTTAAATGTAGTCGCATTCATAAGCGAAGTTTTGTATGTGTACTATGTTATTGACAACAAAGAAGTTCCCATTTTCGATAACGCACCAGCGATCGGCCGCAAATGTGCGACACGTCCTTATAAACATTTTCAATGTTAAAATTGCATGAACTTTTGTTCAAGCCTTATATGTTACTTCAAGAACTACCAATTCTGGTCGAATTGGTATTACTACATGCACTGAATGTCCGGACGTTTTCTTAACTGTCATTGGAGATCTACTCCTAGTACTTTCTTTATCGTTGTCATTATTATATGATAGACTCAGCTATATAAGGCATCCGTCGTAATTGTCGTTTGCCATTGTTTTATCTATCGCATTTCATGACCGTAGTCTCAATCGACTCATATATTCGTTGTTTCACAAGAGGTAAAACTCATCATTATTATTTTTTTTTTTATACTACCACAAGAGGCGTAAGTCAATAAAATTCTTTCATTCTATCTTAGTAACATTCCATTCACACTGGTAGTAACAGTGTGGAAGCACTTTAACTTCTGAAGTTGCTCGTGTACCACCTTTATGAGTTTTATCCAGTTTTTATTTTCTCTTATACGAGTGGGACAACATCGTCCCGCAGGCTAGCTTCCATTTTATCTTGTAGATTAGACATCGCCGTACATACTCTACCCTACATGATCCACTCTGTTCATTGTTGTTCTGCCTACCGTTAGAATCCGTTTTTATAATCCATTCCTCTTGCCATTGTCATACGCTTCGAGGTCACCTTTCTTTTGACATACGTTGTATATTTACATACTATATTTGAATTGTCCTAATAATTTCGACGGGTGTGTAAATTGTCAATGACTCGTCCTTCTAATTTCATCATTTCATCAACCCGTCGCCATTAATCCATTTCCATTGCGATTCCAACCAACCTTTTTTTGCGATTTTATCGGTTATTCGCACCTCAGCATCTTGGATTTGTACAATTGTCTTACTTCTATGTTTGTCAATGTTCCTCCACCAAAGTTTTGAACGTAATTATCGAATCGCCGCTCTACGTAAACCAGTACTTTGCTTTATTTTCTAATCCTGTCTTTAAGTCAATTATAGTGCCCGAAAGAACTTCGTTATGTCACCTTTAAGGCCTTAAGACAGATAGATTAAATATTGTTGGCGGCAGAAGGATACTTAGATATACGAATATATGTCCCCAAGTGATTTATACTAATTTGGATGTAGCTTTCACCTGTACATATAATCAGAAAGAAGGTGTCGTCTCTTAGTGTGTTTCTTATGTATGCATTTTAATATTACAGAGCTACTTCAAATAAATGGTCAATAAACTACCAAATAATATATCACTCTTGTAGTACAATTTTTAATATTTTTTATTGAAATTACAAATACATGGATTATTACTGGCTGCATATAGAGCTTTATAACTATTAAATTACAATTTAATGACTAATGGAAGAAAGTAATGGTATTACATTAATCGCAGGATGCAATCTTACACACCATTTGTTACATTAAATCAGCTACGTGTAATTAAGGGTTGAAGCGCTCGAGCGACGAGTCTTAGGCCTGCTGAGTAATTTGGCGTCAAAGTACTTCAAACGTGACTTCGCACTGTTTTACACCTTTGGATTATTTCACGATAACGACTCAGCGCCTCTCGGATCTTCTCAATAAAAGGAAATTATTATGAGATCCTACTGTTACTGTCCTGTAATGAAATAGTCACTTATCGCAAATAGAAATGTGTGTATCGCAAATGGGGTTAATTAAGCCATATAGGTTAACAGAGAACTGAAACTTAAAATGTATAAAAGTCTTGAAAGATTAGTGACCACAACGATGCCAACTCTTTTTGCTAGTAGTGAAGACGCAGAACATGTGGAATATCTGAGCATGAATTTTGGGAAAGTATCGTCTCAGACGTTGAACCGTACTGATGGTGCTCGCTGTCGTCGCTGTTACTGTTATGTTGTCTGTTATCTTGTATAGTTTATTAGATAATTATTGTTTCTTTTATCAGTGTTGTAACCAGTGTTAATTAACTTATCATCTTACTACAACTAAAATAATTAGACATAAAACAGGCGTCTGGTTGCGCGTGTCAAAAGACTTGACACTTGACGCTTTGTTTGTGGACCAATTATGTTGTGTTCAGAACAGCGACATGGGTGTTGCGTCATGATTTTTTACCTCTCACCGCACTTCCTGCACCGCTTTCCCTGTCCCCATTACGATCTATGCGAACCGTTTCACGACTATCTATTTCATCTGTACATTACTCATTCGCTCGGGTTAAAGTGGTCAAGTGTGTGCGTGTGTGCCCCACAGTTTGTTTATTTATTTTATTTAGTGTAGGCATCGGTATGTTACCGATCAACAGTATACCTCATATCAGTTTAGCACTAGAGCAAACTTACAATTCAAAGCCAGTACTTCCATGCAAAAACACCAACTGTGCAGTCGACGGTAACGCAGGAAGCACGTTATCAGATTCCGCAACAACAATCTTCTTCTAATCGATCTATATACTTCTCGGCCTATGCGAATAACGACTGATGAAGGCTCGTAAATAGTTAACACTTCTAACAACCAAAAAGCCAAATAAGTAGCCGTGAGTCAGGAACGCAAACCAAAAGTGCGAAGGCTACTGCACACTCCTTAAGTAATAGGTCTCTCTTTTCGTAGATAATAACAAATTCAGCCCCCCCCCCCCAGGAGAAGATGACACGCACAATAAGAATATTTCCAGAGCTGTGGAACCTAAACCACCACACATTTTTATTGCTGCTGTTGAAAATATACAGCCTTTAAATGATTTATCAAACGACTTAAGATATGACAAAGCTCTTTTCATTATAAAATTTCTCTTGAATAATCAAGTTAATATCCAGCCTAAATAAACTGACCGATCCTCGCTGGACCTTCCATCGCTAAACATCTATTGATTGACGGTCATACTAATTTAATGATTTGTGTGTATGTTTTTTTGTATGAACCACTGTGGACTACGTTTGGTTCAACTGGTCCTCCCCCTTCTTCTCCTCTCTCTTTCTCCTCACCCATATCTCCTTCATTCTAGATTGATGTCTCTCCCTCCGTTCATCAGTCCAGATGGCACCTGTCCTTTTCTTAGGGTTTTCCTGAAAACTTTGGGCATTTTATATTTCTTTTTGAGTGGCAAGCATTTTTCTATGTCTTCTTGAGTAATCTGGAGGTCTTCTATATCTTTTTCTGTTTCTTCGAACCACGTATTGGACATTTTGAGCTTTCTGTAATAGTTAAAAAGCTTCCCTGTTAGTCTGTCACGATTCATTCTTTGTAACATGTTCGTAGAAAGTACTTTTTCTTTTTCTAATTACGTCCGTGATTTTTTTAACATGTGTGTACAGCTCATTATTATGGCATCTTCTGTCCTGTTCTCCATCTTTTATTGATCCCAAGATTTTTCTTAATATTTTCCTTTCTGTGACTTCCAGTTCTTCGATCATCATTTTCTTGTTCGGAGTCAGACACTCAGAATTTAATTATTTTATTATCATCATCATCATTATTATTATTACAAATTGAAATTCTCTTGCAGTATTGAAGCCATTCAGGAACTGTAAAGCTACTATGTAAATGTAACTTTTCCTTCTCATAAAAAATACATATCAAACGTAATCAATAAAAATTACATTTATACTAACTAAAAATTCATTATCGTTTCAATAAAAGTTTATAATTTCATAATCTTAAAAAATTAAGGTAATTATCATCACTACTAATGCCGTTTATAATTATCTTTCTTTTCTCTCGTTGTGTGATTGAGCTAGCTAAGTCAAATTATAGTTGAGAAAAAAATCACTCTAATGCTTCCCGCGCAGTAAAATTACCGTGTATTCACGTGATTCTATGACTGCTAGATTCCGCTGGTGAGTCAGCCTTAGTAAGTGTACTTGTGTTTTATGTATTATTCTCTACACGTACTGTCTGTGTAAAGAAAGCGGTATAATGGTGGCCGAACTCAAGGACCAGGTTTGGATGAAAAAAGTCTCGAGCACCTAAAATTGTTTCAAGAGCCAAAAGAGGGCGTCCTTTGTCGCGCGTAGCAATCCGCACGAACGTTTACTTCTCGTAAATTCGACTACTCTGCTTACGCCTCTCCTACAGTCAATTTATGATACACTCTCAACTTTATGGAAATTAGTGTTTTATCCAAAAACTGCAAAATTTATTATATGTTTATATAATCTTAAAATGATGTTAATTGTGTTACGCACCCTGATCATGTTTGAGATATTGATTATAAATATCTCATTGATATGATCATGATCATAAATAATCGCAAAATATTGATTGCGATTTAATGTTTGTATTACTATTATTATTGTTGTTGTTTTTATTTATTACTAAAGTTGTTACTGATTGGATGCTGATAATGTTAACTCACTTTTGTTTTATTATTTTGTTTTAATAATATTCTATTCTTTGTACACCTATATTATATATACTGTACATACAACTATTTCATTTTGTGTTAAAGTCAAATTTAACATCTTATTCCTCTAGAAAAAACCAACCGATTGTGTTATAATCCTATTATTGGAGAAAAGTTATCTGAAAACTAAAAAATTCTATGGAATAAACACCGTATTGTTACGTAATGCGGAAAAAGTGTACTCCAGTACGGAACCTACTACGTGTTTCTAGGCTATTCCAGTGGAATCCGGCTGTAATTTTGTGTGGGTACGTGATTCTCAACGCGTTAGCTAGACTGTGACAGAATTCGCGCGGCCGAGCGCTCTGTGTCAAGGCCGCAATGAATTACGCTCTAATGTTTTCCTTTAGTGCTGATGCGTAGTACCGACTATTCTGGAATAATTCTGCTATCTATTTAAACGACGACAGATGCGCTTAGCAGTCAGTTTTAGTGGCGATATCTTCCAGTGCGGTTCGTAGTATTGTGACGAAGTGATATGTGTTTTTATAATTGTGCGGGACAATTGTAATAGAATTGTGTTTTATACTCGTTGGCATTTTTATTGCGTGTGAACAATTTTTATTTGATTTGTTGTAAGAGACTATCTTGTTTATTACAAACTGTTTAATTACGATAATTAAAACTGGTGATTAGTGACTTAATTGGTGTCTTGTATTTTATTTTTTACTGTACCATACGACAATCAAGTAGACCGGTCGTAACAGTATTCTAGGCATTGCAGAGAGTTCCCCCCTGGATTTTCCGGAACCCGCTTGCTTTACTTATTTTTGAACGGCTATTTTTATTATTCTTTCTGTAGTATTTTTTTAATATCTCAGTGTAGGGTATCTCGTCTTCAGTGTAATGGATTAAAACAACAAAACTTTTTTTCTCATAAATTTTCTAGAAATTTACGCAGGTTGGAAGACTTTATATTGCGAATATAACTGTATCGCCTTAAACACTTCAGCAAGTTTACCCTAACCTACCACTACATCTTGTGGATCTTCGCAATACTTTATCTACATAATCTCTAACCTTTCTTTGACTCTGTCATAACAAATTACTATAATTTTTCGTTACTTTCAAACCATTACTTACACCTCACACAAATACTTCATGCAAAATTTTCTTTTTTAATTAAAATATTTTTTTACAGTTAGTAATGTCATCTTTTTATATTACATACCTTTCCATTTCTTATTGTAATTTTACTGTCTTTGCGCGTCTGCCGTTCTCTGCCGCTTTGCAACCTAGTTATTTCAATGTCGAACACTTTAAATTCCAAATAACATATATATATATATATATATATATATATATATATATAATGCACAGTTTAGTAAAAACACGACGTTACGCATTCGAGGTTAGAAAGAAATTGTTTTTCACCCATGTTGTGAGATGAATTAGCTACAACATCTGTAAAAATAAGTCAGAACCATGTCGAGACGAGAATAACAGCAAGAGGAAATGATATCACTTAAGTGACAAGTGTCTGCTCCTGTCGCCGGCGCTGGCGGAAAACACTACGAAAACGGTACTTGGAATTCGATTTATCTTGTAATGAGTCTGCTGAGACTTCGTGTTCACAGCAGAACAATCTGTGTGTGTTCGTCATGAAACATAGATTTAATTCAAAAATTCCATCCTGCAGTTATTTCATTTTAGTGTTTATTAAATGTCTTACTGGTGGTAACAGCGACTTTAATGTTGGCGTAACTCCACTAACTCTATAAAAACGTATCGGGCGATATATAAGCGGCATGATTTGTTTACCTTCTTAAACGCATTTCTGTTATACTACGATGGTGACGTAGCACAGCACTTATTTAAAATATTAGGTTATATCTTAATATACTATTGTTGTTGTTGTTGCTGTTCGTCTTCTGCTTCTTCTTCTTATTCTTTTTATTATTATTGTTGTTATTATCTTTATTGTTATTATATTCCTTTTTACGTTTGCGAAATCCGGACCGATGCATTAAAGACGGAGAAGTACAGAAAACCTGTGGCATCGGTGCACAGAAGAGGAGCCCTCTGAGTGGCGTCCTCTTACCGTACAGTGCCAGAGCCAGTAGTGCTTTTGATAGCGGGAGTGATTCCCATAGACCTGTTGGCTCTAGAGTGGAATCATTTATTCGAAAGAAGAGACGAAATTGGAAGGGATGCCGCAAAGCATGAAGCCAAGGAATTCACTTTCTGGCACTCTCAAGACCGTTGAGATAGAGAGGATAGAGTAAGAATCGACTGCCAACACGATTAGGTCAACTACCATCTGACCTAGTTGCTCAGTGGCCACGACAATTTTAATGCCTGCCTCCACACAGTGGGAAAGGTGCAGAGCCCGGCATGCCAATACGGTGACTCTCCCCAAGAAGATGCCTTGCACACGTATTTCAAGTGCTGGAGATTCGCAAGGCAGAGGATGGTACTGGAAATGGAGCTCGGGGAGTTCACGTCCGAGAGCGTAGTTGCGGTTGTGCTCCGTGGTAAGGCGGAATAGGACCGTATAAATGCATTTATTTAGCGGGTCCCTCTAGGAAAAAAAAGACAGACCCAAACCCAACTTGCACCCAACGGGCAATAGAAGATAAGGAACAACTAGAAGGGGCCCGATAAGGCCGCAATAGGCTCCATCCTGGAGTAATACGTAAAGTGGTCCCGGGATGGATACGAATGCCTGAAGCAGAAGTGGGTTTTTTAGTGGGTGAGGGTTCCACACACCAGGAGAAACAAGGTCTCCTCTAACGATGCACGAAGCATTTTCCCCCTCTCTATAAAAAAATTATTATTGCATATTATAATTTATATTATGGACTGTATATGTATTAGATAGTATTATTGTAACGACGGTATCACGGATTGTCGAGTTGTACAGTGGAAACCGAATACCTGACACCAACGAAGTAATTAATTACAGACTATAATTAGACAGAAAACAACAGAAATTTTCAAAGCCACTGTTGCACAATAATTCAAGATAAACTGTTCCAACACGTAACAGTAAGTGTCACCTTTTTATATAGTACTAAGTAACAAAATAATCACCGCAACGATCGCTTCAAACTGGATTCTAATATCGCTGGTCTAAAACTAAACTGTGCTGCTTCGATATTCAGTGTTTATATATCGGCTGGTCTGCAGGCGTAGCGGGCGTAGAAGCCATCATAATAGTCGAGTAACGTCTGGAAGGGGAATCTCGAATGATCCAGAGCGTTACGTATTTCTGCCGCTCAAATATACGTGCAAGGCATCACGTAGTCAAGCACCGATGCTGTACTATCTGTTTCCACAGCGTAGAAATACATATGTAATATATTAATATTTAATAAAATATGTAATCATAACGTAAAGGTATAACATATTATAATTCAAAATCTATAACAGTAAAGTTAAATTGTAAAATTAAAAATACAATGTTTTGCTGTACTTCACATAAAGTACAAAAATGAATATAATTTTTATTTACGCATTGAGCTTATAAAATAATTTGTTTAATTAAATATTATTAAAGTTCATTAACAATCATTCTCTATTTTAAGTCTATTTCCTAGACTAAGTTCAACTTTCCGTGACGCTTTTGTGTCCAACCTACTTCAGATTTTTAACAACTATTTCTTACAGTACTGAATAGGCGTTCATTATAAACGCTTAGGTTCTGATTTAAAGATATTTAATTTGAATTAGTTTTAATTTTGTAATCAAAAGCAGATTGTTTTCTTGAGAGCTCACATTAATTAGTAACAAAGGATTTAGTAGAAGCAAAGATGAAATAATATAGATTTAAAATCAATACATTCACTGTACAGTAAAATGATTACTGATTAAATAATCCGTGAACTTCGTGTAAATATTGCTAAATCATAGAAGTGTCTTCTTAGTGTATTCGAATGTCATAAGCTGATGTATACAATAAATAAAAGTTTTAATGTCAAAGAAGCAAAGTACGTTGAAAATTATTACTACTATCTGATTAACAGCAGATACAACTACTGTATTTTAGTATGTTAAAATAATATTTTCATTTGTTTGTCTTCTTTTCATCTAACAGCGTACTAGGCGGTGTACTTTCGGGGCCAGGATTAGCGGAAGCCGCAAAATGATACTCCGAAAATTCCGTTACAGGAAAGTCCGAGCACCAATTAAGGTGATTAGTTTTTCTCGATTAATCCATTGCCGTCTGCATTAAAATTAGCTGTACAAAAAGCCGTTGTACATCCATAGCTAAAATACGTCCGTGGTCTTACAAGAAAGCTGTAAGGCATCAGACATCTTTACAAACAATCCATTTTTAAGTAAAACGCTTGGTAAAACTATACATAGATCACAAATGATACATAATCATCATCATCTTCAAGGATTAAACCAAGGATAGTTTGTTACGGTCTCAAATAGGCAAAGATTAGAATTGGTCAATCCAGCGCTTCCTCGGACGTCCCACACCTCTCCGTCCCCTCGGCTTATCCGTCTGGCTAGTCCTTATTTGAGGCAATTTAGTAGTGAATATGTCCCCTGGATATGTTACTAGCATGCCGCAGGGTAAGACGTACTGTGGGGCTGCCACCTTCAGGCTTAACCTCCAGCCCGATTTTCTGTCTGGGTGTTCTCCCATAAACTGGCTACCTTACCAGACTAAAAAGACCAGTTTTCCCTGTTGGGATATCCATAAGGATTTTAATGTGGTGGTTTCTCCTTGCCTCCCACATCCTACGTCGTTGAGCAATGGAAGGTCATCCGTCTTTGGGAGCAATTTCTCGCCCCAAGGGCAAGAGGATACCCTAACCTCTACTTGAGAATGACAAGTAGAGGAGGGACAGTTTATACCGGCTGTTACTCGGCCTCCAGAGCCACGTTAGCCACCTGTAGGTGTTGCCCATCCCCACCACTTGGAGGTGCGGCTGGATATTTCCCTCATCAAGGAATGAGACCATAAAGCATTACTCATCTTCTCCAGAACTTTGGGGGACACGATACATTAAAATGTAATTAAAATTGTATTAATTGAATTAAGTAACTGACAAATAATAAAAGTATTAAATAAAGTAATACAGATTTCATATGTAAGTAACCTCAGATATACTCAGCCAAAACGATCAAAATATAAGCTGAGGCAGTTAAAGTACCAGTCCTGAAATCAACGTTGTCAAGGAGACATGAAAAGTGAATTAACGCATTAGAACCTAACTGAACATTAAAAAATAATGTTATTTTTGTCATTTCATTTGGCTTTTAGTGCTTATGACGACAAGTTAGGCATCGCATAATGCAAATACTAAGCAGCATTTCTATAATTGTCTGAAAAAATCCGAATGGCGCAGATCCGACGTTATTGCTTGTGCGGTGGAAAACTAGTAAGTAGAATGAAAGAGACGTAATAATTCTGTTGTAACAAGACCTAAGACATGTCTGGCTAGTTCTTACTGCTGGCAAAATAATATTTTATTAGTAAGTGCAGCCATCGCACCATTTATTAGTAAATATGATTTAGCTTTTCTGAAGATAGTTTTATTTTTACGGTGAAATATGAATTGTATGTATTGAATTGGTGTACATGTAATTAATAATTTTTTAATTGAGTGTAAGTTGAATAAAAGTTACTAATAAAAATAATAAAACTGATCCTGTCTTATTAACTGTTTCTTTTTTGTGTTGTTTTTGTTAGTTCTGGCTTAATTTATATCAGTGACTGAAGATCGGCCGAAGCTTAAGAAGTGATATTCTTTAAGGAGTGATAAAGTTAACAATTACTTAGGCTTTCACGGCCGGCGCCAACATTGTTGGAATTATCATTAGCCGGGCTGTTAGGCCGTGGTCTACTGCTTATATTCACGACAGGCGTTTCGGCTCCACATCGGAGGCCATCTTCAGTGTCAGAAACGATTGAAACAATTGTCAAGGAGTCCGTCAATTCACCTCAGAACTGAGGTGGAGACTATGCCATGAGGTAATTCCAACAACATTTTTTTAGTTACTTTCGTAATGCGACTATCAATGTTTACTTTCAGAAAAAAGGTTACAAACAGGACTATTTGAAACAAGTCGGTCACTCTCCATTGTTTATAAAGAAAAAACAATTGAGGGGGAGAGAAAAACTTAAACGAATCACATTTTTAATTACTCAAGAGATAACTGTTAGCGCAGGTAGACCACACACTCGTTACTCACACATCTGTTCATGTGAAGTACAGGGTGGCGCAGGGAAACGGGAAAATTTGAAATAATTAGAAAAAATGAAGGAACGTTACAAAACTTTATTTGAGGCTCAAAATACGGTCTACAAGACTGGAAATTATATTAGGCATCACTTTTTAAAAATTACATCAGTTAAATGCTGCCCATTTTGCCGTACACATTCAGTAAGTCGTTTCTGTAGGTTTTGCATAGCGCGGCGCAATGTGTCACCTGGGATTTTGGCGATTTCCTCTTCAATCTGTGTCTTGAGCTGAGTAAGGGTTCTTGGTCTAGTCTGGTACACGATGCTCTTCAGATGTCCCCATAAAAAGAAGTCACAGACTGAAAGGTCTGGAGATCGGGGCGGCCAAGCGATGTTAGCATTCCTTGAAATTATCCGATCCCCAAACAAACGTTTCACTGCTGCCATAGACTGTCTGACAGTGTGTGAGGTGGCTCCATCCTGTTGAAACCGGGTGTGCTGAATGTCAATATTTGGAAAAGTATGGAGTCTTGGAGCCAAAAATGTCTCTAGCATGTTGACATAACGTTCAGACGTCACAGTGACAGCAGTGCCTCGTTCATCTTCAAAAAAGTAAGGGCTTATCACCCCATGACACGACACTGCACACCATACGGTAACTTTGGTACTGTGTAATGGACGCTGCTGAAGCTGAGCAGGGTTTCCTTGAGCCCAGTAACGGAAGTTCTGCTTATTCACGTATTCACTTAAGTGAAAATGGGCTTCATCGGACATCCAAAGATTTTGAATGAAGTTAGCATCCTCATTGATTTTAGCCAACAATTGTTCACAAATTTGCAGGCGCAATACACAATCATTAGGATTCAGTTGTTGCACAATCTGAAGTTTGTACGGATGAAATTGAAGTTCATGGAGTATTCTTTGAACGCTCCGACGTCCGAGCTGCAATGACGAAGCAATTTTTCGCACCGAACGACGAGGAACTCCTTAAGATGGCAGCTCGCAAGGCATCAATGTTTTCTGGGGTACGTACAGACCGTACACCCCCACTAGGCTTTTTCTTCAAAGCTGAACCAGTCTCTTCAAAATTACGAACCCACGTTCCGATTGCGTGTAACGAAGGAACTTGACCGCGGGGCGGGATCTGATAGTGGCGCCGAAACTCTCGTTGTGCAGCTGTCAAACTGTCACCATGTCGCTAAAACGCCCTTACGGCGACCGCACGCTCTGCACCGCTCCACTGCTCCATCACCAGGATAGCATGTTTCACTTCTGCTACATCTCCAGGGCTGCCAACATCAACTTCAAATTTTCCCGTTTCCCTGCGCCACCCTGTATTACACCCTGTGACATTTAGTGAAATAATCGTCAGTAATTCAGGGACTATAAAAATAAATATAAATTAGATTACAGTTATTAACACTATTACTATTATTATTTGTTATACATTACAATAACAAGTGGATTACCTAAAAATAACTTAATAAGTACATCGAATTCTGAAACAAAATGAGTACCATAGTAGTCGGTTCTAAACTACGATTTGAATTATTATAAGCGGTAATTATGTTACGTAAAATAGAGGCATAGCCAGGAGAGGCCAAATTAGTAATGACAAAATAAGAAGGAAAATACGTATGTGTAAAAAACCAGGAGACAAAATCTAAGAAAGTTGACTAAGTTGGTACGGCTACCTCATAACAGAAGTAACAGCGTAAATTACAAAAAACAGCCTGGAAATGTTGAACACCGTGAGAGTTCATGTCAAGTCCACAAAGATTTGTAAATTGAATTAGTTGGAAGTCTTAAAGTAAAAATATTAGAATGGAGAGGTTCGGGCCGAATGGTTTAAAATAAAACGCCCTGGAGATCAAGATTCACTCCAACAATAGCCTATAATATTCGTGTATTTTGAAAATGTTTAAGTGTTTAATTTTTATGTTACTGTTTGTAAATTTGTGAATTGTTTGTATGTGATATATAATTATGGCGTATAATGATATATAATTATATGACTACGATGAGACTAAACACAATTAATTTAGTAACGCTTTAGATAATTCGAGATTGGCTTTCCACACGTTATTCAACGAGCCTACGTCTAGTAGTCGACACGAAGAGTTACAGGTCGGACTTTCACCTAAAATCCGGATTGTTCTAGCGCCTGTAACTATGCCAATTGTTCTTGGTGCGCCTCCCAAGAAATGGAAGATAATTCTGGAATCACAGCGGGGTATAAATATAAGTATCCAGTGGCCGGCTCAGTTCAGTCTCACCTGGCGATTTTAGAAGAAGTTATTGTGGCGGTTTAGTGGGAAGAGTGATTTTGTGTTAATTAATGAAAAACTGAAAATGTATGACATTTGTTTTTGTACAAATTTAACTTGAATTATTGTACAAGAGTGTTGATTTGTAACTTCTGTTTGGGTCTAATTAATGCTTGTAATTAGTGACCTCATTGGTGTCAGTTATTCCGTTTCCACTCTACCCACGACGATCCGGTCACACCGTCGTAACAATATATATTTACGGCTGCATTAATGACTTGGAAGTAAATATTAACTAATTCAAAATTAATACAAAATAACAATTAGAATGATCAATATTGCACACCACTATATAAAAATTAGTATATATTGGTGTGCAATATAAAAATTATATAGTGGTGTGCAATATTGATCATTCTGATTGTGATTTCAACCACTAACACAAATTTCTTCATTAAAAATAACAATTATTATCAAATGCTTATGGGAACGTTAAGTGGCCAGAATTATAAATACCTGATTTGCTATTTAATTAATCATTTGATAATTCTGGATTCCGACTTGCACAAAATAAATCGTTATTTTACTGTCAAGTGAGTAACAAATATACGATTCATTTAAAAAAACGAATATGTAAATGACTGGTTTAATTTACAAAGTTGTTTGTTTATACGTCTGGAATCCCTAAAGTCCAAACTTAAAAAGGATATTAAAAAATAAAGAAAACTTATAGTGTATACTGACCTAATTTTCTTTAATCTTATATGTAATTTTTTTATGTCTAATGATACTAATAACTTTGCTTGCTAAGATGCCGATGAATACCTCCTTTTGAAAGCGTGACACTACGTCTCCCGACTTTCAGGTTTTGTCGAGCGGGTTATGAAAGGGCCACCTGTTACTTGTTTGACCTGATCCATCTAGAGCGACATCTGCTTCAACATCACACGACATTATTAACGCCTGGTTGGTCAGAGTCTTGTCGTTGACGCCCCTATTCCTGCACATCGAAGTAACGTTTTGAAATAATAAATGTACTATGTAGGGTTTGAAAACCGGATGGATTACTTAGATTAAAACATTAAAAAATCAACTTTAAAATTAAAAAAATAAATTAATCAACTTTAGTGTTCAATAGAATAGTAAATATATATTATCTTTCATGTCCACAGTTGACATAAGGTGTCTTGGTTGAAACAGCAAAACACCAATCCATGATTAGGAAGAAGAATAACAGACGATAAAATTTATATCGACGCCATATCATTGTATGCTGTAACCAAAGACTGTAATATGTGGTTATATTGATAACAAATCCGATATAAAATTCTGCAGCGTAATAGAAACAGAAGAACATTCTTGGATCGTGTAGAACTTTTCTCCCTTCCGCGAAGCAAGTGATTGTGTCCTGCGGTAGCCAATTTATACATTGCAATGACAATTAATAACTGCTCCACAGTACACTTGCAGCTTGGACCTTAGTTAGGGCAGTTACCTATTGCTTTACGTTGCAGCTAAATAAATAAGTTATAATAAAACAAATATAACGTATCTAAATATAATCCTCCCTGTAAGGTGAATAGGAAACAACTGAAAATGTGACTACTAACATAATTTTTAATCATTTTAAACACAATGTTTTAGGGTTGAACAAACAGGAAAATTCAAAGAAAGATGCTTAATAATTCTACGCTAACAATACCTGACATATGGCTACGTGACATTACGCAACGCTTTCGATTTTTCTAGGCATGCATTCCAGATGTCTGTTGATTATACTACCGAAATCCAGGTCATTACACCACACAGCCGAACTACAAAAGCTCCGCTTTCAATACAGAAAGTTCTTGTTTGGAACCTACGATATTAGAGTGCGTTTTAGAGCGACTGATATTGTGACCTGCGGTTTAGTGTAAATGCGGTTTTATGAATTAGTGCGACACTGTCATCAAGGTGACATTTATTGTTGTTATATCGCTACTTTGAACAATATTTAGCCTGAAGAATTGCATATGAGTGTCTTCGTTTATTTCTAACTGTATTTAAAATTGTAATTGGCGGCTTCAACTGGTCTCAGTTATACCGTTTCCACTGTACATCACGACGATCCGTGAGACCGTTGTAACAATAATGATTACGCCATTAATTATGTCGTCTGCCAAGACAAAAACAGAACAGCCAGTATAGTGTGTCAGCTTTGAAAGTGTAATGTCATCAATAACGTTGCTTGAAATATTGACTGTTGAAAAGACGTCTGTCATAATCATACGTGACACCTCAGCCAAGATACGGAAAGTGAGAAACTTTAAGCAGATCATTATAAGGTATCTTTAATAATACCTTACACTGCGTACGCGTGTGAAAACTCAACGATCATAGAATACATAAATGGGAATTTAATACACAATATGTGATGTCAGTGTTGAATTGAGTGTCAATTCTGGTTGCTCGGTTTCCCATCAGTGCAATGAATCTGAAAAGCCAGGAGAAGTCGTATGTTGTAGATAACGTTCTGTTTGCACCATATGGTATGAATTATGAACGCCAGTATTGTATTGTGTTCCGTGGTTGTGGAAATCACCTGTTTGTGAGAGTACATGCACGTCTATAAGGTGGGGCAATATTATCGCGATATGTCCGCTTAACGCAATGTCTTCACCATTATAGTTCCAGTCAGTGATTTCTTTTCTGGTAGAAAATGAGTTGGCTAGATTCTATTTTATTTTCACGTCACATTTGCTACAATATTTTACAGACTGAGCCGTCTTACGCAACTATGAATTTACAAAACATTCCACGATTGCAAATCAGGTTATTTAAATCATTATTCGGAAGGGTCTTTATTTTCGATGATTTATTAGAGGACTACGGACAACAGTCGATTTTTCGCTTCCATTATTTTCGGACCTTATTTTCTCCTACTCTTTAAACCCTTTAAAAAAATTTCTGTCATGAATAAATATAAAATTGTTGAATTCATGACGTCACTCTCGCAACTAATGATAATAACATAATAATAACAATGAACGCTTTTCAGATGCTTATATAAATTACATAGTAATTTTCTAAGCGGCTATAATCTTTTATCCTCTGTGTGCCATTAAGAATGAAAACACCCCTGGTCCCCGGCCATCGAGCCGTCATCTATCCTGTATGTGCCAACTATCTTCTATAATAAATTAATACCTATAATTAATAATAGTTTCCGTTGCTCAACGACCGATTGAGTTTTAAACCAATACATTTAAAGTTATACCTCAACTATCTCATTTGTATTAAACGTTCCTTTTTTTCATATAAAACTCCGTAGTCATTGGTATTTGTATAACTGTAAATAAAATCGGTATGGAGAACCATACATGACGTCCATGTTGTAAGATTTATGTTTAAAATAATTTACTTGAATTCGGTTCGGTAATTTCTAAAAAAAAATCGCCCACCCTCAAACTAATTTCACTATTTATAGATATTTTTGTTATTATGGGATAGTCGTTTAATATAATGTTATTTTCAGTCACTTTATCCATAAAAATTAGGTAGGCTTACTTTATTGTTATAAAGAAACCGACTACGCAGATAATCATCCCTCCTCCGAAGCGCTCCGAAGTCACTCATGGACCCTGAACATCTTGCATAGGGTTCATTCCCTAAAGACGAAAAGTCTGTCTATGAACTGTTCCTCTGTAAACACGTGCAGTTACACTGCCCAGCGATCCACAGGAAGCAAATCGCTATCCACGCTGGACACTTTTTCGGCTTGCACGCGTTGTGTTGGTGTGGGTTTCGGCACTTTCCATTTAAAAAGCGTGCAAATGTAAGAAAGAAACATGAGTGAGACCAGAAATAACGCGAATTGTGTGTGTGTGTGTGTGTGTGTGTGTGTGTGTGTGTGTGTGTGTGTGTGTGTGTGTGTGTGTGTGTGTGTGTGTGTGTGTGTCTTGTCTGCCTTTTTATTGCGGTAATCATAATAATAAAATGGAAATGTAAATAAGATAATAATTAAGATATAACCAGACGTAATTAAGATATGCTTGTCTGCCACGAACGATATATTTTCTCTCATACACATGATTTAAATTAAAATGAAAAAATATAGAATTTTGTTAAAGTGAAATGAAATGTTTCCATAGAAACTACTTCTTTGTTGTCAATAACGTATTACACATATAAAACTTATAAAATTTACTTTCTCCATCATCAATTACCATTTTAATTTATAAAAAAAATTACACCCTCCCCCCTTCAACTACCCTTTTCATTTATAGATATTTCATCTACCTTTCTACAGTGGATTATTATGACCTTCTTTTCAGGATACTTTATTTATCAAAATTAAGCACTTACTCTTGTTAAAACGTAAAACGTTGCAGGTAAACTACCCCTTTCCCTTAACCGATCTTCACCAAAATCAAAAGACCTTGAGACATCTACAATTGAGGACTGTATGCAAAACATTATTTGATTCTGGTTGAATTTGCGGCTGTTATCGTTTGCCATAGAAAAAATTCTACATACAGATAGACAGACAGATACACACACAGACACTTTTCGAAAAATTACTTTTTTTCATGTTTTGATGGTAGTACAATCAGAATCTGCCGTTATCTCGAACACGATTTTTTTCGCCATGACCATACTTCCATTTCCTTATGGAACATGGAAGTAAAAAATTGAATTAATCGTTCCTGCAACAGAAGTTTTATTTTTTTGTAATCTATGAATACTAAATGAGTAGCAGGAATATTTAAAAGACCCTGCTTATAACATTGGAAATATTGACGTGTTTTATGGCTGCCGTTTGACTGACAGAACACGTCTGTGAGACAGAACTTATACAAACGTTTAAAATTCCTATTATTCGTTTTATAAAATGTTTCATTATTAATTTTTCCACTTCGTCAATCGATTCGTACATTCGTATCGCTCCTCATACGTTTCTATCCTTATATGTTCTCATTACATCATTACACATTTTGGTGATTTGCCACTGCCGAGCGAGTAAATAACAATATTAGTGATCGTCATTATTAGGGCTACCCATTCGTTTTGGAAACGTGTCCGCTGTTCTGTGCGCTCGCGAAGTGCGGCATTGATCAGTCACGTCACCCCCAACTCTCCTCGTTCCTCCACAAGTTTCTAGCTTCTATTTTCCTCGACTCCTTCTTATCATTTATCCTCTCTTTCAACTTAAATTCCCGGTGAAGTGATTCTCTCTTCTAGTCTTACTTCTCTGTTTCGATCATTTTTCTTGAGGTTTCCGAAAATGACTCGAGGTTTTCTTAAGTTCGGGGAGACAAAACTAAACGTTTCAGACATAAGTCACCTTCAGGCGTATGGCGTTTAAGAAATTTTGGAGGGGAACAGTGGTTTTTCGTTGTAGTCCCCAATCTACTTTCTACTACAATTTAGTGACTGATTCACTTCTGTATTACCGGGTTACAACTGAGTCGTAACCAATGCGCTTACATTGTTGTTCAACATATTTAATGCATTTAATACTGTATGACACGTTGTAGAAGTCGATACGTTGTAGTGCAATGTGTATGATATTACATGCTACACGACACACTTTAGAAGTCGGAACAAAGTTGTCGAGACATTTAATGCCTTATGAGACGTTACAGAAGTCGAAACATTGTAGCCCGAGATATTTAGTATTATATGGCACCTTATACAAGTCGAACTTGTAATACTCAATGAGTCTACTGTTATGTTTTACGGTAACCGCAAAAATACTTTAATCATTTCAATAGAGTGTTCACAAACACGAAACGATCGTTTTATGTCAATCATAAAATTAAATACGTAGTGCAAAACGTAAAAAATCTGTAATCCACTGTACGTATTATTTCTGTTCTATAATGGTAACCATCAGCTTCCCCTTTTGTGCTCATAAAAGAAAAAAATTTGTTATTTCCGACGAGACGAACGTGCTAACGGAGAACACTTGATTTAGTGAATATGCAATGGCTGTTTATTAGTGTCACGAGACGAGACCGGGAACACGGGCACGACGATAGCTTTATTAACAGAATACCAGCAGCAGTTGTCAAACACGAGAACAATACCACTTAGTCACAAGTGTCTGAGTCTGACATGGGTAGCGTGCACGGCAAAAACACTACTTCAAGTTCGAGTCGTTTTGCTGCAGCAACCGTCTGGAGACGACGAGTTTAAAATACGTAGAACAACCGGTGAAAAACATTCCATCAGCGGTTACTTTTTTGATTTTATCCTTTTTTTTTATTCAAGTCAACTTACCTTAGAGTTCGTTTGTTACTAGCGGACGTGTGACGCTGTAATTAATTAGGTCTACAGTTTGTAAACCATTTCTGTGACATTTAATCTCTAACTTAGCTTCATAATATGTGGTATGTGAGTATTGATATTTACGTAGTAACGTAACGTAACGTATTCATAGATAAACTGTAACTAGATTCACTAATTTCGTTGTTTTGTATTAACTGATCATTAAGCTTACTGTTTTAAAATATGTGAAGAAAACATATCGCAGCACATTTACAACAAAAAAATATATAAATTTAAAACTTAACAAGTTTATTTGAAATCAAATTATAACACACCAGAAACAAGAATAAAACTAGCAATAATAAACAAATTTATATTAAATAAATAAAGACAACACAGAAAAATGCTGTTAGTGTAGAAATAGTGTCGATACTTTTGTTAGAAATAGTGTCCAACAATAAACTGGACAAACAAAATGACGTCTTTCAAAGTACAATATTTAAACAACAAAGATCTACGTTTTAATGGAAGGAACACACAAAACCATCACAAATAGAACATAATAACATATAACCTCGGTTTACACCTAGGACTGTGATGTCGAATCGGTGCGACAGAGTAAGTTTCTAACAGCAAAAATTTAAACAAAGAAATCCTATTACGTGATCAAGATGTTTCACGTCTTTGGTTCCACACACTCAATATAGTCTTGTTGTAAAATAAAAATTTTAAATCTTATGGTTAGTGTACTAAAGTAATCGTGTAGTGATGTATCTTTAATTTAAAATCGCTTTTATCAATTTATTTACTTACTGAAATTCTTTAGGATGCGATATAATGGAATACTATTAAACACATTTTAAGAAAGAAGTGATCTTGTAAAACTTGCATACATTACTTTGATTCCTTCGTCATTTTTTTATAAAAAATTAAAATTACTATAATATATTTTTTCATATCATTAACAGGAAGAAAATCTTTCTACATTGCGTTTATTACCCTTACATTATATCTGGAAGCCGATGGGAAATAAGAATATTAGAATATTTTTTTTTTCACCGCTGAAGAAATAAGGAGATTGTTCCACATTTCTTTAAAAAATTACATAGTGTTTAACTTTTTGTAATTTCTTGCTAACCAGCTGTAATTTTGTCTTTGTAGGTCACTCACACATCTTTTTGTCTATGTATCTATGGTCCCACCTGATTTTCGCTTTCTTTTTTCTAACATATCCAGAAATTAGTATAGTTTTTCCTTTGTTAATATTTGTCTCGCCTTTTTAATTCGTCACACTTTCTGCTGACTCTATTATTGATGTAGAAACTGCATGCTGTGGTTTCTGTTAAGGTTAATTACTGAATATGTCATAAAATTTTGTAGCTGAAAATGTTTAGGAGACGAAAATGTTTAGGTTATTTTGTGTACTCACTTGCTCCTTAATGACAAGTTTCATCTCCTAAAGTTTCAGCGCCACGGAAAGGCCTGTAACGGCTATTATGTAAAAATATGATCTATGCAACCGACATTTTACTTGATGTCGAAGCATATTATACCATTGTTTTCTGCGCGATCTGTGCATTTTATGCCATGAATTCCTATTTTAATAGATTTAAATTATCATTTTCGAAATCCGCAATTACACATGTACATACTAACTTCATCACATTCGTTATGTGCAATTTTGAGAATTCACAGGATGAGTGTACTACCATGTTACCAGACTTTTATATCACATTGACAAAAAAATTTAATCAATAGATTTCTATTGGTTTACTCTGACGTGAGGTAAAAAGAAACGATTAACACCTTAACAGCTTTCACACATAGCAGTACATAATTGTGTCTGTGCGTGTGTGTGTGTGTGTGTGTGTGTGTGTGTGTGTGTGTGTGTGTGTGTGTGAGAGAGAGAGAGAGAGAGAGAGAGAGAGAGAGAGAGAGAGAGAGAGAGTAAGCGTGTTTTTCTATTGGCCATTCGGTGAGTTGTTGGTCAACGTTGAGTCCACTCAGCTGATAAGAATAGAGATTTCAATTACTCGAAGTGGAGCAGACGATGTGTACGTACACTTGCAAACACGTTGCCGTAACTTACTGCACATCACACGTGTGACAAGTGCAGCCGGACGTACAGCACTTAACTAATTGAACAGACGCCCAACCGATTGCGTCTTTACTAAACATCAGAAAATATGTAACAACTTGAACGATTTATTAAACAATACACACCTACTTCAAAACACTCAAATGAGATAACTCGGTTTCTTCATTAGAGGGATAAAGTAATTACCACTTTTTTACTCAAAACAGGTTTAAGGTTAATCAGGTCAGGCTAAATTATTCTAGGCGTGGAATAGGATGACGTGGTTAGTAGAGCACCTATGACGTTTTCAAGTGAGAGTAGAACAAGTAGGCGTTAAGTTGTACAAGCCCAAAGCCCAGCAGAATTCGTAATAACGTATCCTACGTGAAATGCATTCGACCGCACGATACACTGCTTTTGAAGCGAACGCACTGATCATTGTCCCACCTCTGTCTATAAACATATTTAATTAAATAAAAATAAATAATTTAAAATATAATTATTTTAATGAAATTTGTAATATTATATGGCTCATTTGCCTCATACGTAATGTACACAATTTTTTGGACATTCCTATATTTTCATCTGTTATACAAGAATAAAAATGAGCACATAGTTTCAGGACTTCACAACAGCAAGAATCGATGTAATATCATATTGTCTCTTGTTTCTATGACCCTATCAAAGGCCTCACTGCTATATGTTGCACAAATTTACGCACTCAAGTTTAGACATTTACCAAAACCGACTGGATAGACCAATTCAAATGTAACGTTCATAAAAATTTAATGACTTCTTTTCTCATGTAGTAAGCGTTATTTAAAGCCTTTATAGAATTAACGTATTGTCATTATTATAGTAAAAATAGTACGCGATCATGGAACGCTTTTAATTCCATTTAACAAGCGTTATCTAAAGTGTCTTTATGTAAATGTTTAATCGTACTGTCGTGATTACAAAAAAAATTTACTTTTTTCGCACTTCATGGAAGGTCTTTAATTATACTTAAAAGAAATAATTTGCAAAAAGAAAATCTAACCAAACGTTGAAACGTTATAATTATTAAATACAATTTTAATTTTTTTAATTTTTTACAGAGGAGTTAAAAACTGTTATACGGCATTAAAGCAGTGTTTCAACCACATAAGAAGCTGGCACAATTTTTAAAACCAATCAAAGACAGAATCCCGTTCAACACTGAAGGTATCTACAAAATTCCATGCAGTTGCGGAAAGGTTTACATTAGCCAGACGGGCCGCCTGATTTCTACAAGAGTCTAAGAACATGTCAGATATACAAAGAACTCCGCAGTTGAAAAGTCTGCAAATGCTGAGCATTCAACCTTAACTATTCACACAGTAAACTTCGAAGACGCATCTGTAATAAGGTCATGTAATAGGTATTATGACAGATTGATCCTAGAAGCAATAGGAAATTAATAAACACAAGGATAACATCAACAGAGGAACCGCCAAGCTTAGTACGACTTGGTATCCTTTACTTTCTGGATTGACTGCACGCGGGTTGACTGACAGCACAAATAATGTACACAGCGTAACGCCTACAGGGCAGGGTCCACTTATTGGACCATCCACCGCCACTTCTACAGTACATAACTGAGTTCGCTTGCCGGCGTTTTTGTCACTTAGACCTGAGGATACTCATTGTAATATGAGTGAAACGTTGTCATACAAGACATTTTTGACGCGGTCCATACCGGAAGAAGATTTTAAAAACATAATGAGTTAAAAGATGTTCTAAACTTGACCGTATAAAGAATGAGGCCATAAGGGGTGAGTTACGAGTTTTTAATTTGAATGAAAAATTAAAAGATTACAATCAACGTTGGAAAGAACACATAGAAAGAATGCAGCTTCCAGACTGGTCAAACAAGTCTGGAAATACAGACGTATAGGACTCAGGAGTGTGGGTAGACCCAGGAAGAGATGGCTGGAGGATCTTTGAAGGCGGAACAGGCAGATGCCGTGTTGCAAAGATCAGGATGACGAAATTTTTAACTGAGACACGTACACGTGTGCACACACATATATATATATATATATATATATATATATAAAATAGGTAACTTTTTAAACTTTTCGTCTGTTTAGAAAATCGTTTATTAATCTTTATTTTATTTTAAATAGGAATTTTGGTCGCTATCAGAACATTAATATTTTCTACAGCGTTCATAAATATAAATAAATAATTAATTATCTTATTAAAGCAGTACACTCTGTTTCATAAAACTGTATCTACAGAATACTATTTAGTCTTTTCGCTTCAAAGTTAAAAACGCATATTTGTAGCGGGTTTTTGTTCGGATATAGTAGTTTACGTTTAGTTGTCTGCTTACATAGGCCGGAGTCATGCACTGTGGTTCTTTGCGAAGACAAGCATATACGTCACGAAGTAGAAGAGGCTGTGTATTTGTCAAATACAATAATATCCCACAGCGAGATTCCATTGTATATCTGCGTCATGTGCGTTTTTGCAAAGAGGCAATTGAAAACATATCAGTCAACCCGTAAAACAATGTTTGAACTATTTACAAAAAAAAAACTTGAAGAATATTTTTGTTTTAAAAATGGACACTTCATTTTAAAAGTAACTGGGATGTTTCCACTATTAAGATCACATATTTAAGGTCATGCAGAAATTGAGAGACATATTGAATTTTTCCAAATTTTAGGTACTTTTTCTTCTGCACGAATAAATTAAACACCGAACGGATCATCTTTTAAGTAGTATGCCGTATAGTCCTGTACGCCGCCTATCCTATTTTTGGGTTTTCACATCAATCATTTGTTTATACACTGTTCTTCATCAAGAAGTTTTAGATTGTCTTTTTAAAATTTGGTCTTGAGGACTACACTAAACAGTACAAAGTCCAACAGCCCGAAGTCTTAAATAAGACGGAAATATGTTTGGAAACTAAAAAACAAAATGTTTTAAGACATTTAGGCCTCTAAATTTCAGCCGCTGACACGATGTCTATATCTCTTATAGAACGAAAGTTTGTCGCATGCCGAAATTTTCACTACACGCGAAATAACAAAGAAATTTTATGACGTGTAACCGTTAAAAGGTTCTGTTCTTAAAAATAATTAAAGTTATCTGTTCAAATATATGTCTGAAACTATCCTCAGACTTCAAGGAACACCTTAAAACTTCTTTCAAACTTCAAGGTGGTGAAAGAATTTTGTTTATCGGATCAGTTTCTGAGGTTAGCCCGGACAACGAAACAAACAGACTTTAGATTTTTATAATAGTAGTATAGACAGGCTTACTCTTCACCTTATTGCAGAGCAGTCGCAGCCTGCTTTTAATACCCTGTAAGTAGTATCATGTAGTCTTGAAATCAGTTGCATAGTGTAATAGAGGCCTTAAGAAAAAATTATAATTAAAATAAATTGTTATGTGCCTATTTTTTTGTAAATGTAAGTTTTTTATTTTTCATGTAGTGATCCCGGTTAGGACAGTACCATGGAATCAAGGTGCCTTTTCCAATCCTCTTTAGCATTCAGCGTATGGAACTTAGTACAGAAAGCGTTAAAGTAAATTATAGTCCTAGCCACATTGGCTTGTTTGTAACAAATCATACAATCAAGCTGCCTTGCCTCTGCTGCACTTTATATGGATTAAAAAGGAATCTATTATACAAGAAGGTAATCTCTACTATAGTTGAATAGAACTAAATACAGACTCAGCTCTCTACAACAGAATTTCGATGTACCGGACCAGCTTCAGGAAAGCTATTTTCTTCAAACCCGAAAGTAACGAATACCAATTGATCTCAAATACGAACAACCATGTAGATAACGAGTTACAAAAGTGTACAGTGAAGGTGGAAACTCGTGAAAGTTTTCTCAAATTGTGGAAACTGTGTGCAATATTGGTTAGAAGATGGCGATTGATATCCTGGGTACCACTTATCGATTTATTGTCGAAAAAAGATGACTAACAATTTTGTGCAAATTTATATGGTGTTTTTATATGGAAACTATGTGAGTCAATTACACAATTAAAAGCAAACAATTTTCTTTCCCAGTTCAAACGTATTCACATCAATAATTTGAACTTTTATTGTTTGTGTACTCATTTTATTTGAACTGATAAAATCCAGTATTTTAAGTGACTTTTTATATGTTCAGATTATTTAAATGTAACAATACTCAGACTTTTAACTGAGTGAGTAAAAAATAAAATTATTTGTTAAGTAATGTATTGATTTTAAGTAGTTTTTTAATTACTGCATTTTAAACTGTCTTCCTATTTAGGCCTACATTGTAGTGCGTGATTCATGCGAGTTATTTTAATATAGGTGTTTCTAAATTACTTTAAAGAGATTATAATAAAACTAAACAAACTAGAAACAAGCTTAAAAACTTTTTAGATACACGTGTCTAATTTTGACTACTTTGTAACATGTTAATGTTTTTTATGTAAAGAACTTTCGTTACAACGTCAATCGCCAACAACACTGTTATAGCGAGCTGCTCATGGTTGGATGTTATAAATTAAAGGTATCAAATGTTCCCATTGACTTTCTCCTTTTTAAGTTCTATGTATCCTTTGAAATCCATTTCTGCAGGCAATACCTATAATAATCTCTTCCTTAGTATTTTACTAGCATTTCTTCTATAATTTTTACCCTGTCTTACTACAGTCATGTAGGTGTTCTCCGTCAATCGCCATTGTGCTCACGTATTTCCTTAAATACAGTCTGTCCTTTCATGAAGTCCCCTGTTTTCTTCTGTTTCAGCATGTTCCAGTAACTACTGTTCCTTATCTCTCTTCTCACTTGTCCATGATTCCGGGAAATTTAGAAATAACCTTCAAAACCCTTAGTGAGAGGTTTTATTGTATCTTTAATCCAATGTATTTTAATACTTTAAGATTAAGACTACACTAATTTAAGACGCACGCGCAAGCGTGTGTTTGTTTAGGGGGAGAGAGAGAAATTATTTTTAAAATTTGATATCTAAGAGCCAGGTAAAAATGGATTCTCTACAATAAAGAGAAAAGACTCGTTACGACGAATCTTTAATAAAATATTTATGTAAAGAAGAAAATATAAACCTCTCAAAAACGTTGAATCAATATAGGTTTAATGTTACTGTTTAGATTTATTAATAATTGATTTAACAAACCAAATAATTTAACAAACAAAACTGTTGCTTATTTAACTAAAACTGTTGCACACCACTATATAAACACGACTCCTGATCAGCGCTTCGAGACGTTCAGCCCATTCTCAGATGGGAAACACGAAATAACAAGTTATTGTTGTGCGTTTCCGTTCGTGCGAATCAAACGTTGTGTACATAGTAGTGTGCAACTGTTTTATTTTGTGTCTGTGAATCTTACATCCACTAATAAAAACTTATTATTTAAACAATAATTAATTTATGTTTAAACAGTTAACTCTGAAAACTGTCCCCTATCTCACCCCTATAAAACTGTCCCCTTGTTAATTACTGGTTCAAATATTTAAATCGGATTAAATATTACGTTTATTTTGAGCGAGACAGATGAAACAACGATCGTAATGAAATAAATTATTGTGAAGCATTACGATATTTCCGGATGATAAGTTTGTTAATACAGTTGGTAGTACGTTTTATCATGGCTTAGCGAACACCGAATCAATGTGAACTGAACAAATTGTAAGGTGAGCAAACAAGGTTCAGTGTGTACTGGTAGAGTAATCAGTCCATAGTGGTAGAGGAGACACTGTCTCTGCTGTTCAGTCCCATCACCACAGGGCACAAAGTTAATTGAATTTTACGGCAAGTAATATTCCTCGCATAATCGGGCAAAACAAAGAGGTAGTCAGACATCTTTTGTTGACACAACGAAGGTCAACGCATCACAAAGAAAATTTTATAATAGGTATTTTATGACAGATATTTCCACGGGCATTTAAAAACTGTTGAAGAAACATACTTTTACGACGGTTGCAAGGATTGTCTTGTTCGAACAGTGTAATAAAATAACTTAACACAAGACAAATCACTGTTTAGAACTTCAATGACAGTTTAAATAGACCAAACGATAATAAACACTGGTATGCAAACGATTCTCCAAGCATACGGTTGTTCAACACACGCGCTAATGCAACACATAGTAAATATCGACTAATTAAGACTGTTGAAATAAATAATACACGTCATCAGTTACAGATCTCCGCACACAATAATTCACTGTAATCACGTTACACTAAAGCACTGTAAAACTCTTCTCTTCCTACCAGCGTGTCTTACCTATTCCAGTCCTAAAGGACGATATCCACTTCTCCAACGCTTTCCAGGTCTTCTTATACTTCGTTGTCCAATAGGCTTGTATCCGACTTCCGCAGGCAACATGCCACGTGACATCCTATTCAGACGAGCAATCCATCTCTCTTTGTTTTCTGCAATACGATTTTGATATTTAAAATGTTTACCTCTTTACGAACGTCTTCACTGTAGAGTCTGTCTCTTTAGCACATTGCAAGAATCTCGTCTCCGATGCCTGTATCCTACTCGGATGTTTTTTCGCCGAAACTCAAATTTCAGAACAATTCAATAATTCTGGCACAATTATTACCTTATAGAACTTTAGTCGAGTCTCTTTCCTTGTTTTACCCGACAGGACTCGCCGAATTGTGCCACATATTGACTGAAACTTAGCCAACTTTTGATCAATATCATAATCCACATTATAAGTGATGTCACAGCTAAGATACCACTATAAAATTCAGGAAGTATAAATTCAGAGTTCGTAAGCAGCCACGGAATTAGTTGAGACTGCGATTTAAGTGCGGTGTTTTATAACCGCTATAAAAGTGCCACGCTTTCTGGATGATGCATCGAGAATGTCCGCGCATTTAAGGTGTCTAGAAAACACTGGAAGACTGTATACTACGTAAATGCCGACCTTGAACACATCCGTATGGCACGCACAGTGCAACTTGCCTACTTCAGAGGCCTCAGTGTAATTGTACATAAAGCAGAATATGCTACTTATAATTTCTTATAATTAATTGTAAGATTCATTAAGTGTTTCACTTTGTCTGTATAATTAAAACATTAAATTGTCGTATCACAAAATTGTTAAAGCACAGAAACCGGGTTAACAACTTTTTGCACGACACGGTTTTAGAATATAAAGACCGAATATAGAATATTTGGTCGGTCAGATGTTAAACACACAGTATTCAGATTAAATTTGTGGTCGTATGTAAATGTTATTAAAATATTATTAAACTTTACTAAAAAAAATGAATTATATAACGTATTTATAAATACAAGAAAAGTCGTCAAATCATATATTAAAAGGAAAACCAGAAGCCCCATAATTTAATATGTCAATAAATACATAAGTGGCCTAAAACATATATTAAATATCAACAAAAACATCTCAATCTGTCCTTAACAGTTCTACATACACAAAACTCTATTAAAAACTAAAAGCCGATCCATAATAACGTTTGCTTTTAAGATTTTACTGTGTTGATTGGCTGAGCAAAGACTACCGATATCGTTTAAAAGTCGTCTAACCAGCAGACGTTCTTTTGATTGGTCAATAGAATCGATAACAAGATGAAGCTTATAATGATGATACATGATTAGCATCAGAAGTTGACGAGCTTAAAAACAAAGATGATCATTATAAAACAAACTAACTGAATCACATTAGTCTCATGTCTTCAGATAACATACTAACACAATTGATGTAAACGGTCAAGGGATTGGGGCAACGATCATCAGACGATTTGGTGTTGTAGCCTTATTGTCTTAATACTAACTATTAAGATGTATGCAGTTAACTAACAATTAATTAACTCTTAATACTATTAAGCACGCAGTTTTTGGATACAATAAGAAGTTAAAAATTAGAATGCAAACATGTTGCTTGAACTGGTAGGTAATGTTAATTATTTAACGTTATTCCGGATATATGAATTAACATTTAACCATTTTTTGTGCAAGCTGAAAGACACATGGTTGTAACAACATAACGTTTGGCTTTTACTTAATTTTTAGCTAACAAACAGTTAATTAAACAGGGACAAGGTAAAGATATTTCTTTTATGAATAAACATTTTAAGTAAGTAGTAGACATAAAAAATTAGCTTAATAGAATACAATTTTAAAGTGCGCTTCCTTTGTGCATTAAAACCGTAGTCCTTACAAAGAGATGCCTGCATTATATATTCTGTTATATTGCAAACAATAAAGCGGTATTTAATACTTTTATTCACCATACGTTAACATTTAGTATCGTATGAAATGCAATGAGCGATGCAGTATGGCGTGGAAAACCATAAAGTATCTGGTTTCTCGTTAGAGTAAAATGTTTTACATCTAATAAGAAATAATTAAATTAGTTTACAACTATTGTAATAACTTACAAAGTAATTTTTAAGAATGCGAATTACCGCGGAATATTTTTTTCTAACTGATAACATTAAATGTGTAATCGGTACCGTTGTCGGAAATAAGTATTATAACATATCACATTTGTATAATTCTCGCTTTTAATCTATTAATAATAATCTATGTAATACAATAATAAATAATATGCAGGCTATTTATGTGTGTAAGATAAAATATATCTAGAATAAATTGTTACGACGGTTGCACCGATCGACGTGTTATATAGTGGAAACAGAATGATTGATACCAACGAAGTCACTAATTATAAACTTTAATTGGAAACAAACAGCGGTTATGAATCCGAAAAAATCTTATACAATAACTCAAGTTAAATTTGTCCAACAACTACAATAAATGTCACCTTATTACAGTTTCACACTAATTAACACAATGATCACTTCCCACTGAACCGCAACAATCACTGCGAACCGCCTAGATGCAAGTAGAGTAGTCAAGTAAACATCTGGAAGGGGCATCGCCATCTCGCGTGACCTAGAAAAGTCCAGAGCGTTGCGCTTATTACCGCGTAGAATGATCTGTAAGTGTCTGGAACAGTCATGCGCGCCGAACCTCGTAGGCACTCAGCCATGCGATAGTATTTATTTCCTCAGCATTGCAATAGGCTATTACATGTAAATATACGTATTTGCAAATAAAATAAAGTCGTCAAATCAGATATTAATAGGAAATCCAGAAGCTCCGAAATTTAAGATATTACAATAACTATACAAATAGCCTAAAACGTAATATTAAATATCAACATGGAAATTTCAGTTTGCCCTTCAGTTTTTTTTAATTAACAAATGGTATTTATAAACAATTTTCAAAATTTTTGTCACTAAACATATTGAGTTTTTAATTTTAATATAATTTTCATTGTATTAAAATACTGGCTTGAAATTCGAAAATAATATTAATTACACACACACATACACCTTCCCCTCTCTGTCTGTCTGTCTCTCTCTGTCTCTCTCTGTCTCTCTGTCTCTCTCTCTCTCTCTCTCTCTCTCTCTCTCTCTCTCACTCTCTCTCTCTGTTACGTTTGTTAAAAATTTCAAGATTTTTCGGAAAGAAAATTATTGATAATAATTGTAATTAAATGATGTCGTATTGCGTGTGCGCCTGTGTCTGTGTAGGGCTATGTGTGATAGAGGGAGGACGTAAAGGGAATAGAGAGAGAAGTAATGTAAAAGGAAAGTGGAAGGGAGGTAAATCCTCACGAGCTAAATGTAGTTAATTGAAAGGCAGTGAATATTTTATTATGAATCTACAACTAGATATAAATTTTTAAATTTCAAGATATGACTGCTCAATTATGAAAGTAAGTTAATGCTCTTAGTAATATTACCCTACCGAAACAAAGTATTTAATAAGCAACTTCCTACTAAATTAATGTATTTAATAGTATTTCTTTGCACAGGACTCAAGATACGTTACAGTTGTCGCTACTGTGCGGGATGAGTTCGATAATGGAAAACTGCGGCTGTAACAGGACTGTTATCAAGGTGCAATTATAACACTTCCCGTTCGATCGTAAAAATTGAATTCCCCTGCAATCTAGTGCAGTGATTGCTTTTATTTCTGGCGGCCAATAAACAACTACCAACGACCGGCGCTCGTATTTAAATGGAAGCAAATAATCCATTTACTAACTACCCTTTTCTTATCTACCCTCAAGGGCTCTGGACGATACCAAATGATTAATAACTTGTTAATTACAGTTCTCTTTAAATCTAAGTAGTGTAACACACTTAAAAACGATAATCATTTTTAGAAAACAATAATCAGTATCAAGTGACGCAACATACTTGAATACCATAGAAATTGCTGAATGTGTCTCATTGTAAAACATCCGTGGCAGATACCTTTATTTCTTGGGTGCTTCAACTTTGATTTTAGTTCGAGTAATATCACTTAGTGTTTTAAATCAAGACTATTAACTACATAAACTAAAGCCACGCTTTATAAGACATTGGTAAGGCCTGTATTGACATATGGCTCTGAGTGCTGGGTACTCAAGAAAATTGATGAACAGAGGCTGGCTATGTTTGACAGGAAGATAGTCTACTGAGAAGGTGTATGGGCCAATTCAGCAGAACGGAGTCTGGAAAAGAGAAATTATAATGAATTATATGCTAAGTACAATGACATTACAGTTGTCCAATTTGGCAAAATTAATAGATTAAGATGAGTGGAGGCAATTTCTTTTGGAGGCCAAGGCTCGATCTTGGCTGTAAAGCCAAGGATGTATGCGTGTATGTAATATCATTTAGTGTAGTAAAAACTTGCAGCAAATTCCTGTACATTATACCTTGCCACTGCGAATTTATTGGTATAATATAAATTTAGCTCCAAAACACATAAAAGCAACAGAACGTTGGGCAAACGCATAACTGGGGACGCAGATTATAATAAACTAAACATTAAACACTTAATTGATAAATATCCGTTGTTAAAACCCAATAATTTCTTAAAATTTACTGTAGTCTTAATTTCTTGCAATTAAGTAGTTGCAAAGACCTAATACATATAGGAATATGCTTATGCTTGAAGCATTGTCGCCGGCGAGACTTTTGCTGACAGCATTTACAGAATAGAGAACCAAGAAGACTAATTGATATTTAACGTTAGTTTTATATGTTTGCGATTATAAAAAGTAATAATTACCACTCTACAAACCCTCATTGCTTTTTCGTTTGTATATTTTTTAATATATAAACTCTTCCAATATTATTTACTTAATTACTACGAAGACAGACGAGTAGCTAAATTTATTAAGACATACTGAGTAAATATTGAGTAAATTATTATTAACGTAGGGTATTTGTATTGTAGATTCTCCTTACTTTCCGTGGTGTATAAAATCTCGTTAACCCCAATAAACATTATTTCTGGCTGCCGTGTGTTTATTAACTGACAGACGCTTAAAATAAATTGGGTTGCTAAAAATATTAAGGTATATCGCGTTCTGACGTCTAAATTTTCCATTCGTGATTAAAATTGTTACAATAAATATGGTTTATAAAACTACTCAGAAAATCGTTATAGATTTTTAAAAAAATTAATAGTCAGTAGGCAGTTCAGTGTTCAAGAAATACCATAGAAAGTGATAAGTAAACTCAGTTCCTAGATGTCTATTATTAACGTTATAACATAAAGATAAGCAAAAGAATTGTATGTTCTGTGTGCATGTTAGTGTAGCCTATATTATGAATTTATATTGTACAATTTATATAGTTTATCTTTTTTTACAGGTAAGTGACAAATTCCGTAGTGTTTACTTATACTGCAAGCTGTTATGTAAGTATGACAGTTTTCCAACAGAACCAATGCAGTTTTAAACATTTCGTAAGCCTATTAAACTAACACGTTTACGGTTTTATGTAATGCAAATGTAGGTTTTGGCGCTATGGGTACAAGTCGGATTCAGAAGCTTTGCAAGCGGTTTTCAGAATTTATTTTCACTGTATATGTGCACAAACTGTGTAAAGTCAGGGTTGTGTATAAACATATTTTTTACATTTCAACATTCTAGTAGAAACGCGTAGCTTTAATTTCAGTTTTTAACTTGTATACTGAATAACTACTTATTAAAGTTGTATAAGGCTTTGTTTCCACAACACTGTGCAGCAACAATGTGGGGGATTTTGTTGTAGCGCTCCCCAACAGTCTTGGGGACAATGTTACAAAACGTTAGCTGTTTCCACGCCAGAACAGTACCGTTACAACCACAGATGACGTTACTGTGCTGTCGCTGCTTTCGTTGTTATGGTTGAAGCATAGCCTACTATCAATTTTAGAGAAATATAAACGTCCCTCCTTGGTGGGTTTGTAGTTTCATGGCTAAACCAGCTAGTGATGCTGCCTATACTTCGATAACGAGAGACTTGCAGTTCGAAGTGATTATGAAACGTTTTTACGAATGACTTTTACGGACTATGAATAACTTTAAATACGGACCAACCAGTTTTGATTCAACGCCGATCATCGACTTGACGCACTTGAAATTTTGTCTAGAGCGTCATTTCTACTATTTCAGTGTTTGTGTTTGCTGTTAATTATGTCCCATAACACCGTATCTTTTTCGTATAACCGAAGTAATGGAACAACTTCATGTTTATGTTCATGTATTGATCGGTAATCGCGTGGTGCACCACGACAACAGTGTTATTCATGTTTTTGAACATTAATTATTGACAATGAGTTTACATATGTGTGTTTTTATTTTAATTGGATTTTAATATATGACGACCTCTTTTCGAGCAAGTGTCTGAGGATGGGTCAGATGACCTGAAACGCGTCACGCTAATATTATTCTAAAGATAAAAGTCACAAGACGGACCTAACAAAGGTAAGAAAATAAGAAATTCATGTTTACTTCACTCAATAACTTTAACCTGTAACAAACCAAAAAAACAAACCGCAAGCAGCATAAAGAAGCCACCAATCAAAACATTAAGTTAAAAAGATCTTAACAACACTAAAAGACTGCGCTCTAGTGAGGGTTTTGAGAACTATTTCCCTGCAACAGCCGTACCGTCGTTTCCATCGTGTTGGCAACTACGCTGTGCAACAGCGTTCAGGACAAACTTTGTATGCAACAAATTTTGTAGACCTACAAAGCCTTCAATATTTTCCTCGTGTTTCCACTCATACAGTTTCCCCACCGACAAAATTTGTATGCGTGGAAAAGGGGCTTAACTTGTTTACTGACCGTACAAATGTATAAATTATATAGTTATATATTTTCTATGTTAGATATGTTACATGTAAAAAAACATTACTTGAGGCATCCTGTTGTGTTATCAAAAAAAGTGTAAAACTATACACTGAAAATATGACTCTTGTTTAGCAGAAATGTCTCTCATGAACACTATAAATTTATCTATAGAAACCGAAGTTACAGAATAGGAACAATAACAGATGAACGTTTCATATAATTTATGATAATTATACTGCAACGTAAGTTATTAAATATGACATCAGTTAAATTAGTTTGGTATGAACATTAACTATGAGTGGCTGAATATAGAATCTTGAAACAAATCCCATACTGGACAGACCAAGGAAAAGCCTTAGTAAGGGGACGAAAATCTCTAATAATTGTTACCAATGTAGTTCTATTTGTTTCCGCTGGCAGCAATTTTTTTTCCTGTATACAAATTATCAATGTTTCTCCAATAGTATACTAACACTTTTTTGAATAACATAGCTACTATTAAATTTACCTAGTCGGTGCTAGTTTCTGCATCCCAAAAAGCTATTTCGAAACGCAGAAACAAATTTTTAATTTCATAGTTTAGAGACAGCATTCCTTATTACTTATAACTCTTCAATACTAAACGGCAATAGCTACTTTTATAACAATAGAGCTATTTGTTAATAATTAAATTAATTAATTAATTTTATTACCATTAATAAGTTACAGCATTGTTAATAATTTATTAACGATGTTAATAAAGTCATTGGATAATATTAAATTTATAATTGAGTTCACAGTTTTTAATCTTTTTATCTTTGTTAACACGTACAAACTGCTTATTAACCATCAGCGAAAAGTTTTATGACGTAATGTGTATGAGTTAGTCATGAAATTAATTATCAAGCTTATTACAATATTATTATGTTGGTCACGACATAAGCATATTACTTTACTACATAATAACTATATAATATTCTGTAACTAGTAAAGAGCTGAAACAAACGTAAGGTATAAAGAGACGAATAAAGGAAATAAGGGAAATTCAACTCAAGTGGCAACCAAGCTGTAATGCAAACAAGTGAAGCAGACGAGCACTTATAGACTCCAGACGATCTAGCGTAACAACATGCAGCCTTTGAGTTTATGGAACTGCACACTAGTCAGCTTTTGTGCTGTTACAGTGACGGCCAACGGCAGTGTTAGTGTTACGTGGGGGAATGTAGCGGAGACTTACGCGGTAACCACCAAAGAGTACTGAGTAAACTTTCTTTTCATGTGGCCCATATTATTCTAACAGCGTCCATACGCACAGTACTAATTCTCTCCAGTCTTCTTACACATGTAGTCTGTTGCTGTCTGATCGAAACTTAAAACCATTCGTTATTATTTATAAAAGTAATAACTCTTTAATTAAATTACTTAAATTTCCAAATTTCAATTAGGCAATTATGTCAATAACGAAACTGTTGGTGTGCTTTTGGTTAATCAGGATCTTTACCACGTAAAACTGTGAGAAACAAAACGACAGGAGTACGTACAAACGGAGAAGAGAACTATCCCTCAAAGTCATCTTTCTATAATTAAATATTTGGGGAGTTTTGGAGTAAGTACTGTTACGTTGATTCCATGGATCGCGTTTACAGACAGCAGAATAAATAATTGGACACCAGAGAATTTGTTACTTTCTACTTTAATAACAGTTTCAATAAAGTTTACAATTGTTCAAGACAGAATATACACACAAATAATAAACGTCACCAGTTACGAATATCCGCATTCAACAATCAACAGTTAATGCTTTACACTAAAACACTATCAAATAACTCGCAACTCACAGTTACTCCCGTTTCAAAAACAACGGTATTTATACTCAGCCAGAAAGCCGCCGGTTCGGCATAATAAGATTTCGAGATTGTATTTGAATATTAGGCAAGCCTCTCGAAAGCATAGGATCCTCCAAACCTTTCGAAATTGCGACGTTATTCGACCTTGTAAACATAGCTACGACGCGCATGACACGCAAGTTGCCTACCTCATGGATGTTAGAGTAGATGCGTTTACATATTAGGTTTAAAATTATATATTAGATGTTCAAATAAGTTTAAGTAACACAAATATACAAACCATTGTCTCAGTAGAAAGCACAGTCACATAGTATTAGTATGGAACCATTAGACATGGATATTAAATTTCATGCTTCTGTCAGAAACTTTCAATGAACTAAGTAAAAATGTTATGATTAATCTGTAAAACACATATTGGTTGGCCGAAAATGTGAACAGAATGAAAGAAATTACGGCACTAGAATTTAAAAATAAAACGTTAAATTCATTAATGAAAAAGTATAATATTAGAAATATATTTGGATTGAAAGCAGAAGTGGAAGAAAACTGTTTTCCATGATGCAGAAGAACAATGTTTAATTATCACGTACCTAAGTAAACGCGCTTGTATCGTCATGTACACAGTGGAATCAGAATAACTGACAGCAGTTCCAAGTCGCTAATTACAACTTTAATTACAGTTAGTAATAAACAAAGACATTCTTCAAGTTAAAACGTGTCCAACACAAAACAATAAAATTTACCTTATTACAGTTTCGCGGTAAGTAATACTAAACTTGCAAGTCACATTAACAATAACGCCGAATCGTACTGTAATGTCGCTAGTCAAAATACTGAACTGACTCCGCTTCTAAATCCAGTATTTATACCACGGCTCTGTGTCATTGAACAATACCCCAGATGCCGTAGAATAGTCGAGCATCTCTGGAAGGAGGATCTCGAATGATGTAGAGCGCTACGTAATTCTGCCGCGCACACGTAGTATATATGTAAAGCGCCACGTTGCTATATATATCCCCTATGTCCTCAGCGTACCAATATTTATATAAGGAAGAAGAAAACGTTTTCAGCTAAATTATGTTAACTAAATATATTTATATGTGTGTGGGTGTGTTTGAAAGTTTGAGTGTGCTTAAATTAAACTAATAATTTATTAGTAATACTCTGTGAGGTAATTTCATTTTGCTTATATGCTAGTATAAACTCTCCCCAACGTAATCAATACGGTTGGTTGCATGGGAATTCTGCGGAGGATATAATACGAGTTTCCTACTTTCCGTTATTTGTTGTTTATGACTCCAGAGTTTACACCAAGCATCGTTGACCAAAACCATCTGTGCGGAAGGAAAACTTTTCGATGGAGTTATCAGAAAACAATATAGGGGCGAGCCAAGAAATCAATATTCGATTGAAAGTTAATTTCAGTTGACCCGATTTTTTAGAAACTAATCTAAACAACAGAAACGATTTAGTTTGACAATTTTCATATTAAAAACACTGGACACGCAAACAAATGTCAAACCAAACACATCAAACTAAAGATATTACTGAATTGCTTTTTTTTCGTTGAGTGACACCAGTGACTAGAATTTGATGACTACAAAAATTATATTAACAATTTAAAAAATAGTTTGAAATACAAAATATATAAAATAAATAAACTTTCCGTTATATTTAGGATAATAATAGCTGTTTTGAATTCCTGAAAGTATTTTCCAACACTTTTTATATTTAATCAGAAAATGATTAATATTATTAAACTAGGCTAACAAACAGAAATTATACAAAACTGTTTCAGCCTTTCCTTGATTAAACACAATATCACAAAAAATTTGTTCAAATATTAAAAGCTTTAATACTTGTATCCCTGTATTAAGTACTAGATGTTGTGTGTGTGTGTGTGTGTGTGTGTGTGTGTGTGTGTGTGTGTGTGTGTGTGTGTGTGTGTGTGTGTGTGTGTTCAGATATTCTCGTAATTCTAACAAAAAACAAGAAAACAAATTTAGGACTAATTTAGGATGTTAAATCTTGAAAATTTTACTCATTTCATTGAACGCGCGAAGAGAGTTCTCAAATCGTTTGGCGTTTGTCTTCTGCCTGTTTGTCTATTTGGAGCGTGTCTCACGATACCTTTTGAATGCATCAACCAATTTTCGTAAAATATAGCTGACGTATCCATATGCTTATCCTACAGAATCCTATTGTTTTTTTAGATAGATCACGCCTATAGAAAGGCGGACGGGAGACAAAAATGTGAGGGGGTCAAAATTATTAAAACATAGCAATAATCCTGGAAGGGATATTAAATAATGCGCATTTCAACCACAACCTGAATATAATGTTCACTTTTGGAAATTTAAAACTTTTGGAACGTCAGAACTAATAAAGCGATAAAAATTATTTAAAAATTGTAGAAATCCAGCCGGGTGTCAGACGAAAGGAAATTTAAACCCCAATCCAAATGTAGAGCTCACTATCAAATTGTTTAACTTTACGGACACCACGGGCCACAGTGGAACTAAAATTTTAAGAAAATTGTAAAAGTCTATGTGGGTTATCGAGTTATGAAGAGTTTTATTAAAAATAAAAACTTCGTATCTTTAGTAGTTTGACAAAATTCATATTGTCAACACACCTTGCGAATTGTGGCTCTCCTTCAAAAAGTATGAATGCTATGTTCGTTAAAGATGTTTACATACTATTATCAGTTATGTGTATTTTTGAAACGTATTAAACGTAGATCTACTGATGTTTATGGAAACACCCAATAACTTTAAAGCCAGAACCAAATTATTTATCATTTAAGCATTATGGTTATAAATTTAATTTTTAAAAAACAATGTAGAAGTTTGTAATTTTTTTGCGATTATTTGATGACGGTCTCTTTTACAATTGTTATTTTACTTAAAAAGAAAAAGAAAAAATAGTAGAGGAATCGGGATTTGTGTAAGTTTCCCAATAGTGAAAAATTATTTAATATTGAAATTTATCTAATAATAACTGAATTTTGTTCAAAATAACGAGCGACTCTGCAGTTCAGGGTGCTTAGTAGATACTTATTTCTTCCTAGCAAAAGCATTATTATTAAAAACATTGTAAATTATCTTTGTGCAAAATAACCGTTGCTTATAATAAAGAATACAAAACTGGGAAAGTAAATCGAATTCCTATTGTAATAATTGCGTTCCAATTCCATTTTCTATGCGATGGTATAAGACACGTGCGCGAGCACCAATAAATTGTTATTTTAATGATTTCGTACGTAATATTTGTTTTACTGATATTTACTCGTGTTTATATTGTCGTTTAAATACCATCAAATCATATTGTTGCAATCTTAATAATTTAAATCTTGATGAATGTTAATTATCTTAGTCTAAAACGATTTTGTCGTTTAACATGCATGTTCGTATGCAATAATAGTAAAATATATTGTTGATATATTTATTGTTGTTGATATATTGTTGATATAAAAAAAAGTTCTCATAGTATAACTTAAATAACGATTATGTATCATTATAATATTAACCTAATAACATAAATATTGTTTGTAGCTTTATTAAGTATTAATAAATACTTAACGATGTATAGCGTGTTACACATGCTATGAAAAAATTTGTAAATTAAAAATAATTGTATGGACAAATACTTAAACGTATTAGGCATTGTACATGATTCTGTGCCATGTTTGCCACAATTTTCCTAAGTGTCTGTATCATTATTCTGTTGTTTTTTTCATATTCAGTTCTTGCATTTTCATTTCTGATTTAATTCTCTAAACTACGTCTTTCAACGCATTTTAAAAAAAAGTCAGTGGTTTCGAATCTATAAAACAAAATATTTTACAGTACAACTATTTGACATGGTTAAGAAATAATATTTTGGCTGTCTGCTTCTGTAGTCGTTTTGGGTAACGTTTATCGGATATATCGTCTTGAAACAAATTGTTCCTTTAAAATAGAAGATTCGATATTTTATGAGGGTAGTGTACGCAAAACTTAATTCTGAAATAGTGAATCTACGTAAACGCTCTACACCGACCGATCGCGTTTGATTGTTTTCTTATAAATCCCATTCCTCGTCGTCTACAAAACTCTGACTGCGTAATTTATTCTAAATTAAACTTTCTTAATTCTGGTAGTTTTCCACTAACTTTAAATCTGATAGTCGCTAAGTTAGTAACAGAAAGCGTGTTAAACGTACAAGTTAAACAAAATTAATTTCTCTAATTAAACAGAATCTCACTTTATTCTAATGACTTGTGAATTGGAGTGAGCAGGATTACAGTTATAAGAAATTATGGTCGGCTGTCTGGTTTGCAGGCATCTCAGGGTTTAATAACGGCCATTAACAAGAACAGAAAATTATGACGGGAAACTACTAACTCCTGATGCACTACAATTGGAGCAGAATTGTGTTACTTAATGTGAACTCTGGGCAAAGTAATAATGCGTATTCATGTTCCCAACATAATAAATCTGCAGGTCGTTTTACATATAGGCCTATACAGCACATAAATGCGTACGTCTTAAATATAACAAAACTGGTACAAGATCGTATGAAGAAAATCAGGAAATTCTTGTCTGGAGAATGTGAGCTGGTATCATATGTTAAGATGTTAAGGTCGCCTTTCCGAGTTGAATACTCGGATACTACTTATCGTTTCATTATAGACGGTAGAGTATTACATTTTTATAATACATTCAGTACATTGTCAATGGTTTCCATAAATATTTTGCAGAATACCTAACTCTTCTTGCATCGTTACGATGCCTGTAGAGGAGCTATACACTTAAGTAATACACTCTGAAAATGTAAAGTAATTAAACTCTTATTAACAGTACAATAAACTATTTATTGTGCAATGAACAGTTATCATAATATACTCATCAATAAAAATAATGGAAGTAATAATGATTGACAGATATGTTATTACTAAGAGCAAACTTAGTAACCTAAACAAAAAAACTAACTAGATTGTATCTACATGAGTGGATAATAATTATATTATAATTAGATAATAATTGTTTACGACACCTCGCAATATCGTATTCTGTTCTGACCGTTCCAGTACCTACAAATGTTTTTTACTTCCATGTTGCATAAGGAAATGGAAGTATGGTCATGGCGAAAAAAACCGTGATCGAGATAACGGCAGATTCTGATTGTACTACCCTAAAAACATGAAAAAAAGGCCTTTTTCGAAATGTGTGTGTGTGTGTGTGTGTGTGTGTGTGTGTGTGTGTGTGTGTGTGTGTGTGTGTGTGTGTGTGTGTGTGTGTGTGTGTGTGTGTGTGTGTGTGTGTGTGTGTGTGTGTGTGTGTGTGTGTGTGTGTGTGTGTGTGTGTGTGTGTGTGTGTGTGTGTGTGTGTGTGTGTGTGTGTGTGTGTGTGTGTGTGTGTGTGTGTGTGTGTGTGTGTGTGTGTGTGTGTGTGTGTGTGTGTGTGTGTGTGTGTGTGATTTTTTTCTATGGCGAACGATAACAGCCTCAAATTCAAACAGAATCAAATAATATTTTGCATACAGCCATGAATTCTAGAGGACTCAAGGCCTATTGTTTTTGGTGAAGCTCGGTTAAGGGAAAGGGGTAGTTTACCTGCAACGTTTTACGTTTATAAGAGTAAAGCGCTTAATTTTGATAAATAAAGTATTCTTAAAAGGCCATAATAATCCACTGTAGAAAGGTAGATGAAATATCTATAAATAAAAATGGTAGTTGAAGGGAGGAGAGGGTATTTTTTTTTGTAAATTAAAATGGTATTTGATGAGGGAGGAGGTAAATTTTTATAAGTTTTATATGAGTACTACGCTATTGACAACAAAGAAGTAGTTTCTATGGAAACATTTCATTTCAATTTAACAAAATTCTATATTTTTCATTTTAATTTCAATCACGTATGAGTAAAAATATATCGTTCCTGGCAGGCAAGCATATCTCAATTATGTAATGTTTACTTTTCCAAAATTTTATTATTGTGATTACCGCAATAAAAAGGCTGGAAGGACACACACACACACACACACACACACACACACACACACACACAAGTTGCGTTATTTCTGGCTTCAATCATGTAGTTTACCTGCAACGTTTTATGTTTTAACAAGAATAATTTTAAGAAACCAGGCGTTTCGGCAGTGCCATCGACTGTCATCATCAGTGAAAATCAAGTGCGCTAACGTGAGTTGGTATACGTTAGTGACCACAGTACTGTGGTTATGGCTGATGCAAGAACTAGAAAGAAGTAGTTTCTATGGAAGTACGAGTATTTCATTTAGAAAATGATTTTAAATATAAATCTTAGAACATGGAAGTCATGTATGGTTCTCCTTACCGATATTTTACTATACTTATAGATTTGTTTATTTTACGTACAGTAACGAACAGACACGTTGGACAAAATTTTTTATAAGGGAACACTTCAACCACTCTTGTTATCAAGTTTCTCACTGAATTTTCTGAAACCACGATACCACATGGTAAATACGTAATCAGAGCATCACATTAATGGATCCTATCTCAGGTAAACAAAACGTAAAAGAAGAGTCTGTGATGCGGAACACAGTATTGTGCAATATGGAGCAGGAGTATACGGCAGTACCCAACAATTTCGAACGTTACAGTTAGACTATGTGTGACATCTATAAAAGTATGTAAGAATCGATTTGAAACACGGAGACACGTAAAATGAGGAAGCGTGTTCAATTAAAAAGAAGGGGGGAAACGAAACCTTACAATATTATAAATGGACTCTCAAAACAAAATATAAAATATAGCGATCAAAACGAATAGTGAAAGTTAACGACAGTAAAAGAGAAGATAGGAGAGCGCCTGTAGGTATGAAAATTACATTGGAAGAAAAGGAGACTGACTCCTCAGAAAACTGTGAAAAATAAATCAACAAACCTTATTAGAAATAAAGCCAATAAAGAGGAGAGAAAAATAGCTGCAACAAAACACAGCATACACGATGACCTCCATAATATAGAAGGCTCCCATTACCAACGTTGTCGATTGATATTTTATTGATTTTATCAGGTACTCAAAAAAATATTTATTATTCGGTAACACAATATTTAAAAAAAAACATATTAAGTAAAATCGTTCAGAATAAAATAAAATCAATTGAAATAACACAAGCAAGCAATCACAGATGACAGTTTGATAATATGAGCACGGGATAACTTCACATTGACGAAGTAGGAGATCGCTCACAAGGGTACCGAGAGTGGCATTCATCCCACAACCCCCAGAAAGACATATAGGAGACTCTACCTTAGCTTCCTGTGAAACTACAACTACCACGAAACCTTTCCCAACTTGTGAATGCCAGGGGACGAACCACGGCCGGGCTGTATACATTCTAGTGGTACCATTGTTTGGTTTATCGTATCCGCACACGACGACCTCCGACGCCCTGAATGGTCGCGGGGCCAGATACACCGACCCAGATCTCAACGAAAGTCTACGGGTTGCCCTTCAGCTTCTGGCGCAAACAGGGGAGCACTACCCCATCAGGCCAGTATGAGACCGGTAGCCGTGTCTTCCTCCTCTTTCCAGTCAGCTATGTAACTCCACGGACTCCACGGACACCAGACCGCCGAGGCGGGGAGCAAAAGGGGCCGGCAGCACAAACGCTACTAGCGTTCGCCTGTATTTTAACGGATATCACGGAACTGATATGAGAGGCCCGACACTTATATTGGTCAGGGAATCCCCATCCTAATCCCGTTCGCGAAGTGGTGCTCGGATCCTGAGTAAAAAACCCAGTCACCTTTCGTACGGTGACACGCACATATCCCAACCATCAACCAATCACACATCAATCAACCAATGCCGCTGTAAGAAGAGGTATCTCCTACGCTCGAAAGTAGTGTATATATAGGTAGGGTCTTGGACTCATGGAAAGCTACCCGTAATCAGCGGTGATTACCAACCGTGAGCCCCGGTGCTTATCCCCGGTCACACGCATGAGTCGCTACTAGGTCACGTGGGCCAGAACCACGCGCCGTTCACGGATGCGTGAATGGGATCACCCTCCCCCAACGCCCACCATGGCGCCAAAACAACGGACGTCAGGAAAGACTACTGACCAGGGAAGAGAAAACTGTTTCCCAGACACGAGTCGTTACGCGGTTCTTTGATTCTTCACTCTGTGGGGAGAGAGAAAGTTGAGAGTCCAAGGATGGGGGAAATGGTACTTTAGTCCTGCGCAGTGGTAATACTGTAATATTGGTGATATTTTATAAATAAGAATAAACTATTTTCTAAACTGAATACGTTTTTTTACGGTCTACTAGGTATTAAATACACAATTCAACACTATTCATCATATGATATGTATCCAAATTTCCATCATTTTTAAAGACAATAAAGCTCATCAAAAATTAATGTGGTGCTCTTAGACAGATAGGCAACATAGGTAAACATTCAGATATAACATTTAGACATGTAGTACGGAATATAGTGATGAATTAAAAATTTCAAAAAGTGGTGTTCTTTGTAGTCAAACGTGTTTATTTCAAAATTTTTATGTACTCAGGGAAGCACATGTGCTTACAATTTTTCGCGACAATAAGAAAGGCAAATACTACTGAGGACAAACATTCTTATTCTTAAATAGTCAGATATCTCAATCATACCAAACTAAAAATATTACAAGGTTCATATTAAGTGTATGAGCGCAATTATATGTAATTTCATAGCGCTTTTCTTCTTTTTTCTCAGCCACTTGATGGGTAGTAAGTTATAATTTCCACGTGGTTCTTCCAGCTATACAGTTCCCTCACGTTTTTGTGTAGGCTTTACCCATGATAATGTATTCTTTTTATGTACAGTCATTCTTGCCGACAGGCATAACCATTCAAACCAGCCGTTATTGTCCTCCCAACGTTTCATAATATCTCTAAAAGTGAAACATTTCTTCTGCACAAAAACGGTTTGATACGACTAACCCCATTTACCTGCTTTGCTTCCAGCCCATTGAGCCAGCAGTACGTCCTATCGATAATGGTCCTATTGAAAAAAAGAGCCTCTATCGCTCTTCTTCCATACCCGTTTCTTTCGTATCAGATGTAAAAGATGTTAAAGAGCGCATAGGTAGTTTACTTCAACAAATATGTGTGATAACCCCTCACTATTTTCTTTACCGTTTTAAATTCAGTAGTTACAATATGAACTTTATGAGCAGTTAATAAAGTTTAAGTCACTAACACATCAATTTACGTTTTGTTTGCATACATATGACCTTGAGTCATACAGTAATAAATTCAGACAAGCAGTATTCATGTCGTACTAGTGTGTGTGTGTGTGTGTGTGTGTGTGTGTGTGTGTGTGTGTGTGTGTGTGTGTGTGTGTGTGTGTGTGTGTGTGTGTGTGTGTGTGTGTGTGTGTGTGTGTGTGTGTGTGTGTGTGTGTGTGTGTGTGTGTGTGTGTGTGTGTGTGTGTGTGTGTGTGTGTTCACGGTCACTTCTCTTCTATTCCCGTCAATGACAATGGGCTTGAACTATAATCGCGTCATTCATTTGTGAACTACCCATATGGAAGTTAGTTTTACTTGATGGATTTTTTACTCGAGTTTTGTATAAATCTTTTTCGCAGGAATTGTAACATTACGCATCACAGTGTTTGGAATAATTGGAAAACAAACGCACTAAAATATTGTCCTAATTCAGCATTCAATAAATTCTTAAATACATTATTTGCTCTGTGCTCCATTAAACAAGCTGCTTATGACAATTAAACATTAATTAACGCCTGTGGCTATCAGTTTGCACAACAAATTTAAAAGGACTAAGACGATGTTTAGGAAATTTCATCGTGTCGTGCTTTAATGCTTTATAAATTGTACTTTTCCCTGAAATATTGTCTGCAGACCGTAGTGCAACTCACGTTCTACCACCGCCAGAAAGAAATCGGCGATTTAATAACGCGTGTATGCATGTGTAGTGTCAGTATGCCTCTGTTACTTATCTAGCCCAGGCATTCCAGACAAGACCACTGTTTTATTTATTCCCGGCAATATGGGGGGGGGGGGGGAACAGGCAGACGAGCAGTAGCGTTGACTCGATACCACGACAGCAGCACAACGTTGGTCTCGAACGTTACCCATGTGGTAGCCGCGTCATTTTTAACAAAGCAGCACCTTAGAATTTAGTAATCCGTATTTAAATAAATAACATTTTAAGAACTGTCGTAACTTGAAGCATTGTTTCCTTCTGTAATATTTTTCTGTTGACTTGATACTTTGCTATTTTTCAGCCTAATACTACCCTACCACTACCACAATTACTACTACTACCATTAAATACATAGTAAGTGTACTACACATGGAATTATCTATCCCAGACATGCCAGAAGAGACCGATGTATTATTTGTCCCCACCGGTAGGAATGAGCAGGAAGAATCTAGTTGTGGCCTTGATTAGATTCCACAAACGCAGCACAGCCGTTGCGATTCTGAGTCACAAACGAAACCACGGTGCCGGTCTACCACATACTTTATATCTTATGTTCCTAATTATTATTAAAAACAAACGTATAGTCGGACTTTTTAGACCACTTTCAATCTATCTTAAAAGCAAAGTAATTGCATGGAAACCTAATTACCTAATGACTCGCATATAGTAAAGAAAACAATATCGAATTAGATCACACGTGACGTACATTGTGATAGTATGTTCGCTACTAAAACAAAAGTACAGTAATGTCTAAATTTCTGTTGCATGACAAGACGTGTTCTATACTTACTAACGTTACTACAGTAATTACATCCTTTTTGACGGAGTAAAACTGAGATGATGTAAATACTTTTTAATTTCACATTTAAAAATATAGTGTTTTAATAATAAATTCTAAAACAGTGTAAAAACCTTTCTCACAGTGTATCCAGGGTTTGTGTTTGTATTAGTATTGTTTACATGAATTGATATTGTAACCTGTAAAGAATAATTTTCTCTTCTCCTGTAACATTTACCGATTTATTAGGTTCAGAAAGTTATATGAAGTATGCCCTGTTATAATCAAATATGACTAAATAATTTTTCCAAACTAAATCAGATTTATTAAAACTTACACAAAATATTATAATTTTCAAAAAATACTTTGAAACAATTGGTATACTACTTTGGTATTACGGTATTAAATCTTATAAAGGAGTGGGTAAAAATGACGTCTACAGATCAAGTTGCTGGAAGGAAGGATTTGATGTTACACAGAAGATTTAAACAGGGGTGTTATTAGTAAGATGTTCTGGCGGCTCCAAAGTAGCCTATAAATTGCGGATGACGTTACAACAAGTGATGTTATAAAAATTGTTTAAACTAAAAGTGAATAAAAAAAGATCACTGCGATTTAGAAGATCACTGCAAAAAGATCAAAGTGTTTAAATCGCTGCTAAAAATTTGCTAATGTTTCCTACAGTAAAATATCCGGTAGGAACTGGTTTTAATGAAGATATTATTTTTACAGATTAGGTTATAATAGACGCAACTTATATATTATTTTAACATAAAAATGTGATACGCCTTAAAAAACATTAAATAAAACTGGCAGATATCGGTTAGAAAGTGAATCAAGAAATACGCTAATTGGGTTACCTTTTCCTGCTCTTGACCTGTCCGCTACTACCACAATGAAACTTATTTTCTGACGCTTCTTCGTTTAAACTCTTACATTCCTTCAAACCAGGACTGCAGCTACATTTTTTAAGAATCACTTTCCTAGCCTCATCCGTAATTATTTGTATACTAATATTACGACTACTACAGCCACAGCAATTAATTTATTTTTATTATTGTTTAAATATTTATAAATATTTACTAATTTAATAAAATAATAAATATTTATATTGTATTTAGAATTAATTATATAACATATTATATACGTACACATATAAAAACATTAAATTTAGACTACATATAAAACGACTGTTTTTTGATTTATTTTAAAAAATTTTGAATTTATTAATTTATATCTGATGATGATAGTTGGATTACTATCAAAACATATGTCATTTACAAAATAAAATGTATTTATGTAAATAGTTTTATTATTATTAATAATATTATTAATAATATTATCAATAAGCACAACTATTATTTTTAATAACACTGGGTTAACAAGGAGACTGGGTGCCTATTGTATTATTATAGGAGTCACCACATCGTCAGTGTCTTACATACAGGTTCGTAGAAGTCAAAATTGTCGAGTCAAGGATATGAATACAATGGAAAGCATAGCGTCACATTGAGGAAAACACAATTGATTCGGAAAATTATATCCTGCCATGTAAAATGAACACCTCATACCGGTTTAATGCCTTACATGATAAATCCCCACCTTTCACTCATACAATAACTCTTTTTTACATAATCCTAAAACATCGTACATTTGTTTTATAAACACGATTTTTTACCTGTTACTATTTGAATGCCTTAATATCTGCAGTTCATATTGTATTTAATTCCAGCTCTATTCTATACTACGTAGCAAATCGGAAAAAAATTGTTCTCCTTTGAATTGATATATATTTTTAATAATATTGAGAAACGCAGCAAACGCGTTTTAGGGTTCGCGTTAATGGGGTGGGGAAAGGTATCTCCGGCTCGCGAGAGAAAATTTATTTCCGGTAAACGTTTTTTCATCTCCCTTAGTGCGGTACGTCTGCTGAAAGTTTGTGGCCGTACTTCCTTCTTTTATTGCGATCGTGTTATTTTTATTATTTACCAACTAATTCTTTTGTTTACCAATTTTTATTGTTCTCTGAGTGTTTTATAGGTTTAGTTTAGTTGGTGATAATGTTTATTTGACACGTCAAGAACCTGTCATTATTTAGATAGAGTTTTATGTTATTTGTCATATTATCTGTTTGGTTGATGTAACACAGAAAGAGATCATAGGCGTCATGCTCAACAGCAAAGAGAACTGGAACATGGTTGTGACCTTCGTGAGGATGGTCCTACGGCAGAAGAAGGCTGAACTGGACCTTCTCACAAGTCGTTGATATAAACAAAGCTGTAAGAGCCTAGTAGGCGCAATACGAGGTGCCACCCTGAAGCCATACGAATAGTTGTTCCAGGAGGGGGGGTTCCCTGCCTGTAACTGTAAAGTGGAGGTGTTTTGGTGGGTGCGAGTCGCACACACCGGGAGACCAATCGGGTGCCTCCTGATGGTGCATAATACATTTTTCCTCCCCCGCAAAAAAAAAAAAAAAAAAAAAAAAAAAAATATGCGTTGTTATAATATCTGCTGTAATATACACAAATAAAGATTTAGTCAAAGATAAAAACGTATAAAACATTATTTTAGTAAAAACGTGGTGGTGATTAAATTTATTAAGAATGCATTACTTGTGACTACGCGTGTAAAATTGAGTAACGTTACAACAGGCCAAGATGACTGCTTTCAAAATTCTATAAAAATCGCAATTCGAGAGTAGAGACAACCTAACGCAACTGCAATCAACGCTCGAAGACGATCTGAACCAAACGTATCTTTTAGTAGCTATATAAATAAAGAAATAAACGTAAACGTAATAAAGAAAAAGAACGTTCTAATGTTAATTTTAATTTGATCAAAAATACTCATTGAACGTGTACAAAAGTCGGTATGGAGAACCATACATGACTTCCATATTCTAATTAATTATAAAATTATTTTTAATGTGTACATTCAGGAAGAAACCAAATATATCAGCATGCTTTTGGTAAAAACCCTGAGAAAGGTAATAAAATACGAATTGTATCTAGTTGTTAATATTTTTAAAATAAAGAATTAATTTGATTAAATTATCTTTTATTTATACAACGTGAAAGAAAGCCGACACAACCCAGCGTTTGTTACCTGTGAATTTCTGAAAACGAAAAATTATTTGGTTTACGTATCCGTGGTTACATAGCATGGAACGATACCAATTGTTAATATTTAATATTGTTACGACGGTCTCCTTGATCGTCGTATGGTACAGTGGAAACAAGACACCAATGAAGTCACTAAAAACCAGCTTTAAGTATCACAATTAACAGTTTGTAATCAACAAGTTATAGCAAGATTATACTCGTACAATAATTCAAGTTAATCTGTCTACACAATTAACAACGTCAACTAATATAGTCCCACACAATTATAAAACACATAACACTCGCCACAATACTTCGAACCTCACTGGAATAAATCGCCGCTAAAACTGATTTGAAAGCGGCAGCTGTCGTTGTTTAAATAGATAGCACAAGTGTTCCAGAATAATTCGGAATACGCATCAACACTACTCGAAATCACTAGTAGTTGTGTGCGCCGACCGGTGTGGTCTGGAATAGCCTCATTTGTTGACACATGTTATGTGTCACGTGCGCACACAAACAGTATGCTGATATTGCCGAGAAACATGTAGAACGTTCTGTAATGACGTAACAATGTTTCATTGAAATTTTTTGAAATTTTTAAGTTTTCGGTCGAATAAATTTACAACATCAATACAAAAACTTGCCCCCCCTCCCCCTTTTCATTTATATATATTTCATCTACCTTTCTACAGTGGATTATTATGACCTTCTTTTCTGGATACTTTATTTATCAAAATTAAGTACTTTACTCTTGTTAAAACGTTACCCCTTCCCCTTCACCGATCTTCACCAAAATCAATGAGCCTTGAGCCCTCTACAACTCGGGCACATATACAAAACATTATTTGATTCTGCTTGAATTCGCAGCAATTACCGTTCGCCATAGAAAAAATTCTACATACAGACACACAGACGCAAAGACACACACACTTTTCGGAAAATGACTTTTCTTCATGTTTTGATGGTAGTACAATCAGAATCAGCCCTTATCTCGGACACGGTTTTTTCGCGATCGCCATACTTCCATTTCCTTACGGAACATGGAAGTAAAAATACTGGAAAAATTATAATATCGTTTTGAGCGCCTCAAGCGTTGACTAAGGTACTACATTGCGGGTGAGGTCGCTGTTTACAGGTGGCCTGGAGGTCTGCGTATTCATGTGAGCTTGTGCATCTTGTGATGTGTGTTCAGTGTCTGTGTGATGACCTATAGATTTCATGGTTGGAGAGTTTTATTTATACTTTTGTTAGTTACCAATATATTATGTAAATACTTTTGCGTGTCTGGACTTTCTGTCGGTTGCGGGACAGAGTGTTGTTTATCTCTTATTTTTGATGTCTTGGTTTTGTTTTTGCACGAAGATGGCGACCGATTAATAGTACAGCCGAAACATCGCTTTGTAATAAAATAAGCAGTGATGGAAACAGTCCGTCTTACTAGTAGACCTGACGCCAATAACCCATAACTGACGTCTTTTAAAGGAATTGCAAGGTACTACGTACTTAAAAGGCCTATTAATAACTACAAAAACATAATAATTATCAGTTTTTGGTGTTATCTAAGAGGCAAGTCTCTTTAATGTTAAGTAATTTAATTTAATTAAGAAAGTTGTGTTAGTGGTTATAACCACAAAGAGAATAATCACTGTTGCACACCACTATAGAAAAATTATTCCGATTAGCGCTTCCAAGCTTCGCAGCTCATCGTCAGATCGGAAATCTGTGAAGCTGATTGTGAAATCACAATCACAATGAAATCACAGCGCATTTCCGATCTGACGTTGAGCTGTGAAGCTTGAAAGCGCTAATCGGAATAATTTTTTTATAGTGGTGTGCAACAGTGACTATTCTGCTAAGTAATTTAACATCAAGTGGGACTTAACCAGTAGTGAGTCAGTAGATATGGCATGTTACACCTTAAGGTAACATCTGAGCGTCAGTCCTAGGGTTGGTTTCTGCCTCTCTACGAATTCAGGTTTTGTGTGTGTCCTCGCGCGCGGATGTGTGTGAATGGCTCGCGCGTGTGTGCCCACTTGTGTCTGTTTACAGATAGTGTGTTCTCTCACAGATATATGGCACCTACATTTTATTACTACCGGCTCCGGATGTAGAGATATTACTAAGCAAGTATCATTCGCTGGTTTGTCATAACCTGCGATGGAGAGAGTGGCCGTATAAAAACCAAATAATATTTTGGTTCGCGGCGGGAATCGGACTCCCCCACCACCACCACCATGACTCAACAGTTCCGATAATACTATAGCCGCTCCTATTTGAGGTGATTACAAGACCAACACACTCTGCTCAAACATTATGCAGTTTACAGCAGACTCAGTCTTACCTAGCAACGTGCATCCACTAAACGTTACTTTCGTAGGGACTTAAATCTTTGTTCAACTAATTTTGTTCTGTACAATTATTATTTTGTAATGCAATAAGTAGGCCTAATTTATTACGACTATAAAGTCACTAGATGCACACACACACACACACACCTATATGAGTTTCCTAAATGCTAAGAAAAAGTGTAATATCTCCTAAAACCTGAACCTGATAAGGCCATCCCTAGGTATTTTTGTCGCCGAGAGGGGAGTGACGCCTCCATATCTCAGTAATTCAGATATATATTATTCAGATATTAAAATACTGCACAGGTATGACATTTTTAGTAGTACATGAATTCCCCACGGTCAAAGCATAAGAAATAACATAAAATTCAAAATGTAGATGTTTATTCTTGTCACTGGTAGGTCAAAATATAACTCCACCCCGACAGCTGTTTAATTTGCAGATTGCCAAAACTGACACACGATAGTAATAGCTGTTACCCTGGCGTGAATGAATCCAGAGTGAGTCTGCTCTCCATGTTACTTGACCTGCTACGTATGTGCTCTTCGGGTATAACGACGTACGGCAGTGTTAGAAGACTCACTTTCTTAGTTCAAAGATCACATGGAACTTAGCAGTTCTTGTTTAGGAAATATTACTTGTACCATCATCTTTATAGAATGAAAAGTTTAATTATAACATGGGTAAAGTATTCTGTTTATATGTTTCACTTCGTCTCCACTGATTCCTTTTACTTCCATGTTTCTTAAGGAAATGGAAGTATGGTGATGGCAAAAAAATCATGTTCGAGATTATTGCAGATTCTGATTATACTACACTCAAAACATGAAAAAAAATCATTTTTCGAAAATTGTCTGTGTGTGTGTCTATCTGTCTGTCTGTAGATTTTTTTTCTATGGCAAACGACAACAGCCGCAAATTCAAACAGAATCAAATAATTTTTTGCATGCCGCCCTGATTTGTAGAGTACTCAAGACCTATTGTTTTTGGTGAAGATCGGTTAAGGGAAAGGGGTAGTTTACCTGCTACGTTTTATGTTTTAACAAGGGTATTTTCTATGGCAAACGATAACAGCCGCAAATTCAAACAGAATCAAATAATGTTTTGCATACAGCCCTGAATTGTAGAGTTCTCAAGACCTTTGGTTTTGGTGAAGATCGGTTAAGGGAATAGGGTAGTTTACCAGCAACATTTTATGTTTTAACAAGGGTAATTTTTTCTATGACGAACGGTAACTGCCGCATATTCAAACAGAATCAAATAATTTTTTGCATACACGCCTGATTTGTAGTGATCTAAAGGCCTTTTGATTTTGGTGAAGATCGGTTAAGGGGAAGGGGTAGTTTACCTGCAACCTTTTACGTTTTAACAACAGTAAAGTACTTGAAAATTCATTTATACTTTTTCAAACAATGGTAATTGTTAAAAATAAAATAATTTTGTTGCCAGGCAATAAAATTATAATTTTTTCATTTTAATGTAAATCATGTATGAGAGAAAATATATCGTTCGTGGCAGGCAAGCATATCTCAATTATGTAATGTTTACGTTTCCATTTTATTATTATGATTACTGCAATAAAAAGGCAGGGAAGACACACACACACACACACACACACACACACACACACACACACACACACACACACACACACACAAACTTCGCGTTATTTCTGGCCTCACTCATGTTTATTTTCTTACATTTGCACGCTTTTTAAATGGAAAGTGCCGAAACCCACACCAACATAACGCGTTCAAGCCGAAAATTTGTCCAGCGTGGGTAGCGATTTGCTTCCTGTGGATCGCTGGGCAGTGTAACTGCACGTGTTTACAGAGGAACGATTCATAGACAGAATTTTCGTCTTTAGGGAATGAACCCTCTGAAAGATGCTGAGGGTCCATGAGTGACTTCGGAGCTTTCCTTCTTTTCCGCGTGTTTGTTCTGTGAAACGTACACTGTAGATTCGCAGCTTTATTCTAAGCAAAGCTCAATAGGAAATGTTGAAAATTGTTGTCCACGGTGTACCCTCATACACACTAAACCTGCTCTAATGTTTTAATTACGGACATCATAATATTAAAACTTTGGAAACTTGAGCACTACTTAATGGAGATCAAACATTAACTTATACAAGCCATTAATTTTATGCATATTTTTTATATATATGTGTACAACGTTATCGGCAACAAAGAAGTAGTTTTTGTTCAAATTTCTTCCCGGGATGTTTGGCCGTAGTCTAATGTTTTCTACAAAACCAGACGTTTCGGCAATGCCATCGACTTCCATCATCAGTGAAAATCGAGTGCGATAACGTGAGGTGGTATACGTTAGTGACCACAGTACCGTGGTTAAGGCTGAAGCAGTAAGTAGAAAGAAGTAGTTTCTATGGTAATATATCTTTTCGAAAATGATTTTAAATATAAATCTTAGAACATGGAAGTTATGTATGGTTCTCCATACCGATATTTTCCATTCGTTATGTAAAGTCTTCAGTTACTCTATTCCTAATTCAAGGACGGACGAATAGAGTAGGTTACTAAAGGTTTCTCGGCCGCGCCCACACGTTACAGTCGTGGCCATAGCTGCAAACCACGTCTGACTGTAGTACTTACTTGTATGTAACTGAAAATTGAAAAATTAGGATTTTTACTAGTGTTCAGTAGTCAGTAAATTAACGTAATTATTGAAACGTGTCCGGATATTCTTGTTTAAATAAAAATGTTATTAATTTTAACCAACTAAAATTTTAAAAATAAAGTTAGTATTTATCTATTATCATTTTAGTTGTCTATAACTGACGCCTGTTATCACTTACTTGGTATTTGTTGTTACATAAAATTCGTAAAATTGTAAAATTTATTTAATCATTCATAATTATTTTACAATAATGAATAAAGTAAAATACTGCTGAAGCACTGTGGAAGGCAGGTGTTTAAACAAAACATAACAAAAAGAACCAATCATGATAATAATAACGCTTGAGAAATGTCAGTGAATTTTGAACAAGTTCGTGGAATACAAAGAAGCTGCTCTTGTGCCAGGAACGTATAAATAAACAAAAAGCAAGCCTTCTGCCGTCACATTGAGTACAAACCACAAGTGTCCGTGATGAATGTCGCAAAAATAAACACATCTATGGTACCCACTTACATTATACTTTTATGATTTCTCTTACGAAAATGTGCATTTTTTTTGCTTCAGCAACCGACTCTTTCACTGGTTACCATTTAAATTCCAATTAATAAAGTCTACAGGTCACATTATACTTATTTATAGGTGTAGAAGTGGTATATTCTATTTTGGCATAAAACAATAAAAATTCTACCGAATTTTTTGAATGACTTTGATAAGCGCGGCAAGCAATATCAGAGTTACAATTAAAAGGCTGGTGAAGAGGAGGGCTGCTTCTGGCTCGTGAGAGAGAATTTATTTCCGATGGAGGTTTTTCACCTCTAATACGTGCCCTGCTTCATTACTTACTTCATAAATTAATAATACATTTTCCATTAATAACCGAGTTTTATTTTAATGTTAGTTTTAAAATTTGTATTTTTCGCATTTAAAAGAGCCTCATTTAACTCTATTTAGAGGTAGTTTTATGGTACACATAATTTAATCTCATCAAGAACAGTAGACCGATCAAAAGTTTTCTTCATTAAACAATATATCGTGATTAAACAATTTCCATTAATTTAATGATTTAACTAAATTAAAATTTTACTTAATTTAATTATGTTTCCAGTTAGACATTTCCACATATCTGGAGTCAATTTCTGTTAAATAAAGATTCGTAAATACAAAATCGACAAAAATCTGCAAGCAAATTTTTTGAAAATGAATCAGTTTAGGCTAGAAATATAGGTTTTTACCGATACTATGTTTGTTGTAACAAGAAAAAATATAATAATATTTGTACATTATAATTATTATAATAGAATAGGACGATCTGCAATATTTCTAACCATACCTACTGAGAGACTAAGTAGTTTGAAAGTTCCCTGCTAATTTTAGAATTTGAAAATGTCTACTGTCAGTTTTTGTCATTTTAGTAATAACAAATTTTGAAGTGACGTCATTCTATTTGTTAATAGAGATAACGAGATCCTACAAAACGGAAATTCTTCATAGTTTTCTAGTTGTTATTTTCTTAACTGTTTTTTTTTTAAATCAAAACATCATTATTGATATTTTAGCATTCAACGGGTGAAGCCAACTTACGTAAAAATATTTTCCGGGGTGTTGAGCTGTGCTCGTCTTCTTATAAAGCCAGACGTTTTTCGACTGCAGCTGCACCAGTGTGTAATATTCTGTAGCTGCAGCAATGTTCGACAATCTTCAGTGTGTAATATCTAACTCCGTGGTTGACACAGACGAGAAACGGGATTGGTCAATTTCTCGGCCAATCAAATCGCTGCCCCAACACAGATGTCTACATAAGTGCGAAGAGTTTGGATCGTCCTCGGCCGCCACGAATAAAAGGTCGAGTTCGTGGCTGACTGTTTCGAGCGACAGTTCGTTCCCAACTCACCCACGAACGCGGCCTTCGCTGTGCATATACGACAAGAGGTAGAGCTCTTACTTCCGGAAGGTATCACTGCCCAGACCGGACTTACCTTGCCGGAAGAGGTCGCTGAGAAGACCGTACAGCTCAAGTTCCGAAGGCCGCGTGCCCAGAAGGAGTTATGAATACCGCGCTCCTGCGACTTCCGGAGCGTGGATCTCTAATCTTGACCGAACTGTTTAACGTCTGCCTCAGGTTTACCTGCTTCCCCGCAAAATGGAAGACGGCTACCGTGATCGTGATACCTAAGCCTAGAAAGAACGCTTCTTGCAGGGAGATCCTCAGACCCATCAGCTTCTTGCCTGCTACGTCAAAAGATTTCTAGAATCGGGTTCGAGACGACCTAGAAAAACTGGACTTGCTGATCTCCAAACAGTTCGGCTTTCGCGAGATGCACTTTTCCATTCATCAGCTGATGAGATTGATGGAGAGCATTACCGAAGATAGCACCCAGCGCAACAGACGGCGGCGTTCTTCCTAGACGTGGAAAAGCTTTGACCACGTATGGCACGAGGATGTCCTTTACAAGCTCCCGGAAATCCTTCTCCCAGAGTGCTACGTTCGATTGATTGCTATCTTTCTGCGCGACCGTAGCTCGTTAACGACACGCCCCGAGTGGATGAAGTAAAGCTGCTGTCTCTACTTCCAGATGACATAGTGACTTTTGCTGCAGATTAAAGTGGAAATTTTGCGGCTGTCAACCTCTAGCCCCAACTCGACGCCTATGTCGGGTGGGTCCAGAACTGGAGAGTTGCCGTCAACGCTACTAAGAGCGCAGCTGTAATATTCTCACGACGCCTAAAGCAGGCTCGGCTGCTGACTATAGGTTCAGTTGAGTCTAACCTACATCATGAAGTACAGAACCAAGAGCCTGAAGTACCTTGGGCTCCATATAGACTCCCGACTCAGAAAATTTGTTAACGCGCTTCGGCGCAACTCCAAAGATGTTGGCCAGCCCTTCCATGTCAGGTGGTGACCCTTCTACCTCGTACGCTTATCGTCAACATATATCTGTTGCTGGTGATTACCTATACCTGTCCTCTTTGGGGATAACTGGCCACCTGCCATAGAAAGTCGCTCCAGAGCGTGTTCGACCGGGGAGTTAAACTTCCTTATGAAGTCCCTCGCAAGTTTGTTTCCCATGCACTTAGAATAGGTCTGGATGCCCATGCACTTTATGACACACTGAAACACCTAGCATGAAGATTCTATGGTCGGACGGCTCGAGTTACCCACAATCCCCTGATCGCCGGACTGGTGTGTGACTTTCTAAGAAGGGACCCAACACCGCGGAAAATAGTTTTACCGAATTGATTATTTTTAACGTGATCTGTTTGAAGCTTGATTCGTTTCGTATTTAACAAGTAACAATAATTTACGTGTGAAAAATTATATGAACACACACACACATTCACACGTATATATAAATCGTATATCACCGTATATTGTTATTAAAATACAACAGCGTATTGTTAGACAATACGCACGTTTGCACGCTCCGCGAGTGCTCGAGACTAAACTTACTATAGTAAGTAATATAGTAGGCCTAAGCTATTTCGCCTATCAGTGTGTACCCTACCAAGTAGTTGAATGAGCCCACGCGTATTGAACGAACCCAGTGTGACGCTGCACCCGGTGTGTGTACTTAACCCGCTACGTGTGTTCAGTTCAAGCGTAATGACTTTCTTGTATGCTTATTTATTATTTACGTGTTATTGAACGTGCTGCAAGCAACAGTACCATTGTGTTCCATAAATAGTGTCACAGCACTTCAGAGCTAGGTTGATTAGTTGCATGACGTGAGCATTCGTAAAACAAGTTAAATTCTGTCAACTGAGAGTTTATCGTCACTGTTCACAACTCAAAGGGAAAACCAAATACTGCTACTGAAAAGTAACTTTTGGAAATTTTTAGAGGAAACTACGTAAAAAGGAGTGACAGAATTTTGAAATCGGCCAGAAAAATGAACAAAGATAAAAGGACTTGATTGAATTCAAGAGAAACTGTACTACAAAATCTGAAAGAAGATGTCTAAAGTAATATCGTATCCGTCTTATACATGTATGTGTAGATTTATGGAGGAACACTAAAATCCAAACATCTGAAGAAGATATTCGAAATAACAAACAGTTAAGTCGATTACCACGTAAAAATAATGAAGTCCATAAAGTAGACATTTTCAGCTTGAATATGATAGATGATTCAATTTAAAAAAATTGTATTAATTTCCACAGCTAAGTTGAAACATAATCGTACGTACTTTGGTTGGCATAGTATGCAAACAGTTTGTACTTAAATTGTAATAGTACAAAGGAGTCTCTTGCCACTGTAGAGTTTGTTTGTAGAACACTTGCAGTGTGTGTTCGTACGTGAGTAGCTTTATTGTGTATCGATTCTAACGTCAGACGTAACGCCTTGATTTTCTAACAAATTCGATTCACTTCACTTTACTTTAGCATTTATGCTTCACGTGCGACACAATGCATAGTGTAACAACTATTTTTTGTTGTACTGTTTTAAAATATTTATTTTAGTTGAAATTGGTAAAATTGTTTTGCTAGGTGTTTAATTAGTAAGTCTGTGGGGAAAAAGACTGACGACGAATTGTTGATGGTTCTCTCGTAGACGTCCGTGAATAATCGTAGATCGCCGCAGATTCTGATTCGGCTAAAACAAACACAAGTTATTTACTTACGGCATATGAAGTTCTTGTCGATTGACCATTCGTAAATAATTGAATCGGTAACTCGATCCTCATTAGTCAGTGTTACACGATGCCACCTGTGAAAGTATTGCTGAAAATCTAGCTCGTACTGTCTGTGTAATAAAAATTCGTCAACTCTTTTTTTCTCTTATGAATTTTAATTTTATTAACAAGTCTTGATAATACAGTATTTGCAAACTGTTACTTTAGAATTTAACACAGGCTGTTTGCCTAGTCAGTCATTGACTTTACTTTCTATATTGCTCTTAATCTCAGGGTATAGAAAAATATTTAAATTATTTGACATAACATTTACAATATAATTCCTGAACCTTGGTTCATTGTGTTTACAAATCTTCAGTGGTTCCTTTGAGCCTGCAAGATACAAAAACAAGAAAAAATGTCTGCGCTACTGTTTAACATTAGTAGGCGGAGTTAATTATCATAAACAATAAATATATTAAATGGTTTCCTAAATCATTACTATGGAATAAATATCGTCGACCATGGTCAACCTTACATTTCCTTTACGCATAACGAATTAATCTTTAGAACAAAAATGACCTGAAACGGTTTCAAAATTATTAACCTATAGTCGTAACATTGACTATTATCAACATTGAGTTGCCTCTAGGCATACTGATTCAAATATTTAATAACCAAAGAACATCGAAAGTGTATACTATTATTAACATGGTTATTAAATTGACTATTGTCAATATGAGAACCATTTCAGGCATACTGGATTGCAATAAATTATTAACTATTCTAAAATATCAGGTATCAGCTTAATCTAAATATCAAAAAAGTTACATCAGTATTTAAATAATAAATTCACTTAATGTTTGTCAATTATTATTATATCCATTGTATGTAGCACATTAGTTACTCAAACGATTATGATTTGTTACTTAATCAGTGTTCGTCACAATATTAATTGGATGTCTGATACCAATTGAGTTCAAAAGTTCATATAACCTCTCTTCGAGTCTGTACTATTCATCGTTTAGTTCTATTTGATTCGGTATTTGTAATATCGTTAATAAATTTATTATTTATTTCTACAAAATAATTATATCAGGTTTATTATGTTTGTGAAAGACTGTTAGTCATTATGTTTATTCACTATGAACCTCGTTAATATATTCTGGTTGGTTCCATGTTTCAAAAAAATGACAATCTTAAAATCTCTGTTTTTTAATTAATTAATTAATCATTAATAATCAATTAACACTATACTTCCTGTTAATACACTTTAATTTCAACTTTATTATGCACTGTGCAATTGCATTTCGCTATAATACAAGCGTTTATTTAATCACTCGACACTAAAAATTTTATGGTTAGGATGTCCCCTTTTGTTTACGTTTTATAACCGTACAGCTGATATCTTGAAAACGACTGTATACGCGCACAGAAATTTGCCGTCGTCTCGCGTCGCTAGTCTGAGGTAGAATAATAAAATTATTTTTCTTCTTCGCTGTTCCTATATCGGTAGCACATACCCCCCGGTCGATTTTGATCGATTCCACTGGTTAAAAAGGTCGACATTTCATCCAGCGAGGTCACCCCCCTCGCGAATTAATTAATTTTACAGAAAATTTTCAACGACTTTGGGTTGGAGAGTATCGTTTGTTGCCTTCTCGTTTTTGCCAAAATAAATATAATTCCTTTAAAATTGGATTAACTTCCTTGTTATATGAGTTATGCTTAATGTAATCACATTAATTAATCTGTTCTTTAAAATGAGTCCTCACAAGACGTGTGTGAGTTTAATAATAAGAAAGTTAATTCCTTACTTATGACTATTATATTTTTATAATATATAAAAATCTAACGATGAGCTGTGAAGCTTGAAAGCGCTAATCGGAATAATTTTTATATAGTGGTGTGCAATATTGATCATTCTGATTATTATATTTTTCTTATTGTTTTACATGATTAATTACTAAAATTGACCAAATGATGATTACATTTCATCATATGGTTCCTTTGAAGTTTATTTATGATAATATTTAGTACAATGATTGTCTAAGATTAATAAAATTACTATATTTGACCCATGCTTTGTATGGCCTAGAGCATGGTCAGTTTGATTTACTTTATTTATTGACATATTTTGTTCTGTCCACTTTTTTACAGTGATACAGATATTCTAAGATGTCCACTACAACTTCTGAACAGCTTAGTTTTCATTAGAATACAATTATTTACTTGTTGAAGTGAAACTTCTTTATCGACGTATGAGAGAAATTTTATAGCAATGTAAAAAAAAATCGTCACGATTTTCGGTTACGCGCCATGTTGTTTTTTTTTTATCAAAGTTCAGTATAGTGACGTAAAGAATAATATATTAGTTTGAAAGTGATAAAATAAAAAGACTTATTATTTGTTATGTGAGAGCAAATGAGAGTTTTCATAAAAATTCAAGTAAACGTCGGCCAATAGACGAGAGAGAGGTGAACCCATGGCCAATCCATCATCCTCAATGAAAAATTGGTTATTGAAAGCAAAGTAATTCAAATTCAAGTGAATTTATAGTAAAAGTGAGAGTGATTATATATTTCGTTTGATAAATCCAACACGTGAGCGTGATTTTAATATTTATTTGAGGTTAACCTCACTTTTTGATTGTAAGTATCAGTAAATGTATATAAATCTATTAAAATTAGCAAGTATTAAAAATCCAACACGTGAGCGTGATTTTAATATTTATTTGAGGTTAACCTCACTTTTTGATTGTAAGTATCAGTAAATGTATATAAATCTATTAAAATTAGCAAGTATTAATAAATATGACTGTAAATCTAGTAAACATTATTATTAATTATTCGTTTTTAATGATTTATTTATTCATTTTGAATTCTATAAAATCATTGCATGTCTACAAGATTAACTGTCATCATATAATTGTATTACTTTGAATAGATAACTCCAATTATTTACCCATAACTTGTGTAATTAAGTAAGTTATTAAATATCTGCTTTGAATTATTTTTATTAAGTTATGACATGAAATATGAATATTACAGTTCGTTATATAATTTTTGTAAACTGATTAACTAATTTTTAGATTAAATAATGGCAGAGTCCGAAAACTCTATTGAGTATACAAATGCAATAGTTGTACAATAATAAAATAGCTTTAATTTAATACGGAAAAAATTTTTTTTCTTAAGCTTTATCTACCCAATTTCTGTGAAGTTGTAAATAGTAGAAAAATGATATGTCATAAAGAAGTTTCACTTCTTACCTGTGTACTCTGGTACACACACATATTTATTTTTAGTCTCATTTATTGTTCATAGTCTTAGTATGCCATGTGTCATTATGATTTAATTCTGAATTAATGATATACTCATTTTTATGTGGTTCTTTTCGGTCTAAATTGTCTTTACAGTTTAAAGGTTGTTTTACAGTGGTTGTTCTCTTATAATTACATGTGATATTGATAATAATTCACTAATGCTTCTTCCATCTAGTGTGGTCAGACAGTTACCTCAATATTCCTTAATTCTGGTTAAATTAGCTTTTCATTATAATCATTGTATACTATATTAGTGGTAATACATATTATATTGCACATCTATGTCACTGTTCTTCACTGGTTTACAATATTATAGAAATTCTGAGTGTTTTTAATGTGTACATCTTTCTGTCCAATTTCAGTCTGTGTATTTGCATTAAACACCACACATACCACTTTTAATTGATAAAATTGTATCACTAGGTTCGTCTTTACAATTTCTACTTTCATTATTTTATAACTTACACTAGTTTACATCGTTTTGGTCTTAATTTATGCTAATTACAAGCTGATTTGTAACCGAGTTGAGGTTAACTGGGACCCCTTTGTCAGACAACAATTGTCTATGTTTTAGCTTTCTGTTTCAATGTTTTACAGGTTATTATTTGACACTTTTACTCTTGTTAATTATTATTTATTATTTCTTTATGATTTCTACCTGTCTACAGCTGATTACTAGGTTCTCTTTTAGTTAATTTACTTGGATTTGCCTGTATTAAAAGCATACATGGTATACTGTTCTTACTAACATAATTAGTTCATTCTTATCATTCATTATTGTCTTTCATTGTTTTGATTTGTTTATTTAGTCCTATTCTTTTATCAGAATAAAGAGTTTTTGTCGTGGTTTGTCTTTGGTAATAGTTTGTCTATGTCTGTGTCTCTTGTCTGTTTCTTATTCCTGTAGGTTCCTTGTTTTATTAGTTTCATTCTCTATTAATACATATTCTAGGCACCTTATCTGACATATTTGTTAATTCTTCTGTGTTTGTTACCTTGCTTGTGTTGATTTATATTCTCTACAATCTCTTGTTAATACTGAATGTCATTATACGTTAGTTTTATCATCTCACTTACCATATCTATTGGGTCATTTTGTTAATCACATTATTATGTTGTCTTCTATATTTTCTTCTTTATCACTATTTATTAGCCTTCGTTTGCTGAGTTAATCATATGACTTGTTTCACTTAGTTCTTGAAACTTATATAATACTTTGTACACAGTTATTTATTTATCATTCCTTTCTTAGGTGTTCTGGTGTTAGTTTATGAGTGTTTCATTCTTTATTTTGGTTGTTACATTTATGGTGAAGATATGTACTGTTACAATAGTCACATTTTCTTTGTTTAAAACTGTCTTTCAATTTCCTTGTACTGTCTTGACTATTTTAAAAATCCAGTAGTCCCATAGAACGAGATGTAGGCTTATCTTAGGCTTACATTTATCTTAGAATAGATTATATATCTTTAGCACTGGTTTGTGTAAACTAAGTAAATTCGCTATCTTTAATGTGTAATCGTTTGCTTATAGAATTCTGTTTCCAGCTGCGTTATTCACAATCGCACAGCAAAGTAACCACCGTCTTATTACGTTTCCAGAAACACCACGACTATTAAAGTATCCACCGTTAGATGAAACGAAATGCTTCGATAGCCAAGACATGCATTAGACGTGTTCTCAACAGAAACTACATCTACCTGCATGAAATAAAGAAAAACTCGAGACTGAAGCTCTGCCACGCGTCGTTCAGAATCGTTTAATTATATGAAACCTAACTAAAACCTAATTACCTAGAGTTGGGAAAAATCATGTGACAACTGAGTAGCTGTCATAACATTTTGAGTACATTAATGTAGTAGTATTTAAGGACCTGGTTTGGCATGAATACAACTGACTTATTCCGTGCAGCAGTACAAAAAGTTAAAATTGTCTGTATGATATCCAACATCCGAAACGGATAGGAACTATCAGAAGAATGTAGTAGTGCTACGTTTAAGTTTAAAGAGTATACATAATTCACCATTACTGAAACATGTGAAAAACATGAAAATAAACATGTTTTTCCCAGTAGTAGTGGTAGTAAATTTTAATTTGATTTTAGATTAGCAAATAATTTTTAGAAGTCTGTACTAGCTTTGTGTTGTTTGAAAATATCCGGTTCCGTTTCACTCTGTAATAGTACTCGTATTATGGTTAACAAGAGAATAGGTAAAGCCTATAACATCGGTAACAATATTTACACTTCCGATAACGTAAGTTTGTTACTCGAGTAAACAACAAACTTTTCGCAACTATCGTTTTGTACACATCAGCAAAGCTATCGAATTTCTATTGTACGAGCCTCGTAACTTATGCCATACAATACTGCATTTTAGTAAACTCAAACGTCATACAATATTGCATTTAGTAAACACAAATAGCCATCAATAAATTAAAGTATCGTTTTATTATTTACTTCAAATAGTAAATAGTATAGTTTGTTTATACAAAAAAAGGTGGAAACGTTAAATAAACGCGGCACATATAGATGAATAATTGATTTTGTAGTCGTCTTTATCGGTTGACAGGCATCCTTCATGGTAATAACAACAATAATGTTCGTTCTCTAACCCATACTCGTCACGAACTGTCACGCGTACTTATTTCGTGCCTGTTTCAAATCTTAGTCTATTCGGCTTCTGCATGTTACGTAAGGCTAGCTAATGATGGAACCATATGATAAGAATGGGCAGAAGGTATCTGTAATAAATATATGGAAGGTCAGAGTGCTGTATAAGAGAAATGAAGGACGACCAAGAGAGGTCTGGAACGTCATAATAGCGAGTAACATTATCAAGAAACAAAAACGGAAAACTTTCCTTACAAAAATTTGAGTGTTCAAAAAACCTTTAAAAGATGCAAAAATTAAACCGTTCCTATAAACTGGAGTGAATACTCATTAGACAAAATTTAGAAAAGAAACATTATCTGATGTATAACATAACTTATGTTTAACATGTTTGTGAAAATAATTTAAAAATATAAATGTATTTTGGGGTGATCAAGTGCAATCAGTAGAAAAAAATCATTTAGACCAGAGTGACTATTTTGAATAATTTGCTTTATTTCGAGTCAGAAAATATGTTGAATTATGATGATAAACATTGCCAACCCCCCCCGCCGTGAGCATAATTAGGGGTGTGCTCATGTATAATGCACATGGTCCGATCTAACTGAATATTGTATTTTCACACAAGATACCACGTGCATCATATGCGAGCACACTCATTTATTTAGGCTAAGAAATAAGTAAAACCCACAAAAAATAATCAGGGAAACTACAATAGATTGAATGCGTGTAAAAATGTGTTACTGTAAAATACAATACAATGTTCTAAAAATTAAAAAATACAAGGAACAAAGAAGTCAACTGCATATATTCATAACGATTTATATTTATGTCCTTCTTTTTACTTAGATAACTTCATAATTTTGTCCATGAACTTATTAAAAATTATATAAGTTGAGAAAGTATCGATGCAATTAACAGAACAGAACGACAGGAAGGAACGAACGACCTTCATGCATTCCTAAAGTGAGCAATATGTTTCTACATCAAAAAGAAATAATGACCAAAAAATAAACTTCTTCTCATCTTGAAAAGAACAAATAATTGTATTAAATACAATTTTAATATTTGGAAATAATTTGATATTATATATTTGTATCTGTTAGCATTTGTATTTGTATGGGCCTATATGATTTTCCATATTTTTTTGATGTTATGAGTTTCCTGTAGTAATTCAATATTATATATTATATACAAAAGAATAAATTTCTTCTGGAAATATACTCTACATTACAATGTATGTGCCTTTGTACGTTCCACACATATAATCTCCACCTTCAGAGATTTGAATATAGATTAACGAATACTCGATTTGTATTTCGATTTAAAATGTTTCGATTGTAGTCAACTGTTTTGATCGCTATATTAAAAAATGTGTATGTTTCTCTTTTATAAATGTTAATGAATATTAAATAAATCCCATCTTGTTTTGTTGTAACTTGAATTTTGTTTGAAGTAGTGTATTATTATTATTATTATTATTATTATTATTATTATTATTATTATTGTTATTTTTGTTAAGGTACTATTATTACATTTAAATTTTCCTATAGGATAACGTTTTTACTTTTTGTGTATTTTTTTAACATTTTCAATGTCCAGAAATTGATGATTGTTATTTGTACAGAGAATGGCAAATCGGGCTGCCATTTTTTAAAACGTTTTTAAAAACGAACTGCGGTGTTGAATTAATCTATCGTGTTTCCTTCATCAGGCCTACATAAAATTTATTGGAATTTGAATTGAATTGGAATTTGCCTGGGCATCGCTTAAACGTTCGACACAGGATTTGTACATAACCTTATAACCCTGAAAGTTTTACGTGTACACACGCAAGCGTCTTGTTACACTCCTTAATATTTTTATTATGCGATGTATAACTTTTTCTCTTATATAATTTACTTGGTTGCACCCCAGAAAGAGACAAAACCTTTATTATTGGTTCAAAAAATGTTTTCTTTTATATATTCCAATTGCCTTATTTCACTTTCCGCGTGAGAACATGTATTTAATTAATATATAAATTAAGAGTTATGGACAAGGATTTTTTTATAATATGATACTTATTATGATACCCTGACCATATTTTTTTTTGAAAGAAATTATTCACACATTCAAGTATTACAAAAAAATCCAATTAATTAAAAATAATATATATTAATGTGTGTGGGCGTATGTTTGTGTGTGTGTGTATGTGCGCGCGTGTGTGTGATTATATATGCAATTTATTTACTTGTAATTATTTTTTTATTACAGAGTTTTTAACTATGCCATTTTTATTATTAATTCAAGTTAACTGTTTTTGTTTATTTTGTATGCGTATTGTTTACATTTTTTAATATATTTCTAAATTTTTCAAAAGTTTTAGGCCTATATATAATTACGCATAATGAAATATAATTATAAAATGAATAACTATATATAATTGTTGCCAATTAAGTAAATATTACTTGTAAATATACTTCATATTACAGTCTAAATAAGATAATTTGAGTATAGTAAAATTTTAATATTTCTTTCTTTAGTGAAAAAGAATGAAGTTATCATTATCATCATCATCAGCAGCAGCAGGAGCTAGGATAAAACCAAAATGGTTTGTTCCGGTCCAAGCAGATAGACTAGAGCTGTTCACTCCAACGTTTCTTCTGACGCCCCACACCTCTCCGTCCATTCGGCTTATAATTCCATAATTTTTTGGTGATGCGGCAGTCGTCCATTTGGTCTCAATCACTTTAGCCTATATTGGGCAATTCTATCAAGTATACTCATAATATACCGTTCCTGCCGTATATCGACATTTCTTTTGCGATCGTGAAGAGTATACACTGCCACGCGCCTGAGAAATCTCATTTCGGCCGCTTGAGTAGGCTTGGTGTGGGACTTTGTCCAATTCTCGAAACCGTAGAGATGTGTGGGGAGGGCCATAACCTCATAGAACGTTAGGCGTGTTTCTTTCCACGTTGATTTTGGAGTTCTCCTGATGGTCCCACACATACAGTTGAACCTGTGCAGCAGTTCTTCACCACATCATTGTTTGTAATGTATAATACGTTACAGCCCAGGTATTCAAAATTACTGACATGCTCTAGAACAGTACTATCTACAACAATTTTTGCTCCTATAGAATCAGCTCAATGAAAAGCCATTACCTTAGTCTTCGATGTAGTGATCTGTAATCCGGAAACCTTGCAGATTTTACTCAATGAGAAAATGTTGCAACCCCTCTTTCCTTTTTATGCTTTATGAAAAAAAACCTTTTTTTTTTGAAAGAGAGGCCACTAGTTATTTAAAACTAGGCAAGAGCCTAGAGAAGCCAAAAATGCGCTGGGTCCAGTATGACGGGACTTGCAATTAAAAATTAAACTAGGTTGTTAATCAACAATAACAATTTTTATTGTTGCCCCATAATTCATTACATGCACAAGTATAACAATCAGCAATAAATAACTATATAAATGATAAATAAGTAGTGTCAACATGTTAACCAATCAGTTCCATCAGCCCATATTAACTCATCCCCTATATACATATATCAATTTGGTTCCTTAAATTGTATAAATAGACAACATATATCGGGCAACATCCCATAAATTATATAAATCCCCCCCCTAAATAACACTTAACATTAACATCACATATTGAAACATAGAGTAACATATACATATAACATCATCACACTAAATCATGTTCGACCTGGCAGACAGCCTGTATATTCGATAAAGCCCCAAAAACTGCAATCATAAAATTTAAACTTCCAGCCACAGTTGGAATTTAATCATTTAAAACCACAACCCATTTACTCCATTAAAATGAAACCCAAAAAATATTTTAAAAACCGAAAGGATGATAATGACTAATAACTGCAAGATTATAGTGGCCTGGCAGCCCCTATGAATTTATAACATCTAATAAATTGCACATTATAAGTATATGAAAATCTCTAAGTTTTTTTTTTGAACTGTATACAAGAGGTAAAAACCCTTATCACCTAAGTTTAAACAATAATCAGTAGCATCAGTATGATTTTTCAATCTCAAAATTATTGGTATATGCCCACACACAAAAAATAAATTTTTTAATGTCAGACCTGTGTGTACAAATAATTTTAGAATAACAGCAGGTTGCATTCTGGCAGCTGTGGAAGTGTGCCAGCATGTGCCAGACCAGGTCAGTCAGGTCTCCGGCCTGCATAAAACTGTATCAACGTGTGCCTAACTTGTGCCAAAAAAAAAAACCCCATGTGAATTTTACCCCTGAAAACAGCCTGAAAAACGAAACCCCCAGCCCTTAAATGTTAAACCAAAATAAGAATAATATATGCACCCCGTCCTGAACCAGCCGGAACAGAACCAATAAACACATGACTTAAATTTAGATTGAAAGTATAATGACTCTAAGGCCTTTGTACATAAAAAAATATATAAAGGAGTAAAAAAAGCTCTGGCACGCTCCCCCAGTGCAGCACACAATTACAATCATAGTACGTTAGAGTTATGGAGTAATTTTATAATAGTTCAAATAATGTTCATAATGAATGTCCTATTGGCACACACTTGATCAGACTGTCTAGCGGCGTAAGCACATGGTTTAAAAGGAAAACGATTTGTAACACGGATGAGCTGCGGGCCAGGCCAACGAAAAATAACAAAAGTTTATATCACCTTAATAGCATGAGTAGTATGCATCTTACAGCTGGTCAGCAAGCTCCCTCCTCAGAACAGGTAAGTGTTGGATGGTCCATGACTGGTGAAGGTGTCAGTACACCAGCCGAGACCAAATCTCCGTCTATGAGCGAGAACCCGGGAAGTCTCGAAAATTTAGCTTGCCATCAGGTTGAGAAGAAAACTACTCAATTATTGTCTGTCCGAGGTCGGGAGCCTGTAGTTTCTATGAGAGCCGGCCCCGAACTGAATGTGCAGTTACAATGCAACAACCAGCAAAATTCGACGCGAGATGGCGCGCGCAGTATCCCAGGGCCATCCAATATCGTCGCGCTAACCGACACTGATACTCGCGTTTATATTAAAACAAAATTTATAATACCTTCAATTGCCGGGTTATGCAAACACCGGCACAATGTAGTTATAAATCTTGTCCCGTAAGTCAAAATGCAGCATTGAGTCTATTAGTAAACATCTTATATATGCTACACTCATTTGTTGCACACACCACTAGTCACTGTGACACCGATTAGCGCTTTCGAACGTACCCGTTCATCATCAGATCGCAACGGTATCTGATGATGAACGGGTACGTTCGAAAGCGCTAATCGGTGTCACAGTGACTAGTGGTGTGTGCAACAAGTGAGTGTAGCATAAATTATTTAACCACTAATAAAATTTGTAGTTTAAACATCTTATAACCCAACATTAATCAACGTAGGAAGCTAAATGTAAGCAGTTATAGTCTAAACGGAACGCAATGTTGGTATTAAGATTACTCCACTTACGTGTGACCATTAATATAAATAAAAAAACACGCCCTTACAAGAAGTGGATTTTGATAATATATGGAGTTAGTAAAATGCAGCATAATCTGCACCAGTCCAACATATGTTGGCTGAGTGCAATTGATTCTTTTAATATTTAACGCGTTTCCATAACAACCAAGAAGCAAACACCAGTGGGATCGTACATAAATCATCGGCAACTCGTAAACCGCTCATCGTGGCATCTCAGAGGTGATAAGTTTCGATTCCGTCTAAAACGGGAAACGTGCTCCAAAACACGCTTGTACCAAAAGTAGCGCTGTACCTTCAACTCAATTTACACAGCAGAAAAGAACCACTTCAACTTATTTTATCTTGCTAATGCAATAAATTTTTAACGCAGCCGTTAATCTTCAAGCAATGCGATAACAGTAACTGTAACAGAGACTTTAATATGTGTTGCTGAGAATAGGCCTATATATGGATCGTTGGACACCCATATAGCCGCGCTGTACAGGTAAGTGGGGAAGAAGCCATTGTTTAAATTATGGGAACGCTACGTCAAACACACCATACTGCCTGATAACGATTCTAAATAACTGGTTACAAAATTAAGATTTAAATCAGCCAGAAGTAACTCTCGCAAGCTGTTTGGGCATCCAACAGGATAATAGAAGAAGTCAAACAATCGAGTATCAAATAATTGAGATCTTCCCGTATACAATAACTGGTAAGCTTTACCTCAGTTTTTCAAATTTCATACGAAACCGGCCACACAACTATACTACTGCTTTTACAAAAAATATTATACGACACATATTCCTGAATTAGGTACGAGGGGTGAATTGTTCGTTCTGTTTATCCACAGAAATAAAAAATTTGAAAACGATTCTAAATGGCGGTACAAAAGAAGTGCTAACACTCTGAGTTATACCGACAAATAGAGTTAGAGAAAGCCGGTTGTGTAGTGAGTACTACTATGCAAATTGAAGCAGGCAGTGTAATGATTTTCTTATTTCATTTAAGTAATAGTCACTATATTCAAATGTTAATTTCAAGAAACGGGCAATAATTTATAGGCCTACGCAAGACATCACTAAACGAAATAACGTAAATATGTGCGTTTCATGAATGCGTACGGTAGTTAAAGTCTCTGCACGTCTGAGAAGAAAATTGTCGAATCGTCGCGTAAAGTGATGATAAATTACGATAATAACCCATAACTGTCGGTCATGATAAGAGATAAATAATTTTCAATTCTCAACAACGAATTTGTTGGGCTCAGACAAATATTTTTCAAGCAAATGCAAATTATTGAACGTTTCATTAATTCTTCCTCTTTTTTGAAACATAATTCAATGCAGTCACAAAACTAACTAGACAAATCTTATGTGGAACTTGTAATGGTGAGGTCGTATTAGATCGTTTCGACTGCGAATAGTTTTATAAAGTATAAAATTATTTTTGTGTTGTATGATAAGTTACATCCGGGTGTCATATTTACTGAAGGATTTCAGATCGGGCGTTTGTCACAATTAGGGTAAATCCGAACTAGACGTGCCTATACGTATCCTCAATGGTTGGTGAAGTTGGAAGACCACGTGAGCATTCACATTTTCTTATTATCATCATAAGATTACAGTAACACCGCCTTAAAGCTTAAATCGTTTTAAGAAAAAAAACTGGCCAATTTTTAATTTGATAGATGTATTTAAAAGTGATTCTGTTGTAAAAACTTACACCCTTCACAATTTAGAAAGCAGACAATAAAGACCCGACATATTTTTTGTTTCTGTGGTATTTTGCAGGGTGATAAACGTTTTACGTACTTATGTTTTGTATATCTGATTTTTCAGTAGCCTACAGGCTACATAAAAATTGATGTAATTTGAGCAAAAATGTAAAACAATATATAAGGAAATATATGTAAACTTGAGTATATAAGATCAATGTCAGATTCCAAACAAGTATAAATTTTGTTTTATATTTTATAAAGTTTGTTTATTATTTCAAATGATTTTTAATTGCGGTAAGAGAGTAAAGCAAATACTTCCCGGCATCAACCTCGCAACTTGTTCGTAGGTTTTGATTTCACAAACTGTAATTAAAACATTAATATAAAATACATCTGTTCAAATATATAAAGTTTCTATAAAACTTCATTCTGTCTTCTCTCAACAAACTCAATAAATTACTCAACGAATAGCCGACATAACAGTTGACGTTAGAGACTGCTTCTAAGTCTCGTCCGAATAACTGCTTTAAAAAAGAGAGTCTAGCAGCAAATATAAAGAAAAAGATATTAAATAACGCACTGTAAAATTAAACATTACTTTATTAAACATTACTCAATTAATTAAAAACGTGGTGTTTAATCAAGTGTCAATTAGGGCTACGAAGAATCGTTCATATTAATTTATTAAAAAAAAACACTTCCGTCTCTCCGTTGCTTAAGAATTCAATAAATTATTCATTCTACAACGCCAGTCTCCCAGCATTTTCCTTCTCCAGGAAATTAGAAGCAGATATTCAAAGGCCACGTACACTATGATTGCGTTTTATTTATTATAATCTACTACAGTGTGAGCAGCAATTCTGATTATAACACCGATTCATATTACCTGTTATCTGATCGATACAGCAGTCGACGCAATCGTTTCTAATACTTATTTTGGGGTACATTTTCTTGTTTTTGTTAGCAATAATTTAATATTAGACTTAAAACCAACGTTTTAAGCAGGTAAATAATTTCAAAACGTCATTAAATTTAATCTATTTACATTAAATTAGATTCGTAAATCCTCATATTTTTCTTCTACATATATTTTATATTACTATTAATAATAACAACATTTTTTTACAAGAATCAATTTATATCTGATTATGATAGTTGAATACTATCGAAACACTGTAATTTACAAAATAATAAAAATAAATTCTTGTAAAAAGCTGTGTTATTATTAATAATAATATAAAACATATAATTTTTCTGATGCCAAGAGATAGTTAGTGCGTATTAATATCATTCATATTTTCTATAAGTAATAATGGTTTCATAACAGCGTTACTTTAACAAAAGTCAACGCCGGCACTGGATCAATATATTTAAACATACGAATAAGTTTATCTCCTATCGTCATCGTATCTTCTGACCGCCAGTTTCTCTTCTGTTCAATGTTAGTTGTGATGCCACATCGACTCCTCTATTCACTAATCTATCATTTACATTTTCATGTCTACAATATAATGACTTCCGCTTACAACTCTTGTCTTGTATATTCGCCTTTGTGAGTATTTTTTTAATATTCAAAATCGAAAATACAGTTGTACAGAATCGAAAAGTGACAGTAACACTTCTAGCCAGTTAAATGTGATTTTATCTTTGTTTGTAGGTCACTGAAACAGACCCATAAGTAATCAATGTGTTGTATATATAGAATTATATTGTTCATCAAGTACATCTCTAATAAAGCGACACTGCAAATATCCACTATCCATGTCCAGGCCTTGTCCACTACCGGTTCACGGTTCATATTTTGTGTAGTGTCCAACTTATTCATACTACCAGCGTCCAAAATCATTTTATCTCGCGTAGAGCGAAATTGATTCGCCGAATCTCATAACCCGTGAAATACTTCAATGAAGCTGACGTCGTTACAGAAATGTCTTACGATGAGATTGGTATTCTTTTATGAGATTACACAATCCCCATAAAACTATAAAACTTGCAATCAAAGACTTGTACAAATGTATGGTGTTTAGGTAACATCCAATTTCCGTAGTCAGGTAACAATTTAAGTAGCAATTCACAAGCGACTTGTTACGAAATAATTTTCTTTCCTGAAACGAACATTAATTAAGTGTAACAGTTAATAAAAATATTATTAAGTTGCATGTTTGTCATTAACAAACGACGGAAGCAACCGGTAGTTGTATTGTTGTAAACCTGATCTATGTTTTGTAAATATTGGAATCTTTTAACAAAAGTAGCTCACATGACATCTCTGTGGTTTCCACCGAGTGTACATCACTGTTTAATTACGCTTTTCATAATGACGTGACTGGTCTAATGTTTCTATCAGCTTCTGTGAAAAAATAATAAGCGGGAGTGATTTTATAATTAGTTTATCCCGTGATTAAAATACTCATTATTCACGCCTTAAAAATATTTTATAATTAGTTTATCCCGCAACTAAAATACTCAGCGTTCACGCCTTAGAATTATTCCTGTCAAAGTCACAATTCTCTTGGTTAGCAACGACTCCCTGTTAGTGTTCCTACCGTCTCCCTGTCACAGCATGCTGCGTCTAATGCAACTCACTTGACTGCCTGATATTAAGTGCATGACGTGAGTACTCGTCTTTCGACCGATGGAATGTCTCTCTTGTCGTTACTCATCCCGCAGACACATTGGTGTTATGAACGTGCGGTGCGCGGTTTGTTATATTGCCGAAGCGCGGTAGTAACTCATCGTGCTCTTGACCTACATACTTTCCGTCGACGAGTATAATCCAACACATCGTTAAACAATTGAAATATTCGCTTGGCAGATCGAATAAGTATGATTTCTCGCGCATTGCTACTATATTTTTATTATTGCTGAAACAAGCCTTTTAAATACACTGTCACGGAAGTTGTAAATTCCCTATACGATACATGAGGAACGCATAAAAGTAATCCGTAAAGATATTAAGCAAAAAAAAAACATTACAGTATATTTAAAACAGTAGAAAGAGGTAACGAATAAACAACGGAAAAAAATTAAAGTTAATAGTGGAAAATACAAAGGACTCAATGGAGGATTTTATTATGATACAAAAAGAACAATGGTTTAAGGAAATATATTAAGAAGAAGATTATAGAAAAAGATCATCAGAAGGAGAATGCTCGATTAAACACATCATTACTTACGTATTAGCAAGAAATAAGTGATAAGGGCAGCCAATAAAAGGGTTAATGGGTAACTGAAATCTGTAGGTTAAAAAAAACTATACTGTAAGTGAACAGTGTACTGTAGGTGAAATAACTTTTAAAAAAATAACTTTAGAAAGACGTTTAAAAAAAGACGACATTTGTATACTACGATGTACTTAGGTCCAAATAAATGTAAATTTGATAATTTACAGTTGTTAGCCCTGGTATACGCATATCTTTGGTTAAACTGGGGTGACTGCTCTTTTCAGATTTTGTTCAGTATTTTATAACACAACTTCAGTCTCCTACAATCCAAATTCTACGAAAACTACCGAGTAGCTCTCAGGGGTCTACAAAATGCCATTATTTTAGTGAATCACAACCCTTACAATGGCAGCGTCTTGGATAGCAGTGTAATAAGCGACGTCAGAAAGAGAAAGGGCATACAGATCAGAATACTGCAAGCGAAAACGTTATATTCTTACAGTCAGACATTCGATTAGAACTAGTAAACTTCCTCACCTGTAAAACTAGCTTTTGTACTACTTTCTGCAGAATTTATTTATTATTTGATAAATTTCAATATTAGATAATTTTTAAAGTGTCAGAAAATTTACGGAAAACCCTATGATTCTACTTTTTGAAGTAAAATAATTGATAGGACAGATAATTTATAACTATAATACCTAAACGCCTCTTAATTTACTCCTAGCTTATAAGTTATGTATCTACAGGCCTGTACCTAACACTCTTTACAGATAACTTATGCATATCGGATTTTTAAAAAATCTTATTAAATCTTATGTCAAATATATCTTCCAAACTTTCTGATTCAATTTACACCATGAGCATTGAGAGATATTAACTTTGAAAGTTTATTAAAGATATCGAGTTTGTATTTTCATAACCCCAACACTTCTCTTAAAATTTTGCTTTCATTGTTGGCCCGTGGTACATCTTAAGTTAAAACATTTTCAGACTAAAACTAATTTTATTTTAGGTTAAAATACCTTTAGTCTGACGTGAGACAAATATTTTGCAATTTATTCCAATGTTTTATACATTTTATAAACCGTCTTCAACAAAATATCACCAGGGTCAAACTGGGAAACAAACTCACTCTCCCATTGGAAACTACAAAAGGCGTAAGACAAGGATGCTGCTTGTCCCCTACCCTCTTTAAAATATACTTAGACAGATCTCTAGTAAGATGGACAAAGAAGTGTAAAAGCATGGGGCTGAGAGTAATAGATGACAATCTGTTCATTCTATATTTTGCCGATGACCAGATTGTGGTAGCGAAGGATGACGAAGACCTCGAGTATATGGTCAGAAAGTTAAAAGAAGAATATGACGCAGCTGGTTTGACGATGAACATGGCAAAAAGGGGGTACCTGATAGTGGGCAACGAAGAAGTTAAGGACTTAAAATTGGATGTGGATAGGCTAAGAGGTGTTGAGAAAAGTAAATACTTAGGAGTTATTTTCAACAAACAGGGAAGCAGCAAATATGAAATTCAAGAACGTGTTAAAGGGGCTAACCGTTATAAGAACGCTGAATTCTCTTCTATGGGAAAGAAGTATAACAAGAAACACAAAGACACATATATATAAGAACATGGTGCGAAGTGTAATCCTTTATGGAGCAGAAGTCTGGAACGTTTCAAACGTAAATAAGAAAAAACTGATGGCAGCGCAAATGGACTTCTTCAGGAGGAGTTGTAGAAGATCAAAATTAGACAGGGTTAGAAATGAGACTATTGGAGCCGAGATGAATATTGACAGGACAATAATAGATGAAATAGAAAGAAGACAATTGACTTGGTTTGAGCATGTGAAGAGAATGGAAGATGACAAATGGCCCCGCAAAATACTGGAATGGATACCACCGTTGAGGAGGAAAAGAGGACGTCCACGGAGGAGTTGGCGAGATGACGTAGCGGAAGCAATGGTTGCGAGAAATTTAGTAGAATTTACATGCTATGATAGGTTACAATGGAATTTGGGGATGGAGAAACGGCGACAGCTGTAAAGATCCGAGATATATATATATATATATATATATATATAAAACTTCTTCTTCTTCTGATAGTTCCTATCCGTTTCGGATGTTGGATATCATACAGACGATTTTATCTTTCTGTACTGCTGCACGGAATAAGTCAGTTGTATTCATGCCAAACCAGGTCCTTAAATTTCTCAGCCATGATATTCTCTGTCGCCCAACTCCTCTCTTTACAAGTACTTTTCCCTGTAGCATGGACTGCAATGAGTAAAATCTCTGTTCATTTCACATGAGATGCCCCAGATACTCAAGCTGTCTTATCTTCACTGTATTAATAAATTTCCTTTCTTTCTTCAGCTTCCTAAGAACGTTCAACAGTTCTTAACTACTTGTGCTGTCCATGAAATTCTCAGTATTCGACGGTAAAGCCACATTTCGAAAGATTCCAATTTTTTTGTTGTGGCTTCAGTCAAAGTCCAAGACTCTACACCGTAGAAGAGGACCGAGAATACGTAGCAGCGTAAAAGTCTCATCTTTGTGTTTATTGTTAAATCGTGACTTTTGAATAAACTGCTCATTCTAGTGTACATTACTCTTGCCTTTTCAATTCTGATCTTTATTTCTTGAGAGTGGTCCCATTGTTCATTGACTATACTACCAAGCTATGTAAATTTGCTTAACACGTTCAACAGTTAATGTGAATTGTTAATGTGTATAAAAATGATGATTGTACTTAGAAGTTCTGAATCATTAAATTCACTTTCAAACTATTTTAAGTTCAATGGACAACATTTATTTTTTTAACCGCCGGTTTTTTTGATTTAATGAAAAATATATAAAAAAATACGAGGCACGTATTTTTTATTTCATTTTTTATTTTGGATTAATTTTTTATTTAAATTTTATATAATTCGAAAAAGATAGGCAAAATAACTGTGTAGCCTTGGCGAAACCTGGTCAGTATGGCAATAAAAAACCCAAGGAAATGTCAAAAAACGCGTTATTGCTTTTTAAATATGGCTTAGCCAAGCTAAACCTCATTTTTCCTATCTTTCATATTTTTCAAAATAACTCGAAAATTAATGCATAGAAAAAAAAATTAAAAAATTATATAAGCTTTGTAGCAGATAATCTTCAAACTGTTTTCGAATTTTGTACCTTACCAAAAATGAAATGTAATCCACTGGAATTGAAAACAATGTATCTTATACTTCTATGAATGTCAAGTCTCATTTTTATTAGCGTTTATTTGATTCAATAATAACATGAAAAAATTAAAACTGACAATGAATTATATCAAAAAATAAATACGAATACAAGCTGTAATTGTGTTTTTTTCAACTGTTACTAACATAAAGTTTTAAATTTCATAGGTATTGAAGGGAATTAAGGCAAACAACACACGCTAATGACGTATTTGTACACGCTCGCAGCTGACGTAATAGAACAAAATTCAAAAAAATTATATGCAATGATTATAGAGGTATAATCTTTGACAAAAGAACCTCAATAACGTTCAAACTTAAAAATTTAATGAATTACAGTCGAATTTCGACCACTGGGCGACCACTAGTTATAGATAAAAATTCCACAAAATCGAAGGAAGGAGAGCCCATTAAAAAATCGTATGTTTCTACTAAAATTGTTTTATAAATTTTACTGATAAGGCATTCGTATTCATGTACATGTGTGTGTGTGTGTGTGTGTGTGTGTGTGTGTGTGTGTGTGTGTGTGTGTGTGTGTGTGTGTGTGTGTGTGTGTGTGTGTGTGTGTGTGTGTGTGTGTGTGTGTGTGTGTGTGTGTGTGTGTGTGTGTGTGTGTGTGTGTGTGTGTGTGTGTGTGTGTGTGTGTGTGTGTGTGTGTGTGTGTGTGTGTGTGTGTGTGTGTGTGTGGTTTTTTTAATAAAATGTAAATTGTTTCTCTCACCTAAGTATTGTTTGCTTCTCCTGTTTGTGTTAACACTGAAAATGAATTGCCACAAAATTACAGTGGGCGGTCGTTTAGAAGTTTAAATATTGACTTTATCGAAGGGCGGACGGCGAAACAATTACGATATATGCATAGCGCCTACTGTGATAACCACCGGAGTTTTTTTGTGAATACTTGACCTGCGATTTGTTTTGAATATGTAATTTTTAAGCTAACAATCCCCTTTGTAACTCGGTTTGATTTTAACTGTAATAAAAAATGTTTATTAATTTTATTTATGTCGGGTAAAATAGTCACCGTTACTTCCAACTCAGTGGAAAATGAAATGATTCAGTTTTTTCTTAATTGAGTTTTCCTACGTCACAAAAGAAACTGGTCTTGTCCCAGATATTCACATTACTTACTATTGGAATGTAGTGAGTATTGTAATGTAATGTCGTACAAATAAGTCTACGTTTCTAAACATCCCATTGTAACTAATCTGTTTGTTCGGTTTATTCATTATAAGACGGTTTGGAGATAATTAAATTTATTTTTTACTTCCACCTCAAATTTTCAAATGCTGGAAAACAGTCTTCCTTTTTTATCGGACCGTGGTCAGTTGCGACACAATCGTATAAAACTCGGTCAGTTGCGACCGAGGTAGAAATCGGAACCCGGTCAATTGAGACCAATTGTATTTTCATGTTATTATTATGATAATGCAGAAATTACCTTTATAATTCTATTAACTTCTTGCCTAACCTAACCTAACATAACATGACTTTAACAAAAATATCGGAAGAAAGAGGTTACTCGCTCAAATAAAAAGTTGGAGAATTGAAATCTCATCGAAATTCAGAATAGAAACGTTTATAAATGACAGCTTCGGTCAGTAAGTGAAAGTACGGAGCGCAATATACCGAATAAGAATAGGTAAAAACGTGTTTTGTCGCAACTGACCGAGACCTGGCCAATTCAGTGCCTCAATATTAACGGACGATACGTGGACAAAGATTGATTGGATGGAAACCTAGACAGAAATCAAACATTTGCAAAGGCAGGTCTTTAGCTGGCGATAGAAAGAGAATAGGCCTACAATTTAGTTGTAGAATAAACATTTTACTACAATAATCCAAGCTTCTAAAGAGCGGTGCAAGTGGCGATAAAAAAGGTCTCGATAAAGTGTTAATTAAAGCACTGTAGACAGGCTTTTGCTTTAAAAAGTAACTTCTTTCTCTTATTTTTTAAGGAGTCAATAAATTATTCATTTTACAACGATAGTCTTCTGGTATTTTCCTGTTCCATAAAATTAGGAACAGCTATTCAGATATGTTCGTGTAAATAATATGGATATGAGTGTCATTGATGATTAATTGACTCCTTTATTTATTAATTCGTCTTATTAATTCGTCTTTAGTGCTATCAGTGATTCTGATTTTATCAGAATATGTATATATATAATATATATATATATATAAAGGCGTAAAAAGGAACAATTTCAGTACTCTAACATAACAAGAAACATGTGATTTGTTCTTTTATTTTATTTTATTACCGGTCTTGCGACTCGTTTGTATGAACAAATGGATATTTTTAAATATGCATATGTCTTCATAATTTTTTTAAAAATAAAAACACATTGTTTCCCCGCAATTGCGTTCGATTTCCCCGCTTGTGGTAACACTGTAAATCAATTGCCATCAAATTTACAAAGATTAAAAAACAATTGCCAAATACCGGTGTAGTACAATGTAGTTCACTGTTTAGCCGACAGGTGGCACGACTATAATCTCCGTAGAAAGCAATATTGATTCTCGGCACACTATTCAAACCACTGTTTCACCTCACTAATTGCTAACATTATTGCTTGCTTTCGACCCGCGCTGTATGTGTTTCACACTTTGTATTGTATTCGTTTTGTATTGATAAACACGCGTGCGTGACGTAACGACTCGCGTTCACGGCTACAAATAGCAAAACCGTGTGAACACATACACCTGTGTTGCGGTTTGCGTCTCATTAACTGTATGAAGTCTTCATTTTATAATTAATGATACACCCTGACCCTGAATACGGACGTCACGTTCGTGTACGCTGACGCACTGATACGAGCGCAACAGCTCCTCTAGGTTTGTAACACTTCAACGCTGTAGGAAATGGAGTATTGTGATGTCAAAAAACCTTTTTACCGATAATCACAATCGTAGAGCTTCAAGAAGTATAAATCATTATTTTTCCAAGTGATGTGTGAATTTTTGTCTGTCTATTTATAGAAAATGGAAAACATTTATTGGGTTGGCGGTTGAATTTTCGAATTTTGTTTATCATTTTCGTGAAACAAAATATTCTTATAAGTGTTGCTGTGCCCAGTATCCAGCGTAGGCCTCACTTTCGCTTGGCCAGATCCCTCTATCGTAAGCAGCTTCCATGTATCTGAAACCTACCTCTCCTAATATCATCAGACTAAGGTGGAATCGGTCTATCCATTCTCTTACCCACTGCTATAGTACAACGTAATTATTATAAATAATCATTATATAAAAATCATATTAATAATCTAAGATTAATAATAATGATAATAATAATGTTTTTAACGAGGGAGACTACGGAAAACTAATGTTCGCCGCAGGAAGGTCCGCACTCCTACGGTATGTGTATCTCACACCTACCAAAACCACAAACTCTTTTGTCTACGGCACAGATCTACCTCGGGACTCAGCTATCACAATACTTCAAGGTGGTGCCATTTGTTATTCATCCTGTAGACGTTCATATGTTCTCATCCTTGAGCGGGTCCACGTTATCTGTTTCCTGCTATTCTGTCAGCGGCCCTAGCAAGATCATTTTCTGCTTAGTTCTTTTGCCTTAGTACCTTCTTTATGTAGGCTGCTACCTGATCCCGGTGGTGTTCGCTCTGCAGCATTAGTCCGATGATAATGATGGTGAGATCTGTCCCACTACATTTTCCAGGGTTTGCCTCTCCTCTTTCCATGTGTTACAGATGAAAATCGTGTGGTTCACGTGTAGTTCCTGTTTGCAGAAAATGCAGTCTGGTCTGTCTAGTTTCTCCATCCTATATAGATAATTCCGGAACAGGCCATGTAACCAGATAGAAATAATAATAATAACAATAATAATAATAATAATAATATTATTAATATTAATGATGATGATGATAATAATATTAATAATAATAATATTATTATTATTATAACAATAATAGTGTTATTAATAATAATAATAATATTATTATTATTATTATTATTATTATTATTAATGATGATGATAATAATAATAATAATAACAATAATAAAAGTAACAATAATTTTTTTATGGCCCTCACATCTCCCCCTTACTGCCATCCCAACCTCCTTGAGATTTTATCTAGGTTTGTCTCTCAAGACTAAGTATAGGATACACGCACCTGATATCGTCGTACCTGCTACAACCTTAACAACAACGGTAAGTAGGCCTATGTACACGTGGTAGAGTACTCGCAGTAAAACACATCATAGAGGAGTGCTCTGCTGTTCGTGCCTTAAGATAAAGATGCGGGGCCAGGAATATCTGAAAAGAAACCTCACTGATGAGACGGCAGCAACTGAGAGAACTCTGTCGTTCTTGAAGGCAGTTGACTTGGTTATAACCGGTTATGAGACTACTATTTCCGGCGATAACCAATTAGCCAATATCCATAGCAACTAAAGTCCAGTCCTTTTTCTGAGCTGTTGCTGTTGGTGACGATAACAATTACAGTAGTTAGCAAAGTTAAAACATTAATTTATTTATGAACGCTTAGTTCTCTACCAAATGTTCCATGGTAGCCTGCTTTTAAACTTAAAAAAAAAAACTGAAAAATAGACTGCGAAAGGTGCCAAAACTTTGTGTGATAAAGACACTATTTTTTAAAGGCATCAGGCCAACTTTAAAGGGCATTTTACCTGAAACATTAGCGCATTTTTTAACTTTATTAATGCTTTTCGGCTTTTTTGCCTATAGAGTACTATGGAATACTATACCTATAGTGAATACTATTGCCTATAGAGTACTTCAGCACGAAACTGCTAGAAACCTTACAATCCCCAGTTTTGTTATCGAGGGTATTACAAAATGCAACTCAGATCACTCTATTTTGGAATTTTTTAGTATTCCTGCAGATAATTCCTGTACATTCTATCATAAACAATCAAGTGTTTCCAACATATTGTTTAATGTTAGCGGAGGGCATTATATTCCATGGCTCTGTTTTCATCGACGAGTTCTGAGGTTAATCGGAATTGTGCAAGTAAATGTATTACACTATCATAACTTTAAAACTTTAAGTTTATACATTTAAAGTTAATTAAATCTAGACTTACTATATCACGAAATATCTTGCTGGTACTTATGAAACATTTATGAAACTTAAATTTGTTACAAAAATTAATTCGGTTACTAAGTAACAGAAAGAAATTGATTATTTATGTGGAGATATTAAGGCGTATCGTAATATTTAATATCATTACCATTGTTGTTGTTCTGTAGTCGTATTATTATTATTATTATTATTGTTGTTGTTGTTGTTGTTGTTGTTGTTATTTTATTATTGAACGAGTGAAGCGAGATCAGCTTCAACTCCAGCGTTCAGGAGTTGGTCTATCCATCTAGTTCGGGGTATGTACCCCAGTAACTTTAGAATGGATTGACCGATTTCATAAAACATGTCATGCTTGTCCATACTTTTGCCCCATAGACCTCTATTGTCTTTGAGACTGATCCGACCAAATCTAAAAATGAAGACAAAAACGTGAAGGATCGAAATTTTAAAAAAATCGAAAAAATTCATGGATTGTATCAAAACTAAAGAGATTTTTAACCGAAATCTAAACATACTGTTCAATTTTTGAAACTTCAAAATTTTTGGAAATCGGGGCCCATAAAAATTATCAAAAATCTGAAAAAATTGTAAAAATCCTTGCCGGATATCAATCTAAAAGAAGTTTAAACGAAATTTTCAAACGTATTGTTTGCTTTAAAAATGTTTAATTTTAGGGCCATCCTGGGCAAAATGGAAGTCAATATCTACAAACAAAATGTAAAACTCTCTGTGAGGGATCAAGTTTTGAGGAATTTTATTCTAAATACTAACTCGGTATCTTTAATTATTTAAATTAATTAATGAGTCTCAACATCCCCCTTGCAAATTTCGGACGGCCTTCAAAAAGCTTGTTAGTTTGTGAAGTGTTTTTTGCAAAAACACTTTACATATTATTATTAGTATTTTCATATTTATGAAAAGTATCAGCTTACTTTGTGTAAAGTAGGGTCTTATATATCTATGGAAGTATACACAAACTTGAAAGCCAGGGCTAAATTATTTGTGATTAGGCATTATAGTCATAAATTTAACTAAAAACAAATGCAAAAGTTAAAAGCTTACTAATTATTATTGTTGTTGTTGTTGTTGTTGTTGTTGTTGTTGTTGTTGTTGTTGTTGTTGTTGTTGTTGTTGTTGTTGTTGTTGTTGTTGTTGTTGTTGTCGTCGTCGTCGTCGTCGTCGTTGTTGTTGCTGCTGTTGTCGTTATTATTCACTGAATATTGACCGCTTCATTTTACCTAGAGTTCTTGATTTTACTTTGCAGAATCAGCAAACAGTAGCACTCAGAAAATATTTTACTCGTATGGATATTGGATACTGTAAAAACGAATTCTAAATTGTTCAATGATTCTAAATATCAGGTTGGCAAATTAGACGAAAATTTTAGTTTTTAATCTCAGTAGATGACCACTGATGTCTGCAATACCATTACGACTCTCGTGGCACGGATACAACACGAATCCCGGAATTCGTTTTTGGGAGTTGATATCTGAGTGGAGAGTAAATAAATGTACCACTATTTCATATTGTAATAAAACGTATGATTACACAACTGCTTTAGGATCGTGATGTGTGTGTGTGTGTGTGCGCGCGCGCGCGCGGGTGTCCCAGGAGGGAAGGCGAAAACGCTATTTCGAGAGATAATTATAGAGATAAAATGAGAAAAAATAGCTATGTAAACATGTGTGTAGAAGTTCTTTTTTTTCTCTCGGCCGGGTAAAAATTTCGATCACAGTTCTATTCCTAAGATAAAATACGGCAGTACGAAAATTCCTGGAACATGCTTAAGCCCTGAAATATAAACGTAAGGGTCCCAAAGCTTTACACCTAGTAATTTTTAAGAGTAATTTAATATAAATTCCAAAAAATGTCTGTCGAAAACGTAATTTATTTTTAAAACTGATATAGGCCTATATATATATATATATATATATATATATATATATATATATATACTAGGCCTATATAAATTATTAATATTCGGTCACGTTACAGGTATTGGGAAGGGGTATACAGACTATGTTGCCCTCTCTAAATGAGCCACGGTATTTAAAACTATAATGAACCATACACTCATATACTGGACACTACGATACGATATGTGTATTGTATTCTGATTATTATTGGCTACAAGATACCCTGATAATAAAGACATTAGCATAATTCGGGGAAATTTATTGAGGACAAAATTCCCTATAGTGGTTAAAAAATCTCAACATTTTTCTAAGCCAGTGATGGGACAGGAAGATTCGAAGTGAACACTAATAGCTCCTTTGTAGAACATAGCAGTTTTTTACCCCTTAACACCAATTTTGTAAATTGTAACATTATAAACCACTTATAATTCTAACAGCTAGTAGTGGTCGTGATGATGACGACGACGACGACGATGATGATGATAACGATGATGATGATAATGATGATGATGATTAACAAAGAATGGTGACAGTAAAAGTTGAGCCTATATGAAGATTTAAACAAAAATCGAGCGTAGTTGATTGAGGCGAAAAGGTTGCAGTGGGCTGCGGACGTAGCGAGATCGCAGGAGAAAAGTGTATAAATTATAGAATCGATAAAAAGAGGAGAAGGGGAAGAACATGAATAAGGCAGGGGGATAAGACTGATGCATTGTGTAAGGGACTGGAGAGAAGCACCTCAAGACATGTAGCTGGAAGACAAATTGTTGCGTAGGTCAAGGACTCATAACGTCTCCAGTGCGATTTGAATCAAAATTACAATAATAATATGCCCAAAATATATTTTGGAACAAGTTATATTTCATTTTTGATATCATATCACGTGTTAAATTATTTTTGTTGATACTAGTATATTTAATTTTCTCTATAAATCGAAGGAATCGACTTTGTCAAATTTATAATTTGTACAACAAAAAATCGGTATGGAAAACCATATATGACTTCCATGTTCCAATTAATTATAAAATTATATTTAATATGTACACTCAGAACGAAACTAAATATATCACCATGCTTTTGGTAAAAACGCTGAGAAAGATAATCAACATACGAATTGTACATAGTTATTAATATTTTAAAAATTATTATTAATTTGATTAAATAAGGTTTTATTTAAACAACGCGAAAGAAAGCGAAACCGCGCGGCGTTTGTAATCTGTCAATTTTTGAAAACGAAAAATTATTTTGTTTACGTATCCGTGGTTTTTGTTTACATGGAATGATATCAATTGTTAATATTCTATTGATTTTACTTCCATGTTCCATAAGGAAATGGAAGTATGTGATGGCGAAAAAAATCGTGTTCGAGATAAGGGCTGATTCTGATTGTACTACCCTCAAAACATGAAGAAAAGTCATTTTTCGAAAAGTGTGTGTGTGTGTGTCTCTCTCTGTGTGTCTGTGTGTAGATTTTTACTTCCATGTTCCATAATAAAATGGAAGTATGGTCATGGCGAAAAAAATCGTGTTCAAGATAAGGGCTGATTCTGATTGTACTACCCTGAAAACATGAAGAAAAGTCATTTTTCGAAAAGTGCCTCTGTGTGTGTCTGTCTGTGTGTAGACTTTTTTCTATGACAAACGGTAACAGCCGCAAATTCAAACAGAATGAAATATTTGTTTGCATACAGTCCTAAATTGTAGAGTACTCAAGGCCTATTGTTTTTGGTGAAGATCGGTTAAGGGAAAGGGGTAGTTTACCTGCAACGTTTTATGTTTTAACAAGGGTAATTTTTTCTATGACGAACGATAACTGCCGCATATTCAAACAGAATCAAATAATGAACTTTCAAACTTATTTAAGGTGTCAGCATGTAGACTGTAAGTTACAAATAAATTAGTGATTTGTTTCGTGTGTGAAATCTATTAACTAAAATTAAAATTCCATACTACATTCTTACAAACAAAGTTGCACTACGTTAATGTTTTCGTTACACAAACCGAATTCCAGTTACTTCACTAAATACACTTTTTTCACGATCATCATACTTCCATTTCCTTACGGAACATGGTAGTAAAACAAGACTTGAAGTGTGTGTGTGTGTGTGTGTGTGTGTGTGTGTGTGTGTGTGTGTGTGTGTGTGTGTGTGTGTGTGTGTGTGTGTGTGTGTGTGTGTGTGTGTGTGTGTGTGTGTGTGTGTGTGTGTGTGTGTGTGTGTGTGTGTGTGTGTGAACATATATATTTATTTATATATACACCCGTGTTCGTGTTTTGTACTTACCGATATATAAGAATGTAGATAACACCATTTATAAACAGAAAAAGTTTATATAAAATCAAAAACATATATATTTTAGCCGCTGCTCTGTAATGAATAAATTCCACTTATTACTACCACTAATAATCGCCCTTTGATCAGTCTCTTAGATTCAGCTGGGTTTGGGTTACTTAAGTAAATTTTATTCGTTTCCTTTTATCAGTCCGATCATACTAAATTTTAGTAATTTTATAACATGCGTGTACTTGGAAGTGTAAGTAAAACGTGTAATAATAATTGAGAGTAAAGATAACAAATTTCAATAACTCTAAAATCTCTGAGTAATTAACATTGCATCTTTAAATCATTTATAAATTTGTAAACTTTGTGTAGTTAGGTAAAAATGGCAATAACTGTATTATACAATATTCTTGAAAATCTCAGAGCACAACAGTATTCTATGTAGAGTCTGAATATTTAGCCGTAAGTAATGGTAAAAAATACACCATCAGTACCGGTAGTGATTCAAGGTGCAAAACAAAACATAACCTTTCTTACAATTATTTAAATAACACGTACGCCTTTTTTACATCGTTGTCACTTTTTCAGTAAATGGTATTACTTATTCTACACAAACGCATGACAAACAATTTTCTAATAACTATAAAATACCTAATCTATATTAAACTGATATTATTATAAAGCTACAAAATAATTTTCCGATAATTACATGCAACAAAAAACAGTCCATTATGTGTCGTATATCGCACGCGCTCACACTTTATACCGTAATTTAGTATTTCTGTACCTTCTGTGACAGTTGTATTGAGCAGGTGACTGGTCTGATTTATTTAATCTAATTTGATGAGTATAAACAGAACAAATTAACTGTATCCGACAACCACACACTACAATATAAAACGTAATAAGCTAACAGCATTTTAAAGTCTAGTACTTAGACCTTAATACACTAGTTGGTTGTATTAAATAAATATTATAATAACTTTAACAGTAATAAATGTAGTTTTTTCACCGTTTTCAGAATTAATTTCACCTCGACGTTAATTTTACTTTAGTTGAAGGAATTATTTAAAATTGATACTTAATAATAATCGCAAATTATTTTTAGAAATGTATTTTCTCACGAAGAGGACTAATCTTCAATGTTCGCCTATTTTGTGTTAAAATTCCCATTAGTCTGTAAAACCCGGCATGGATTTTTACGATTTTTTAACTTTCATGCCTTTTTCAGCCCCGGTATTTTGAAAATTCTAAAACTGACAACAAAATTTAGAATTAGGTTAAACTTTTCTTTCTTATGATACCTCATATGAATTTTGCAATATTTCAAAATTTTAATCCACTTTTTTGGGTCTTGGCAAATTTTTTTGAAATTTCTGAAACTGAAAATTATGTTAAAAGTTTTGTTAAAATTATCTTCAATTTCTTACCCCACGTAGAATTTTTTTATTTTTTCCAAAAATTTTGCCCGCACAATTTTTTAAAATTTATTTTGGGAGAATCAATCCTGGAAACAGTAGGGGTCTTCGGTGTAAAATAATGGACATGTCTGCCAAGTTTTAGGAAAATCGGATGACGCATTGAAAAGTTGTCGTGATACGTACCCGAAGTAGATAGATAGACACATAGAAAGGCCATCTATGTAGCAGATACCAAGCGATCGAGTTAAAACAGAACTTGTTTCGCTCGCTTAATATTATAGCATTTGAATGCAAATTTTCCTGCTTTACAACAGTCTACTGTTTCGTTTGACTTTAAAAAGACTACCAATTCATCCATTCCTATTATTATTAATATTACTATTATTATTATTATTATTATTATTTTTACATTTCTTATTAACTTCATTATATTAATTTTAGTAATTAACACGATTTTTATTATGATTAGAAGTAGTATTTAAACGGTATTCCTAAAACGTAAGAGTTCCTTGTTAAAACCGGTGTTTTCAACACCGAAACACGCGTTACAGATACCAATCAATAAATATTTAAGTCGATAACAACTGTTTCGTCCGAGTTGGAAACGATAAATTTTAATAAACGTCAACAAACGTGTCAACACATTTAATGTCGACAAACATGTTTTGACCGAAACTTACAATACTGTCGCACACTTAGGGTTGGTTGTGCCGACTGTTCCAAAACTTTCAGATTTGTCCAAACGGTCACTGCCGTTTTCCTCTCTGTTCCACTTCGTTACTTTATGTTATCGAGAAACGGAATAATCTAATTAAAAAAACTTACGACGACGTCTATCTAAGGACAAACCGTTGCCGGTGAGGGAGAGAGAAAGAGAGAGCGATATGGGCAGTTGGCGCAATGCAGGGCGGTAGTGCAATATTGAGCGGCTTCTCTCGCTGTCCCGACTACGGTACATTTGATGCCGTCCATTCCGCACGAACCGCTTTGCAAATTACTTCAAATTACCTACCTCTTGGAATTGTTTAAATTACCGTCTACAGTGGGACAAGCTTTCCTCTGTACAATAATTATTGATCATTTTACGACAGTGCACGTGCCACGTTCGCGTATGCAAATTAACTGCCTATTTGCAAAATATACATAAAACAACAGACGCTGCAAGCACAATACAAACAAAAATATTCGTATGCGCAAACAAAAATTAAATAGTCTACATATTGTTAAATGTCACTGAATTTCATTGCCCTACGGAGTGACCTGTAAATGTTAAGGATATTTTCTCATGTTAAGTATAGATAAGCCTACATTCGTAGCACACATTAATTGTTACAAAGCGCCATATACTTGAGTTTATTATGTACAGAACGTTACGGAAAATGTATTTTAAATTTCTAGTTAATTTTTACTTCCATGTTCCATAAGGAAATGGAAGTATTGTCATGGCGAAAAAAATCGTGTTCAAGATAACGGCAGATTCTGATTGTACTACCCTCAAAACATAAAAAAAAGTCATTTTTCGAAAAGTGTCTGTGTGTGTGTGTCTGTCTGTAGATTTTTTTCTATGGCAAACGATAACAGTCGCAAATTCAAACAGAATCAAATAATTTTTTGCATACAGCCCTGATTTGTAGAGTACTCACGACCTATTGTTTTTGGTGAAGATCGGTTAAGGGAAAGGGGTAGTTTACCTGCAATGCTTTATGTTTTAACAAGTGTAAATTTTTCTATGACGAACGATAACTGCCGTAAATTCAAACAGAATCAAATAATTTTTTACATATGTGCCTGAGTTATAAAGGACTCAAGGCCTATTGATTTAGGTGAAGTTCGGTAAGGGAAAGGGTAGTTTACCTGCAACGTTTTATGTTTTAACAAGAGTAAAGTACTTAATTTTGATAAATAAAGTATCCTGATAAGAAGATCGTAATACTCCACTGTAGAAACGTAGATGAAATATCTATAAATGAAGAGGCTATTTGAACGGGGTGGGGGTAATTTTCTATAAATGAAAAGTATAGTTTTAAATTATAGAAAAATATAGGGGGAGGGGATAATTTTGTATATGTGTACTACGTTATCGGCAACAAAGAAGTATTTTGTTGTTAAAATTCCTTCCCGGGCTGCTTGGCTGTAGTCCAATGTTTTCTGCAAAACCAGACTTCTAACATCAGTGAAAATCGAGTGCGATAACATGAGGTGGTATACGTTAGTGACCACAGTACTAGGCCGAAGCAGTAAGTAGAAAGAAGTAGTTTCTATAGAAATATTTCATTTCGAAAATGATTTTAAACATAAATCTTCGAACATGGAAGTCATGTATGGTTCTCCATACCGATATTTTTTTTAAGCTTATCATTACGTTTGTGAATATTAGAAAATGTTTTTGTGCAAATACGGCATAAAATATTGTACAAATGATTTGCGTAAAATGGTAAATGCTACTTACGTTTATTAATACAGTATATATTACTCGAAACTATTAGCTATAAAGATACAAGATAACTATTTTACTGAGGTGTAAAATTTATTTTTATGTGTCCTATTAATATTTATATTTTAATTTGTTATAATTAAATGTAGTTGTATACATTATGGTATGGATAAAGTAAATTGTACTCTTTCACTTCAATAGTCTTAGTTAAATATATTTAAACGACGTTAGTTCACAGCAAGAACTTATATATATATATATATATTATAACAAATGTAAATTAATTTGTGCTGTGCCAACATGTATCTAACATTACTGTTAATATGTACCAATTACTGGGGTTTGGGTGTAATCGTAATAAGAGTCGTCATTTATTGAATTTTAACAAGTTTTCATCAATTTATTCAAAAAAACAAAAGCATTTTTAAAAATCTCATTTACTTCGTCATAAACCTTCATTAATGTTTGCTTAACGTTCAATCGTTGCAGTACATTTATCATAAATGAATCTTATATCTTACAGTAACAAAATTATATTCTAAGTCTTTACTTGTTAATCTTAAAATTTCGACTGCTCAGTCTGATTGTGTAGTTTTACTGCAGTTTTGTTTTATTTTCTTTACATAACTTCAAACTACGTTACTGTATGCATTGCATACCTCTTAATCATTTATTGCTTTACAAACTTTAAATAAAATTTAAATTTACTAAATTAATTGTTAATCATCAAAGCAAAGATTTATTGACTTTAAATTAATTTTTAATTATAAAAGAAAATTCTTATTGAATTTAAATTAGATTCTCTTATCTCTATCTACATTTTACATAACTTTTATTTATTTTTAAATTTTAAAGTGTGTTTTCAATGTCTTTATTCTCTCATTTACAAATTATAAAGTGATTATTTGTCACCTCGATTCTGTAGATCATACCCATGTCCTCCGTTGATCCGTAGGTCCTCTTCTAATGGAGTTCCCTGCACGTTCCTCCGGTTCCACTCGTCGTCCTCCAGTTAATCGTCCCTCATGGTCCCATCTGGTTGCTGTAGTGTAGAGTGATATGTTGTTCTGCACTCACTGCTGTTGTTCTAGTAGACGCCTCTATTGTTCTGCATAGCGTTCCTCTGCCTGATGTGACCTCGTCGCTTGTCTTGAGTGATGAACGTTTGTGGGTGTAGACATTGTCGAGTATGTTCTATAATCGTATTTGTAATCAAACTAAGAGTTATTGTTTGATACTTAGATGAACATATCGTCCATCTGACTTTGTAGTTCAATTAACAAAATTTACAAATCGCGTCGATGCTGAACATAGCCTCCCGCCGCTTCTGAAGACTGATTGAGAGTAATTTGGCTTCATTCGTGCCCTTATTTATATTCTAGCATCTTACTGCACCTGCTGGGCTAGAATTCAGCATGTCAGGAATTGTTTGGCGGCGTCAGTTCCCCCACTATCATCCAATTTCATATTTTCACACATTTCTGCCAATTGCAATGTCTAATGTGGATTACACGGTGCTCTGACGGTGTCTGATTTAATTACACATGTTCATTGTAATTACCATCGTTATCGCATAATTCGTGTAATTACTACGCTCTTAAAATCGCACTGAATTCGCACTGCACGTCCTATTCACGCCAAATTCGCACTGCACATGTGTCTTAATTTTATACATATTTAGAAGTATTTGCAATTTTTCTACCATTTATGGTTTTCTTATAATTAAATAAAAACTATTATTTAACATCTAATTGAGGTGAGATTGCAAACTTTCAGTCTTGAACCGGCCTCACGCACACACATTACTTACTACTGTACTCTCTCTCAGCGACAATCGCGTGATCGTGCAGGTCGATTCCTGCGTACAAACTCAGCTTTCAATCTCACACCTGGTTATTTATTATTTATTACATATTTCTATATTTAATCTAAATATTTATTTTATCTAATACATGCACATTACAGCATATGCTTGTATTGTCGCAATATAACAATATATATATATATTGCGACAACACAAATTACTAAACTATTGGCGCATAGGATATGGTAGTATGTGTATCTTAAAGCAAAGGTCTATATTGGAGGGTTTAAGATTATTTATTGCACAAGACATATGTAATTGTTTATATGGTATATTTGATAAGTATAATAATGGTAGTGTTTGATATATAGTCTTTTAAAGTGTTAATCACTGTTCATACACATGATGTGATACATTACATAAGTGATGATTCCCACGACGATGTTGCTGCAAAGGAAAGGGGGGGGGGCTTTGCTGTGTCGTTGAGTTGTCCGGCGTGGCTTATTGATGACAGACGGTTCACCCTGGAAACGCTTTCAGCTGGGCTGGTGTCCTGTAGTTCCAACGATGACACTGACGCTTCGCATACCACAACGGTTCTATGGATATTATTGGTTAAATTTCATATAGAGTTTATAACTTACAAGTATCTCAGGTAACAGTGAGTTTTATATATAACAACGGTATATTAAGCTTATACCACTCCGGACTCTTCAAGTGTCCACGCGTACCACTGGGTCTACCGCGATCAGCAGTCAGCAGACCTCCCTATGCGGAAATCTTCCACTAACGCGGAAACTTCTTGATGATAAAATTTACTACTACGTAATTATTAAATTTTTAAAGGTTTATAATATGTAATGCCAGTTGTATTACCCAGCCTACACATAATATAATCTCCTTTGTACAATATGAACTCATTGTTTGATTGAAATTTTTCTGGTATCATCTCAAACATTATTTTCATCAAGTTTTTACAGTGATCAGTATCTAAGTGCATTTTAAAAATTTTTAATGTCTCGGATTAGTCTGCATACACATTCATAAAAGACGAACCCATATTGCTGTACAGTGAATCTCTGACTGTATAAATAACACCTGCATTTCGTTTCATATGTGGTTGAAAACACTCAGACAGTTCTGATCTTCTGTCAGAATTAACCTTACCTGTGTGCTTTTCCTCAAATGCACCAGCTTCAGGAACAAAACTACTTTGTTTACCCAAGTATTCATCAAATATCTTATTTACATATTCATTTTTACAACTGTATGGACTTCTCAAGTGTTTATACATTTCATTACTGACTGATAAAATATTACCAGAATGAATCTGCATCTTACAGACACGGTATAGCAAATAACATTTATTGTTTTTAAATACTCCACCGTTTACCCTTTGATCATACGAATCTGGATAGATGTGAACCAACACTTTGATAAGGTTTTCCCTATTTCTCATTTCAAATTTATTTAAAATATTATTTGTAATTTTATGTTCATAAACGTTGGTAATTGTGTGCTGTGTGTTGAAATTTGATTCATATTTATTCAAAAGATTATTTAAATGCTTTCGTTGACCATCCGTTATCACCTTATAAGGCGCACCATCCTTAGCTGCTATCTTATCTAAGCGATTACCAGCTGGCTTCTGTATGTCGACAGGACTATACCGGTCAATCGCATTGTTACATTCACTTCCCTGACTAAGGGAATAATTCAACTTAATTTTGGGTTCACATTTCCTGCTGTGAGATTTATTCCTTTCTAAGGCGGTCTCACTACTACTACAAATTAATTCTAATTTATCAGCTATACGTTTTTCAGTTGCATTATAAACTATCACCTCATCACAGCAATTACCTAAAGTATGTTCTGGACTAATAGTGTTGTTACTTCTAATTTCACTTTCGTTATCTTCACTAATTTTTGATGCAGAATCTAGATACTTGACTTTACCGAGAGTTGAGTTGCTAGGCCCTAATTGGGTTGTTTCTGTATAATCACTTTCAATTTCATCTACTATGCTACTATTCTCCGTTAATCCTTCAGTTGCAACACCTTGGTTATCTTTCATATTACTTTCTTTGAGAGTATGTTCCACAAGAACATTTGGTACTTCAAATTTATCTCCAGGTACAATATTCTCAACAGTTAAGTCTACTTCAGTATCAGCTGACATTTCCTGTAGTTTCGCCATCCTCTCCTTTCTATCAGCGTCCATTTCTTCCCAAAATGTCTGCCTAATGGCTATCATCTCCTCATCCCTGGCTTTACTTTCCTCCGAAATTTTCTGCATACTCGCATGCCAGGCTTTAATCTCCTCTGACATTTTCTGCAGATTAGATTTACTTTCTTCGGACAGCTTTTGCATATTTGCTTTATTTTCTTCGGACAGCTTTTGTATATTTGCCAATAATGCCGCCAATGTATTTTGTAATTCTAGTGATTCGGCCATATTGATTATTTATTTTTAAATTTTTAAAATATTATAGTTTTATTTATAGTAACGGCAATATTTTTTTTATACGTATTATTTCTAATAATGTCCGTTTATGTTATTATTATTATAGCCCAGTCTCACAATCAAATGTAAACACTTAATCTAACACAGATAACAATAATAATTCAACCTCCATACAGATAATAACTCTATTGTTCAAATATCTGATAAGAGAGAGTATTCCAACTTTTATCTACCCTCCCTGATAACATAGAACAGCACATTTATAAATAGTTAATTCAATAGTTAACTACCACTGCCGCTATATCGATCGCAGATTATCACACCCGCACACGCGCACCAATTCATACAAAAAATACATGACAATATAGTACATTTTTTTATGAAAAGTTTGGTGTAACATATATGCTTATCATTTTTTAAATACAAAACTTATGACTAAAAAACAAAATATTATACAAAACAAATTTAAACAAGAAAATGCCTGTCATTTATGTACTCTGATATAAACAGCATATCTTATCATCCTGTGTTCTGTTGCAATATATATATATATATATATATATATATATATATGCGGGAATAAACACACTCACACAGGCCTACATATATATATATATATATATATATATATATGCATATATATACACACACACACATATGTGAAACGTTTTAAGAAAAATGTGTAAAATTAAAATTACAGTAGGCCTAAATTACGCTGCCTAAGTTATGCGTTACCTGTTACAATAAAAATCTTATTTGCGTGGCCATCTTATTGAGTCAGAAGCAAAAAACATATTTTAATTCATTTCCATACATGCACACACGAGCGCGCTCATGAATTTGGTTTATTAGTTCCTTTTCTTGACGCATGAATAAATTAATTTTAATGAATCTAAGTTTACTATCTAGTTGTTGTTATTGTGAATACATATTTGTAAACTAAGGTTATACATAAAAATATATAAATGTCAATAGTACATTTGTATAATATTACTTATTTAGCAGTCGTATTCATATTCTTATTGCTATTCATTAGTGTATTTTTATTCATATTATTTGTTTTTTTTAGTGTTCATGTAAATTTACACTTTTTTATTGTTACCGGTAATATATGTACGCATGCTACATGTAGACAAGACAACGTTTACTTTAATTATTCACTCAGTAATACTGATTTTATTAACTATTTGCTTCCGATAATTCGCACGACACTTACAAGGTTAAAACTGAGAACCTCTTTCGTTCGCGTAATTATACATTTTGAATGAAAATTTTCCTGCTTTTCCCAACTGTCTACCGTTTGAATTGACTTTAAAAGGAATTCAAATTCATTTATTCCTATTATTATTATTATTATTATTATTATTATTATTATTATAAATGCGGTAAATCTGTAATGAACTTTCAAACTTATTTAAGGTGTCAGCATGTAGACTGTAAGTTACAAATAAATTAGTGATTTGTTTCGTGTGTGAAATCTATTAACTAAAATTAAAATTACATACTACGTTCTTACAAACAAAGATACACTACGTTAATGTTTTCGTTACACAAACCGAATTCCAGTTACTTCACTCTACAATGGCAAGCACTTGAGATGTATGTATTATAGTAATGTAGGTAATATATCCCATTTATACTAACGTAGTTATACGCACTGTTTTATTTTTACTATACCGCTCAGTTTATGTGTCCCTTCCAGATAAGTACGAAGGTTATTGAATAATTAAAGAGAGCTTTGAAGAAAAATGGTTTATTTACTCACTACAATTTTTACTTACATGTTCTGTAAAATATCATGTTCGAGATAAGGGCTGATTATGATTCTACTAACATCAAAACATGAAGAAAAGTCATTTTCCGAAAAGTGTGCGTGCGTGTATGTGTATGTGTGTGCGCGCGCGCGCGTGCGTGTGTGCGTCTGTATGTAAAAAATTTTCTAAGGCGAACGAGAACTGCCGAAAATTCAAACAGAATCAAATAATTTTTTTGCATATGTTTTTTGGTATTGATTTTGATGAAGATCGGTTAAGGGGAAGGGGTAGTTTACCTGCAACGTTTTATGTTTTAACAAGAGTAAAGTACTTAATTTTGATAAATAAAGTATCATGAAAAGAATGTCATAATAATCCACTGTAGAAAGGTTGATGAAATATCTATAATTGAAAAGGGTTTTTGAAGAGGAAGGGGGTAATTTTTGTATTGATGTTATAAAACTTAAACATTTCAATAAAATATTAACGATTGATATACGTGTTCCATGCTATGTCACCACGGATACGTAATCAAAATAATTTTTCGTTTTCACAAATTCACAGACAACAAACGCTGGGCGGTATTAGCTTTCTTTCGCGTTGTTTAAATAAAAGATAATTTAATCAAATTAATTCTTTATTTTAAAAATATTAACAACTATGTACAATTCGTATTTGGTTATCTTTCTCAGCGTTTTTACCAAAAGCATCCTGATATATTTGGTTTCGTTCTGAGTGCAGGCCTACATATTATAAATAGTTTTATAATTAATTAGAACATGGAATTGTTCCCCATACCGATTTTTTACTTTTCAACATAATCCCCAGCAACATTTATACACTTGTCCTATCTCTGAATAAGATTTTTCATGCCTGGTGCAAAGAAATCTTTATATTCATGTCGGAGCCATTTTACGACATTTTCTTTGACATCATCGTTTTTATAAAACTTCATACCATGTAGCGCCTCCTCGAGTAGACCAAACAAGTGAATGTCACAGGGAGTCAAGTGTCTGGACTGTAGGGAGGTTGAAGTAGAGTTTCTAAAGCCAATTTATTGACGGTGTCACGTGTTAACTAATCTGTGTAATGGACCGTACGTTATCATGAATGACAATGACATCTTTGCGCAGAAACCCAAGACGTTTCCGCATCACTGCAGTCTTACTTTATTGATAAACGTGCCAGAGTAGTACGTACTGTTTATTGTTCGCCTATCTTCTAAACAATCACAAAAAAGTATGCCTTCAACATCGCAAAAGATCTGGACGTCCAGAACGGTGCACGTTAGTCACTGAAGCTCGACAGTGTTTAAACTGTTCTACCAACTTACTGCTGGTCATACAGCTTCTTCTGTATTTTTAGTTACACGAAAGTAAATGTTAGCTGGTTTTTCACCTCAACAAAGGAAAAAAACGGATCCATTGTTCAACTACTAACAAAACTTCAAGAGGTGTCGCCATTGTTAAATTAAAATTTGAGGTTATAAACAAAACAACTGTAATCAAACAGCTGATCAGAATTCATCATAGGGGTGCCAGCTCACAGTGCTGAAACTGTCGTACTCCGCCTACCAACCGTTTTTTCATCTACAACTATTTGTCTCTTTAATTATTTAATAGCAGCTCTCGAATATACGTATTGACTTAACCTAAGGGAGGGTCCCGGATTACCCTAGACTAGGAACAAGTGAGGGTTTCGCAACGTAAGAGCTCCTCTCTGAAACCGGTCACATGGTTACAAGACTAACAGAATGTATTACGACTTGTATGTTGTACGTAAATGTACAGTCTATGTAAATTTGTCGTATTAATAATAGAACTTACGTTAATTTTTTTACCGTTGTTCGATTTGTTTGAATGTAAGGTGTGTGGGTCACGTAAATTAGTAATTGTCAAATTGCACGACTTGTCAGAAAATGTTTTATTGGACGCATTAAAAGTGAATACAGTACACGTTCACACTTTCTCAACTTAACTGGTGTGCTAATTGCCATATGTGTAGAAACATTACATAATAGGGACTTTTTTTAAATATTTTTAACTGTTTTGATTTTATAAAATCACTAAAGACAAGGCGTCAGAGGAGGTTCATTTGAAATTTAAAGTGGCGGATTTGTTAGTTAGCCAACTTTTGATCCACTGAACAAAACGAAGTACAAAAATTTTAAATTCTAAGGTCAAGAACTTTGAAAGACCGGCTCTCTGCTTAATCAGATACAATTACATGATTAAAAAAGAAGTATTTTTATTATTCAATATTGTGGTACCAGATTCTCTATTATTATAGAGAAATTAAAAAAGAGTAGAATCACGCATCGTTTTGAAATATATTTTTCTATACTGAATACATGTATTTTTCTATACTTTGTATACATGTAAGAAAGAAATGTTAGGAGTATTATACTGACAATAAATATAGAATTGTTGCAGTTTGAGTGAAGTTTTACTATAGTCTGAGGTAAATGATGACGAAAATAGTGACAGAAAAATCTTAAAAGAATTTATTTCTGGAGATTAACACATATTTTTTTCACCTTCGAATATTTTTTAATTATTATATATAAATAATAACAATTAAAAACTTTTTTATTTAATAACATACAGTAAAGAAATATTTATTGTAATTACGACAGATACAATTTATAATAATATGTAAAAATTGTGTAAAAGTAATTTGTTAAAAGTTAACTTATTCAAAGTTGCCCAAGATAGCAATAGACCTAACATCGGCTATATAATCTTATTATCAACTTATATCTTATCAAGACTTTATTCAATCTGTTTCTTTTTCTTTGGCACCTTGGATAGCTTTAACTTTATTCAAACCGTTATTATCCTTTTCCATGTAGGTTAAACTGAGAAAATTTTTACTGAATAGTCTTTGTACTCAAAAGATGACTAGACTTCTTTCTTTATTATTATAGTGACGAACTTAGTTTTGAAATCGGTGGAGTAAACCCGTGTAAGATGTCAAACATAAGTTTGGAATAGGGAAATTTTGTGGCATTGTAAGTCAGTTTTATGATACAAAATGACGTTTCAGAGTTGAGAAACATCGAATATTTAAAATATTTCCATAGATTTGCAACATTTATTTCTGTTACACTCGTAGCCAAATAATTTTCTTTTACGTAGCCACTCAACATATATTCGTATTGGCCCCACGTACCTTACTCTCAAGTTGACCAAATTAGTTTCCTACAAGAAAATACGTGGGGTCAGGGGAATTGCCAGGGCAAACAAGAAAAGATTGGTTTCAGCGAAATACTGTTAGTAACCATTTCGGAGCAGATTAATCCTTTGAATGAGTTCATTCCAGCGAGTGTGATTGAACGGATTTACACGAAGCCTTTCATGAAAGCATTGTGCCTTCTTTTGTGTTATATAAATAGCCGATCTGTTCTGCCTTTGAATATGTGAACGATCGGCCTATAGTTCTGGCAAAGCAAACAAAGCAGCATGCGTTTCTTTTAAACTCGCTCGCTCGCACACACACACACTCATACGAGAGCGCTTATACAGTGTACTGTATTTGTGAAAAAAGCCAGACATTGCACTTTTAACAATTCCACTAAGTAATTAACTTCTTGGAGTATACTTAATGCATATAATTAGTGGCTTTGTATATAAAATTAGTTTCTCCTTAACTTCACACGTTTTATCTTTGATACCACAAATTGTTTTATATATTTCAATTGTACTATTAACCAAAACGCCCCGTTTGTACACATAAAGGTTGAAAATAATGTAAGAAACTCTACAATAAACATCAAGTCCATTGTCAAAAATATAAAAGAGAATAACTATTCCACTTGTGATATGCGTTTTTCAAATAATTATATACATAATTTCTTGTCTTACTCAACTATTCGAACATTTTTTCTTCGTTCTTAAAGTCTTTTGTCCACTGTATAATCCATCACCGGAATGGCTGCCGTTGAGAGACAAACAAGAACCAATATCTGCTCTACTTTTAAATCATCATTTACCCTGTCAACGTGATCTTCCAATTAATATCTATCTGCAGTTTTATGTAATCTAATTTGTACACAACTAATTAATTAATTGCTAAACTTAAAGTGACGCCTTGTTTGCGGTTCTCTGAAAACAAGATTAATTATTAAAACGATGCAGTCACGAGCTACTCGCATGTAATGACGTTGGCGAAAAACAGAACAATGCAGCAGCAATCTGTAGCCTTTAGAACACAAGCAGCGTGGGAACGTTACGTGATAGTGATCTTTACTCTGGTGGGACTAAATCAACACCAGATACTGTAAATTAATCACAGGTTTCCATTACCTCTTCTGCCTAAGTCACAGGTATTTCAACAATTCCTACTGAAAAAATAATAACCCACTACACACTATTACAAGAAACGAAAACAGTCACTAAGGTCAGTAAATTTACTGACGCAGTTAAAATTAAATGAACGCCTAATGTCACCTCGTACTTATTATAAGCTCAAAATATATTAATTTAAAATAACCCAACTGGGACTTAGCTCTCGTCTTCATTTATTTACTTCCCAGTTAAGGTCACCGATGACGCTTGAAATAATCTCCACCAGAATCAGTTTCCGATACATTCTGAAACGTGTTATTTATAGACATTATGCATCACATTATGTGCTGATACGTCATCAGGTTCCATTACGCTCGGCACCAATAATGTTATTTCGTTTTCTGAGTCGCCACGACATGTGTGTGTGTGTGTGTGTGTGTGTGTGTGTGTGTGTGTGTGTGTGTGTGTGTGTGTGTGTGTGTGTGTGTGTGTGTGTGTGTGTGTGTGTGTGTGTGTTATATAGCAGTGAAAAATATTGTGACACATTTTCCATATGGTTATTGGAGACACAAGAAGTACAAATATTTATATAGCTATACGTAGGAGCATATTTACATACACGTAGTAAAACATAATTTGTCATAAATATCGATTTGCTGATTTAATCAGAAAAAAATTTCGTGATTGTGAGACTAACAAAATTTTCTTTATATATTTTTTTCTTTAAGAATGTATAAGAGCTGTAGTAAAATTACTTTATTCTTAATCTCTGTGGTATAGCCTAAGTCATGCGTAGTTTTTAAGCCAAACATTAAGTGGAGCCCTTCTGGTTAAAAAAAAATGTTTAATCCAGTTTGCAACTTTTGTTATGTTTATTTTGACCTAAACATGTGTTTTAACTTTTAAACTACGAATAGAAAGAGTGACAAAATCTATAGATTTTTTAATTTGAATAGTGTTACAAATTAATGCTAATTTAACAGCCTTCAGACCGAGTTAGCCTGACAAAATGAATACCTGGGATAACAACTTGGAGTAACAGGGTTCTTCTTCTTTGCCTTAGATCTGTTCTATAAAATTGTCTCTTCTCCATATTTTACATCTACCCATGCCTCTCTTTCCTGAATATATACAATGCTAATTTAGGTAGCATCGCGTTTTCCCTGTGGCGAAGCTAGTAGTTAATGAATGGGTAGGCAAAAATCTTATCTTAAATTTTTTTTTAAGGAATCACTAAAAGGATGGTGGTTCAAATCGGACGCTGAGGTAGAGTTTGCTGTAAGCGAATGGTTCCACAAACAGCCGTAAGAATTTTACTAGCAGGGAATCTACAGGTTAGCGCAACAGTGGAACTCATGTCTTAATGTTATTGGAGACTTCTTTTAAAATCGTTGAATAAAAAATGCTTTACGGCTCTATACGTGTTTCTATTGAACAATCCTTGTATTAATCATACACAATAATACAACTGATTGAACTTCAAATTTTTAAACTTGATTAGTTTCTATATATATGTTTAATGTTACAAATAATTCAAATAACAATCTTGATCATCTGTTAGTTCAGCGGAATAACAGTGACACTTTTAATAACCGCATAAAATAAACACTTAGAAACAACACAGGCGCTTTAACTTAACTGTTTGGACCACAGAAGTGAGGCATGCCTCAACGCTCTATGTGTACAGCGCGGGACAATCCCCCCTCCCTACACTTCCCTATCACAACACTACATTGCTTACATACGATGTATACAAAAAACGCTGAGGCAAGCTCAGGTTGCCTCATTCGCTTTAAACGAACTATGCCGAATCTCACCTGTCACCATCTAGCGGTCGCTCAGTAAAGCACGTTTCGCCCTAATAAATTCGACAGTCGCGGTAACAATGTATAATCTTTACGTTATGTAGTTCATACGTATTTATAATTTTTATTCTACAGAATTTTTTAGGGTAGGCATTGCCTCAATTGCCTCCATGTAACTTCGCCACAGTTCCATCATATTTAAGTGATCGTAACATTTCGTCGGCACACGCTTCCCGCTTATTTTATTCCCCATGACTTCAGTTTACTACATTTTTCATATTACTTCACCGTGTATGCATCTTATTCTTGTGCAGTCTAATTCCTACCAGAAATCAAATCTGTAAAATCTGTGTTTTACTTAAAGCTATCCGTCGTTCACTATTCTACAAAAGAGACGGAAGAGTAAAGCTTTGTTCTTGTAGCTGGAAGTCTTGTAGTTCATTGTTCCTGGTTTCGTTCTTCAGTTGGAACAAAATATTTGCTTAGTTCCCTTCTCCCAACTATCAAATTAAACAATTTGCAGGTTCGCAGAATCGGTTCGTCTTATGCTAAAATCATCCATTATTATTAATATTTAAAATTAGCTAATATTTTGCAACGGAAAGCACTTACATGTTTAAATGGGATAATATGTGGTAGAAATAACGATGTGATAAATAAGAGAATATGAAGTATGTAGAGTTCCATGTAAGGCTCTGTACTTTAGTTTGTAAGAAACTTTATTATTATAAATTATAAATAAGTTATTGTATGTGCAAACATATAGTGATCGCGCCAGATGAAGAATACGAAAAAAACGAAGAGCTGGAGAAAATTTTCTTTGAGCTACAAAATAGTCACTGAGATTAAATAAATTGAATTAGTGGGGCAGGTAATGTACAGTGGATGACGGACAATAGTCATGCAGTGGTAATCCAGGTGGGAGAAAAAGAAGAGGGAGGCCCCATAATTATCGATACAAGATGTTGAAGGAGATCTGTAACGCCCGGGAATAGGGTAGTGGCGCAGACAAGCACACAACAGAGATGGATAGAGGCGGGTGGTGTTGGAGGAGGCACAGGCTCTGCAGCAGCTGTACCGTCAGGATCACCATCATCGTAACCTCGTGGTACGATACTCTAATGTACCGCCGTAGGTATTAATTATCGATACAAGATGTTGAAGGAAATCTGTAACGCCCGGGAATAGGGTAGTGGCGCAGACAAGCACAGAACAGAGATGGATAGAGGCGGGTGGTGTTGGAGGAGGCACAGGCTCTGCAGCAGCTGTAGCGTCAGGATCACCATCATCGTAACCTCGTGGTACAATACTCTAATGTACCGCCGTAGGTATTAATTATCGATACAAGATGTTGAAGGAAATCTGTAACGCCCGGGAATAGGGTAGTGGCGCAGACAAGCACAGAACAGAGATGGATAGAGGCGGGTGGTGTTGGAGGAGGCACAGGCTCTGCAGCAGCTGTAGCGTCAGGATCACCATCATCGTAACCTCGTGGTACGATACTCTAATGTACCGCCGTAGGTATTAATTATCGATACAAGATGTTGAAGGAAATCTGTAACGCCCGGGAATAGGGTAGTGGCGCAGACAAGCACAGAACAGAGATGGATAGAGGCGGGTGGTGTTGGAGGAGGCACAGGCTCTGCAGCAGCTGTAGCGTCAGGATCACCATCATCGTAACCTCGTGGTACGATACTCTAATGTACCGCCGTAGGTATTAATTATCGATACAAGATGTTGAAGGAAATCTGTAACGCCCGGGAATAGGGTAGTGGCGCAGACAAGCACAGAACAGAGATGGATAGAGGCGGGTGGTGTTGGAGGAGGCACAGGCTCTGCAGCAGCTGTAGCGTCAGGATCACCATCATCGTAACCTCGTGGTACGATACTCTAATGTACCGCCGTAGGTATTAAATATCGATACAAGATGTTGAAGGAAATCTGTAACGCCCGGGAATAGGGTAGTGGCGCAGACAAGCACAGAACAGAGATGGATAGAGGCGGGTGGTGTTGGAGGAGGCACAGGCTCTGCAGCAGCTGTAGCGTCAGGATCACCATCATCGTAACCTCGTGGTACGATACTCTAATGTACCGCCGTAGGTATTAATTATCGATAAAAGATGTTGAAGGAAATCTGTAACGCCCGGGAATAGGGTAGTGGCGCAGCCAAGCACAGAACAGAGATGGATAGAGGCGGGTGGTGTTGGAGGAGGCACAGGCTTTGCAGCAGCTGTAGCGTCAGGATCACCATCATCGTAACCTCGTGGTACGATACTCTAATGTACCGCCGTAGGTATTAATTATCGATACAAGATGTTGAAGGAAATCTGTAACGCCCGGGAATAGGGTAGTGGCGCAGACAAGCACAGAACAGAGATGGATAGAGACGGGTGGTGTTGGAGGAGGCACAGGCTCTGCAGCAGCTGTAGCGTCAGGATCACCATCATCGTAACCTCGTGGTACGATACTCTAATGTACCGCCGTAGGTATTAATTATCGATACAAGATGTTGAAGGAAATCTGTAAAGCCCGGGAATAGGGTAGTGGCGCAGACAAGCACAGAACAGAGATGGATAGAGGCGGGTGGTGTTGGAGGAGGCACAGGCTCTGCAGCAGCTGTAGCGTCAGGATCACCATCATCGTAACCTCGTGGTACGATACTCTAATGTACCGCCGTAGGTATTAATTATCGATACAAGATGTTGAAGGAAATCTGTAACGCCCGGGAATAGGGTAGTGGCGCAGACAAGCACAGAACAGAGATGGATAGAGACGGGTGGTGTTGGAGGAGGCACAGGCTCTGCAGCAGCTGTAGCGTCAGGATCACCATCATCGTAACCTCGTGGTACGATACTCTAATGTACCGCCGTAGGTATTAATTATCGATACAAGATGTTGAAGGAAATCTGTAACGCCCGGGAATAGGGTAGTGGCGCAGACAAGCACAGAACAGAGATGGATAGAGGCGGGTGGTGTTGGAGGAGGCACAGGCTCTGCAGCAGCTGTAGCGTCAGGATCACCATCATCGTAACCTCGTGGTACGATACTCTAATGTACCGCCGTAGGTAGTAAATATCGATACAAGATGTTGAAGGAAATCTGTAACGCCCGGGAATAGGGTAGTGGCGCAGACAAGCACAGAACAGAGATGGATAGAAGCGGGTGGTGTTGGAGGAGGCACAGGCTCTGCAGCAGCTGTAGCGTCAGGATCACCATTATCGTAACCTCGTGGTACGATACTCTAATGTACCGCCGTAGGTAGTAATTATCGATACAAGATGTTGAAGGAAATCTGTAACCCCCGGGAATAGGGTAGTGGCGCAGACAAGCACAGAACAGAGATGGATAGAGACGGGTGGTGTTGGAGGAGGCACAGGCTCTGCAGCAGCTGTAGCGTCAGGATCACCATCATCGTAACCTCGTGGTACGATACTCTAATGTACCGCCGTAGGTATTAATTATCGATACAAGATGATGAAGGAAATCTGTAACGCCCGGGAATAGGGTAGTGGCGCAGACAAGCACAGAACAGAGATGGATAGAGGCGGGTGGTGTTGGAGGAGGCACAGGCTCTGCAGCAGCTGTAGCGTCAGGATCACCATCATCGTAACCTCGTGGTACGATACTCTAATGTACCGCCGTAGGTATTAATTATCGATACAAGATGTTGAAGGAAATCTGTAACGCCCGGGAATAGGGTAGTGGCGCAGACAAGCACAGAACAGAGATGGATAGAGGCGGGTGGTGTTGGAGGAGGCACAGGCTCTGCAGCAGCTATAGCGTCAGGATCACCATCATCGTAACCTCGTGGTACGATACTCTAATGTACCGCCGTAGGTATTAATTATCGATACAAGATTTTGAAGGAAATCTGTAACGCCCGGGAATAGGGTAGTGGCGCAGACAAGCACAGAACAGAGATGGATAGAGGCGGGTGGTGTTGGAGGAGGCACAGGCTCTGCAGCAGCTGTAGCGTCAGGATCACCATCATCGTAACCTCGTGGTACGAAACTCTAATGTACCGCCGTAGGTATTAATTATCGATACAAGATGTTGAAGGAAATCTGTAACGCCCGGGAATAGGGTAGTGGCGCAGACAAGCACAGAACAGAGATGGATAGAGGCGGGTGGTGTTGGAGGAGTCACAGGCTCTGCAGCAGCTGTAGCGTCAGGATCACCATCATCGTAACCTCGTGGTACGATACTCTAATGTACCGCCGTAGGTATTAATTATCGATACAAGATGTTGAAGGAAATCTGTAACGCCCGGGAATAGGGTAGTGGCGCAGACAAGCACAGAACAGAGATGGATAGAGACGGGGGGTGTTGGAGGAGGCACAGGCTCTGCAGCAGCTGTAGCGTCAGGATCACCATCATCGTAACCTCGTGGTACGATACTCTAATGTACCGCCGTAGGTATTAATTATCGATACAAGATGTTGAAGGAAATCTGTAACGCCCGGGAATAGGGTAGTGGCGCAGACAAGCACAGAACAGAGATGGATAGAGGCGGGTGGTGTTGGAGGAGGCACAGGCTCTGCAGCAGCTGTAGCGTCAGGATCACCATCATCGTAACCTCGTGGTACGATACTCTAATGTACCGCCGTAGGTATTAATTATCGATACAAGATGTTGAAGGAAATCTGTAACGCCTGGGAATAGGGTAGTGGCGCAGACAAGCACAGAACAGAGATGGATAGAGACGGGTGGTGTTGGAGGAGGCACAGGCTCTGCAGCAGCTGTAGCATCAGGATCACCATCATCGTAACCTCGTGGTACGATACTCTAATGTACCGCCGTAGGTATTAATTATCGATACAAGATGTTGAAGGAAATCTGTAACGCCCGGGAATAGGGTAGTGGCGCAGACAAGCACAGAACAGAGATGGATAGAGACGGGTGGTGTTGGAGGAGGCACAGGCTCTGCAGCAGCTGTAGCGTCAGGATCACCATCATCGTAACCTCGTGGTACGATACTCTAATGTACCGCCGTAGGTATTAATTATCGATACAAGATGTTGAAGGAAATCTGTAACGCCCGAGAATAGGGTAGTGGCGCAGACAAGCACAGAACAGAGATGGATAGAGGCGGGTGGTGTTGGAGGAGGCACAGGCTCTGCAGCAGCTGTAGCGTCAGGATCACCATCATCGTAACCTCGTGGTACGAAACTCTAATGTACCGCCGTAGGTATTAATTATCGATACAAGATGTTGAAGGAAATCTGTAACGCCCGGGAATAGGGTAGTGGCGCAGACAAGCACAGAACAGAGATGGATAGAGACGGGTGGTGTTGGAGGAGGCACAGGCTCTGCAGCAGCTGTAGCGTCAGGATCACCATCATCGTAACCTCGTGGTACGATACTCTAATGTACCGCCGTAGGTATTAATTATCGATACAAGATGTTGAAGGAAATCTGTAACGCCCGGGAATAGGGTAGTGGCGCAGACAAGCACAGAACAGAGATGGATAGAGGCGGGTGGTGTTGGAGGAGGCACAGGCTCTGCAGCAGCTGTAGCGTCAGGGTCACCATCATCGTAACCTCGTGGTACGATACTCTAATGTACCGCCGTAGGTATTAATTATCGATACAAGATGTTGAAGGAAATCTGTAACGCCTGGGAATAGGGTAGTGGCGCAGACAAGCACAGAACAGAGATGGATAGAGACGGGTGGTGTTGGAGGAGGCACAGGCTCTGCAGCAGCTGTAGCGTCAGGATCACCATCATCGTAACCTCGTGGTACGATACTCTAATGTACCGCCGTAGGTATTAATTATCGATACAAGATGTTGAAGGAAATCTGTAACGCCCGGGAATAGGGTAGTGGCGCAGACAAGCACAGAACAGAGATGGATAGAGACGGGTGGTGTTGGAGGAGGCACAGGCTCTGCAGCAGCTGTAGCGTCAGGATCACCATCATCGTAACCTCGTGGTACGATACTCTAATGTACCGCCGTAGGTATTAATTATCGATACAAGATGTTGAAGGAAATCTGTAACGCCCGGGAATAGGGTAGTGGCGCAGACAAGCACAGAACAGAGATGGATAGAGGCGGGTGGTGTTGGAGGAGGCACAGGCTCTGCAGCAGCTGTAGCGTCAGGGTCACCATCATCGTAACCTCGTGGTACGATACTCTAATGTACCGCCGTAGGTATTAATTATCGATACAAGATGTTGAAGGAAATCTGTAACGCCTGGGAATAGGGTAGTGGCGCAGACAAGCACAGAACAGAGATGGATAGAGACGGGTGGTGTTGGAGGAGGCACAGGCTCTGCAGCAGCTGTAGCGTCAGGATCACCATCATCGTAACCTCGTGGTACGATACTCTAATGTACCGCCGTAGGTATTAATTATCGATACAAGATGTTGAAGGAAATCTGTAACGCCCGGGAATAGGGTAGTGGCGCAGACAAGCACAGAACAGAGATGGATAGAGACGGGTGGTGTTGGAGGAGGCACAGGCTCTGCAGCAGCTGTAGCGTCAGGATCACCATCATCGTAACCTCGTGGTACGATACTCTAATGTACCGCCGTAGGTATTAATTATCGATACAAGATGTTGAAGGAAATCTGTAACGCCCGGGAATAGGGTAGTGGCGCAGACAAGCACAGAATAGAGATGGATAGAGGCGGGTGGTGTTGGAGGAGGCACAGGCTCTGCAGCAGCTGTAGCGTCAGGATCACCATCATCGTAACCTCGTGGTACGATACTCTAATGTACCGCCGTAGGTATTAATTATCGATACAAGATGTTGAAGGAAATCTGTAACGCCCGGGAATAGGGTAGTGGCGCAGACAAGCACAGAACAGAGATGGATAGAGGCGGGTGGTGTTGGAGGAGGCACAGGCTCTGCAGCAGCTGTAGCGTCAGGATCACCATCATCGTAACCTCGTGGTACGATACTCTAATGTACCGCCGTAGGTAGTAATTGTAAAAACATTACAGCCCTCTTATGAATACAGATTTACAGATGGGAATGTAGTTCACAATAACAAAAATTGCCGTAATTAAATATACTGTTCACTGGGTGTGAATATGTTTTTTTATTAATTCAATGTATGACCCATACTTGAAAAGTCATAAAAAGGACATAAAATTTCATATAATTCCTCTGCACGTTACGAAATTTCTTCGCCAGAATAAAGCGAAGTTTACATGTTCTAACTGTAATTCACTTACTTAAATTAAATTTCTGTAGAACCCAGGAATATCCCGAAAGCGAATCTGAGAGACTTTCTACCACTACTACGGACATACCACACGACCGTCGAAAATCAGCTGTAGGTCATCAGGTCACTAGATTCCAGCATTGTTCTTCAGTCTGCATTCAAAGGAATTCCAAACTTCAAAATTATTGTTCAAATTATAAACTAATGAAATTTTAAAGACTAAAACCTGTATAAAAGTTAGGATAATCAGAAATATAGTTCAACATGGGTTGGACACATAGAGATAATGGGGGAAGGACAGCCTAGGAAACATATCTTCCACCAGAAACCAATGGTTAGTAGAACAAGGGGAAGACCCCGAAGTAGGTTCAAAGATCAGAAAGACGAGGACCTCACAAAGCTGAACATAAGAAATTGGAAAGCCAGGGCTCGCAATAGCGAAGAATGGAGTCGACTCTTGGAGCAGGGCAAGACCCACCAAGGGTTGTAGAGCCACGGCTGATGATAAAAACCTGTACACATAATCGGCAGGGAGAATCAGACATCACTTCCATGTTTTAAATAATTATAAAATTACTTTTAATATGCTTTTGGTAAAAACGCTGAGAAAAATAGTCAAAATATGAACTGTACATAGTTGTTAATATTTTAAAAATAAAGAATTAATTTGATTAAATTATCTTTTATTTAAACAACGCGAAAGAAAGTGAATACCGCCCAGCGTTTGTAATCTGTGAATTTCTGAAAACGAAAAATTATTTTGTTTACGTATCCGTGGTAACGATATTTTGTTTACATGGAACAATATCAACTGTTAATATTTTATTGAAATTATTTTTTAAGTTTTCGGTCGAATAAATTTATAACATCAATACAAAAAATTATTACCCCCTCCCCTTCAACTACGCTTTACATTTATAGATAGTTCATCTACCTTTCTACAGTGGTTTATTATGGAACTTCTTTTCAGGATACTTTATTTATCAAAATTAAGTACTTTACTCTTGTTAAAACGTAAAACGTTGCAGGTAAACTACCACTTCCCTTTAACCGATCTTCACCAAATCAATAGATCATGAGCCCTCTATGACTCGGGCACATAATATGCAAAAAATTATTTGATTCTGTTTGATTTTGCGGCAGTTATCGCTCGCCATAGAACAAATTCTAGGCACAGACATTTTTCGGAAAATGACTTTTCTCTGTGTTTTGAGGATAGTACAATAAGAATCTGCCCTTATCTTGAACACGATTTTTTTCGCGATCACCAAGCTTCCATTTCCTTACGGAACATGGAAGTAAAACATTATTAAAATACTATTAATTTTAATTAAATATGTATCGGTCACAAGAGTAATTTGTCAAGCGAATCAGTAATAAGAAATTTCTAAATTTCAAACCATTGTTTAGATAAATAATTTTTAATAAACTATCATTCCACCATATATTTGTCTCGGCAACATTACTTTATATATGCTTAGCCGTAATATCGCAATTGATTATACTGTCTCGAAATCTGACAAAAGTATTAACGGTCTCTTTACGTATTTATTACTGGCATACAACAGTATTTAATCCTAACAGCATTTATTTAAATAATTAGATCAAGTACCCTTGAATTGTTAATGGCTATTCATGCAACATTAAGACAACAAGTTGGCATACGGTCATGCTCGTAGTTTGTTTGAACGTGTTCAAAGTGTTCAGACTCTAACAGTTCCAATATGCTGCACTAAATTCATACATTTAAAATTAACTTTTTGACAAAGAAGATTCCACCAAATTTTTAAATCGCAGTTTTAGTTGGCATCGAAATAAATATGTGATCGCTTGGGAAGGTGTTTAGTCTTCTCGAATTTCCAACTCTCGTGCAATCATAGACAGAAATTGTATTTAATTTCTAAACATTTACTGAACGCTCTATGTTGTGCTCTTTAAGGCGGTTTGAAATTATTATTTACTTAAAATTTGTAATTTTATTTCCAATTTTCTTTGCAAGAAGGAATAGTGTCAGCAGTGTTGGTGTACGATGTCAGTGGCTAACAAATAGTGTATATTTCATAGTCAAATCACATGTTCTATTACAAAGTTTACGGGACAAAACAACAGTAGTAAGAACACATTGTGAGAAGAGATAATACCTATGTAGATATAAGATTTGGTCAGCTACTGTCGAAGATAATAAGGAAACAAACAAGCGAGAAGAAGGTGGATGGAGTGCGCGTCTATAGTGATTTAGAAGAGAAACCATTAGTGAGTAGGGCCTATGTGTTTAAAAGATAAAGTGGATAAAACGTACCCAAAATCGTCGAACCCGCATGACTTGGGAAAAGAATAGTCGAAGTTAAACCGTTTGAAGTTTATTTTGGTTCACTTTGTAGAGAGATCAGGTTAAAGTTCAATTCTTGATAACTTCAAACTCCAAAAATTCAATTTTTGAATTTTCATCTTCTTCTTTGTTGAAGGACTAGAACAATTAATCTGTTCCACTTCGTAAAGTCTAAGCTTCTGTTACGAGATGTTCCAACATACCTCTTTCCTTTATGCGTGTTTATTTACAAACGTCCTTCGCAGTCTGGTTTCATCCTTTATATATACATACTGTCTACTTCGCCGTATTATGAGCATTATGGACAATGAAATAATTGACTGCGGAAATGTATTCCGGACACTTCGAAGACAATTTTCTCTTACACATTGCTTGGCATACAGAATGAACTCAATTACCTCCGCCTGAAATCTACTGAAATATCTTCTTCTCGAGACCTAGAATTTTTACCCACACAAAAGAGTTGTGCAGCTACGGTCTGAAAAGTTCTCGGCCTAGCAATGAAAAAACGAATTTATAATTTCAAAAATATTTTTATTTTTCAACGTAATCTCCTTTTACCTAAACACATTTATTCGAGCGATGTTTCGATGCCGCTATCCCGTCCCTGAATTGGTTTTCTGTAAGGTCTGAAAATACACTTCTACAGCTGAAATCACCTCGTGAGCCGATAAAAAACCTAACCAGCAAGAAATCGATTTTGAGTTTTGGGAAAAGATAGAAGTCTGAGAGTAGCATATCTGGGGAATAGTGAGGTTGTTCCAACAATTCATAACGGAAATCTCTTAATTTTCCCACTGCCAAAACACTTTTGTGGGCAGATGGATTGTCTTAGTGAAAAATAATTTTTTTCTTCTGCGAACCGGGACCCTTTTCACGAATTTTTTCGTCTAGTTTCGATAAAAGGTTGGAATAATTTTTCCCGGTTATTGTTGCATCCTTTTCAGGGCAATCGATGTACAAAACACCTTTAGAATCACAAAACACTGATGCCATGACTTTTCCTTCTGATGAAATTGACTTTGCCTTCTTTGGCGCTGAACAACTACCTTCTGTACACTGCTTTGATTGTTGTTTGGACTTTGGTGTGTAGTGGTGGATCTAAATTCATTCATCGTAATAAACCGGCGCATAAAATCTACTTTGTTTTTATGAAACGCTTCCAAGCACTCTTTCAGAAATTTTATGCGGATGCGTTTTTGATCTGCTGTGAGCAATCGCGGAGCCCACCTAGAACAAATCTTTTTCATTTGCAATTCCTCATGTAAAAAATGTCCGACGCGTTTTTTCTAAATTCCTGTTGTCTCAGCAATTTTGTGCACTTTAAATCGACGATCGTCTAAAACCATATCATTCACTTTTTCGACGTTTTCTGGTGTTGCAGTTTTTGGACGTCTTTCACTTGGATCATCTTCCAGACTGGTACGACCACATTTAAACTCGGTAGCCCATTTTTTTAACTATTCAAGATGAAGGACAAGAGTCCCCATACGCTCAAACGCAGTGGCGTAGCTAGGCTTTTTGGCGCCCGGGGCATGGAGATCGTTGGCCGCCTCGCCTTCACAATTAAAAGGGGACAAAAGATCAAAAATGAAGGCACATCCAGTGAACAAAGTACTTAATAAATGCAAATGTGTAGATTTTTATATGAAAGCACGTCGAGAAAACGTCTTAAGAATATTTCTTAAGTTAAAATTAAGAAATTACATATTATATTTTATATTATATATAATTATATATAACATATATAATTATATATTACCGGTATTCAGTTTGTATACATTTAGTAGTAACAATTGTAGACTACAAAAAATATAGTAATATAAAAAATGTATAACATAAAAATGTTCTAATAAACGCAAATCCCTTGTAGGTCTAAAGCGCATCATCAAAACAATATCCTAAAGCAACATAAAGTTAAACCACTTCCCATTACAGGTTAATGGTTCCGTTTTCTATAAATAAACACTTAATATTTAATTTTAATATTTAATAAATATTTAAAACGAGAGTCCTAAAATGTAACTTACGATTCTTGAGTATACATAGACTAATACTGTTTATCACGAAAGGTTTATGACAACAGACAAGCTGGCTGGTTATGCTTCTTTTATGAAAGGAATAGTCATATCAAAGAAACAAGTTGTTTGTAGTTTTATAAATTGAAAACAATTTTTTCAAGTCTGCTAACTTTCCCGCCCTTCTGGTTATGCCGCCCGGGGCGGCTGCCCCTTGGCCCCCCCTAGCTACGTCTCTGTATAAATAGCCCTCGTATATTCAATATGGAAACTAGCCTATATATAAAGTGTCCAATGTAACTTTGCTACTTTGCTGTAACGTTTTAACATTGAAAATCTTTATAAGGACGTGTCGCACATTTGCGGCCGATCGCTGGTGCGTTATCGAAAATGGGAACCGGCGAGTTTCCATAGAAACTACTTCTTTATTGTCAATAACGTAGTACACATATAAAACTTCGCTTATGAATGCGACTACATTTAACTTATAATCTGTACATTGGTAAATGAAGAATGAATTCATTGATTGGTGAATGAACATAAATATAGGCTATACATATTTTTTAGATTTATTGAAGCATTTTCTCTGTGCAATGCCTGTATATTTTTCATATGTTTTCACTGTAATCGAATTTCACTGTAAAGGGATTTAATTTCGTTTTCAACAAGACAAAGTAAAATTCTAAGAAATAATTTTCAAAACATAGTGTTTACTTGGCGCTTTCGTTATTTTAGTTGTTTCATGAATTTAGACACGAATTTAGATTATTTAATGGAATTTCTGCGTAAACAGTACTACCAATGTTGAAACCAAAATAAACGCTCAAATTATTAGGCTATTATTGTACACTACTGTGTAGAAATTTGTCATATCTGTTTTGCGTCAGTTTATCGTTTGTGTTTCGGTAAACGCACTGACGAACGAATTGACGAATTGCTGCCGACAGTTCGATCAGCAATACTTACCTTACAGCAAAACACATTATAGAGGCTCCAACTTCGTCGTGATTGTTTTCTAAACTGATAAATTTCATGTTGTGGACGAGGTCTTTCAGTGTTTCCACCATTTTAAAGTCCTAAATCACAACAAAAAATATCCCGCTGGAACCCGTATACATACCCATGAACCTGCCTTCCCGGCAAGTCAAATTTGTAAACAGTTCTACTCGTCACTACCCTATTGGCTCAGCTCCGTTAAGTCACGCTCCTTTTGTCGTGATTTAGAACTTGAAAATGGTGGAAACATTGAAAGTCCTCGTCCAGAACTTGACATTTAGCAGTTTAGCAAACAAGCACGACGAAATTGGAGTTACAGAGACTGCTAATTCATATAACAAGATTAACATTATGGATGCACTGTTACGGGGTAAGTGGTAACCTAAAAAACAAACTACATTAACAATGATATTGCTAGCAACAATAACAATACTGACTAGATTAAATGGTGACAGTGGGGTAACAGAATAAACGACACTAATGAATTCATAAATAAAAACTTTAATTAGACACAAACAAGAGTTATAAATCAACAAAGCGTTCTTATACAATAATGCAAGTTAGATTTTTCGAATATACAGATGCCGGTAACGTCTGGTATCAGGTACATGCTCACGCATAAGTGCATAAGCAGCTCCCTCACAATTGTCGTCTCGTCCTCTAAGGTGTAGAACACCCTCAAGAGACTTTAGTCTGTATCATCTCCTAGTTCACTCTGTTCCTATAACAATAATAGCAGTAATAATAAATAATATGTTGTAAAATATCGAGTGGCTGCTAAGCTACAACTGTTAGTTGTTGTGGCTCTGGAGGTGAATTTAAATCATTGATATGAACCGTTCTTCTCTGAAGACAATTTATTGATGATTCGCAAATATAAAACTTTTACAGTTTTCTTTATAATAATAATTCTTGAAATTAACGTAATTCAATAACTTTTACTCAACTCTTAAGTACCATCAGTTGCTAGTACTTAGTTCCAACAAAATAATGTAACTACTTTCACCGTATTTATCGTATAATGCTACTTTAAGCTGTTCCCACGATTCAACATCTTTGAATCTAATAATATTATAAGCGTCACCAACTAACTTTTTCTTTATGATTTCAAACAGCAAATACTTATATGAGTTACACATTCTCAATAGCAAAATCATCACAACTAATAAATTTAATTTACTCATCTCTTTTACCATTAAACTCAGGAATAAATTTAGCTCCTTGGTCAAGCTTTAATTTTTTCATTTTGTTTTAATTGTCTCCAAGTCACGTTACTAATTATTTAGAATTAATATTAGGCAATTACCTGTATTAACTTCCGTCTTGTGACTTATTTGGTTTTTTCCTTAAAACGACGCGTTTCGAGGATAAATCCTCATCATCAGGTTTCAATACTATAAAAACATCAAATTCACCCAAAAGGGGTCGTCAACTAGTTAAAACACACAAAAAACACAAAAACACCACACATAATGTAACATCGACACAGTCTCGGCACAGTCCGATGCGCATCGTCTCGTTGCCAACGACCAACTGTTGCACTTTGTCTTATATGACCGTTATCATTGCCCGCTGACCCATCGATATCGATGGCCGTGTTGTACAGCACATTCGATCGGAACGAAACTTTGTCATTAAGTAGCTGGTCCGTTTGTAACTTAGAAGCCTTGTATATATCATATTCCTCCACAGAGTTCATATATGCACCTTTTTTACAATTATGAAGCAGTTTAAAGTTTTTGTGGAAGTCTGAGTACTTATGATTATACAGCATTAAATGCTGAGCGTAACTGGATCTTGTTTTCGAGATATCACTTTTGGGCAGGTGTTCTTTAAAATGTTCGGCTGACGGCCTCCCCGTTTGTCCTATATAAAATTTGTCACAGTCATCGCATTCAAGCTTGTACACTCCAGTTTTCTCTTCAGCCGGGATATGAGTTCTTAGTCCCAAACGTTTTTTGATGTTATTTGTGGTTTTGAAGGCCACTGTTATTTTACGTTTTTTTAGCTCATTCTTTACAATGACTGGTAGTACATTCGTGTACTCAGTTACTATAAACTTAGTATCTTCTTTAGATGGGCCGGTTAATCTGCTTTTACTATTGATTTTTACCGAGTGTTTTCTTATAAGCTTGTCTACGATTCCACTGTTATACCCATTAGCGATAGCTATACTTTTGATTATATTAGTCTCTTCCACTCTGTCTTTTTGCTCAAGGGGAATAGCAAGCATTCTATGAACGAACGCGTTGAAGGCTGCCATTTTTTGGGAATATGGATGGTACGAATCAGCATGAATAGTAATATTCGTGATGGTGGGCTTTCTATAAATTTTGAATCTAAAACGGTCATTATATTTGCTGATAGTGAGATCAAGAAAGTTCAGGCAGTTATTATTCTCCATTTCTAGGGTAAATTGGATTTTCATGTTTATGCTGTTCATATATCCTTTCAAATTTTCTATTTGTCTACTCGTTCCATTCAATATCATAAAAGTGTCGTCAACGTAGCGTACATAAAATTTAATTTTATCTCGCTGTTTATTAAGACTAGACATTAAAAATGTATTCTCAAAGTGGTTCAAGTATAGGTCCGCTAAAATTCCCGATAAAGGTGACCCCATTGCCAGACCATCCTCCTGCATGAAATATTCATTATCATAAGAGAAATAATTTTGCTTGAGTATTGTTTTTAGCAATTGCATAAGTTCATCAATTTCATTTCTACCTAACCTATTTGTATTAATTAAGCTATTTCTGAGAATTGTCATTGTCTCATCTACCGGCACATTGGTGTACAGATTAGTTACGTCAAATGAAGCCAACCTATAATGTGGTGCTGATTTAATAGTTTTAATTTTTTATGATTCTCTCTATACACATCAAACCTATTCATTACTTTACTTTTTAATTAACTGTTTTTCTTCTATCACCACTATCTATCTTAGTACTTGTGACATAATCTTTCAAAACTAATTCAGAATCAGAATTGCTATTAGAGCTTTCGAAATGATTTAACTCTTGCAGTAGCCATTTCTCTAGCATAAATATAATGCTTTATTGTAGTGACCATCAATCAATGAATTTTTCCGGTCAAGGGTTTATGGGGATCAGTCAAAAAAATAACACAAATTTTAACTTATTTGTGTCGACGTTGTGACAGTGTTTATTGTCATCATCAGGACAATTGTTGCTTACACCAAACTAACAACTGATGTGTCTCGCCAGATTTCCTATGCTTTTCATAAATCTGTCTTCTGTCGTCCTAACACCTTGGCTTTCGATCTCTCCACAGCTGCTTGTCCAGATAAGGGCTTAAGGTAACCTTTGGTAGCACACAAACTACAGTTTACGATTATTACTTCTTTGACACGTGACACCCTTATTGAAAGGAGGGTGAAATCTTTGCCAATCGTGGGAAAGCTCCTAAAACTATTTTTGTTTAAAACATTTGGTTTGGTGTTTGGATTAGTCTGACACCGGTGTCTATTGCCCAACACAACAAAGAATTTCTATAGCCTCACTTCAAAGTAATAATTATGATATAATAACATTAATTAAAATTGGCAATTACAACAAATAATAATAGGGAGAAGAAGATATAGACGCATTGTGCTCTGTGCTAGAATATCAGAAACTGCTGTTTACTGAAAATGTGTGAAGAATGGAATGGTGGAGGGGTGTCAAGCCAAGTTAGCAAAAGCAGTAAAGACGCTGACACTTATGCACGAATTGGTGCGGACAGTTCAATCAGCAATACTTACCTTACAGCAAAACACATTCCAGAGGCATTGGATGCGGGATAAAAGGTGACCTAAAAATCAGGCAAACCACAATAACAATGATATTTCTAGCAATAATAACAATATTGACTAGATTAAATGGTAACAGTGGGGTAACAGTATAAAGGACACCAATGAATTCATAAATAAAAACTTTAATTAGACGTAAACAACACTTATAAGTCAACAAAGCGTTCTTATATAATGCAATTTAAATTTTTCCTATATACAAATTCCGGTAACACATGGAAGGGGCAGAACGTCTAGTATCATGTACGCGCTTAGCCATCTTGTAGGCCTACTGTTTATTTCATCAGCGTAACAAAATAAAAGCAATCTTCTTGTATTTTTACAGTATTGTCGAACTCTGTTTACACTGTAGCCGGAAATCCTGAAAAGGCAATCTTCTTTTATTGTTACAATATTGTCGCTCTGTTTACACGGTTGCTGGAAATCTTGAAAAGCAATCTTTTATTTTTACAGTATTGTTTACATGCTCTGTTTACACGGTAGCCAGAAATCTTTAAATCCATGGAAATCTTCGTTACTTGAGACAGTGACGTAATTTTTACATACCAAATACTACCGCAACATGTATCTTTTATTTTTATACTTTCCGTTGTTTATATGATATTGTAACTAAATGAATTTCGCTGTTTATTATGTTTTTTGAGTTGTATATTGTGGATATACCTTGGTTTAATGCCCCCCGTTGTTGGACGTCAATTTGTAATCGCTCACTCGTTTTCTTTATAATCGTGTGGTTATATGTTTGTATAAGATCTCTTGAATTATTGAAATATGTTGTTGTAACTGGATGTAATATAACTTTACTACCATGGGTTATTAAGCTGATATTTTTTCACGAGAATAGTTCAATAAATGGGCGCCAATTTTTAATATCAAATGATTACAAATAATATTTATTATTAATGCAGATATTATAGGTTTGGGTTGTTTTATTAATTTCTTATTTTTAATTTCTCTTTGCTTTATTAGAGTTCACTGACCTGGTTGGGTTATTTAAATATAGCACAGTTTGTTCCAAAATAAATACTCCCAACTTAATCTTCTTGAGTTGAAATAACCTTTAATAATTGTGTAGTGCAAAAATATCGTTAATTATAAAAATGATGACTCGTACACTAGTATTTTTCTTCCATATTCCTTTATTTTCTTATTTGGATTTAATTCTTTTTCTTTGATATTAAAAAATGAAATATTTCTTGTAATACAAATTAGTTAACCAGACTTCTTACAAACATATCTCAATGGTTGGTAGAATGAATTTTCGTCATCTCAGAAAATCAGATTAAATATTTATGTTACAATAATATAACCTGGTGGAGTTCTTTTGACTACAATTAACAAAAAATGTCTTTTTTTGAAGAACAAAACATTACAATATAAAATTAGATATGAAATTATGAAACAGTAACTTAAAATCTACAGTGACGAACAGTTCATAATTCGGACAGTGTCAGTTGTTGTTGTGAACCTAGTTTGGCTAAGTTATTTAGTGAAACTTTGAATATAATAACAAAATACAATTATGAAATAATATTAATAGTGTTTGTGTTTATAAACTGTGATAATATAAACATAAGTTCACAAGTGTCTGTTACAAGTTACTATGGGATCGTGATCATTAATTATTAATTTCTTATAAATTCTCAAAATAAACACTATTTTTTCCTTTTCCTTATACTCCCTTTATAATTCACTTTATTGTCCTTTAAATTTTAAAACACAATGCACAACACTTGCGATTCACTGTAAGGTTACATTCACTTCGATGTTTAGATATCGTTTGTTTACATTCACCTAACCTCACTCGGTTTGAAAATATTTACACTTTGGGTTGGAGATTAATTGTTTTAAGCGGTACAGAGGAGGTGTTCTTTACTGCATGATGACCGTTGGAAGACTGACTTGTTTGCGGTGCGTTATGGGTAAATTTACCTGACAATTGAACGTTTCTGATTGGTTGAATTATTAAATATTCTGTTTTTAATTACTAAAATTTTCATTTTCTGGTTGATGCTCATCAACAGACGCCAACCTCAGCGTCCCTTTTTTGATCAAAATTATTAAAAAATCTTAAAACTGACATATCTTCCTTATGCTACTAACAATTAAAAATATATTAATACCATTACGGTAATCAGCATTTTTTATGCTGATCATTTTGAGACCATGGTTCTGTTCAGTAATAATAAAATAATTTTCACAGATTGATTTAGTCTAGTATTCTCTATAAAATATTAATTTTTCTGTTCCATCATTTAATTCTTAGTTGTAGAAATGGTTATACTTTAACATTATATGGTTTAATAATAGTAATAATAATTATAAACATCAATTTATTTTAAAAACCGAGTATTGCCATCTAGGCCTACTCATGTCCATGCTCATTGGTACCTTAATTCCTTTCTCACACTAAAATTACTTAATTATACTACAAAAGTAACAACTCTTAATTATCACTTATTATCTACTTGAACTTTTACAATATATTTTATACTTCATTACAAGCTTTTTTCCTTGTACTGTCCACTATAGACTTCCACATTAGTTGTATGAAGGGTTTGTCAAAGCTGACAACTTATTATTTACATTACGCCTGGTCAATTCTTGACATTTCTCATTATTACTTTCTTACTCTACTAACATAAATTCTTTTATAATTTATACTGTATAATTTAACAGGTTTTATTTACATAAATTATTATTTTTCCTACCCAGTACATGTAGGCTTCTGTCTCATCAGTTTCTTACTATTTACATTATTACTTAGTTCCTAAACATCAATGGTTAATTATACTTGTCTTACTTATTATGCTTGTTTGTTGTTCATACTTTTTATCATGAAACAATTTATCTTACTTCCTTCTTTATTTCTTTGTCTTGCTTTAACATAAGACATGTGGTCCATAACCTAACTTACATCATTACACTTTTAAATACAATTAATACTGTTATTATTCCCTTATTTTATACTAATCATTCTCTGAATGGTTTTAGTGACTTGGTTCACACTCAGATATGATTATTCTCCGACTCTTTATTTCTTTTACATACAATTTTATCTAATTTATAAATTGTCCTTATTGGTAAACCATTTAAGTCTGCTGTATATACTTTCACCTATTTTTGACATTACTTATGCAGTTTACTAGAGTTATTTATTATTATGTTCCATATAATTATATTTGGTATTTTGGTCTCATTATTTGATTTACATTCATCTTAATTTTACTATTTAACACATATTTTACATTATACAAGTTCTTTACTTAATTATTATTCTGTTCTTCATTATTAGGATAAGATAATTAGTTAGGTTAGGGTATATTCTTTATGTAGAGGGAAACATCACGTTACAATATCCGCTGGGTTTTAACTTCAATACGTTATCAAGGGTGGAAAAGGAAATGAATTCAAGCAGTTTATGAACATAGTTGAATAGATATCCTCCGTGCTATGTTTGAAAATTAGTTCCAGTTCTAGTACTACTTACCTGGTTAAAGGTATTCAAGTTAAACAGAGAATAATATACTTATTATTGTAGACATTTGATTGCTTTCCTATGAATGGAACCGCTGGCTACTTCTACTTCTTCTACATATATCCTTTGGATTTGTATGATCAAAAACTTTTTTATTACTGTCCATGGTCAATGTACAAGTAACCTAATAGATAATTATGATACAAGTGGGATAACAGCATTATTACTATACGCGTGTGAAAGTTTGGACGACAAGTGCGTAGCACGAGTCGTCTAATCACACAAGTATATTAATAATGCGTTATCACTCGTGGGTCGTACAATATTTTATCTACACCCACTGAAAAATAAAAAACTGTATCAGAAAATTTAAGCTATCTACGTAGCTGTTGAAATAATATATTGTGACGTATACGTTCCCATAGCAACCACGCTGTTGTTTAAAAATAGTTTGTTTTTGCTGCAAATTAGTAATTTGTAAGTTGTTTTAAAATGATTGAATCTAAAAGTTTGCCTTCAGATATTGAAGAGGAAGCTTTAAAAACTATATCCAACTTAATACCAGAGAAGTCGAGATCAAAATATTAAATTGCATATGGACTAGGGAGCAGATCTCTTTAACTGTAAAACGCCATGGTGGCTGGCATTCTAATACTGTTGCCGAGGGATATATTGAAACTTCTGTCGAAATAAGAAGAAAATAGCTTCACACATTTTAGGCATTGCTGATATCGACAATAAGGGCAAGGAGCTTGCAACTATTTCTGACGATCAAACATTTAACTTGGCGACGTAAAAGTTCCAATCTTCTTCTACAGCAGGAATTTACTATTAAATAACTCTAAAGATCGTGTTATTAATATCTACAATAAATAGATAACATGTTTAGATCATAATATTATGTTGTATTTTGTGTCATGTTTCAATAAATTTTAAAATATAAACGAGGGGGATAACAAAACCAGTGCGATAATGAACTTGTTATCCCACTCAAAATGAGTGGGATAACACGCTATTATATTACGGGTGTAGATAAAATATTAAAAGGAATTAATAAATACCTTATTCCATCGATATTAGGCGCAGTGTATCAGATTAATATTTTCTCAGAAATACAAACATAAATTGTTTTAGACTGAAACAGTGTATCAATATTGTTACGATGGTCTACTTGATCGTCGTATGTACAGTGGAAACAAAATAAGTACACGACACCAATTAAGTCAATAATCACCAGCTTTAATTTGCACAGTTAACAGTTCGTAATTAACAACAGTCTCTTACAACAAATCAAATAAAAATTGTTCACACACAAATAAATGTCCTTCACCTTCCTGTCTTGTCCAGCCCATGTAGTTTTTCAGCAGGGTCGCTTGAACCGCCTATAAAACACCATAAACGTGTAAAAATTAATGCCATTAAGGAGACACACAATAATCTTAAGTCTATGGTACAAACAATTTGAAACGATCAGTTGAGTTTTCTACTAAGTAAAGATGCCTAACAAGGCGATAGTTTGAGCCATAATATGGATATGAGGTTTGATCAAAATGTTCACGCAGTTATTATTTATTTTAAAAATTATGCCTTCGTTCATCGATACTTATACTGCCTTCTTCAAAATTGTCTCAGTCAAATGTAAGTCGATTAAGTCAGCCGTTTTGTAGTCTTCAAAATAGTTCTAGGAAGCATGCTCTCTTAGCGATTTTCATTCTACGTCTTCAATGGTGGCGAAACATTGTCCTTTCGCGGGAATTATCACTATTGGGAGGAGAAAATATCGCGGTGGGACACATCTGGTGAATACGGCAGTTGCTGTATCTTCATTATGACGGTTTCTTTTTCCTAGTCTGACAAAATTCTCAAAAAGTAATGACGTGCGTCCAGGCCCATTATCGGGCTGCAATTTTCATAAATTATTCTTCCGTAAATCTGGCCGTTTTCTTTATACAAATGGCATAAATTTCCGAATAGTACTATTTATTTACCACTGCGCCTTGCGATGAAATTGGGGGGGGGGGAGAGAGAGAGAGAGAGAGAGAGAGAGAGAGAGAGAGAGAGAGAGAGAGAGAGAGAGAGAGAGAGAGAGAGAGAGAGAGCATTGTTAAGCTATGCCCATTGGTTGTACTGTAATTTACTTTCTTGGATCATCGTTTAATGTTTGGCTGACAAACATAACTATTGAGAATCATTCTCAACACTTTTTCAAAATAGTTTTGCACCTTTCTAATTCTGCAAAGCATTTTCGAGGTCCGCTCGTATGGTCTTCATAAGTAGCATTGTATTACTTTGGCAAGAGAACTGCTGAGTCACCTGGTTTCTGTGTGTGTGTGTGTGTGTGTGTGTGTCTCTTTCTCTCTGGCTTTACTACAATTTTAAATTGTTAATTCATTATCAATGAGAATACAGAATCGTGTTTAGTGTTTATTTGAATTTGTTGAAGAATTAACATATTGTTTTTGTGTTTTTTAATCTGTAAATAATATTAAAGATATCCACTTCCTCGTGTGTTTTTTTCTATAGATTTTAAAGGTTTGATATTTTTGTATCGGCTCAAGGGCTTTCTTCTATCGATAACATGTGTATGCTGTGTTGGTTTATAAAAATGCTCACTATAAACCAACAAGAAAAATTTCTTTGTAGGGGTTTTTAATGTAGAATTGGCCGTCATAAGTGATTTTGTGAGAATGACTGACTAGACCGACTTAGATATTGCTACAGCAGAACAGATTCATCACAGTGTTAACGATACATTAAGAGAACTAATCTCCAGCAATAATTAACGGATACTTACTACTGGTTGTACATAATCTCCCTGCTAGACTTGGTGCCCACGTGAATGAAAAAGAGCTCTGCTCGTCAGTGTCACGAATAGTTGTTCCGGTGGCCGTGACAGAAGTTCTATCGCATAGTTGTCTACAAAATGTCAGTGCGATGTCAGAACGTGAGAAGATCCAGGCGGCCCCCACAAAAGCGGCAGCGACAAATCCCAGGGAAATCTGAGTATACTTGATATCCATTTTCTGCAAACAAAACATTTTAAATATTAGGTCGGTTTACGTGTACACAAGCTCTGTCTTGTCCAGAACAAAATTATTTTTAATGTCAAAGTTAACACTATTATGCCCTGTTTACAGCACATTATTATTGTAACGCTAACACCAGTCATAATTAGAGCAATTAATTCTAGGCATCCTGTTTCGCAATGAGTTGTATCGAATACAGGCTATAGGCCATAGGTTTCTGCCTCTGTCTCTCTTTGGCTGCACTCACGCTCTCTTGGACACTTGCGGTGTCCCCAAGCCCTGGTTCGCTCGAAAGGAAGTTCGGCAACCCCTTATCCTTGTCCGGGCAGTGTACTATGGTGAATTTGAAGCTCTGCATTAACAGGGCCGCGTACTTCATCTTCTACCCAGTACCCAGTCTTCAGCCAGGTTAGCGCCTTGTTGTCGGTCCGAAGGGTGAAGTAGCGATCCTCTTTATCGGAGTACGGCCGATATTTTTTGATGGCTCAGACCACTGCCAAGCACTCTGGTGCTAATCGTTAGAGTGAAACTTTTTGCGCCTCCGTCATGAGATGGAGTAAACTCATCGTCTCGGTGAGTTTTGCGCCAAAGTACGGTTCATTTTCTCAGTCATATCTACGGGTAAAACCAGTTGTGACGTATGTTACTTAATAGTGACATACATAATTCAAGAGTCTTTGAACGAAGAATTCTAAAACAAATCTTTGGACCAGTGAATGAAGGTGAAGAATGGCGCATACGGAACAATAGGGAATTGGAGGAATTGACAGATGGCGAGGGAATAGTGACGATCATCAAGTCTATGAGGATCAGCTGGTTGGGACATGTGGTTCGCATAGAGGACAACACAGAGGAAAGGAAACCTACAAGAAGGTGGCTACAGGACGTAAAAGATGGCCTCAGGAGGATGGGTATCGGCAATTAGAGGCGGAGGCTGGAGAACCAAGGTGTTTGGAGATGACTAGTCAGGCAGGCCAAGGATTATCCTTGGCTATAGCATCAGAGAAACGAGTATACAGGGTTCAGCTTTCAATTAAATATTCTGATGTTACATCCATCGCACTCAGCCGATTTGTCTTACAAATATATTATGTGTTAGTTTCAGTTCCCCTCCCAGGGCTTACTATGAAGGATATAATATTTGTCACATGCAAGTCTCAGGCATATTTACTAGGACCAATGCAATATTCAGTCTACCATAGTGTGAACAGGATAGAATTAGTTCAGACAAATACACTCTTATTAGTCATAAAATTGTAGAAGTATCAAGAACTAAGCAACACCTCACAGTGCTAGGACTGTATGGGGTCCACGTAAGCCATTTAAGAAGTCTTTTTTTTTTTAATTTGACACTTTTCAGTACAGAAATACTATTCTTTTGATCAAACAATTTCTTAAAAAAAAAAAAAAAGCTTATTCAGTTCTAACAAAGAAGTCACAATCTTAGAGTATCAACCCAGAAAAAAAAATTATGGGCTTTAAAAATCATATACGTTCCAAGATAATTATAACCAATATGTCTATAGAACAGGTAGGGCCTATTTCATTTCAATTTTCTAGAGTGCGATGTAACTTACGAGTATGACAGCAACATCGATATAAAAGTAAATAGATTTAAAATGATATGGGGTACTATACACAGACCACTTGGAAATAAGACGAGGAAAAACATCAACATAAAATTCTATAAAGTAATGGCAACACCAGTTTTAACTTATGAAAGTGAAACTTGGACGATGACGAGAAATGATGAGCGAAGAATACAAACAAGTGAAATGAAGTTCTTGAGAAAAGCTACAGGTTGCACCCTTAGAAATCAAATACGAAATGAAGATATAAGAAAGGAGTTAAATGTGTATTCTATGGCCAACGGAAGTAAGGATAGGACAAATGAAATGGAGGCAGCACATCACGAGACTGGAAGATATGAGACTACCTAAGCAAGTAATAAGATACAGACCTCAAGGAAGACGAGATATAGGTAGACCAATGAAGAGATGGCTTCAGTGAAGTCGGAACATGCTGTAAGTCTGTTCTCACCTTGACCTGGAGAAGAAGAAGAAGATAAAGAAGTCACTTCCTGAATAACAGTTAGGTTATTAATAGTTAAGCCTATATCTACTAGTTTTAAAAAGTTATTCTTTATTTTATTATTATTTATATCGGCTGTACAATGTTTACACATTTTCCAGAACCAAAGATTACAGGAGTGATTGAATTCTCATCTTCCACTGCTGCTTATCCATCTAAAGATCTTCAGTCTCTCGTTCCCTCAATATAGTCTGAATTTCTTCTATCCGAGGTGACAAGTGGTCTTCCCTTTTCCTTTTTTCCTTGTTGTCCATTCCATATCTCTCCTTGGCAATCTTTCCTGTGCCATTCTTTTCATGTGTTCATACCAGTGTAATTTTTTTGTTTGGATAAACAAATATTTATTTATTTTATTATTATATTATATTTTATATACATACTTTTATAAGTATTATTAAAGTATTTATAAGTATGTATAATACTTTTATAAATATATTTATTTTACATAAAATACCAGCTATTAATGAAGGGAAAACGTTTAGAGTATAAAAGAATCTTAATGCCGCTATGTACATGCAAGAGTTTCACCTGTGAGTTTGTGTGACTAACACTAACACGGATCTCTACAATTCCAGAATAACTTAGGTCTACTGCAATCTATTGCAAATGAACAGTGGTATGTAGTACCTCTACATAAGATTTTTTTGTACACTCAAATAAATTTAAATACAATTACATGTACTACACGTAGGTACCTGGTTAGCAAAGCAGTGTAACTGCTGCTCAAACAAAACAAAATAATTTAAACGCTAATAAAATTTAAATTTAAAGCTAAATAAAACTAAATAACGATATTTATTGATGACTCGTTGGCCACTTGGTGAAACATATAATACAAGGGTTTTTAAAAATATATAAACACTTGGTACGTTTTACAGTTTTTATTTAACTCTGACAGCTGTTTCAACTTATTAAGCTATTGTCAATACGATCAGTGGACAACTAAACTAAACAAAGAATTTGAGGGTGGTGAACATGTGTTTAGGCATGTATCCGGACGTGTGTGGGGTGTGATGATGGTATTGGAAAGGTCAAGTGTCTGTAAAAACTACGTACAATCGGAAGGCAAAATATAAAAATTAACTACACTACATAACAACTTTTAATAAAGGGGATACACAGAATTCAGTTTGTTCATTTGTTAAATTTTTGCTACAAATGCAATACAAATTTTATTTAAAAGCAATAAATAGTAACTAAAATTTAACAAATGAACAACTGAGTTCTGTGTATACCCTTTATTAAAAGTTATTTAGTTTAGTTAATTTTTATATTTTGCCTTTCAGTTATACTTAGTTTTTACAGACACTTAACCTTTCCCATGTCTGGATACACGCCCTAAACACATGTTCACCACCCTTAAATTCTTTGTTTAGTTTAGTTGTTCACTGATCTCTTTGGCAATAGCTTAATAAGTTGAAACACCTGTCAGAGTTAAATAAAAACTGTGAAACGTACAAAGTGTTTATATATTTTTTAAAACTAAATTTAAAATTAAAAAGTATAAAGTACACAAAAGATACAAAATTGTACTCTTTCGACATTTGCAACATGTACCCAAATACTGACGATACTATAAATATTATGATAAATAAAATAGGTGCCACTGATTTTAAATTGTTTTTGGTGAATTAAACAATTGTAAAATTGTGTAAACATATTAGGCTAATGATGCACTAAGTACATAAAAAAAAAAGCTTTCAAAAGAATTTAGCTCGATCTCGCACCATGTTAGTACATATTCTTTTCTCATAACCAAAATTATTTTTAATATTTACTGGTGAAGGGTTTGTAAGGATCGGTCAAAAAATATAACACAAATTTTAAATTATTTGTGTCTACGTTTCGACATTTGTTTTCATCATCAGGACCTGTGTATGAATACAAAAGAAATGTCAAACGCAACACAACAAATTATTTGAGTGAACGTGTATGTGAGGGAGGGAGGGAGGGAGGGAGGGAGGGAGGGAGAGAGAGAGAGAGAGAGAAAGAGAGAGAGAGAGAGAGAGAGAGAGAGAGAGAGAGAGAGAGAGAGAGAGAGAGAGAGAGAGTGTGTGTGTGCACGTATGTGTGTATCCTTGTATATTATGTGTGAAGGAGTTGAGACAGTTTGTTGAAGTATTTGCCAAACTTAGGTGGGAAGAACATGTTAAGAAGAAACAGGAAGAACTTGCATTAAAACTGAAGAAAATTGGGTGGCTGCTTGAAAGACACTGAGCTGTCGCTGCATAACAAGCTGTTGTTATACAAACAAGTCTAGAAACCAGTTTGGCTGTACGGTGTACAGCTTTGGGGTTGTACCAAGAAATATAGGCTAATATTAAAATAATTCAGACATTTGAAAATAAGGTTCTTCACAATATTGTTGATGCACCATGGTACGTAAGAAATGATGACATCCATCGGGACCTGAAAATGCCTACGGTTGCTGAGATTGAACGGGTTGCGGATAAATATGAAAGAAGACTTCATGAACATGTAAACACTGAAGTGCTACAACTGCTTGATAATGCTGGACTCGTTCGGCGATTGCAGACAGAAACCATTTAACTCGTGAACTAAATATGTATAGTAATTCTCAACACATGAACAAAGTGTAACTGTACTGAGGAATGCTCCAGTGGGTAGGAGCTTATCCTACACACGGTTAACATATGTATCAGAATAAAATTGATAGATAGTTTGTAAATAGTTCCAATGAAGGTATATGAAAAATAAGGACAGAAAAACTATCAACTCTTGAAATGTCAAAAACAAGTAAGGCTTATTTTTTAAACAACAAAGTGTACATTCGTTAAGAGAAACATAGTTATATAAATATGGTTTTAGCATTCTTTCCAGATACAAATGTTGTGAAAACTTTATAGGGAAGGTTAAAAAATACAATAACACATAAGCTATTAAGTACGGTAGTTAACAAAAAGTAGTATACACATGAACATGCTGTTTGTCTGTTTAAAGTAATTAATAACGTTTTGAGTGTGAAGGACGAGTTAACTACAACAATTGTTTGAAAAGCAGTAAGCAAAACTTTTATTAAATATTAGAACTTTATTCTGCGGACCCCTTAGCAGTCAAGAACCCATGGTTGAGAATCAGCTGTCTGTCAGCTATCAAATACTAGATCATTTTCCCAACTCTTTCTTGCTAATACAATTAATTTATTATGTATTTCCGCACTTAATAAAAATTCTTAGGCTGCAGAAGGCTGTGACGCGGTTACAGTTAACAGAATAAAAAAATTAATTACACTGATTGAATGGTTGCTCGGCACTTGGTAGAACGTTTTATTAATACTTGACTTGAATAAATAAACACTTGGTATAGCTCTACAGATAATTTCTTTACTTCCCCGACAATTGTTTCACCAGTTATGGCAACTTCAGAGGTTAAATTTGAACTGACAGATATCTAACAGATTTGAATCTGCCGTAACTGGTGAAGCAATTGTCAGGAAAATAAAAATTATCTGTAAAACTACACCAAGTATTAAAAAAAAAATTATAGCTAGACAGGTCCGGCTCCAGGCAGGGGCGAACCGTGCCACCGCCCAGGGCGGCAGATGGGATGTTAAGTTTTTAAAGGGAAAAAATAAAATTATTCACTTAATTTCATCACAACATGTAAGATCAGTAAGAATTACTTTATGTATAAAGCAGTGGCAGTTTCTTATTGTGGTTGCATGGCCGCACGCCCCCCTTGACAGAGAAGATAAAAAAAAATTAAACACATTACCATAGTTAACTACCTGTCCTTGTCTTTTGTTTATTTAAAGATAAAAATCAGAATGATCAATATTGCACACCACTAATAAAAATTATTCCGATTAGCGCTTTCAAGCTTCACAGCTCATCGTCAGATCAGGAATAGACAGAAAATATGTAAAACCCAACCCTTCACCCCTCTCCCCCACCCTGCTCACCCACAACAAACTAAAAATTAATGACCCTTCCCCACCCCCCTAAACTCTGTCTCACCATCTGTACAGTTACATATTTTTCTAGTAAATTCCTATTAGTAAATGATAAAAAAAGAATAAGATGGGAAGTAGGGAATGTAGTAGATAAAATATTTAAGAAAAGTTTGTATAATTCAAAGAACGAACAAAAAATCAAATCGACTGTAACTAAACTAAAGAATAAAATAAAGAAGAATGATATTATACTTGCGAAGGCGGATAAAGGAAATACAATGGTACTAATGAGAAAGGAAGAATACATAAAGAAAACGGAAGAATTTATAAGGGAAGGACCATACGAGGAAATAAAGTATGATTATACAAGTAAGTACCAGTCAAGGATAAAACAAATGATGAAACAGATAACATTTATAGAAGAAAATAAGAAAAAGTATTTATTGGAAAGTAATCCAACAGCACCAACTTTTAAAAGTCAGGTTAAGATACATAAAGAAGGAAAACCAATTAGACCGATTGTTTCTTTTATTAATGCACCTATTTATAAATTATCAAAGGAAGTTAGCAGAGTACTGAAAGAGAAATATGAATTTGGGACAAAATACAACATAGAGAATAATATAAAATTGATAGAAAAATTAGAAAATATTAGCATTAATGTAAATACAAAATTGATATCACTGGATGTTGAGGACATGTTTACTAATATCACAGTAAATAAAGTTATTAAGTTAATAAACGATAATAATATGGGAGAATACAGGTATAAAAAGCAGTTGATGAAAGTAATTAAAGAATGTGTAAATCAGAACTATTTTAGGTTTAATAACAAGTTTTATATACAGAAAAAAGGTTTACCTATGGGGTCTTCATTATCCCCTATTCTTGCTGAAATATACATGAATGATTTTGAAAAGCAATTAATAACTTCCACTAAGTATAAAGACAATATAAAATTATGGTCTAGATACGTTGATGATGTATTAGTAATTTGGGAAGGAAGCATAGAAGAAGTGCATGAGTTTATAAAGGAGGTAAATAATAAGGATAAAAACTTACAATTTAAGGAAGAGATAGGAGGTAAGCAAATAAATTACTTAGATTTAAACATAGAAATTAAAGATAATGAGAAACTACAGTTTGGGATATTTAGGAAAGAGTCGTATTCTGATATAATTATACCAAGAGAGTCTTACCACCCATACAGATATAAAATGGCGGCAATCAATTCCTTTTGTTAAAGAGCTCAGAAGTGTTTAAAAGAGACCAAATCAAAAGATAGGGAGTTAAAAACGATAAAGGGAATTGTACGGAATAATAATTATAGCACCAACATAGTGGATAAAGTTATGAAAAGGGTCAACATACAAAAAGCTAAAATAGAACCAGAACAAAAGAATTATGCAGGGTCATTGACATACATAGGTTCACATACTAGAAAAATTATAAAATGTTTTAATAAATATGGAGTAGATATAGCTATTAAAAAATGTGAAACGGTATTTGATAAGATAAGGAATAAGAATATAGAAAAAATTCCAGTATTACAGAAAAGCGGAATTTATAAATTAAAATGTAAAGACTGCAACAAAGTGTACCTAGGGGAGACAGGACGAAAATTCGTATGCAGGTTGTCTGACCACAAACGTGGAGAAGGTAATAGAACAACCAATTCGTTATATGCAAGACATTTCATAGAAGACAACCACAAGTTTGTTAATCCTTTGGAAGAATACGAAATTGTAAAAGTAGTAAATAACACAGTTGAAAGGAAGCTTAGAGAGGAGTTCGAAATATTGAAAGAAAGAGAAAAAGGGTTAGACAATTTAATTAATATTAAAATTAAATTTGATAATGAAGAAATATTTTATAACATGATTAAGAAGTAAATGAGAGAGGGCAGATAGATAAGATTAAGAATTATATTTCATAGTACTAATTGGTTGTTTTAAAATAAGGGTGTGTGACTGACCCACGTGTGTGGAGAGGAAGAGGGTAGTTTAAAAGGATGCACACACACACGCACGCACGCACACACACACACACACACACACACACACACACACTGAAACACAAGGAATTTACTAGAAAAATATGTAACTGTACAGATGGTGAGACAGAGTTTAGGGGGTGGGGAAGGGTCATTAATTTTTAGTTTGTTGTGGGTGAGCAGGGTGGGGAGAGGGGTGAAGGGTTGGGTTTTACATATTTTCTGTCTATTCCTGATCTGACGATGAGCTGTGAAGCTTGAAAGCGCTAATCGGAATAATTTTTATTAGTGGTGTGCAATATTGATCATTCTGATTGTGATTTCAACCACTAACACAAATTTCTTCATTAAAGATAAAAGATAAGCATTGATTTTTAAGTGTTGATTTAGATTAGAATGAAAGTATTTATCTGTCTTGCACGTAGTAGGTAGCGTAACCAATAGACAGGGCCGCTAAGAAACTTGCGGCCTGGTTGCCATGACTACGTGACGTATCATTGTCAAAATTTTACGAATTGGTGCCAAATGGTACTAGTCTAATATTTAGATACGTTTTTGATGGAACTGTTCATCAGAGCTTTTGGTGCTTTAGAAGAGTCAAGGATAAATTAGCAGAAGGGATACAAAAATGTATAGAAGAAGAAGTTACGGAAAAACCAAAAGTTAATCGCTCAAACATACGATGGGGCAAATTAATGAGTGGTGCTACAGGTGGTGTTCGAAGTTATATTAAGAAAAAATATCCTTATGCTCATTACATTCATTGTTATGCTCTCCAGCTTATTCTCTTGATCCAAAATGCAGCATCACAGCAGCGCGAGTGTTTTTTAATAATTTATCAGCAATTCCCACGTTTTTTTCAAATTCTTTAAATAGGTGCGATATGTTAGAAGAAATAGTCAAGCACAGGTTACCAAAAGTAGCAACAACCAGATAGAACTATAACATTAGGACAGTCAATACCGTGTTCGAGAATAGAGGGAAGCTCATAGGGAAGTGTTTGAAAAGACTGAAGATAAATGCCTAAGAAGCGCTACTTTTAATGAAGTTTCTGGTCTAAACGAGCTCTAGAAGACCCAGAATTTTTGGTGTGGCTCACATTTTTTGACAAACTTTTGCCTCATGTTGACATTCTTTATAATCAAATCCGGTCAAGAAATAAGAATAGTATCCAACTTCAAAGTGATATTCAAAATTTTGAGATTTGTGTTAAAAACATTAGAAACGAGACTGAGACTATTCAAAGCAATATTGAAGAAAATTTTCATTCAACAAAGAGGAGAAGGAAAGAAGATAATTTACCGAGAAGTGCATTTGCTAAAGAAGTGTATGATGTAATTATTTTACAGATGAAAGACAGATTCTCATATCATGGCCATCTGCAAGCAGCTCAGTTGTTTAATTCAGAATCAGTACCAAAATATTCAAAAGAATTTCCAGTGGGCATTTCGGATACAGTGTGTTCTTCATATCTATTTCTAGACCAGACTCGTTTAAAAACAGAATTTGAAGTTATTTACTCACGACCGGACTTTAGTCAAATAATTGGAGCCACAAATTTCCTTACATTACTACTGCAACATTATCTTACTGATATTTTCCCGGAAACTATAAAAATACTACAAATAATTTTAACAACGCCAATGACAACTGCAGAATCAGAGCGTTGTTTTTCAACTTTTAAAAAACTCAAGACATTTTTGCGTAATACTATGGGTAATGATCGTTTAATGTGTTGGCAATAATGCCCATAAATAAACATTTAGTGCAAGATATTGACAGTTTCGATGACAAAGTGTTGGAAAAGTTCATATCTATGAAAAATAGAAGGGTGGAATTTACTTTTAAGAAATAATTGGCTTCATTCAATCCACTTTCCATTTCCGGTAAGATTTTACATTAAAATTTTTTATGATTGCGCCCCTCCGGCTGAAAAGTCACCAGCCGCCACTGGTATAAAGTCAGCCGAGTTTAACAAAGAGTCGAAAACTCGTGAATGAGAAAACATAAACCTGACAGTGAGTGCTGCCTTGCATGAGTCAACAGATAATACTGCCCAACTACGTTAACGGCTGTACGTCCTAGTCGTCATTTGAATGCAATCGCCGTATCTTTAGAGTAGGTATAGTTTGCATGAATGTGTTCAGACTTAAAATATGGAGGGAGCGGCACTCATAAATACTGCACAGGGTGGCAGAAGCGCTGGGGCACAGAATACGACAATATTTATGGACAAAGAGACTAGAAGAAAAAAGAAAAACTGATGACTGTACTTAATGATGTAAGAGAATGACATTTTTCTTCAAGAATTAAATAATAAATACATTAAAAAAAAACAATTTTTCTTCAAGAATTAAATAATAAATACATTAAAAAAACCAACTATCATGGCATTACTCCATCACAATAGTATAGCTAATATTTTGGTTCCACTAACACCGTTGGTAAGGTTAATACTTTTTTGCTGAAGATGCGACAGACATATTGGAGAAATTCATGTATAGCAAACCAGTGGCTGCAGATGTAACAGTTACTTTTTACAAAAAGTATACGAATTTACTGTTTTAGAATATTGTGGCCGCGAATCCACAGTGTATATGTCCTGACGATAGTCTATGACCGAAATCGATGGAAATTACGAACGTGAGTAATTAAAACTTTATTATAAATCATATGTATGGTACCTTTATGTTACGAACAATGAATAAACCACAATAGAAGATTGGGATTATAAATACCATTAGTAAGCAATAAGTGTATATTATTATAAATACATCACTGTGTGTCATTAGTATAAATAAGAAACGCAAACGCTGGGATAAGAAATGTAGAGCCATTAGAAGATAAATTGTAGACATATCAGACGAATTGAAAAGAATAGCTAACCTGAACGGATATGAAGCCTGAGCATCGCCATATTGAACGGTCAACTGAAACCGGCGTACAGAAAAACACATCTAGCAACTTAAGCCGGCTGAGGACACCACGACGATGTTGGCGAATAAATATAAATGATAAAGTAAATAATACTAAACAGTAAATTAATAAAGTAAATAGTATTGAATAAATGATTACGTCTACTGTTTCTTCTAAACACCATAACTACTCAGCTGGGTGACACCGACAGCTTTAACGACACTGTGACCCAATTTTCATTAGGCCTATTATCAATTAATAAATACAAAAATCAATTAACTTTTCAACGTATATTATTGTACGAAATAGATTGTTTTCCAATTTAACTGAATTAAAACTTGAATCGTGAAGTTATGTAAAAATAATTTGCAAAATTGTGGGTACCTTATCACAGTCGACGTTGAACACTTCCAAGGAACACTTCTATCCGGCCTCTCAACTCCATTGCTGCCAACTGTTGCACTTCAGCTGCCGCAGATTCGATGCATTTCCGTTGGCGCGGAAAATACCTTCCAGAACATTCGTGGAATCGATCCAATGCATCGATTATTAGCATTGAATAATATTTACATTATAATAAGTTAAATTGCTAACCAATAATCAATTTTTGAAAATACAATATTCTGTGGACATATTTTAACGTACAAAATGTTTAGGACAGTGATTGTTGTTGAATATATTCTGATTTGGAAACGTATTTGTAATATATGACTGGCATAAGACGACTGCAAACTTTGTTAACCTCTTTGAAATTATTGTGGAACGATTGTTTTTTATTATCTACACTGTTATGCATGCACAGGAAAAATAATTTTAATCGGCTTTCAAACGCATTTACAGAAAAAGAATTTAAAAAATACTTTTTCTCATAGCGGTAGAGCTCTAATAGCGGTATTACGCGCCATGTTAGTAGGTCAGTTACCGGAAATGCTGCAGACCGCTAGAGCCCTCGGTTGCAGTAAGTGAAAGTGCGAATAGTGACGTCATACACATTACGAACGCTTGCGCGCGAGATTACGTATTCGCAAGCGGCTTGACAACCGGCTCGCCACATTACACACACGCGCGCGCACCAAATGTACATACATAGTTACCTACGAAAATTGTAAAATGCTCACTCACAGAAAACAAAGATATATAATTCTAGCTTTTCTTTTAGAAAAACAAAGAAAGGCAATTCTTTTTTTAGTACTACTGTATCACGTTACTAGCACTGAAATCTGAAACATAATCATCATCTTCAGCACACGTGCCAGTAGTATCAGAGTCGTGCCATTAGTGTCCGGCGCCTGTGTGCAGAACTTTAGTTGGCACCCCTATATACCCTCCCACCGCCCACCACACTCAAAAAATCACTTTGTAAAAACGTGTTAGTGAGTAAAAATGATATATGAGATATATTATTAATTATAACTCCTTAAATTCGTAGTGACCGTCAAGCAATGAATTTTTCCGGTGAAGGGTTTGTGAGGATGGGTCAAAAAATAACACAAATTTAAAATGATTTGTGTCGACGTTTCGACAGTGTTTATTGTCATCATCAGGACCTGAGTATGAATACAAAACAAATGTCAAACACAACAGAACGGATACAACTGACGCTTTTTTTAGTATGAATATATTTATAATAATAAACTTACCTTTATAAATTTGTTTTTAACGTCTGTAAACATTTTATGAAATATGGTTGTAAGGCAGATTTCAAAATAATATGAGAAAATCTTTGGAATCGGTCGATTAAATCTTAGACTTCTCCTAGTGTTTGCGCTTCATGACAACATTGGCATATAAATTAAAAAATTCAGCAAAAACACTAAATTTTCCAACTCTGTAGGACCCCTACTAAGGGCCTGAACTCTGTAGGACCCGGGGCGGTCCGCCCTCCCCCCTTTGGTCCGCTACTGCTTTGGAGTAACAAATCTCTCGGAACACAAAAATTAAAACTTAAATAAAAGGATCAGTATATTTACGTTTAAGAAAGGGTGTAGTCTATCCCCGATGTCTTTTAATATTTCTACAGACGACGTATTACGACAAAAGTAATTCTCGGATCAACAGTCAGTCGTCAACAATAATCGAGAGTTATGAAGGTCTCAAAGTTAGTATTTTAATGTTTATTTATGTTATTCGTAAAATTTAACCTCAGGTTCCATTAACGACTGTTAAATTACTTACCGCTGATAAGTATCCTACTTCACGTTGTTCTGATAGCTTCATAAGTCAGTCCTCCTGTTTTTTTTATCCCCCGCCTGCTGGTGTGGTTTCTTCTGCGCGTCACTGTTGGCGGCGGCCAAAGCGTAGCCTACATTCAACAAATACTCATGTTGGCCACAGGATCGGAACCGGTTGCCAGGAACGAGAAACTCTTCGCCGTCACGCACTTGTCAGTAAAAACTGCCACACACGGGAAGAAATTATAACAATAATGTATACAGCGATGATGATGATGATGATGACGGATGATGACTGATTATCTTAATTTTTTCAACAAAGCTGCATCCTTTATGCGTTCCTAGGTTAGACGAACGTTTTACTTCTCTTAAAATCTATTATTTATTGTCTAATCTATTACGTTAGCTCTTAAATATACTTAAGTATTTCGATATAGTTACCACAGCTAACAATATAAGAAATCTAGAATTCATAAGTTGTAAGCTGCAGAAAGGATACAGCTTGGAAGTCGAAGTGCGAAAAATAAGTTACCTGTGTGTAGAAACAGAGCAGTCAAACGTCCAATTAAGTAACAACGAAATCGAAGCTGCAGTGACTTCATTTAGTTAGGAGTAGAGCTGGATACAACGGGGCTGGACACAGAAAGATTAAATAACCAAATTGTGGCTATTAAAGGTAAATACCTAGCGAGGACTAAAATTGTGAGGATAGCAACACTTTAGAGCAAGTGAGGTGTTTTAAGTATTTTGAAGTTACTTTGTGATTAAAGGACTAATCTTAACTTAACTAACCGTATCTTGACTATAATATTGTTACGACATTGCAGAACAACCTACGTGTTTATCGAATGTTCCATAGGGATCCAGCTGAATGTGTGTGGCGTACGTGATTCTCGACGCTTTACCTAGACTGTAAAGAAGCCGCGAGAACTGTTTCAAGGCCGCAATGAATTACGCTCTAATGTTTTCCTTTATTGTTAATGCGCAGTATGGCAGTATGGAATATTCTAGTATTTTTGCGGGGTATAAATACATGTACTCAACGACGTTAAGTTTCAGTTACAGTTGCGATATATTACAGTGCGCTTCGAGTTATTTACGGGCCATATTACTTTGTGCGTTCAAGTGGTTATTCGTGAAGTGTCGTGTTTTATAATCGGGCGAGACTATTGTAATACAGTTGTGTTTTATATATCAGTTAACATTTTTATTGCGTGTGAACAAGTTTTATTTGATTTCTTGTAAGAGACTGTCTTGTTAATTACGAACTGTTTAATTGTGATAATTAAAGCTGGTGATTAGTGACTTAATTGGTGTCTTGTATTTTGTTTTCCATTGTACCATACGACGAGCACTAGACCGTCGTAACAATATACTTAAAAAAATGAGGATGTATTTAGGATGAATATACAGAAATCTAGGAAACAAGACAAGAAGCAATTATATTTAAAATTTTTTAAAATTGTATAGAACATTTGTTATTTAAGCATTGACATATAGGCTAAAAAAGGAACAGACACAAGTAAAATTCATTTGCTGAAATGAGGTTCCTTCACAATACATTAAACTGTGGCTCTAACCAGAACAGGCAAAGAAATTAAGATATAAGGAAAGATACTGGAGTGAAAAGAGTCCACACAGTATTTTAAAATTATAAAACAAGATGGTACAAGCACTTTAGATGAGGATAGGTACCCTAAAGCTGTTTCCAGTAAGGAGGGAGAATAGATGTAGGAAGTCTGGCAATGAGGTGGGTTCTGGAACAGGCGTAGTATCCTACTCCTTGCAGTATAGTAAAAGAAGAAAAGAAAGACCATATTCTAACTTTTAACTTTACGCTCATCATACTAAATGTCTATTTCTGCTCTCATCTATATCTGCTCTAAGATATAGTCGAAAGCAGAGATTGGAAAAAAAAACTAGTGGCTGCTTCTTTGGCACCAAGGAAATTGGAAAGGAAAGAAAATTGGACCTTTATGAAAATCTTATTATGACTTTTATATGGAACAAAGACATGAAGGATTAAACAAGGAAACTCGAGTCAGTTGAAACGTGTGTTCAGAAGAATGTTGGAAATATCTTGAAGAAGCAACTGGGTAACTGACTGAAGTGGAATTGATCTCTAATGGCTGTCCAGCTTATATTAAAAAAATATCTGGCAAGTTGTCTACAGTGTATCTTCTTTGCACGATACTGCCAAATGAAGATGGTGCACTGGTTCCTTCCTAACTGTCGGAAGCGAGGAAGACGTAAAAATTCCTGAAAAGAAACTATGGCTAAACGATAAGGTACCTGAGAGGGAGCCGCCAGTGCGTTGGGGGACTGGGATGGAAATTAGGTTCCATCGCAGTAAATTGTTTTTCTATCCTGTGTTTTTTCGATTATTAACTTTTCTGTATTCCTCGCTATTCTGTTGTCCATACATACGCCTAAGCAGTACATGACGTTTAGTAGTCACTGCAAATTGAATTTCGTCGTCACTTAATTTAATTAGATGGTTGATTTTGCTCTGTTCCTATTTTTTTTTTTTACGAGGGGAACTGTGGAAAACTCATGTTCACCGCAGGAGGGTCCGCACTCCTACGACGTGTGGGACTCTTACCCACCAAAACCACAAACCCTTACTCTTTGAAGACAATCTACATACTGTATATAGATTACAAAAAGAGTCTATACTGACAGTTAATTGAAATTCAACGGACCTACAGGTTTGATGAAGAAGTATTAGTGTTTTTGTGGGCAGTGGTGAAACCGTGGTGAACTACCTTGCACCTGTACGGTTCTAACAGAAAAAATTTGTGAGAAGACCCATCAAAATTAACCGGGTGATTTTCAAGTAAGATAGTTTAAGTGCTCTGTGATTCTGCAGGGCGGTGAATCTCCTCTGCAGAGCTTTGAACAACACACGATATGGATACAAAATTACAACCAGGTCAAAAGAGCAACATGTTGTGAATCATCTTATGTATACGGATGATATAAAACTATACAAGTTCTACAGACCACCTTCATAAACTTATAAATCGAATTCAGCAATGCTATTTTTACAGAACAAGGAATTGACAAAAATCTAAATCCGTCCATCTAAATAGAGAAAAATCAGTTAGATTTAATAGATTAATAGACTGAAGGCTTCTTACTGAATCAACAGGAAAAAAATAGATGACTTGACTGAAGAAGAGTGGCTCAAATATTTGGGAGACTTACAATTGAAATGCATTTATCATACAGAACTTAAGAAGATCATAAAGCAGAAATTTCTACCTAGGTATCACAGAACCTTGAAGTCATACCTGTACACAACGAACAAAGTCAAAACGATAAACACATTTGCCATTCCTGTACTACCCTACTCATTTAGAATCCTGAAGTTGACAAAAACTTATTTAAATGAACTCTCCAGATCTGTTAGAACAAACACGGCAAGCTATCACAAGAGACACCCAATATCAGCAGTTGAAAGAGTTACACTGCCCGCAAACGAAGCAGAATTTAGAATTGCAGATATTCCGCGAATTCACAGTAAACAAATACAGGATTTGCGACAAAACTTTTTCGTGTGCCGAGAAGACAACAGATTGTTTGATATCATTTGTGCAGCAGACCAAAATTATACTTGTGAATGCAAAAATAAGATTATCACTTGGAAAAGCAAAGCTTTTTCACGGAACACGTGCAAAGTATTTCAAGATCACCGAATGCTAATATTTCATTCTTGGATTTGAATACGACATCCTAAACGAACAGACACAATTCAAATAGCACACATTATTCGAACACATCTCACCACACACACACAGCATCGATCTTTCGGAAAACTATCCCGTCGCCAACAACAAGACGGACAACGGCAGCCTCTGATGAAGCCTTCTAAAGGTGAAAGCCGGTTTAGGCTGTAAGGTAAATCTTTATGATTTTACTTATAAAAATCTTAGTGTTCCGAGTCGTCAAACAATAGTGATATTTAGCTAATATTTCAAGAACACAACTGCTAGCACTATTTGGTTCAAGATGGAGAATATGTTCAGCAAGACAACTGAATTTATTATGGCTAACGAAGACAGATCCATTCCAACAAAAAAATTACTGCAAATACGTACTCAAGGAAGACATCATAGATTATGGATATAGAAGGTGTCACCGCCACTCCGAAACCATAGAATAGGTCTACATCACGGGATACTGGCCTGCGCTTGCTGCAAATGAATATCTGAGAAGGCATAAAAACGTTGCCAAAATTCTACACCTGAATTTCACATGTGGAAATAACCTTCTTCATAACATACTTCCTTACTAATAAGTATCAACCTGAAACAAACGACTGATTTTAAAATTACAGAAATCGTTCATCCTTTACGCGTGTCGTATAGTTTTCTAAATGGATGAGAGGAGTTGTGGTGAAATTGGTTACCCAATACCCAGTCTACAATGAGAAAACCAACTAATTGGTGTAAAAAACTGTAACAATAATAATACTGATAATAATAATAATAATAATAATAATGACTAGACTATTATTATTGCTGCTAGTTTTTACGTGAATACTGGAGGAGGGGGTACTGAAAGAAATCTCACGATTTGATTACTTAGGAAGCATGATAACAAACGACTGGAGATCTACAGAGTGTTCCGGGAGTAAATGGAAATATTTCAGAAGATGATTTCAGAGCTATAACAAGAAATGAAATGTTATATGAAAATAGTTCCGGAAACGCCTAGTTATGGCCAGACAAAATCTTAATCATATTTCTGTTCCAAAAGAGTAATTATGCAACGTGATTATTTCTGGAAGACAAACTATGGGCCAAAATTAGTGGTTCCGCACGCTGTTTGGTGTGAGACATAAAAAGAAAAAAATCCCAGAACACTAGTTAGTATTTGGCCAGAAATTGCTGAGAAGTATAAAAATTAGAGTTTTAAAACACATTGTTTTAGCATGCAATAATTTTAGACCGGATTTCTATAGTATTGTATTCTGATAAACGTTGTGTGAATAACATTAATAACTTAGAAAGCATGATAACAAACGACTGGAGATCTACAGAGTTTACGGGAGTAAATGGAAATATTTCAGAAGATGATTTCAGAGCCTGAAACAAACAACTGATTTTGTAATTACATTGTGTTCACTTAATAATATTGTAAAAATTGTAATAATAATAATAATAATAATACTGTATTATTAAACAATCTGGAATTGTTTCAAGATGCAGGAAGACCTAATAGAAGTGGACGAACTTGGACAGAGGATCAAAGGAAACAAGCCAGTGAGCGTACGAAGGAGTATTGGAGACAGAGGAAACTCCAGGCAAAGAAAAAGAAATAAAGTTGTAGCGTGATCCTAAGTGGTCAATTCGCTAAAAAAAAAAAAAAGAAAAAAAAACTGTTGTTAATAATAATAATAACTAGTATTATTGTACTACAAAGTTACAGCAAGAATCTGCCGTCGGGCCTCAGCGGCTAGATGTTACGTGAATACGTCTTTAAGGTCAGAAAATATAAACAAAAGCCATTTACGAACGCATTCATTTATTAAGATATTTCGAGTATAAATACATTCATTGTTCGTAGTATAAGATCAATATATTGAGCACACGTCTAAGGTACAAAAAACACGGTATATGATAAAGAAATAATTAAAAATTAATTATTTATTTATTGATAATTTTAAAGTTTTAACAGTGTTACTGCGCTAAACAAGTTCGTTTACTGTTATTAATTATAACTGTTGTAGCGGAAATACAATAAGTTTAGAGTAGCTCGTTTATTGTTATCAAAATTACAATGTTTATAATTTTTATAATTATTATTTTTATAAAATTACATTTACAATTATAATTACCAGAACTTAACACGGTTTATATAGACGCACAGAGTTATAGTGGAAATCCAATAAGGTTACATTAGAATCGTAAAAATAATATTTTCTTAAACTTAAAACAGAAACAGCAATAATTATTGAAAGACATTCAACGTTTCGACTATGTTAAGCAGTCTGACGACGCGATCTGCTTGTACAGTGCGGTATAATCCTTGTTCGCTCAACGTTAATGTTCCCATGTGCAAGCGGCTTCTTTGTCGGCTGGATTTGTTAACGAATCCTACTCGTACGGTACACAACGGATCGACTGGTGACGTCATGGAAATGGGAAAGTCGTTCCATTTCCACATACCACGTACCCGATACCGATTTTAAAGACGTATTCACGTCAAAAAATCCATTCGAGCTGTGAAAGAGTATACATAGCATTGTGTTCGTTGTGGACAGAACTGTTGAATATTCACACCAGCGTGTCGCCCAACTCAAGTAGATTTTGAGACGACTCTCTGGAATTGTCTGAAAAACGTAGGAAACTTAACGTTATTAAAAAGAGACATAAAACTAAAGATATTTATCATAAAAAGTGCATGTCTTAAAATGCGATAATAAGGCATTACAGTTACAGTAGTGAGGCCAGAATGCCTATATGCAAGTGAATATCTAACGTTGAATTATAATTTAGACAAACTAGAAATACTGGAAAGTCAAATGATTAGGAAAATGTTAGGCCCACGAAAAACTTCAGAAGGTTGGAAATTAAGAAGTAGTGATGAAATATATCAAAGTATAGAAAATATAACAGAAGCAGTGAGAAAAAGAAGACGAATATTTTTGACCATTTATATAGAATGGTGACAATAGGTTAACAAAACAGATCTTCAGATATCTGTGGGGAAAGAAGTCAACATCAAGTTGGATTAAAGAAGTCAAAAGGATTTAGAAAAAAATAATATAAACGCAGAAGAAGCAATTGAAAGAGACGTTTTTAGGGCAAAATTAGTGGTTGGCGTGAGACATTAAAAGACAATAATCCCAGAGCTCTGTGATTAGTATTTTGCCAGAAAATTGCTGAGAAGTATTAAAAACAAATCAAGAACAATTTCAGTAGGTTTACTATTCAATAATTTTGTGAAATTACTAATAAACATAATAATTTTGTAGCTAGATTTCTGTAGTAATTCTAGTATCCTGAAAAAATTTTATGTGAATAACATCACTGAAAAACACACGTTATAGAAATTTAACTTTTATTAAAGAATTACTTGATAGAAAAAAGTTGGGTTCCTGAATCAAATTCAAAGCGTGCAGAGCTTACCTATCAGCTCGTTTGTTTTGTTCGTTGTTTCTCGTATTTGGTAGGCGTTTCTCGTAAACGTAGTGTTTCTCGTTTTTTCACAATGTTTCCTTTATACGATCCTATATGTGTTTTATTAGAAACAACAATCTGTGTTGTACTATTGGTTACAACAATACGCACGCTAGAAACCAACAAGGGGAAATTTCTTTTTCAATGTGGAGGTAGACACTGTAAGCCGGATTTTGTGAGAATGGCCGACTGAGATGTTACTGCAGCCGACCAAAACATCAGACTTTTAACAATGCACTAAGAGAATTAACCTCCAGCAATAATTAACTGATACTTACTACTGGTTGTAGATGATCTCCCAGCCAGAGCTGTTCCAATCCTGAATAAGAATTGCCAGTTGGTCTGCAGACGTGTCCCATAAACAGGTATTCCGGTGGCCGTGACGGAAGTAAAGTTGTCTTGTTTACTTTGGATTGCCAGGCCAATGTCAATCGGTATTCTGTTACGACTATAGTAGACCACAAGGCCCTCAAAGATCACAAGGACTCCGACAATCAGAATATACTCCATTTTCTGCGAAGCAAACGTTTTAAATGTTAGCTGAGTTTACGTGTACACTAAGTTCTATTTTATCCAAATTAGAAGTATTTTTAAAGTTAAGGTTTACGTTATTTTTACATTAGGATTCATTATTGCGCCGATGACAGCAGTGATAATTAGAGCTGATTATAATTAAGTCTAGGCATCCTGATATACAACGCGTTGTATTTGAATTCGGGCTATACGTCGTACATCCAAGATTTCTGGAGAAAAGAAGATTAAAGAGGGGGTTTTCTACACAACGTCTTGGATATAAAGAAATCGTCGTAGCAGTTTATATAAGGGAGAACTTGTCTTCTACTGAAGAAACGTTACTAGCAGCAGCTCAGGTTACTAAGAGAGAAAAGCAGTTCGCCTACCTCTGGGTTCCCAAGGGGAATATGTACACGCACAAAAACAAAGTCATCATCATCATCAACTGCAAGGATTAAACTAAGGAGGGTTTGTTCCGGTATCGAACAGGCAAAGTCTAGATCTGGTCACTCCAGAGCTTCCTCGGACGTCCCACACCCCTCCGTCCACTCGGCTTATAGTACCATAGTTGTTTGGGGATGCGGCAGTCATCCATTCGGCAAAGATGTTCCCACCAAGTCAATCGATACTGGGGAAAACTGTCGAGTAGTCATACTATTCAGTTCCTGCCGTATATCTATGTTTCTTCTATGATCATGGATAATACACTCTGCCACGTGCCTGAGAAATCTCATTTCACCCGCTTGGATACGATTGACCTGGCCTTTCGTTAAAGTCCAATTCTCAGACCCATAAAGAAGTGTAGGAAGGGCCATCACCTGGTAGAATTGTAAACGTCTTTCTTTACTTGCTGACTTAAGAGTTCGCCTGATGGTCCCGCACATAAGGTTGAACTTACGCTACTTATTTACAGCATCTTTGCTTGTAAAGATGTCTTGTATTACAAGACACACTGTAGCCCAGGTATTCGAAATTGCTGACTTGTTCCAGGATAGTACCATCTATGACAAGTTTTGCCCGTACGGGATCAGTCCCACGAAAAGCCATCACCTTGGTCTTAAGTGTGGATATTTGTAATCCAGAGTCTTTGCAGATTCGATTTAACAAATGTATACCCATCTGCAATCTGCAACCTGTTTCCGAGTCCGACAGAATAGACTGATCGTCCGCAAACAACGAAGTGTCAATTTCAAAGTGGCTAATCAAAAAAAGGCTCCGGAAGACACATCTGCCAGTTCTGTATGACATCGTCAATATTTAAATTCAAAAGATAAGGTGATAGTAGACACCCTTGTCGTACTCCGCAACTGATCAGGCCAACTCTAGGAGCTGTTCTCTGTTTCCCTGCTTCAATTAAGATTTTATTCTCCACACCTCAATTGTTGTCGTTTCAATTAATATCACTGAAAAATTAATTTAGTTCTTGTGCCTACAGCTTTATTATTATCTTTAATAATTACAGATATTTAGTCAATTTAGTTTGAACTAATATTAAATACTGAGTGGTGATAACTCATTTACATAGTTTAATAAATTTTGTAGTAGCACTAGCTTACAAGGGTCAGTTGAAAAGTTCGCGGAGCGACATCTATAGCTCAGTGGTAGAACTAAACTCTTTCGTGAGCTGCAAGACGTAGGCTATATATCGCGTGAACACCTGTTATTTTCCAGATATATCTGTCAATTTATTCACTTTTTACCAGCTGTTTGAAATTTTCCTGTCACGCGTGTATTTTAAAATGCACAAAATCAAACATCGTGTTGTGATGAATTCTCTATTAAAACGTTTTAACGCTATAGCCGAGTAAGACTAAATTAAAAATAGCAAATTTCCAGAACAGCATCTTTTGAGCTGATTTTTTTTTTAAACGATAGGTTTAGTGTTTACCTAAAAGTTTATCCAAGTTTCAGACTTCGGACCCCCAATTTTTCCCGATATTCCCCGACTTTTTACTTCCGGCAAACAGGGGAGCGCGAATTACTGAATTTTTCCGATGATAACTTCACCAAATCAGAAAAATAAAAATACCAGCGTGTTCCCCGGAAAATGTCCTATCGATCTGTGTTAGTAGTGCATTTTTTTAAAGGCAACATAACTTACAAAAAAATTGAAACTTGCAAAAATGTTCATTTTCAGATTTTTGTTAATAATGAGTGAAATAATGACTTTTTCTTCATAAAAAATTTGTAGAGTATAGTATTCCAATAGACGAATTTCCATATTAATTTTTATCCCAAAATATTTTGTCATTAAGCCACAATAAATTTTTCAAGTTGAAAAAGGAAATTTTTCAAAATTGGGTCCAGTTATCACCCTGACATCACAGGACAAAATTTTTTAAAAAATACTCGTATTTTCATGGTCTATCAGCTAGTGAAAAAGTTTGTTCTTTTATAGCTTCCCAAATAATAATTTTTACCTTTTTTTTTGTGCCTGTACACAGCGAATGTCGTTAAGAGCAGCTGATGCTCTGGCCAGGGCCCGCTCTAGCGGTTACGTCGCCCCGGACAAAAAGACTAGTTGCCGCCCCTTAAGAATATATATATATTTTTTTTAATAAAGGTACATATTTTTTATTTTCAATAAAAATAAAATCATTTTATTTAAATTTTAATAAAAGCATATATTTAGAAAGAAACATGTAACATAACATAATATTGACAATCAAGTAGTACAAAACTGTAGATTCTACTTTTTATGTTAAATAAAAGTCAAATCGTTTTAAATTATATATAATCAACACATACATATATACATATTTAGAAAGAATCGTGTAACATAACATAAAATTGATAATCAAGCAGTACAAAACAGTAGAAATTAATTAAGAAATATCTGTACCTAGCCACAAATTGTTAACCATATAATTTTTTACATTTTAAATGCTATTAAAAATGTGTATTATTGCACAATCAATCAAAATGCCATTATTTTGAAAATAAAACAAGGTAACATCAACTACGCTAAAATCACAAAAAAATTGTTTTTCTCACTTTCAGTTCTGCAAACTTTTTTATTACATCTTTTAAATTTACTTGATCAGCAATTTCATGCTCAATTGCCAAAATGGCCAAACCATTAAGACGATTTTGTGTAGTAGTCGAACGTAAAAAGTTCTTAATTAATTTTAACTTAGAGAAACTCCTTTCTCCACTTGCTTCAGTTATTGGTATCGTTAGCAATATTCTTAAAGCAATAGTAAGGTTTGGGGCAAAATTTAACTTTGTAATTAAGCTCAGTACATTGCTTAGGCTTTCTTTTTTGCCCAAAAGCGCAGATACTGCTGACATTTCCTCTGCTAATTCTACCCCATTTATACTTACTAGCCAACGCCCACCCTTGGCTGTTGAGCCATTAGGCGACGCGCTGACCAGTAGCGTCGGGCTTCGGTGATCTCGGTGTCCTCGTTGGATGGGGTGTGGTCCAAGGCCGGGCAGTCACTCAGATGGTCGGCGTCCATCGTCGCGTGGCCGCACAGCTGGCACTCAGGGGTTGGCAGCACGTGGAGGCGGTGCAGATGTGAAGCGAGATAGTCGTGTCCAGTTTTTAGTCGGAAGTTGGCGACACACACTGCACGAGGGAGGCTGGGGTTGATTGGACCGTCGGTGACGAGGCTTTCCCATTTTTTACCGGCGGCCCCCTCAGACAGTCTTCGCTTATTCCATATGTTGACGGCGGAGTCTATTTGAGCTTTGGAAGATTGTAGGGACTGCGGGCGGGTAGGCTGGGGTAAGGTTGTGCCTTGCTTGGCCAGTTTATCGGCCTCCTCGTTGCCCCAGATGTTGACATGACTGGGTATCCATTGGAGTTTTAGGATCCACCCTCGGCTCCCCAGGGTCTCCAGCTTCCTTCTACAGTCTATAGTCCTTTGGCAGTCGGTTTGAGAGTTCCGTGATAGACTGCGTATTGCGGCCTGCGAGTCGACTAGGAGCACGGCTTTTGAAGGGGGAGTGATTTTTTCCAGTTCATCAACGGCAGCGTGAACTGCTTCGATTTCCCCATCGTAGTTACTAAGGGGGCTGCCCACGGCTAAGTGTCCTTGGAAAAGGCGGCTATAGTTCCCAGCTCCTGTTTTTCCATTGCCCGGAATTGATGAGCCGTCAGTGTAGATATGGATCCACTCTTGCTCGGGATAATCTTCGTGGATGGTTTGCAAAGTCTACCCCATTTATGTCAACAGAATCACCATCAGATAAAATACATTCTAAATTCTTACAGTGTTTTAGTAGCATTTCTTTGGACATAGTATTTAAATCGTATATATTATATAAGAATTGAAAATAGTTACTATGATTACTAAGTTGTTCAAATCTAGCATCTAGTGCATTTAGTGCTTGATCGGTTGTAAAATAAAAAAAAATCTATTTTATATTTTTCTTTTGGATTTTATGAACTTCCACTTGTTATCACTACCGACGTATTAGCAAGAATAATCCTATTGTGTAATGAAACCGCTCGAGGTTAGAGGTAATAAGGAAGTCTATGCATGTTCAAACACAAGTTGAAGCAGCGCTCTGCTCGCGTGCTATTCTGTTCAGAGAAGTATATGCATTGCATGTTCCAACAAGTTCAAGCAGCGTCCTTTACAAATTCTGCGTTAATTTATTAATAAAATAAATTATTAGTTTATAAAATGTTTCCTTTTCGGAATTATAAAAATTTACTAGATTTTTGTAAGTTTATAGTCAACTTTTATTGTTTAATGTGTTTAACATAGATTGCCGTAATAAATGTTTTAAAAAATGAATCACCGTCCAATCTTTCGTATCTCTGAAATCTTTAAATATTGTGATATGTATCACAATCTCACGAAATTAAATTAATGCTGGGATTTTCCGTTCTCCCCTGAAACGGAAAAACGGTTATTTAATTAAACATACCGCTCTTTTATGATTGTTTTCTTTAGAATCAAGAATTGTAAATATTTTTAGCTTTTAGACATAAACAATATAAATACGCTACGCACTGTAAATTTTTAGCGAACGAAAAAATCGATATGTGAAATTTTCTATTAATTGGGTATTTAACACATCAATATTTTTCTCACACTTACAGCCAAAATGCCGCCCCCAAATTTTGGCGCCCCGGACAAATGTCCGGGTTGCCCGCCCCTAGAGCGGGCGCTGCTCTGGCAAGTACGTAGTACTGCCGCTTGGCGGTGCATATGTATTCTCGATTCAGCCCGCGCGGCCATGTGCTACCTGTGCTGCTTACAGATTGCACTCAGTTTTTATCTAATTTTCCCGATGAATTGAGTTCCATATTAGATTTATCTGAAAAATGAAATTTCCTGCTATTTGGCCATATCGTTACGACGGTCTCACTGATCGTCGTATCGTACAGTGGAAACAAAATAAAGACACCTATTAAGTCATTAATTACCATTATTAATTAATCACAAATAACAATTTGTAATCAACCAGCCATTCTTTTACAGTAATTCAAGTTAAATTTGTTCAAGCACAATATTAATGCCAACTACTAGAATTCCACACTAATTATTTATAATTCAGTATTCACTTACCACTCCATCCGCTCTAAAGAAATCGCTCACTGTAACTGAACTGATAAAGCCAGCTGCTGCGGGTTATATAGGTAGCAAAGGTGTACCTGAATAACTTTCCATCCTTACTGCGGCGTGCCAGCATAATGTGTATTTAGAAGTGTTCTTGAAGGTACTCTGCGAATTTATTCTGGAAGGGACTTGAGTGTTACGTGAGTGGACGGCCTTGATTCAGACAAGGCATGCTTGGCTAGCCGAGAAGTGTGTAGAATGACACTCTCGCCCAGGGGCGGATTAGGAGCGCGTGTTGCCCTATGCTGCCTACCATCAGACTGGTGCCCCCTCCCCTGATTCAAAATTCAGCCTTTTACGCATTATTTACACTGATAAATGGTATACACAATTTTTAAAGTTAACAATTATTTTAATTAACTCTCAAATTACAACAAATTTTTAGGTAAATAGTGATTACAATGAACACAGTAGTAGCCCTATTTAAGCTTAGGAAATACTAATCGATCCATTTCTTTCTTGATTTTGCCTTAACGAAGACTTGTATAATTTCTTCTAAATCGAACGATTTAAGTTTCTCGCTTTCAATATTCAACCTTGGTAACGAAGATAACCTTTCATCTGCCATAGTTGAACTCAACATATCTTAAATACGTTTTAATACAGAAAATGATCTTTCAGATTCGCAGTTAGCTTTTGGAATCGCCAGCGTATATATTCGGAAATACATCAATCAGTTTACAATTAATAATCCAGTTTATTACTTTAAGCGGAGAAAGTGTAGTATCATGGAATCTATCATCTTCATTCAAACGATTTCAAATAAAAACTCTTTATTGTAATTTTACTCATGGAACAAAGTGTTTCATTTCTATTAGAATATCGTTATTCAAATCGTTCGAGTAAATTTCTAGAACTTTCGCTTGATTTTTCAACTCGACGCTCTCCTTGTTTAATATCTGCGTAAGAAAAAAATCAAACAATTGCGTAATGTGATCATAAGCTTTGCTTCGCTTAGTCAATTTAGCTGGATGCTGCCCCCTCCGACAGCTGAGGTCCTGGTCCCCAGTGCTGCAGCATACCCTAGCGTTATGGATAATCCGCCACTGCTCTACCCTTTTCGAGACAATTCCGTTGTTACACTATTAATTTATGTTTACTTAAACAATCTAACAATGTATATAAGTAGGCTACCAAACGTTAATGGTCAATCATGTGGATTACAGCAATTAATTGGTTTACCAACAAGAGGCAACATTTGCCTTGTTCATATTTACTTTCGAACCAGAGATAACATCAAAAGTAAATCACAAGTGTTACCCTCAGGTAAAGCGACCATAATGTAATTATTTATCAGCTGTTAAATGGAGATTGTTTTAATAATTCGAGAAACTAGTTTTCATGTATTTAGGGTCGACACCTGGCGAGATTGCAAAGTGCAGATCAAGTGATTTGTTGCGAATTAGTGGAAAGTGATAATTGTGTTATAATTAGTACGGAACTCTAGTAGTTGACATTAATATTGCGTATGGACAAATTTAACTTGAATTACTGTAAGAGACTGTCTGGTTGATTACAAATTGTTATTTGTGATTAAGTAATGTAATTAGTTATAATGGTAATTAGTGACTTCACTGGTGTCTGTATTTTGTTTCCACTGTACGATACAACGATCCGTGAGACAAATAGTTGATCCGTAAATTTTAAATAGCTGATAAACAGCTGTGAATAAATTCACAGATAGATATAAAAATTAACTGGCTTTTACATGAAATACGAATCTTACAGCATACAAAGAATGTTAGTTCTAGCTGATAAACAGTAGACGTTGCTCCGCGAACTTTTGAACTAACCCTCGTACTTTGAAACTACGACTGCACAGCAGAAAGTCTCAGCTTGTATGCAATTCGTTCATTCGTTTACGCTTCTGAACCATTCTATATGCTCATTAGTTACTTCAGATTACCTTCTGTGGACAGACTTCACCTAGAATCTTTTCCCTTTTTTATACGAGCGCGCGCGCGTGTGTGTTGTGTGTGTGTGTGGGGGAGGGTCCAAAGGGGGTGTGACGCGAACATATGCTTTCATAGAAGAGAAATGCACCAGCCTCTCCACCCCAACACCACTCTCACCTACACGTCAGTGGACCCTGTTACGCCGAGCAATCCACTCCAAGGTTGTGGTAACCAATCCCTTTGGCGGAGTGGATCGGTAAGCAAATGAGAGATCGGGGTTCTGTCAGGACAGTCTGTGGGTATCTTGGGTCCTGGCCTGGCAGGATGTGCATCTAGTGTGGTGGCGGAGGAGGCTATAGTAACCCAACGGCTGCACACATGGGCTAAGTTAGTTAGCCTACTGCGACCGGGCAGAGAGAGCTCGTCAGCTGAGGTGAAAGCAACTCTCTAGGGGAAGAGCACCCTGAAATCAAAGTTCCTGGTCCTCCAGGATGGGGGTTGGATTGAAGAATTCACATATCCTATCTGTGAAACTCTTTTATGTGCAGAAACCTATCAGTTTCTCAGCCAGTCAGTTGTCTGCACTTGACCGGGACAACTGGCGGAGGCTGTTAAAGGAGGCCTTGACTCAGTAATGGGTTGTCGCCCAGCTGAAGATAGATAGGTAGAGATAGAGAGAGAGAGAGTTTGAGTAGTACCATCACCGGTAACGCAACAAATTACATAGTTTGTATTTCTATTGTGTTTACTTTTATCTCGTAAACTCAACGACTCTACGGTCAAGAGGTACGTAGATCACACGCTGATGGTCTCTTAGCCACTGTTGTGACTGTAAGTGTTACTTTTCTTGTTTACTGCAGAATTTAATTATTTTTGTTATTTTGGGCCAAAGTTTGCGTTGGTTACGTTCAATTTTATAGAAAAAATTTCGTTTTTTACTCTAAAATAAGAAGAAATCTTTTCTTATAGAAAAAGAAGTAGATTTGACATCAACTTTTCATCCTACTGACCAAGACCGTCTGACATATTATTTCTTGTCATCGACTGAGTCTATCAATGCGATTCAAACCTGTTGTGAATACTTCATGCGTGTGTGTTTAGTAGGATACTTACCATTGCCTATCTTTGCTATTAAATTCAAAATCGCATTTTCTGTACTAAAAAGTATGGTGAAGAGGTGCACTGACATAAGTAAATTCTCTGGACACTGGCAGTATTAACCACTGTAGAATAAACACAAACATTTTTTTTTACTCTAAATTTATTCAGTTCACTAGCTGACTTCACTTCTGTAACGAGCAAAAATTTAAAAATTTTTAAATTTTATCCTCGACGGAGTGCGTTCACACGGAGCTGTGTCAACGACTTCTAGTTGACGCAATAAATAAAGCGTAATGTGAAGATGTCAGAGCTACGTCGCTAACTAGACAACAGGAAGACGTTAAGTCTACTCGGCTATAGAAATTGGATGTACAAGATGACAGGGAAAGTTTAGTTTAGAATTATTACCCGCAACAGCCGAAACAATGCAGGCGAGGACACTCACACGTGTACTGGGAATTGAAGCAGATGTTCAGCCAAGTTACGTCAGTATACGATGTACTGCAAAAAAGGGAAACAAAATATTTACAAAGGAACGGACAGAGAATGGACAGGACTCCAATCATGTTACTCAGCTGGAGATAACGTCTAAGTGTCAGACGCAATTTACGAGTAGAAAGTTGGGGTGACTTCACCAGCTAGCAGATGTCCAAAATTATTAATAGTTACAAAAAAGGGGTGTAAGAGAGAACAATACTTCGGAAGAACCCAAGAACAGATGAAAGGCAACTCAGAAAAACACTGCGTTTACCTCAAACAATAGATTGATCGACAGGCGTATAATAGCTAGAGATTCTACGAAATAGGTCAACGTTCGACAGAGCAAAATCGGGGGATGTCTGCAACCTATCAGAAGACTAGACTTACAAAGAACACTGGTGGAGAGGATAGTTTCCATAGTTACCAAAAGCAAAAGACGTATCAGAGGAAAGACCACGTAGAGTCCTGGCGTAGTGGGACAAACTATTCCAGGAAAACTAAAAACTGACCTATCACGAGTAAGGAAGGCGTGAACAGCGCGGGAGACAAAATTTTGAGTAGGGACGAATTGATAAAACTATATGTCCAACACAGGGACGAGGCTAGTATACTTTAATTCTTCAGGCCAGTATATCTTAATTTTTCAAGTAATACACTTTAATTGTTCGGAGCCAGTATTACTTCAATTTTCAACAGTTTACTTTAATTTTCAAACTAGTATATTTTAATTGTTCGGAGAGTATATCTCAAGTTTCGGGAGTTAGTACATCAAAATCGTAAATTAACAGACTTAGTGATTTCGTCATGTCACAATAGTCAGACTTAGTGAAATCGTTTAATAGTGAATTTCGAAGTGCGATGTAACGGACTTAGATAGTAATCGTTTAAAGCGGACAATAAAATCGCAACACGTACAAATATCATCACATATGTATTGTACAAAACAGACGAACTTAAATTTATTCAGTGTTACTACATCTCATTAAAACGTTATCGAACATAAAACATTGAACTAACAAATCTAATCACACATATATTGATAAAAGGTGATACAAGTGGCGAACAGACATAAACAGTAACGTTAAAATGAACATACAACGCTCATTGTAAAATGAATTATTCAAACGAACACTCAAACATTACTTATTTACACAACTCTACTTCGACGCGAGTGATCATGGGTGTGTGCAAGTGTTTGTGATATCAGCGGCAGTCAACGAGATGTGTCTTCATGTCATCATCACCGCCGAGACCGGACATCACAGGATACTAATGGATATTTCATAAAACTCAAGTAACCATTAATTTAATTATTACTATTAAGCTGCTGCTACTGACATGATTCTTTCAAAGAATTCCTACCCTGGGAAGTTATAAGTAAACGTAATGAATATAAATCAGAATTAAAAGTATAATTAACGAATATGTTAACGTAAACTATCTGGGATTAATGAACGCATCAATAATTAGAATTTGAATTGTTATCTCATATGATTTATGTATGTATGTATGTCTTCTTTGTTTCAGCAAATATTTAAACTGGAATTTGTTTTATTTAAAAATATGTATGTATTTACAGGTACATCGACGTTTTATATGTATGTTTATAATTTACTATGAATGATTAATAAATTAGTTATTTAGTTGATTGTACATATGCGTTTATTATTACTACAGATAACCCAGAAATTAACTTAATCTTTAAATAAAATCACAAAGTAAATTTTAAGAGTTTCTTTTGCTCAGTAATATAATATTGAATTTACAATATTAATTATTAAATGATATAAATTGTTGAGCTATAAGTAATTAGAATAATTATTCAGTTGATACAAATAATTAACTAGCCACAAATGTAAATTACATTTACATTCAATTATTATAGTAAATGGCTGCCCAACAAAAGGCACTGGGCACGGCAAACATAACGAATTAATTAATTCACAAATTAATTAATTATAATTATAAATAATCATTACATTAATGACGCATCCAACGCGTGGCACGAGAAAATAGGTTCAACTAGATAATCATAACCAAAAGAAATTTATATAATTAAAAAAGATTATTAATTTATGCAAGTAATTTGCATAATGTTCATTGTACTTCCAAAATTAGTTCATTTAACTGACTTCGCAGGAAACTTAAAAGTTTCGTAGCCGGTGTGTGTGTGTTGTTTTTTGAAAACTTGTTTTTAGTACATAGGAAGTTGAACCAACCGTCAACGGAAACGTGTTATCGTGGTTAGTGATATTTGACATTTTTGTGCATAGCAGTGCTTGTAGTCATCTGCGTTTATGTAGTTTTATTATTAGCAAATGTTGTGAAGAGTGACTGCATCTTTGTTTGTAACAGCGTCTTTGTAAAACGATTGTTTTGAAACTTATTGTCAATTTCTCGGTGTCTAGTGGTACTGAGTTGTTGGTTACAGCATATTTTTAAAAAATACATTACAAATATAAAAAAACGTTTATGTTAGAGAAACGACTTGAAATTTCAACTGAGAGTTTGTCCAAATTTCTATTAGAGAACGTCGCATTTCTTGCTGAACGGTTAATGCAGAATCATCTGCATACTTCCCTGGCATCGTGCGCTTCTTCTTATCCTTTTCGTTATACTGACACTCCTTCATTACATACCTGCTCTGGCTCAGTTACGACATTGTCACACAGTTCATTCCTCCAAACTTTTAATTTGTCCGTTAGCGTTTCCAGAAGTGGGAATGCTTTATTTATCCAAAGCATAACAAAGTATCTTAACACATTATGTACAAAGTATATTTTTATACATTAAAAATTTATCCGTGTTTTAACAAAGCCAGAAAGTTTTAAGTTTCCAGGACTTGGATCGTTAGTAATTGACTCTCAATGTCCTATTAGTGCCAGATTTTGTACTGTGGCAGTGACCCGTTCGAGGATTTCTTTCCATGTTTTAACTGCATTACTAATTTGTTTCTGAAACAGATCATCAATAAGTCCCCCTTTGTTTAAAGAACGTTCCAATTTCTTCCATTCAAAAAACGCACAGAATTTTTTCGTGATCTGAATACGGGGATTTAACTTTCACCACGACGAAAACCCATTTTTAGTATTGAAATAGCTTCTTTGACATTGTGGAATGGCTTTTTTTTGTGGAAATAAAATGCAACAAAATCAGAATAAAGATTTTTTTCAGTTGGAGAAAAACACATCCAAGTGCGATTCACCTTATTGGCATTTTGCAAGGTTTTATCAAACCAATACTTGTTTAAGGATCGTCCGGCTTCATCCGCAGAAAAATAGCTGTCTTTGTTCTGCAACTGACTTGTTCCTCTATTCACCATTATATCTCGGAAGGATTGAGATTTCTCTCTTGGCCAAGCTTCCATATCTTGTAGAGCAGCACCGGGAACACGGTCTACATTGTTGTTAGTAATGTTCTGTCCTTCGTCGCCTGTTCTGTTTTCAAGACTGCACGATGCAACATCAACCATGGTACTAGAACCAACTGAATCTTGTAAATGTACTTTGACACTTTCACAGTTGAAGTATTCACGTCGTTAACTTTACTGTATTTATCAACTGCCTCGTCGTTAATACCATCCATTTTATGATCGCAAATTGATTCCTTGTTAATTGTAATATTTCGACACTCAGGGTTCGATTTTCCTTGAATAAAAGACTTCATAAACTCTTTGGAACTTGTTGTAGTTCTTAATTTTACATTAAGAAAATATTATATTCCTATAGTTCTTAAGGAATAGTCATATCAAAGAAAAAAGTTGTTTGTAGTTTTATAAACTGAAAACAATTTTTTCAACTCTATGCTCATTTTGTCGCTCTCCTGGCTATGCCACCCGGGGCGGCTGCCCCTTTGGCCCTCTCCTACTACGCCTCTCCTACTCGCTCTCCTTGGCCCCTTTAGTAGCTACGCCTCTGCTCAAACGGACCTTGAATAAATTTCTCATGGTGTTAAACTTTCTTTCACAAAGAACTTTATGGCGCACAATACTAAATTTTCTCCATTTTAAGGAATACAGACAACATTTCTGTTTCAAACGGCTGTATAATACAAATAATTATTTGGTAGAATGACAGAAATTGCACATGCATGCTAGCAATAGGTGTAGTACCAACATAAGAAAAACTAAATTCGCGATAGTGCTGCCGCCAATGGTCGAGGCCGAGGACTACTCAGACTGCCCTCGTATTAATTCGTGGAATTTAAAAAGTTCGTAAGATATTTTTAATGATACTGCCAGACCACGGAAATTTTGCCAAACCTTTCTCCTTTTCCTCTCTGTCTGTCTGTCTATCTGTCTGTCTCTCTCTCTCTCTCTCTCTCTCTCTCTCTCTCTCTCTCTCTCTCTCTCTCTCTCTCTCTCTCTCTCTCTCTCTCCCTAAACACACAAACACACACTCCGAGTATCCCACAAGTCATTGTAGGCCTACTCTACAAAAAGAATTAGTTAATTTTATTAAAAAATTATTATTATTTTTGTCTAAATTATATTAGCAATAAAAATAATCAAATTAATAAAGTTAAGAAACATAAGAATGTAATAAAAAATAATTATTATATTTTCATACGACTACTGATTTTTTGTGATCATAATGAATTAACTTTGTTACACTATTTTTCCTCTTATCTGCTGAAAGACAAACCTGTGCTCTCTCTCTCTCTTCTCTCTCTCTCTCTCTCTCTCTCTCTCTCTCTCGCACACACACACACACACAAGACAAGATGTATAGTGGATACAAAAGTATAAGAAACATAAAAAACACAATACCGAAAATGTTATTTTTATTAACTATTAATTAGTTTTTGAAATGGTATAGTATTGCTTAAGAAGACTGCTTATGGTTCCCCCCCCCCAATGCCTCCTTCATTATTTACACGATTTCGGTAGAGCTTAAATACAACTGTTTTGTACTTCCGCGTGAGTATATCGCTTATGTATGTGTTGACATAACACACATATATCTAGGACTTCATGATGTATCGTTGCTGTGGTGAACTGAATGTGACTGGAAGCGGTCCAGTGGGTGTATTTATTCCGCATAAGGAAAGCCAAGTAGGCAGGGCGCCAGTTGAAATCACCATACGAATAGAATGTGTTACAACGCCAATAAATTATACGTTCTTAGTGTAATTGTTTGTCCCCTCGTAAACCTCGGTAATATGTTTTCACACGCGGTCTGTGTTCGGCACTGCATTAACAGATTTCACCCTGTAATTGACAACTAAGATTAGTTCAGTGTATAATTTTACGCCGGTGGTTTTACTGCGCTAATCAATATATGACCAAACTCGTACATAAAATATACACAAGCTTAACCACTGGATCTTACGTAAGGGGGCTGTTTGTATTTCTGGCCCTAGACTCCACTTCATAATAATTATAGAGCACTATCCTCGACTAGAAGTCATCTGACTTTCGCATGTGCTGATTAATTTAATATTACAGGCTAATAGTTCTACTACAAGTATATGTTTGTGTGAATATGATGGTGGTTTATTGTTTACAGCCCTATATGTGTAATTCTGTCCTGGGAGGATGGTACACATCGGCAGCAGGGTGTGCATCTAGTGTGGAGGTGAAGGAGGCTATAGTAGCCCAACGGCTGCACACATGGGCTGAATCAGTTAGCCTACTGCGACCGGGCAGAAAGAGCTCGTCAGCTGAGGTGAAAGCAACTCTCTAGGGGAAGAGCACCCCGAAATCAAAGTTCCTGGTCCTCCACGTTGATATGTGTGAATAAGTTCTAAATAATAACATTAAATGGATATTTATAAATATAAGCGCAGAGAGATCGTGACGCCACTTGCAAATTCAAGTGTCAAGTGTATGACTACAGAAACCTGAAGGACGAAAACACGACGGGTCGGCGGCCGAGAACCTCTACACCTGCTACACCCACAAGGGTAAACAGAGAAACATAACATTTTATGCAAATATGTGTGCGTGTGTGTGTGTGTGTGTGTGTGTGTGTGTGTCTGTGTAATGCTACATGGCGTGATAGCTAACCGACGTGGCAACCATCGAGAATATTCTAGACACGCGTTCCAAATGTTTATCGTTTATTCTACCGTCATTCGGTCTGCGCAATTGACGGACAAGGGCGGACATTGACAGTTCCCTTTTCCCATTGACACAGTGTACGGAAAATTTACACAATTAGCGGTTTGCCTATTCTCATCGCATTGGAATGCCTGATCTTTATTTTATTCCCCCAACATTCAAATCAAAATCACCTGATGGGTGTTTGAATACTTTTGTATTCTCCAGAAACGGTAACCGGAATCTGTGCACTATGAAGAATAGGTCCAAGAGCTGATAGTTTGATATATGGACAGGAAGTAACTTTCTTATTCTTTGAGATATAGCCTTTTAAGTCAAAAGAGCAGAAGTAACAGTCATCACAATAACTTTTTACCTGCCTCCAGATAAGTCACTAGAGGATTTAGAAATTTCTGGTTGGTTAGAAATTTGAACTAGCAATATAAAAGATTTCTTACTACGTGTTGACCACTTCCTTACGCTCTCCACATAAACTCGGCCAACTTTATGAGGAGCCCATTACGCATAATATGCTTTTATAATAAAATCTGTTATAATCCTTTTGTACACTTTAAATCACAAACTCACCACGAACATAATAAAAGCTTTCTTGATTATTTGTACAACCCACGGGTAGACATTTTTAACAACACAGCAAAGTTACAGGGGCGTATTTACGAGGGGACGAATGGGACCGGTCGGACCCCCCCCAAATCAGAGGGCCGAAAAAAGTAGACAAATTTTGTTAATCTCTTAATGTTTCGTCTAATTTATTATTCTCTAGCTGTGTACACTAATATATTAGTAACTATTTCTTAAGTATACAAACAAGTTTATTATACAAAAATTGCTTACACGTTTGAAATATGAAATACAGGAAATCCGTACAGTTAATGTCTTCTACACTACGTGTATTACAAAATTTGCTTACACGTTTGAAATATGAAATACAGGAAATCCGTACAGTTAATGTCTTCTAATCCATACGGTCAAAATCTTCTAAACAATGTTTGAACAAACTAAATGTTATTACCGTTTACTTTAATGGACTCTATTTCAGGATGTTACCACATGCTTTTTAACCACTTTAAAGATAGTAATGTTGATTAGTCTTAACTTATTTTTTCTTTTGTATGAAGCCGAGTATATCGGACTCGCTCCAAGGCCAAATTCTAGATACGCAACTCCAAAATTCACTCTAGAATCTTCGATTAGAACATGAGAAAGCATAAATATAGCTACAGACTCGACCTTATACAATGTATCTGTTGTTAAAAATAGTTCAAATAGTGCTAATGTTGAGTGCCAGTGAATCACAAATTTACACGTGAAAGTGAATGGTATCATAACCAAAAAACTTTGGGTTACTATTAATATTAAAGGGCACCAAAAGGAGAATTAATGTAAGAACTGTTAACTGACAGTGTATTTGGTTTATATTATTACTTGATTGATTTATTATTACTGTACTTGTCAGATTGCTGATGTATTTTTAATATATAACAAAAAATGAATCTAATCCCTATACAAACTTGTCTAATACATTTTTGGAAAAACTCTATATACTATGAATATTTTAGTATGATGAGTGGATTCAGTGCTCAAAAATTAAAGAAAAGTTAAAATTGTGTAAACAAATTTTTTCATTGTTATTATGTTTTATATTACCACTAAAATCTGTATAACTACAACTGTTGAAATTCTGTATCCGATTATGCAAATGTAAATTACTACATGAGTACTCCGTCAGACTAAATAAAAATTAAATATTTTCAAGTGAAAAATTATTTTTGTGGTAATAATATTATTTATATATTGAATATACATACACATACTAAACATTTTATTTCTAAGTCGTTAAGCTCAAATAAGCTTGCAAGTGCCTGTTACGCACACGTAACATATAAGTTTTATAAGTTGATTATATTCGTTTGTTTTTAGTGCTATTCGTAAATAAGAATTCATATATTGGATCAAATACGTCACACTGGCGCTGTGCAAGATATTTCGCTGAGTTTTCTTTGAACTCTGATACCCCGTTGACATGACGGATGTGCGGTCATGTCGGATGTGAAGCATTAGTCACCCCGGTTTTACTTAGGCTGTCTACATCTAATGGTACTCGCGAGAGTGCTAAATTACTTCGTATTTATTGTGTTGAAGTCGCACACACGTGCTAACGTACAATACTGAGGCTGGGGGTTAATTTTTAGGGTTTGAGAGTGTTACTGCTCTATTTCGCCTGTAGTCTAATAATTTTATTAACTATAATGTAGATGCCTATATATTATAACTATAATGTATACTATGTATATAGCTATATGTATTATATAGCCTATACACTATTTACATCAAATTAATTTACATTATATTATAAACTTATATTATATACTTTACATTATTTTATTACCTACATTATATACATTATATGTACTATAACTATAATTTTACTTCCATGTACCATAAGGAAATGGAAGTATGGTGATGGAGAAAAAAATCGTGTTCGAGATAAGGACTGATTCTGATTGTACTACCCTCAAAATACGAAGAAAAGTCATTTTTCGGAATGTGTGTGTGTGTGTGTGTGTGTGTGTGTGTGTGTGTGTGTGTGTGTGTGTGTGTGTGTGTGTGTGTGTGTGTGTGTGTGTGTGTGTGTGTGTGTGTGTGTGTGTGTGTGTGTGTGTGTGTGTGTGTGTGTGGAATTTTTTCTATGGAAAACTATAACTGCCGCAAATTCAAACAGAAACAAATAATTTTTTGCATACCTGCCTGCGTTGTCGAAGAATCAAGGCCTGTTGATTTTGGTGAAGATCAGTTAAGGGGAAGGGGTAGTTTACCTGCAACGTTTTACAATTTAACAAGAGTAAAGTACTTGAAAATTGTGATTACCGCAATAAAAAGGCAGGCAGGACACACATACACACACACACACACACACACACAATTCGCATTATTTCTGGCCTCACTCATGTTTATGTTATTACGTTTGCACGCTTTTTAAATGGAAAGTGCCGAAACCCACACCAACACAACGCATGCAAGTCGAAAAGGTGTCCAGCGTGGACAGAGATTTGTTTCCTGTGGATCGCTCGCCAGTGTAACTACACGTGTTTACAGAGGAACGGTTCATAGACAGACTTTTCGTCTTTAGGGAATGAAACCTCTGCAAGATGCTCAGGGTCCATGAGAGACTTCGGAGCGCTCTTTCTTTTCCGCGTATTTGTTCTGTAAAATGTACCTGTAGATTCGCAGCTTTACTCTGAGCAATGCTCCGTAAGGAATGTTGAAAATTTTTGTCCACGGTGTACCCTCATACACACTAAAACCTACTCTGATGTTTTAATTACGGACATCATAATATTAAAACTTTGGAAACTTGAGCACTACTTAATGGAGATCAAATATTAACTTTTACAAGCCATTATTTTTTTGCATATTTTGAAGCAATAAATGTTTTAGTAAATTAATACAATCTGTGTACTTATTTCTATGATGATATAAGAATTACAAACTAATATGTGCGCATGTGTGTATGTACGAAAAATATATAAACGTTTTTCTCCTTTCGAAAATTGTTTGCCCCTCCTGGAAAATATTTTAACCTCCCTGGTGGCTCCCTGATGGCTATATTTACTAGCCTGTATGGAATATAGCGTTATGACATGAATCAGAATGGTGGGTGTTAAACAGAAGACACAAACGTATTAAGGAAGAAATGTTTTGCTGCAAATTTTGTAATTATACAGGTGGACAGAATCGTAGTTTAGGAAATCAGAAGATGAATGGAAAGATAGAAAGACTCGATTTTAAAAAAGAAAAATGACTAGTATAGTATTGATAGGAAAGACTCTGATAACACTATAGACATCATTCACCCTAGGCTGATAACTCGCAGCGAGCAATTTCATTGCAGGAATCAGATCACAGCTCCTTTTGGCCAGCTCTTCGTTCGACCTACAAACATTTATCTAAAAGTACAGTCCTTCCTCACGAAGGTTGAGGATAGTCTTCACCCACCTGACATGGGGGTACCATTTTAGCCGATACGTCATTCCTTCAGAACTCAAGCATCCACTTATTTGATGTTTTGTCACCATATTAGCTCTGCTTCTTGTTAAATATAAATCTTAGAACATGGAAGTCATGTATGGTTCTCCATACCGATTTTTTATATTTATTATTGAATATTAAAATTATTAATATAATTCAGTACACGCAGATAATTTCATGTAAGGTTTACGTTACTTATATGAAATGTTACGATTTTCTTTTTAATTTATAAGAAAAAGAGTAGAATAAAAGTATTAACTTTAGTTATCTTATGAAACAAACTGTAAGCTCTGAAAATATTAAGACAACGTGTACATTTATTAAACCACTGATGGTTGTATATAACATCGTAACACCATGATAGCTGAAGATATGTATTTGCTCATTAGTTGTTTTATATTTGATCGATCATTGTCTGGTCTATGAAAAGTTAGACTTTTGTTTTGTTATTCGGTGCAGTCAGAAATGTTCATGAAACTCCTGAATTAAACTAGACATTTCATTAGTAGCTCACTATTTGTAATCATTATGCTTGAAATTTCTATAGTCGGTATAATGTCTATAGGACTGCCTTGTCAAATAAACTCCAAACAAGTCGAGGGCTGAAACACAAGTCCTATAGGAAAACACGAGAAATACAAAGGAGGATGAAAGTATTTTAGTTGCCACTCAGTAACATTAACTACGTTATCCTCCAAAAAATAAATTTAAAAAATTTTGTTTTACGAAACACAAGTGCTAGACGACCCAGTGTGTACGTGAATCCCAACATAACATCCAAATATTAGTTGTCCGTAGCTAAACGGATTTCTACATGTGTGCGCATGGGTATGTATATTTATGTGAAAGTGTGATGCGTTAAAAAATAAATTATTACATGAATCATTATAAAAATAATTTATTTTCCTTTACAGGTAGAATATTGTATATAACCCAAGTCTCTTTCACAAACGTATAATTAATTTGTTTTTTAAAGTCTGTACCAACAAAGATCAAATATAAAAATTTTGTGAAAGATAAACAATGGAGTTTGTCAAACAGTACCAAAATTTGTCAATAGAGTTATATTGATTGTCTGTGAACAAATTAGCAATATTATCAACACTGAAAAGAAAGTCTTTCATCATCGTGTGTTTCTGCAGTGAAATATGGGTCCGAAGTTTCGAAACAATGGTCACGAGAAATATATATGAAAACTTAAGACTGCGCAACAGGCATCTACAAAGGAAAAGTGCAACACATTAAACGATCGTGGAATGGTGAATGGTGGTGCTGCTAACGCTGCCAATGATGATGATGATGGGACGATGACTTCCAGTTTTATTTTTTGCCTATCCTTGCATTAAGAATATTTTTGTTAAATAATCCCATTTTTATTTATTGAGTACTTCAGAAAAATATCGGCTTGGAGAACCATACATGACTTCCATGTTCTAAGATTTATATTTAAAATCATTTACTTGAATTCGGTTCGACAATTTATAAAAAACTATCCCCCACCCTCAAACTATTTTCACTATTTATAGATAGTTTTGTTATTAAGGGATAGTCGTATAATATAATGTTATTTTCGAGTCACTTTATCTATAAAAATTAGGTACCGTACTTTATTCTTATAAAGAAACCGAACTACGAAGATAATCAGCCCTCCTCCTCAACCAATCAACGCCCCACCATTAACGACATTTACATTTTCATAGAGTAGTAGTTTTATCATGTGTAATTACTAAGGTATTTTATCCTTCAAAATTAAATACTCGTACTTTACTTGATATCAGTATAATTTTTAAAAATCCCCCTTCCTCCTTCAACTACCCTCTCCATTTATAGATATCTCATTTACCATTTTACAGTGGATTAATATGACTTTATTTTCGGGGCACTTATTTATCAAAACTAACTACTTTACTCTTGTTAAAACGCAAAACAATGCAGATAAACTACCCCTACTCCTTAAGAGAACAACCCCATTTTTATATTTACACTTTCATTGAGTACTAGTTTCGTTATCTGTAATTACTAAGATATCTTTTCCTTCAAAATGAAGTAGTTTATTCGACATCAGAAAGTAATTATATTCCCTCCCCCTTCAACTACCCTTCCCATTTATAGATATTTCATCTACCTTTCTACAGTGGATTATTATGACCTTCTTTTCGGGATACTTTATATATCAAAATTAAGTTCTTTACTCTTGTTAAAACGTAAAACGTTGCAGGTAAACTATCCGTCCCGCTTAACCGATCTTCACCAAAATCAATAGACATTGACTCCTCTACAACTCGGGTGCATATTGCAAACGTTCGAAAAACATATATGCAAAACATTATTTGATTCTGTTTGAACTTGCGGCAGCATAGAAACAATTCTACATGTAGACACACAGACAGACATAGACAAATACACAGACATTTATTGTTTATTACATTTTATTAAAGATAAAATAATTTTACCAAAAGCTTCCAACTCGTATACGTTAGTTAACATTGTATAAAGATTGATAGACAATTCAAAACGATATTAAAATTATTTTTATGTGTATCTCAAAGAAAGTGTTGTTTAAGGAACACAGTCTTTCGTTCGCCCACGTTTGTGACACTGACAGGCCGACGTAGACGTTCTGAAGCTGCGTTGTGACAATCAAACGTTATTTAACGCCGACTTATCGGAATCAGTGGGCGTGCTGGATGAAGAGGTTAATTGTGAGACACAGTTCCGACAAATAGGTCAGACGATATGCAGCCGACCTCGTTACGTCTCAGCGAACACCGAATTCTGAACCCACTTCACAAACACCCAACTTAAGATACTCAGGCTGTGATTTGATCGGTGTTGAAGTATATTAATAATCCACGACCGCGCGCGAGGCAACATACGCTCACAGATGTACACATATATTTATCAATAGATAGTTCACATTTACTGTGTACCACTTAGGGGCAGATTTCCTATGCAAATTTAACAAAAACTGCCCAAATGTGTTTATAGGAACGGGCCAATTTTCTAATCCATAACAATTACAAAATCGGTAATACAGAGCAAGGACGTCTCAATGTGTCAAAAATAAGCAAACAATAACAAGTTTCAAAAAAAATTTCTTATCAACATCATTATTTGTCACTACACACAACACCTAAAGCATCAAGACTTAGAACGTTAATTTTAAGATTAACGTTATACACGTTATCTCGTGTACGGTGGTTGGCACTGCTTAAGAAAAATACAATACTCTTATGAAAAACGCAGTTTCGTTAACTCCCTTTACCCAGGCGACTGCTCTCATAAATGTTCAACCTTTGGAGTATTTCTCTAAAGAATTAACTCATTACTTCGAATATAAAAAAATGTTAGAAGTATTTAATACTTTTCTACATTTGTAACTAAACAAATTTTACAAAATCAGAGTCGAATAAACAACTAAAATAATTACGACAAACCACGTGGAATCGAGTTACAAAAAATCTACTATACGTTAACAAGATTTCTACAGAATTAATTTGTTCACATGAAAATGACATTCTTATATAAATTAAAACGAAATATAAAGAGAAAACAACCAAACAACTAATATGAAATTAGGATGGTGTAGTTCATCAACGGTTCGAATTATGCCTTTACCTTTGAATTAAGTCCCCGGATCAACACATTGCACAAAGTTTAAGACATTATTTTCTGATAAGTAGATAATCGAACAGCTATTTTAATATAAACTCACGTTTTTACCAAAATAAGTTGTTTCTTTGTTCACTTCTGTAAAACTGTAACTCTAAAAATGTATCAAAATACAAAGCATAAAAAAAACATTAAAAATATATTCTCTTTATGTTTTTGTGGGTATTCAAGACAACATTTATTTTTAAACAACATAAAGAAAATAATTATTTAAATTACGTATTTGCAAGTTATTCCTGGGATAGATTGGAGAGTTCCCAATGGATATCTCTTGAACTAATCGGAAGACGAAAATATGTTTAATCAGGTGTAATCCTGTCCAAAGGATAAACAAGTTGGTACAAAGAAAATCAAATGTTGCAGAAGTTAAAATATTTTTTATTTTCACACACACACACACACACACAACGCAACGCTTGTACATACATTGCATTCTAAACTACAAAATATTTGTAATAATTTATATCACAACATGATTGTAATGCTAATTTTGTGTTAATCGTAGAATACGATTCATACTTCTTGGAAGGCATCATTAACTGCGGCTTTATGTCGGTATAATTCGTTTTAATAATCTTTCCTGTCCATAGTGATGTAAACAGTGACACATTGCTCGCTTACATTTTTGATTTTTCATATAGAATTAAATTCCGGTTGCGAAAAACGCTAAACAAATGAATGCGCGAGCGTTTGTCACATCTAGTGAGACTCACTAGCAAACTTTCCTCTCTTCTTTACTCTGTGTCTTAATATACCATCAGCTTTAGCGAGTCATTCCTTGATGATTTTCTCCTTCACGACTTTTTCTTCTCGCCATAAAAGCAAAGGTCTTTTCTTCCTTTTGTCAGACGTATTCTATATTCAAATCACTATTCTGTATTCTGGATTCTGTATTTATTTACAGACAATAATAATAACGGCTTTTTTTGTATCACGCAAGTAGCCGGAAGTAGGTTTGGGGTATGCTAGGTAGGCTTCGGTATGCACGCCTGATGAAGGACAGCGGCTAATCTTTAGCCGCTCATTATTACCCGAGGACGTCGTTCCAGGTGCTGAATTTCACATGCCGAGTTCGTTTAGGAGCTAATGTATGCAGATACATTGTAGCGCCACCGGGATTCGAATAAATTGTGGGGATAAGTCGATAGACAAGACCTTCACCCACTGGACCATACTGCCCTTACATAACACAACTGTTGTTCGATCAAACGTAGACTAATTATGTTTATTACGGCGATGTGATTGTACAACTCATTAATGACGTCACATGCACTCGTTGAGTAGTAAACTTCGAGCGGTTTCGACTTCCAATAGAGAAAGATCGTGCAAACAAGTTTAGTGCTTCGTCGGTTATCTACCCTACCGGTATATCGTTATAAGTACAGCGCAACTCTCCTTCAATTAGTCAGTTAGCGAGATTGGAGTGCGTTATTAGTGGAGTGCTGTCAGCAGCGGCGTATTAAGTAGAGTGCAAGTAATGTATAGCTTGAAACCGTTAACGCCGGCAATCAAACCAACTGTTATCAGTCGTAATTAATTTTGTTTCTCTACCAATATAGTTATGTTGTTGACATACTTTGCACATTAATCAACTGCAACACCGACAGCAGAATGACGACGACACGACGGGCCGGCTTCATTGAAGAAGATAAGCTGCGGTCGATGAATGTTAATTGCGGCAACGCCGAAGCCCCGTGGACTAAACCACGATAACGTCGTTTTATTTGCGGTACAATCCGATTGGTCCACACAGACAGAGTCGGAACAGTGCCACAATTTTAAGAACATATTATTACATCTAAGACTTCCGACTGTCATCCTTTTGGCTAAGGCAATATTAGACAACCTGAGTCTAAGAGGTAGCGTGGAGACCTTAATTACATAAATTATTATGTAAACATCAAAATTCAGAAATTTACATCCTAAAGCAACAGAAGCGTTTGTTAAAAAAAGCTTTAATTAAACATCAACGGATTACGGATTACAAAATTTACCTAATAGTGTCTGTGACTGTGGTTGAGGATGAAATGTCATTTTCAAAGTTATAAATATAAAAACAAGTCGTACATGTTTGGTATTAAGTACAACACAAAAAAGGCTATCAAATCTAGCCTTAAATATTGAAAAAGCCATCATAGTGTAAACGGTGCTGTAAAATATTTGAGATAAAAAAAATCATGGGTTGTTTGAGATGATACCTTTTTTAATAGACAAATATTATTTTCGATATATTAATTGATATGTGAAGTTATGAGGCGGTAGTATTAAATAAAAGTGTTTGGTTTATAATAAGAGTAGTTCTCTGTTTAGCTTAACTTAATCACTTGAATCTCCCGTAACCACCAAACGTATAACCAATGGTTAGGCGGCAGACGGGAATCTGCACTTTGGCTGCAGGTAAGCTAGAGATATCATTGCTTATTAGGGTGCTGATATACAGTCCATAGGTTCCAGGCTAATGAAATGTTTACACGTTTGTAAATTAGTGAACACTAAGACGTTTATTTAAACCAAAATCCAAACCGCTAGCCTTATGTTAGTCATTACTGGGCCTATATATTATAAGGAGAGCTTTTTTAAAGATTATTGTATTTCATTCCTTAAGATCTTTTGTATTTTAATGATTATTTATTCGTTTTGTAAAATGAGTACTGCAGCTCGGTAACTGGAGATTACAGGCTGTATTGTTTTCAAATCTCGCTTTTCCTGACAATATCGTTCTGATCGCTAGCTCAGAATAGAATCTGAGGCATCTAAACATGTGGGAAGAGGCTTTGTGTAAAATAACATGATCATTAGATCCACAACAAAACAAAGAAAATGGTAATAATCGGATAAGCGAGACAACATAATTAGTTGTTTACTCTTGTGAGATCGAACAGATATATTCTTTCCAACTATTTAGTGCGGATTACAGGATTCAAATAGAATTAGAGTCCTGCATTTCGGCAGCCAGCAGACTGTATGGAGCCGTAAAACATACAGTTTTGGAAAAGGGGAATCTGGAAGATGATAAAACTGGCGGTCTAAAAAATTTTATATATCCCAACCATGATCTATGACTATAAGTCATGGCCCTTCAGTACAAGACACAAAAGTAAAAATCGAGCAACAGAGACGAGATTTCTTAGAAGTTGTGAACACAAAACAAGATGAGACAGAATACGAAACCTCACTATCCGCAGAAACCTCGGGATGATCCCTCTAATTGATATCATAGAAACTCACTGCTGAAATGGCTAGGCACGTCTGCAGACTGGAAGACCGAAGATACCTTAGAAGAGCGTGGAAATCAAATTGGGAAGTACGAGAAGAAGACACAGATTAAAGTGAGAAGTCAGTATTAAAGAAAGTGTAGAAAGGAGGGAAGCAGTGTAGGCTTGGTTTAGAGAACTGGCCTTGGATAAGACGAGATGCTGTGGCATCTGCAAAAATTGAGACCTAATGGGCAGAAGAGGAGGATTATGTAAGTAAGGGTATTGGATGGACAGCTGTAGGATATAACACTGAAGAATTATTGTAATCCGAGTTTGATTGTTTTACACACGTGTTGATAAAAATTGTATCGCTAAAATTCCTCTGACGTTTAATGGTTTCTTCCATTCTTCTAACATCACAATACGTGATATTCATTTAATAATACAACGTACACCATATGACGCTCAACGATCATGATACAATTTTTTCTCTGGATTATTTTATCTCAGCACTGAATTACACCATGCCTCTGCCACCATGAACGTACAAGATTCCGTGTACAAAGTGAATTTACATACATCTTATGCATCTGCGTAAGTACAGTCCGTCCGTCCGTCCGCGCGCGCGCGCGCGTCTGTGTGTGTTGTAGGTAGGTACGGTGTATCAGCGATACGTACTCCAGTCGTCTCTCTCTTCAAGTGCGTAACTCATTATCGGTATTGGTTTCTGTTTTCAAGAATTGAAAACCTATATATAAACCTATTGTGTACATCCAGTTTCACGAACGAATGATAACAGCAACAGCGAGTGCCATCGTACGAACATCCACCAATACAAAGCTATCGAGCACACGAGTAGAATATGCATTTTTATTCAAATATAACGATTTCCCGTCCGATGCATATCGTATGCATGAAAAAATCGAGCCCAAATTTATTAGAAACAAATCGAACGCTATTGTCGCTGGATAAAAAGCACCAATTTTATGAATTGCCGACAAAAACGAACAAAGCAAGCGAACAAAATTCAGGTCATATTCAGTTTGTGATCGGTACTAATGCTCTCCCGCTGACACACATTTAACTGGGTTTTTATTTTATTCCCCGCTGCTTGGCTATTGGGAACGTATTGTGCATACATTTTGCATTTAAATACTTTTAGAATCGTACGTTCACAAACACGCGCGCGCGCGATCTTGCACACTACTCTGTACTGAACCGACAGTTTTCGGAACGACGTAATAAACACTGGATAATCACGATAAAAGCTTAAGTGTTTACAAAACCATTCCACAATTCAACAGCATACGTAAACAACATATACCAAAAACACTTTACGAAAACAACATAACACATAAGTTTTTAAAATTATGTTTTTACACATATCCACGAAATGCAATGAAACAGTAAACAAATTATAAGTAGGCCTATATTATAAACATTAATGTAATATCACGATTACACTATTAATTACATTAATATTTATTGTTATGATAATCATTATTTATGTTATTAACACAATCACATCATTAATTGTTATATTAATGTTATTAAACGTAATAATGGCGAGAAGAATACAAATTTGTCTTCTCTTCAGCAACGCCAGTTTCAATGTAATCATCATTCACCAACTTTGCCACACTGCTAGATACTTCGTTCTTGACGAGGCCTTTAGGTGTCTCCACCATCTTCAGGTCTTAAACGACCCTGAAAAACAAAACATTCTGATAAGCCAAAAAATTCAGAAGACTTTGACAACAAAATATAATTGTGCTCTAAACTTAAAATAATCTTCTTCATTTAATTGTACTATTATATTTCAATAAACTTTACTCTTTGAATTAGAAAATAAATAATTCTTATATAATTTGCCATTATCGCTACACTGCTACACATCGTAAAGAATATTTTGTGTGTGTGTGTGTGTGTGTGTGTGTGTGTGTGTGTGTGTGTGTGTGTGTGTGTGTGTGTGTGTGTGTGTGTGTGTGTGTGTGTGTGTGTGTGTGTGTGTGTGTGTGTGTGTGCTTGACACACATTATTTCTTGAAGCTATCGTAACATGAAAACAAACGAAGGCAAAAAATTGACAGAGGAGGAAATACCGTTCGAATGGCGATTCAGCTTTCAACAACTGTTTTCGTAGATAAAAGACATCACTCATTTATGGTGACTATAAATTTTGTGATTCACATATTCCCGTCATTACAAACATTTATCAACTTATTCTGTTCGATTAATATGCTTTGTTATGAGCGTATGGTAAAAAGACCGGGACATGAATAAAAAAACAATCACATTTTAGTAAAATTTGCATTTGTTTATCAACATTGTCTCCAACATTATCTAAATAGCTCGACGCCCTTTTTCCAGCGATGTTCTATAGCAGTTACGACATACTGATAAGCCGATTTATCAGAATTCCCAAAATAGTCATTTACAGCAATACTGACTTGATTTTTTCCCCAAATCTTACTCCACCGAGCTATTTTTTTAATTTTAGGAAAACAATGTACTTTGGGCTAAATCTGGCAAATCGAGCGTTTAATTATTTGATTTTAGTCTACGATTGATCTTTTTTGTAAAGTGCAGCCATTTTTAATTGATTTCATTGTTTGAGTTCTGTAATAAGTTTGCATACTACTTGCCACTAGTTGTTTTCAGGGTAACCAATGAAGAGTATTCCACGCGCGTTTCAAAACGGTTGTCATAAGCTTACAAGCAAGTAGAATTGTCTTTGTCTTATTTGGGCTGATTCGCCTTTTGTGGTTCATTGTTTTGAAATCGGTATGTCTCAAATAGTAGTGGTGTGGTTATGACTTATCAGCGGTTATGAATCTATGAGTCGGCGCTGAAATTTGGTTGGAGTGTGGTTACGGAATGCCAAACAATCGGTTCACTCATCGATTCGACGTCGCTTTTTGTTAGGAATTAGCAAATGCGGTACCTATGTAGCGCACACCTATTACGCACGCGTTATGTTGATATGCTAGAAGTCTCTAATATCTCACTGTCTTTCGCTCTACGGTCTGCCAAATTATTCCTGTCAATTGTTCCTGGCGTAGTCATTTCACGGGGCGTTCACTGCTTCATTTCATAGTATCGGACAAAATTCAGCAATCCAGCGCTTAACACAGCAACTAACTCAAAGAAAACTTATAGTATTTACTAAAATAATTAATAAAATATTCGAGTCTAAATTCTTTTCGGCACATTATGTAAAAGAGCAGGTAAAAGAAAACATTGTAGTCATAATAGTAATGGAAGGTAGATCTGCAATGTCACGGAGGTTAGAAGTAAGTTCCAGTAAATGGGGACTTTTACTGTTCCATGCGAACAGTCAGATCGGGATGGAGAGTTCTGGAAATAACAAACAAATAACTAAAACTAATGGTACCACTTTACATGTGTAAAGTCTCAGAGGATGTTGATGCAAAGCAATTTACAGCGGGCTAAAAACTGTGAGTATATTCCTTTTATTTTACATTTTAGTTGTCAAGAAAACATCAGAGTTAAAATCTGCACATCAACAATGGGGATTCGCTAACCCGTGCACAAAACTACTCAGTATACCAACTCGTATCCTAGTATACATTTTGGTAATGAAGTTAAACAATTGTTTTTCACTGTACGATACAGAGTTTAAAAGTAACAGGGCTTTGGTTTTTATCACAAGCCTGTACGTACCGGGTTGGGGCACAGATCACTCTGCACACTCCACTTGGACGTAAATATTTAAGTGAACTGTATTTAATTAATTCAACGTTTTGTATGCAATTTATGGCTTTGATAGTTCGTAGTGTAGACTTTAAGAACAAAAGACAGTACTGTACGTTGGTTTGCAAACTCACACTCAGAGACGAAAAAAACCGGTGGACTCTGACGGAATATAAACGACAATTGTTTTTTACTTAGGAGACCGTAATAATTGACCTGACGACGATAACGAACACGGCACAACGACGAAAAGCGGACACAACGCGCTCGTAGAGGACTGACTTACGTTGTACGCATACCGACAGAGGCGGATGCACGCAGACCTCTTGACGACATAATGACATACTGACAGATGCGTTGAAAATACTGTCGGACGCACTGCGCATGCACGAAATAACGCACTGAGGTTCTAGACGTAATGAACTACTTAAAACAATTTATCAGCTTTTTTCTTTTTGTTATAAAATTTCACATTTATGCATGCTACCCTATGTCGTACACAAAGAGTCATTTTTTTCTTGATCCTTGTCAGAGTTTTCGTCACTGTGGAATAACTCGATTTAACTCCAACTATTTCCCGTATATTGTTCACACAGATAATTCCCCTTCCTATTTCTTAGTCTTTGCATCAAGTACCTACTTTCGACTTCTCTCTACCGTAACCTCTGGTTGGTAATTCTCGTAACGTACTCATTCCCATTGTAGATAATAAACCCGTTCACTATATTTGACATTGTCTAGCTCTAACAACGAGCCGTAGCGATCTTCTTATTGTGTAAAAATTATTTCCAATATTTAAGCTTTCATATTTCTAATGACTATATAGAAATAAAGTTTGTAAAATTTCACTAATTCTGTAAGTGATTTCAACTAAATAAACTAATTTCACTAAGTTGTAAATCATACCTTCACGAGAATCACATTAGAAATACTGAAGTAATGACGTCGACTTTTCTGTGTTGGTTACATAACTGAATCACGTGAAAAAGACAGCTTAGCAGAATTTAGAAGGCAAAAATGTAGATACATCTGATTGTCAAGGAATGTGTAAGAGATGACAGCCTTCGTAATTTTGACACCAGAAAGGTCCGGAATATTGTGAGCAGTGATCCTAATGCCTAAAATCGGAAAAAATTGTTAGGAAATGCATGATAGAAAGCAGACTGCCCACAAAGATTTTTACATTCAAATTCAAAGGAAAGAGACAATCTGGATTATCATGAAAAAGGTGACCAAATCTTGCGAACCAGAACAGGTGAATACAGTTATTGCAAAAAAGAAGAAGAGAAAGACCATTTGGAGGTATGTAATTTGGCATGATTGAAGGCTAATCAGTGAATTTAATATTACACTAAACCCTCCATCTATTCTGACACGCGCACGCGCAAGCACACACACCAATGAAGAATATGTGCATGCGTGATGATTTTGATTCAATATTTCCTCTCAGTTCGGGCAAATTGTTTTTCATACCAGCTTACAACATTTCAAATGTAGGTGAAACATAATGTATTAAGGTGTGTTTGCCTTTGAGAGTACAGATTGTTTGCCTCTGCACACATCGTGTAAACAGAGAGATTGTATAACACGTTAGCACGCTGCCATAAATCCAAATTAACGACAATCTCCTTTGATAAATTACCGTTTTCGCAGACTGTCTCTACAATTAGTTACCTTCCGTTTATCGAAAAGCTATTCCTCTTCATCATAAATTCCCGCCGGTACGCCGGCTTGCCTTGTAGCACCACGCACACGCGCCCGCGTGCGCCAGACATGCACTCACGCACGTGCAGACTGAATCTTATTATTTCACCCTTTCTCTGCCGAGGAGTCGCTACTAACGTAGTCACGAGATAACTTCGCCCCCTTTGTATTCGTTATGCGGTGTGTACAAACCGAAATGCGGTAACTCAGTCGTTGTTAAGAAATTTTACCATATTTAAACCTCAGCATTGTGACTGTACTCAGACGTTTCTGAAATACCTTGTACTTTGAAAACCTCTTCATCACGAGTAGACTATAATTTTATTAAAAACACTGTTTCAATGAAAACACTGTATAACTGAATATTCGTTAGTAAGCTGATTAAATTTATAATCAGCCTATTAAATTAGTAGTAGGCCTACTAATTCCTGAATGAATTACATCATGTTATCAGAATTTAAAAAATTGAGATAATGATGATTATACTAATACTTTTTTCTTCGTAAATGGTACAAATTCGAATACCCTACGCACCTGCATATAATATTGAATGACTGCCGTTGACTGCTGTTTGGAAAGAAGCGTCATTCGACGGACTTTTTTACAACGACAATATTTCTTACGAATTAAAAATGAGTTTATTACGCATTAAAATGATGGAACCAACTAGATCAGCAGTCGGGAATCCTGCCCCCGCGAACCAATTTGTAATTTTATTTTATTTTGAACGACGGAACGCACCCGCATTGTACCTGCTTCGAAGTACTTTATTATAAAATAGTACAAGCCGTTTCAAGTTTTACTTTTAACATTTAAAATATTTATAAGGACGTGTCGCACATTTGCGGCCGATCGCTGGTGCGTGATCGAAAATGGGAACCGGTGAGTTTCCATAGAAACTACTTCTTTGTTGTCAATAACGTAGTACACATATAAAACTTCGCTTATGAATGCGACTACATTTAACTTATAATCTGTACATTGGTAAATGAAGAATGAATTCATTGATTGGTGAATGAACATAAATATATATATTTTTTAGATTTATTGAAGCATTTTCAATGCCCCTCTCTGTACACTGCATTTGTGCAATGCCTGTAATTTTTTTCTAATACAATAATTACTGTAAGTTAGTTTTTTGAATAAAAGAAACTGAAACCTTCATTTATGTTTTAAATGTGATTTTTTAAATTTCTACATTTCTGTGCGCTTTAAACAAATAAATAGTGTTATTGTGGTAAGTTCTTCAATTTATTTTTATTAATGTGTTCCTGTTTAAACATTTTTTCGTTTAAAGTTTTATTAGTTTTAAAGTGTGTGTGCATGATGACATATTGTTGATGGCCTACTCCTAATGTGAAAAATGTTCACAACTTTATATGAAAAATACTGCAAAGATTTTTTAGATTCGGTGTTCCACATTGCTGGTTTTTTGTAATTTTCCACGACAGTTCATGTTTTTTACGTCCAGCTATTGACCATTGATGTCCAACGTCCAGCTCTACACCTTTCCATTGGCGCGGTAGGTGGGGGGGGGTGCTCCCATCAAACTGGTCCTCAGTTATATATGCGCCCCCATAAATTCAAAGGTTGCCTATGACTGAACTAGGTGGTACGATAAATGATGCTGACTCTATGTTCTTTTGCTGATTAATTAATTTGTTAAGCCTTAAGATCAACTGGTCGGAACGCTGTCTAGTGGGATACTGACCTAATTTTTGGAGGATGTAAATATTGTTTTTGACATACTACAGCTTGGTAGTGGCGTACCCGGCATTTTTGTTGATCGGAACGTCTGCTGGTCACAGACCACAGATGTACGCTTTTATTTTGCTTACATATACGACGCGGTTACTATGTATTTTTATTCTGTTTATCTTCCCGAACAGATTGTTTTACCCACTTTTTTAAACGGTTGTTATCAATCAAAAAATCCCGCAAATTGACACAAAGGGCAGTTCCGATCAGTTGGTAGTTTTTCTATGGAAGCCATAAAAGTCGATTTACACTCATAATTGTCATATTACGGAATAACATTTAATTAAAAACAGACGAAAATTATATTTCATGGAAACTTTAAACATGACATCAATAGTATGTCGCTATACTATGAACGCTCAAGGTACACGCTGAGTTACATTAATCTTCTACAATTAATAGAATTAAAGATTTGCTTAATTGTAACCGCGCTCGCACACACGCGCACACACACACACACACACGCACGCACACAGAACCAGTTTCATGAACTATAGCCTCGTTTGAGTATTTCGTGGCCCAGAGAATGGCAGTTTTTCTGATCACAAGCTTTGAACAATCTCAAGTGCTATCTTCTGTTTTTCTAATCCAATTCAGAAGCCTGGATAGTCGTCCGGAAACGAAGCAGGAGAAAAGAGTCCAAACGGTTTCAATGCTTTCCTGGAAAGACAGTTTGAGCAATAGTGAAGTGTTCAAGTAGATGCACGAAAAATTCTTATCAGAAGAAAACATCGGTTGCACAGGATAGCTGATTAGGTACCAGTTACTCGTAAGAACTTTCAAATCCACGGTGTTACGTGCAAATAACGATGGACGGATGGGTTTCGTGGAATACAGATATTTTAAACAGAGTACGATTTGACGGTTTCAAACTGTGGTCACTCTCTAGACTCCCCCACAGAACCTGCATGAAGAAAAATGTGAATTCAAATAAGTGGTTATCACGGTAGTCTTTGTGTGGCCTCTGCAAACTTTGCCAAACATAAAACAGTGATACCAGCGTTCAGGGTGTGTTTATGATGATTACAGTTATTTAAGACAATTAAAATAACTACTACTGAAATTCAAAAAATCCGTCTATTTGTGTGTGTGTGTGTGTGTGTTTTTCTCTCTCTGTCATTACGCGCACGTGAGTGAGGACTTACTTTGATTCAAGATAAGTTATTCACAAATCCTCTTTGTGCCTAAGCCGATCCTTTGTAGTTTAGAGAGCCTATGAACACTGGTCCATGTACGGTGAAATGGAAGGTCGAATAAGCGGTTAAAAGATAATGTAATAGAAGAACTTAAAGATATGGAAGAGAGGAATTGGAGAAGAAATTGGGTAAACCTTCACTCAGTTAGATTGAATGCCTAAACACGTACATAATTCTAAATGGTGATGTTTTCCGTACAATGTAATTTAAGACTAATAACCAATTTAATTTGTACTTAAATTCTTAAAGATGCTTTTCTACACTTTTCAACCATCGGCAAAGTGTGCCTTGTTCTAATGTTATATTTTCTTTCTTTGTTGATAGTGGTAAATTATGTGTGTTTTATCAAGGTTCCAATTACACCAAAGTCGTTTCTCCTTTTGAACATTTAATTACACTAACGCGAATTGTTTAGTTTTCTTGACCCTTCGAAGCAACCGTCCCGCTCCTATTGTTTGCTCTTCGATTCACGAATATCGATACAGAGTGGAATCTCAGGTGTACCAAGGTGAGTCGACGACAATCCTCAATATTGTAACGAGCGAGAACCATATCGAACAGCCTAGAACGTCCCCCCCCCCCAGGTCAAGCAGGTGTAGACTCAGTCAAGGCCGCGCTCAAGTACATTCCAGAGACCTCTGGGGAACACTTGAATTACGCATTAAGTGGTATGCAATTGAGGGTGGAAAATTTCTAGAAGACATGCGCTACTTATAAAAAGCCATAGCAGCCGGCTTGTCAGTTAGTTGACAGTGAGCGATTTCCTTGCGCGGATCGAGTGTCTGTAGAAGTATTGTAGCGAAGTGTTGTTGTGTTACAATTAGTTCGGAATTCTTTATACTTGACATTATTATTCCGTGTGGAAAAGTTTAACTGGAATTATTGTATGAATTGATTACGAATTGTTATTAATTAAAGCTGTTATTAGTGACTTCATTGGTGTCTGTATTTAGTTTTCCACTGTGCCATACGATGACCAGTGAGCCCGTCGTAACAGCATTCTACATAGTGGTACATGAGTGCGTAAAACTAGAAGTTATCCTTAGTTGTGACAGTGAAATTGTCAATGTTGACGTATTAATACAAAATTTATTATCTTCTTCAGATCATGTAGGCTGTACGAGAGGTAGACACAATTGATGGGCCTGCACATAGAACGATTGTTTCTTGTATGAACGTATGTGTGTACATGATACATAAAGAATAATAAGAGCAATAAGAGCTATTACACACGTTATCTCATATCAAAAGATACGATATTACAAACAACGGCTTGGTGAATAACCAACTTAAGTTTAATCGTATAGGCGGGGACCGTCAGGAGAAGATCAACGAGTAAAGAAACACGCCTGACTTTCTACAAGGTGATGGCTCTCCCCATACTACTCTGTGTGTCTGAGAATAAGACGTTAACATAATCTTAGGCCAGTTGTATCAAGCGGCCTCTAAGTGAGACTTCTCAGTCACGTGGCTGGGCTCTTTAAGATCAAAAAAAAAAAATTGTAGATATACATTAGCAACTGAATATTATGAGAATATTCGATAGTACTGCTCAGTATCCTATGGAACGTAGTACCTAATGGATGACTGCCGGATCCACAAACAACTATGTAATTATATGCCGGAAGAACTGACGGAGAGGTGTCGGACGTCCGAAGATGCGCTGGAGTGACCAACGCTAGTCTCTCAGTTTGGATCGGAACAAACCATTTTTGGTTTCATTCCTGCAGGAGATGATTAATAACATATGATTATAACCTTTCATACATATTAATACTTATTGCGTATGCATCAAAAATTCTGTAATACACGTATACGGATCCTGATGATGGCATTGGATTTCGTCGAAACGTCTACACAAACTTTTTTTAATTGTGAGTAATCAACGACTCAACCTTAAAAATCCATTAGATAAGAGAATTTATTAAACAAATGCATATAGTCAAGTGACTAATGGCCTGCCTTGTATTCAAAATTTTCGAATCATTCCGATGTCGGTCTTCTTGGTGCACCTCCACAGCTGAATGACGGAGGTCCACGAAGACCTCGGAAACTGTTTACCTAACATTAGTATGTTATCAGTGCCAACATTCTATATGTAATTATATGTAAACTTTACTTTTTATATGTAATTCACTACTTCTAAGTGACAGGTCTAATTATGTTGATAACAGATATTTCAGGAATATAGCAACAATAACAATAGTAACATTTATTACTGATAATGACAATAAAGCGATATCACAACAGACTGTGAATGTAAATTTATGTAAATGTAAAATCACACTTGTGGTAATTAATATTGTTATTGTTTTGCTCTTAAATACAAAATTTATCGATCTCTCACATGTATGTGTGTAATTGAATCTTATTTATGACTCTGATGATCTATGCTCACGTGTTGGAACACAGTTTATATGCTGAATTTTATATAAATTCATGTGCAATAGATAATAAGTATTTACTTGTTTTAATTGATTCTTTTCATGCTGTGTGTGAGGCAACCATTTAACATTATGTATAACTATTCTGATTCTCATCGACACATACGTGTTATCATTTAATAGATTACCGTTATCAATTCATTTAATTTACTTGAACACATGAAACTCTTAAAATCTATTTGTATGCCTTCAAACTTTAGGTTAATATTTGGGTTGCATTGGTAATAATGAACGCATATTATGATCAACTAAAATACTAGTTTAATTTATCACTCATAACATATTATAATAGTACATAGGTTACGTCGCTGTACCTGAAATACATACATATTTTATAATAACAACTACGTGTCTCAATATATGCCGAAAAACAAAGAAAACATACATACATATATAAATCAAATAATATTACAATTCAATATTCTACTTATTTAATGCGTTCATTAAATCCCAAATAAGCTTTGTTAATACATTCATAATTACTTTATTCAGATTTATTCATAACTTTCTTAATAATTTTCTCAGGTGTGAATTCTTTGAAAGAAACCAGGTCAGTAGAAGTTACTAATTAGAAATAATTATAATAATGGTTACTTGGTTATTGAATATCCATTAGTTGTTGTTGAAGTCGAGTTCCAGAGATGAAGATGGCTCGTAGACACATTCCGTCGGATGCTGCTTTATCACAACCACTTAACACTTATTCTTCCGATCACTCGCGTAGGCGTTTGTATATGTGAATAATTGAAGTTCAGTGTTCATTCAAATGTTTCATCTTACTGTGTATGCTGTGAGTACGTTTTAATGTTAATATGCAAGTCTAGTCCCATTTGTCGCTGCTTCATTAAACATTCGTATAATTTATTAATTTGTTTAATATTTCGTGTTCATTATGTTGTTGATAATGTGTCGTACCCAATATTAAGTTCAAATAATTTGTATATCGTTAAGTGATGCTGTCTGTTGGTGTAACGGTCTGATTGTTCACTTGGTGTAATTTTTACTAAGTCCGTTACTTCGCACACCGGTAAAGTATCACTACCGCGATATGAATGTATTATTAAGTCTTTTAAGTTACTTGTTACCGATCTAACTTCCGAACTCGAGTTAGCATTCCGCCGTTTAATGTACTCTTCTGAACTTTGAATAATTACTAACTCCGAATGATTTGAGTAAACAATTGAAAGTTTATGATATACCATCTCTCGCACTTGAAGTTAAACTACTTGATATTTTGAATGTAAACTGTCTGAAAATTCTGACTGTAAAACTTTAGTATAACTGTTTCAAAAATTGAGTGTAGACTGTCCCTCCGTCTTCCTGGACTGATAGTTTTATTAATTCGTCCCTACTCAAAATTTTGTCTCTGGCGCGCTTCACGCCTACTTCATTTCGAGATTGGTCAGTTTTTGATTTTCTTGGAAAATACTGTCCCACTATGTCAAAATTCTACGTCATAGTTCTCCCGATAGGTTCTTCGTTTCAGTTGCTATGGAAACACTCCTCACCACAAGTTTCTCGCTGGCTGAGGGCTTCTGATAGGTCCTTAGGTCTCCCCGATTTCTGCCCTGACGATCGTTGACCCGCTTCGAAGAAACTACGGCTATTAAACACTTGTCTATCAGCCTATTGTCTGAGTAAACTCTGCGTTTCTATAGATTTCCATTATCTGTACTTACAGTCTCCCTGGCGTATTGTTCTATGCTCTAACCCCTTTTTTCTGGCTATTCCTAATTTCGAACATCTGCTGGTCGTTGAAGTCACCCCAACTTTCCCTTCGTAAATTCTTGTCTGTCAATTAGACGATGACTCCAGCTGCGTAACATGACTTTAGTCTTTGTCAAGCCTATCTTACAGTATTGTTTCTTAAGGTTCAGTGTATTCGTTCCATTATAGTATGTAGTTTCACTCGTTTTTGTCGCTTATCGTCTACTGACGTAACATGGTCAACACCTGCTACAATTCTCGGTACGGGTGTGAATGTCCTTACTTACTTTGTTACAGCTGCGGAGAGCAATAATTCTGGACGAAACTTTCCCTGTCATCATACGCCACTATTTCTATAGTTGGATGAACTTAATGTGTTTCTATTGTCATGTCAGCGACGCCTCACTGACAGCTTCTCATTACTCCTTATTTATTGCTCCAACTATAAGTCGTTGGCACTGCCTCGTGTGAACGTACTCTGCCGAGGTGAAAATTTTAAAATTTTCTGCTCGTTACAGTGTCCTCAATTTCGATTTGACGATGTGACTTCAGGGAACAACTCAAATCTAAATTCTGCGCCCTGTACGTCGCCTCGCCGTGTCCATCTTCTTCAGGGGAAGGTATACACAATAACCTACTTTCAAAAGCTTATATTACCAGTGGTACACCCCCTTTTGGTTTTAATCGGCGGTTCTCTGAATTTATTGCTAGCTATTTGTGATAGCTGAACGCATTTCACATTGTCGAATTTACATATAAATACCTTATCTTTATAATTATAAGACAAATCATAAATTCCATAAGCAATTAAATAATTTCATCAATTGAATAAAATTTTACCTTCTAAAATATCATACTCACAAGATATTATCAAACAGTTAAGCGGTTCAATGTAACCTTTACATGATATCAAAGAAAATCTCCTATACATATACACCTTTGTGCATTACTAATGATCTTACCAATAAAATCTTTTAAACTGTTATTTTAAAATTAGATTGTTAATTGACACAATCGCTACGTTAATTGTGATTATCTTAATAATTTACATACACGTATTACATTTAGTTTTAATGATTTACCTACTTCATGATAGCATCATTTACAATCCTAGCCTACTAATTACATACACTCACATTAATAAAGTTCATTCACTATCTAGTTCTTTGAATATTATCACTTATTTGATTTTAAGTGTCCATTTTTTTCACTTTGTCCTAGTAACTTATTACCATATAAATCAAATAATAGAAATTAAATGTCCTTTGCATTCACTGCAATATTTTATAAAACGTCACACTAAATGTTAATTTATCTTATTATCTAACATTTAATTAGTGCTTAATTAACTAAATACATTTTTATGTTACGTCTGACAATTAGAATACATAACTTTCATGGTGAAGCCAGCTTGAATGATATCAGCGCGTCAATCCCCCTAACGCAGATGATTCATCAGCATCAGCTAACTTCTTATGACATCTTCTTCAATTTCTTTCTCTTCCTTCCTCTTCAGTTTTCTGATTCATAGTATTTTTTCAATTGCCTGGCATTAAATTTTCCACGGAGTTTCTTGTCATCATCGCAATCGACGAGTAGATAAGTAGCTTCTCCGAGAATTTGATGCACTTTATATGGTCCGCAGTACAATTCGCAAAATTTCTCAATTCTTTTCTGGACCGCGTCCGATTGATGATATGTTCTGATTAACACCTTCTCACCAATGTTGAATCTTGTAATGGTCTTAGTCTCATTACATAACTTCGCTTGTTTTTCTCTCTTCTCCTTCATTTTGATGAATATTTGGTTATGGTCCACTCCTTTAACTAGGAGTACGTCCTCGTTTATGTATTTTTCCCACGCTCTGGGAGGTTTTTCCCAAGTTGAGCCTCTTACGGTGTTACTTCTATCGTCTCGTGGTACGTTTCCTTAATACAGCTCTCAACGATTGATACGTAACGCGACCACTTTGTATGTTGATCACCGACGAAGATCCTAAATAAGTTCCCAAGCTGTCTGTTGATTCTTTCAGCCAGATTCGCACAAGGGTTCCTTATTGCGGTTAATCTTGGTTGGATATTTAGTTCCGTTAATCCATCTAACCATTTTTTAGATGAAAATTGCGTTCCGTTATCTGTAATAATTACTCTAGGAGATCCCAGTTCTTTACAATACTGGTGTATTCTTCTCAGTGTAGCGGCGGTCGTTGCCCTTCGAAGTGTGAAAAGTCGTACGTATTTGGTAAAGTTGTCAACCATAACAAACAGATATCTTACCCCGGCGGACGAAACAGGTAATGGTCCGTAATAATCGGCGCTCACTAGGTCACCCTTGCGTAACGGTATTATGGCTTTTGTTCCACCGAACAAGTTTCTGTTGCCTGAATCTTTCTTTCGCTGACAAGTGTCGCAAGCCCGTACGTAATTTTTCACCCTCTTTAGCATACCGTCTATGGTAAAGTACTCCTGCAATAATTTGATACATCTCTTCGCACCGGGATGACCATACATACGGTGTATTTCAGCAATTATTTCACCAGACACACTGTTCGGTACGTATAGTTTCCACTCCCTTTTACGTAATCTGTACAATTTCTCATCGACGAATCTATAAAATTTATTTAATTCCTTATCTATACAATTTTCCCTAATCTTATCAATAATATTCTTAAGCTTATTATCTTGAGTTTGATACTTTCCAATGTCCGTTAGGATCTTGCTTACCTTCTTATCCATTTTGATTGTCAGGTGGTTAATTAAGTATTCGGAAATATTGTCACTAATTACTTCTAGCGTGGCATCTTCTGGATTTCGGCTTAGGAGATCAGCGATAATATTGTCCTTACCTCTACAATGGACTATGTCGAATTTGTACTCCTGGATACTTAAGATCCAGCGTGTAATACGCGAGTTGTTTAAATGACATTTATTCATAAAAGTCAGTGCTTTATTATCAGTAATGATGGTTAACGGTTGTCCTAGTATGTATATACGGAACCGCTCAAGACATCTTACAATACACAAAAGCTCCTTCTCCGTAGTGTAATAATTTATTTCTGCACCCTTGAATGTCTTGCTGGTAAAAGCTATTACTCCAATTCTTCCTTCTTCGTCCAATTGATATAGTTGTCCGCCATATGCAAAGTTGCTGGCGTCACACTGCATATAATATCTTTGATCTATTCGTGGAAACTTTAAGATGACTGTTTCTACGAATAACCCTTTAACCTGCTGAAAACATTCATTTAATTCCTGTGTCCAGGTAAATTTCTGTCCTTTCCGTAACAACTCAAGTAATGGTTTAGTGGTTTCAGCGTATTTGTCTGTAAAACGATTGTAGAAATTTGTCAAACCCAGGAAACCTTTTAATTGTTTTTGGTTCCGAGGTGCAGGGAACTTCATAATGGCATCTATCTTCTCGTCCGTTGCTCGTATTCCTTGCGTCGTTAGTCGATAACCGAGGTACGCGATTTCTTGTCTGAAGAATTGCGACTTCTCCAAATTGATGGTTAAATTTGCCCTTCTTAAATTAGATAATAATAAGTCTAAATGTAACAAATGCGTTTCTAAATCTTCTGAATAACACAGGCAATCGTCGACATAAATAATGGTATTTTCTTTTACTTCATCGTCCAGTACTGTGTCCAATCCCCTGGTCAGTGCAGCAGAACTGGTACTCAGGCCGAATGGTGTAACTGTAAAACGATAACACTTGCCGTCGTACATAAAAGCGGTGAAGTTCCGGCACTCCGGCTTCAGTGGTACTTGCCAGAAACTGCTAGTTAAGTCTACGGTAGATAAGTAATTCATCTCGCCACATCTCGCCAAAATGTCGTTTATTGGAGGGGCACCCTCGTAGTCTGGGATAGTCACACTGTTCACCTTCCTCGCATCCAAACACAATCGTACGCTACCGTCCTTCTTAATTACCGTAACAAGTGGGTTGATATATGCGCTGTTGCATCTCTCAATGACCCCATACCGCAACATTTTCCGAATCTCATCATCTACCTTCCCTTTATATGCTAATGGGACAGGCCATCCTCTCTGGAAGTACGGTGTCTGGTCGGTGACTCGGAACTCGTGAACATACCCTTCGATTCTTCCGGGGCATTCTCTGAATAAACTACAATTCCTTACTAGAATCTCCCTTAATCTTTCCAACGTTCCTTTATCTCCGCATTCTATACTTTCTATCTTCTTGTTAATGTTTCTGATGATCTCTTCTTCTTCTTCTGCGTCCACCACTTCTATATGCATCATAGGCACCGTGTACGTCGCTTCGTTATCCTCTCTTCTTAACTCGACGATTCTTCTTCCCATGTCAATGAGACATCCTGTTTCTTGAAGAAAATTGGTTCCTAATATGCAAGGTTTTATCAAATCTGGTATTATGAGAAAAACACATTCATATTTAATTTCTTCAATATAGATATTACATAATATTTGTTTTCTGATTAACTTTTATTTATTACCAACTGCACTAACTATTAATGTGTTAGACATCGGTAATATTTCATAAGGTGTAATATTATGTTTGTTTTGGTGAAACCACGACTCAGACAATCCGGCAATAACGGATCCAGTATCGAGCAACGCTTGTACGCTAACATTGTTGTTGAACTTGATATTTATCTCTGGACACCTAATTATTCGTTGAGAGATTTCTTCATCATCATTACATAATAAATCGCTTCGTAAGTCCGGTAGGATTATATTCGTCTGGTAATCATTTGTTTTGACGGCTATCTCCGTTAATGGGTGGAGGGATTTTTTTTTCCTCTTCTTGTTGTTGACGATTCTTTTGGGTTGAGTGCCGGAGGTGCCGGCAGCCGCGTTGGTAAACTCTATTGTGTTGACAACGCGCCGGTCCGCGTTACGGTGCTGGTTATTTATGGCGGGTCTGTCACCCCACGTTTTCTTCTGTATACCGCTTCCTTTGTTCGGGCCGCTTTCACTTTCCTTATACGCATTTCTTCCCTCGTTTGCCGCCGCATAGTTCGACTCTCTATTAATTCTTGGTTGAATCTGTGTATACTCGATGATCAGAGATTCGAAGTTTGGTATCGTCACAATCCCTCTTGTGACCACCGCGAGCTGGATCTCGCGCCCAAAGTGACGTGATATCGTACGTATTAATTGATAGTCAGTCAGAGTAGGTGTTAACTGCCTGCTTTCCAACAAAATGCGTTCAATATATTGAATAGCAGTAACTGGTCCGCGCCAATCAAACCTGCCGTACTCCAAATGGTCCCGGATACTGTCCTGTCGTTCCTGGCCCCAATATTTCAGAGAGAACGCTTCCTTGAATTCTTCGAAGTTTGATATTTGGTTACGTATCACTCGCCACCAAATTCCTGCGTCCAACTCCAGATGTCTGCCAATCCACTTGATATTGTCAGCGGGATAGTATAACTCTTGAATTTCGGACAATTCTTTGAGGAATTCCATAGGGAATCTGTCCGTGCCATTATATTTGAGATCATTGTGGTTAGGCCCGTTAATTCGGTTTAATATACCACACTCGCCTTCCATCAGCTGTCGCTGCAACCTTTCTTGGTTTTCTCTTACCTTAGTTAAATGTCCTTTTAATTCTTCGATCCTCGTTGTCTTTTCTTTCGTAGTCTCGTCCAACTTCTGTTCTGTTGAACGTTGTCTACCGTCAACTTCTTCTAACTTCTGTATAATATTATTATTTGTTCCTTCTTGCTCCTGTTGTTTCTGCAGTATGGTATTGTGTATCTCGGCCTTGAGTTCTTCGTGTTTCTTATTGTAATCCTTGACGTGAACATCGAACTTGTGATTAATCTTTTTAACGGTCGTCTGGGTAGAGTGTACCGCCGCCATCCATTCTTGACGATCATTATCTTGTTTTTCTTGTATTTCTACGTACTTCTTGTTGGCTTCTTCTCTCAAGTCTCTCACGATATCATCTTGCTTCTTCTGTAGTTCATCGACCTTTCTTTCCCAGGTCTGCTGGCTTTCACGTATCTCTGACCTTATTTGCGTAAGCTGTTCCGCTGTCTCTCGTTTCATCTCTTCCTTATGCTGGTCGAATTTTTCACTAAGTAATTTGTTAATATTTTCTTCTTGTTTTTTGTATCGTTCTTCTTGTTTCTCGTCTTGTTTTTCTAGTCTTTCGCTAAGTAATTTAATACCCTCTTCTTGTTTTTCACTCTGTTGACGAATGAACTCCATCAACGTTTGTAGAGTTCCATCTTCTAGTTTAGATGTCTGTCCTCGCGCCCTATCTTCTGGACTCTCTATCACGCTACTTGGTTCACTAGGTGTAGTATTGTCCTCGGTATTTACTGCACCTAATTGGTTATTAATGTCAAATTCTACGCTGTCTGAATTGCTCGCCATTTTTGCCCTTCTACGCGTAATCATTCAAACTGACTTACACTAATAACACTTATCTTACTTCTACTTCTATGACACTACTTTCTCTACTACTTCTACTGCCTGTTCTTTACCTAAGCTGTACGTGTTAACAATCTTTGTTAATACGTATCATGCCGTGCGAATGGGCGCCATTTGTGAATGTAAATTTATGTAAATGTAAAATCACACTTGTGGTAATTAATATTGTTATTGTTTTGCTCTTAAATACAAAATTTATCGATCTCTCACATGTATGTGTGTAATTGAATCTTATTTATGACTCTGATGATCTATGCTCACGTGTTGGAACACAGTTTATATGCTGAATTTTATATAAATTCATGTGCAATAGATAATAAGTATTTACTTGTTTTAATTGATTCTTTTCATGGTGTGTGTGAGGCAACCATTTAACATTATGTATAACTATTCTGATTCTCATCGACACATACGTGATATCATTTAATAGATTACCGTTATCAATTCATTTAATTTACTTGAACACATGAAACTCTTAAAATCTATTTGTATGCCTTCAAACTTTAGGTTAATATTTGGGTTGCATTGGTAATAATGAACGCATATTATGATCAACTAAAATACTAGTTTAATTTATCACTCATAACATATTATAATAGTACATAGGTTACGTCGCTGTACCTGAAATACATACATATTTTATAATAACAACTACGTGTCTCAATATATGCCGAAAAACAAAGAAAACATACATACATATATAAATCAAATAATATTACAATTCAATATTCTACTTATTTAATGCGTTCATTAAATCCCAAATAAGCTTTGTTAACACATTCATAATTACTTTATTCAGATTTATTCATAACTTTCTTAATAATTTTCTCAGGTGTGAATTCTTTGAAAGAAACCAGGTCAGTAGAAGTTACTAATTAGAAATAATTATAATAATGGTTACTTGGTTATTGAATATCCATTAGTTGTTGTTGAAGTCGAGTTCCAGAGATGAAGATGGCTCGTAGACACATTCCGTCGGATGCTGCTTTATCACAACCACTTAACACTTATTCTTCCGATCACTCGCGTAGGCGTTTGTATATGTGAATAATTGAAGTTCAGTGTTCATTCAAATGTTTCATCTTACTGTGTATGCTGTGAGTACGTTTTAATGTTAATATGCAAGTCTAGTCCCATTTGTCGCTGCTTCATTAAACATTCGTATAATTTATTAATTTGTTTAATATTTCGTGTTCATTATGTTGTTGATAATGTGTCGTACCCAATATTAAGTTCAAATAATTTGTATATCGTTAAGTGATGCTGTCTGTTGGTGTAACGGTCTGATTGTTCACTTGGTGTAATTTTTACTAAGTCCGTTACTTCGCACACCGGTAAAGTATCACTACCGCGATATGAATGTATTATTAAGTCTTTTAAGTTACTTGTTACCGATCTAACTTCCGAACTCGAGTTAGCATTCCACCGTTTAATGTACTCTTCTGAACTTTGAATAATTACTAACTCCGAATGATTTGAGTAAACAATTGAAAGTTTATGATATACCGTCTCTCGCACTTGAAGTTAAACTACTTGATATTTTGAATGTAAACTGTCTGAAAATTCTGACTGTAAAACTTTAGTATAACTGTTTCAAAAATTGAGTGTAGACTGTCCCTCCGTCTTCCTGGACTGATAGTTTTATTAATTCGTCCCTACTCAAAATTTTGTCTCTGGCGCGCTTCACGCCTACTTCATTTCGAGATTGGTCAGTTTTTGATTTTCTTGGAAAATACTGTCCCACTATGTCAAAATTCTACGTCATAGTTCTCCCGATAGGTTCTTCGTTTCAGTTGCTATGGAAACACTCCTCACCACAAGTTTCTCGCTGGCTGAGGGCTTCTGATAGGTCCTTAGGTCTCCCCGATTTCTGCCCTGACGATCGTTGACCCGCTTCGAAGAAACTACGGTTATTAAACACTTGTCTATCAGCCTATTGTCTGAGTAAACTCTGCGTTTCTATAGATTCCCATTATCTGTACTTACAGTCTCCCTGGCGTATTGTTCTATGCTCTAACCCCTTTTTTCTGGCTATTCCTAATTTCGAACATCTGCTGGTCGTTGAAGTCACCCCAACTTTCCCTTCGTAAATTCTTGTCTGTCAATTAGACGATGACTCCAGCTGCGTAACATGACTTTAGTCTTTGTCAAGCCTATCTTACAGTATTGTTTCTTAAGGTTCAGTGTATTCGTTCCATTATAGTATGTAGTTTCACTCGTTTTTGTCGCTTATCGTCTACTGACGTAACATGGTCAACACCTGCTACAATTCTCGGTACGGGTGTGAATGTCCTTACTTACTTTGTTACAGCTGCGGAGAGCAATAATTCTGGACGAAACTTTCCCTGTCATCATACGCCACTATTTCTATAGTTGGATGAACTTAATGTGTTTCTATTGTCATGTCAGCGACGCCTCACTGACAGCTTCTCATTACTCCTTATTTATTGCTCCAACTATAAGTCGTTGGCACTGCCTCGTGTGAACGTACTCTGCCGAGGTGAAAATTTAAAAATTTTTAAATTTTCTGCTCGTTACAAGACAAAATCAAAATAACAAGATTTGTAGAATTGTTTACGCTAACTCGGAATGCTAAGTCTGTTAGTTGACCTATTTTTTTTTTTATTTTTACAATTTCATAAAGGAAATTGATCGCTCAGCCTCATAAACAGACTGGTAACTGTGTCGACGAAAGTATTATTATTCGTACACGATAATAAAAATTCTTCAGAACTAGTTGCAAAGTACTTTGAAATTGCTCCAGACTACGATTACGACAGATGAAAAAGTAACAGCTGAACTACATTCGAACAAAACTACCGCAAGTGTGTGTGGGTGTGTGTGTGTGTGTGTGTGTGTGTGTTTCCGTGCGTGCGAAGCACTTACTTTTATGAGAATATCTCGAGCCGTAACTTTTCAACCGAAATAAACGGCCCAACTTACAGTTTGTTGCGTTTGTTTTATCTCGAACGCCGCCATTAAACACCGTATTACGATCTATAAATGGACGTAGTGAACCTTAATTCATCGGTAGGCTGACGCAAATATCGCGGAGCGTTGACATTCGAGGTTCGACCAGGCAGAAATAGCTTTAGGCGTCTGCCGTAGTAGGGACGACAGGAATCTAAAACGCTCTCCCGTAAACAGCTGTTTGAGGTAAAAAAAAAGAGGCAACAAAACGTAGACCACATGTGTTTTAAATAGTGTCGGCTGGCTTTTTACTCTGTTGCTTGGCACTCTGTGTAGTAAATAATTTTGTGCAGACGTGACAAACTAGAACGTTTGCAGCGGCAAATTGCCGAATGCGTCTATAATTTTTAGAATTGACGTTTTCGTTACAGATTTAGTCTGGTCTGCACCTCGTTGGATTATATATCTTCTTCTTCATCAACGTCATCAACTATTTCATCTTCTTCTTCCTTTTCCTGTTTGTATTGGATTTGTTCCTTACGGTCTTTAGTATGCTGACTTCGCGCAGAGCTCTGTAACCTAAGCTCTACACCTCACTGACTAGTTTGAAGTCTAACTATCCTGTGATTTGAATGTGAATTTCCGGAAGTCGATTCTAAACAAAACCGTGTACTCTCGCTGAGTATACATGCCCGAACTGAAGCTTCGTTAACTGTTGAATCTCTTCGAGAGTACCGAGAAGTCCACTGTACTCACACCCGCGTCCCCAATTGTGTATAAAGAGAAAATAGCCAGGACGTATACTTTTAGTCTCATTTATATCGTATTCTCTAGTTTATCCTTCTGCCGACCGACGGTATATGACTTCGTTGACATGCCATTTACGTAAGATCGCGTGTTTATGTCGGCCACGCTTCAGACGTTCTGATCTTTCAAACGGCGGGATAGGCGTTCCCCACAGTTGCCAGACATGTGCCCACGCAAGTTTCGAATCGCTCGACAGCTGATTCTACTGCCAACTGAGATCTGTCATGCGCTAATATTTACTGCCAATAACCGTCAGGTGGTTTTGCGTTTTCCATTAAGCGCTTTACATTTCGTCCTTGTACGTATGTGTATTTCACGTAAACTTTCGATCCAGGAGAACGTTTCTTCATTCACTATTAAACGTTTCGCCATCTGTGGGTTATTTATAGTCAACGTATGTTCACGTTTTGCGTCTCTTTTTTAGTTGGTGATTTGGTTGAATTCAATTGTATTCGTTACAAAGGACAAGTGCATATAATAGCTTAAACTGTGAAATGTATACAAATACGTGTGACGTAGGCCTATCCGTGCGAGCGGATTAACAGTTCTTATCAGTGACTCGATTTTTTTCACATCAATATCAATAATTTGATTATTTAATGTTACCATTATATTACCATTGTTATTCAGATACTAAATAGTTATCTTAATAAACGAAACAGTTTTGGATTGAACTGGATATTGCTGTACTTTTCATGTAATATTATAATTATAGGCTAACACATATTATTATTGGTATAACATATAAGTAAAATCATTGCTAGTAAAGGAATGGTAAAAAAAATCCTGTAGCCATAAAAACAAATAAATTTATGAAAATCAAGGAATCCGTTATTAGTGTACTATTTTATGATTTGTATTCTGTGTATGTACAGGAACTACGCCGTTGATTTAATAATTATAAACTTATTAATACACACAATAAATTTTTATTTAATGCGTATACATAAATATGTATTTTAGGCTTACACATTTCCACAATATACTGACATTTCTTCAAGAATACAGAATGGTACAGTCGTGCCAAATTCACGTTTTTACTACGCCCCTGACATGTGAGAGACAAGATCTTCTGAATTCAAACATCTTCTTTATGTTACTGTTAAACTCTCTCGTTTTCACTGTCTTTGCTTATGACATTGTGTCAGCGTATATCGTCATTTTTTACGAGGACAGAACGGTATCCTTGCCAAAGATATTTTTAGATTACTGTGGCCTTGACATGTCAGAGACAAGAGCCTTTGAATTCAAACTTAGTCTATTATTGAATTATTAATAAGCCTGTTTCATTATTATTCATAACTTATCATTCAATAATCTTAGGGAACACTAACTGTTTTATTGAATATATGATTACTATTCTCTTACAACTTTTTCGATATACAACAATCAGTAACTGTTCTTATTTTATTTTCTCTTTTAGTTTCAGCATTTTCGCATTGCTGAACTTGGTGGGTGATAATTTTGTTCTCTTGTCTTGTTCCAAGATTAGTTCTTTAATGATATGTTCCGATAACCAACGGCGTCTCAATCTGTATGAGGTTCCATGTCGTTTAGGTTTTATTTCAACAGTTCAGCTGATATAGTTTCTTTTATATTCTCTCTTATTATCTTTTTCTTTTCCTACAGCCACAAATTATATCTTTAAATTTGAAAATTAACCTTCCCTTAAGATCAACCATTTATGTTTACTTTCTAGAGGATCAAAGAAATGTTGAAATTTTATCTTACTCAGTGACCGGCACCTGGACGCTTTGCCTGTGTGTGTGTGTGTGTGTGTGTGTGCGCGCGCGCGCGCGCGTGTGTTTAGAACCATTATGCTACTTTCGTTGATATCGTTTTCTTTGTAATTAATTGTACTATGAAGACACTAAAAATAATATACAGATTGAATATGGTTTGTCAGTTAAATGCTATATTGTTCAATATAAAATCTTCTCCTTTATCCGTCTTTCCGTCAGATTTTTGACAATTCAGTTGCATTGTGTTCTTTTTCCAATTTCAAACAATTTAACAATAACACTTTTTTGTTTAGAGCTACCTTTTAATGGTATCGTTATGAACATCAAACGCTTGGGCTATTCTTTGAAGTGGAATCCTGAGAGATAAGGTGAGTGGTGAACGTGACCACTCACGATGCCACATCCCAGAATGAGCGAAACGTTTGGTGTTCCTGACGATACCATTAAATGTGCTTGTCAACAGAAAAATAAGTTCCGACTACGTGTGTTCATAAAATGTATTCATTTCTATAGGCCCAGATGTATACTGCCCGTGAGGTTAAATAATCTGTGCATGAATTATATGATTAGAAAGCTCTTCAATTGGTACCTTTGATGTGTGAACTCAGCCTCTCACAGTTCAGTAGTGGAAACCATAGACATATTACTAAGCAGGGATATTATCCTTTGGTTTTCCATTACCTTGCAAGAGAAACGATGAGTGATCACGTGAACCATAAATTATATTGTCAGAGCACAGTACCTCAGAAAACAGGGAAACCGTGTGACGGTATTTAGAGGACAAGTTCTTAGACAATGTCTATAAGTAATGAATGTGTGGACGTGTTGTGTTTGTATTCTGAAAGACATCATTTTATCGAGAAGTCAAGCGTAAGTTCTTCGATACCTTATAAATTAAAAATTACAGACAGTTTTTACGTCGATTGTTTCATTTAAGATATATTTTAAAATTAAAAACATACATAACGTGTACATTGAACGTTGTTAAACATAGCTGTATTTGTAGATCTAAAGGTTAGTCACAGTTGCCTCTGTAATTTGGACTACTGGTTCCAAATTACTTCTTAACTTCCTCTCCTTTCTCTAGGGGTTTCCTTTAGATAGTAGCCGTTCTTTCCGTACATAAGTTTTCTTGTCCAATCGTCTTTCACTAAATCTTTCTAGTCTGTAGTTCAGGTAATGCAGATCCTCCATCACGGGCTTCTCGAATCATCTGCTCCATGCCATACACGCCCATCGTGTATTCGTACCTTGCCGAGCGAACGATCGAGCTGCACTGTATGAAACTGACGTTCATCGGGCTTCGGCCTGGACAACACACACAAACCCGAGCGCAAGCGCCCCGTCCATTCTCGTCTGTCTGCTGCACGGGCTTCTCTTTGATTTTTTTTCAGAGCTACTGTAATATTGTAGGCCTCCTGCTCTCTGTTGTTTTTTTAATTAGCTATGCTACTGTACATTCCGATTCTATAATCTACATGTATTTATTTGTCAAACTTACTTCTTTCTAACGTATCTGTAAATCTTATTTTATCTTCTCGAGTAACCTATGTGTACCTTCTCATAAAATTTAACCCCGTGGCTCTCCTTTCATTCCTTTCATTTGTAGGTGAAAAAAACACATTCCCCTTTCGAGTTACTACATTCTTCATTACTAATGTCGCTTTCTTTAACAATCGACTAACAGTGGATTCAAACTGTCTGATGAAGCAAAGAAAATCAAAGAATTTAGTAGCCTGTGTAGGTATCCGACCTATGAAATATTTAGTATATTTTTTCCCTAATTACATATGCCATTGATATTTTATTAGTCATTGTTTTCTACAAATAAGATCACGCTCACCATCACGACACCACCCCCCGCTTTCTAAGTCACTGGTGACACTATTTAAACAGTTTACATGCAACTATAGTTCTGTAATATTATAAAAATCACATTTGGTTGCAACGCGGTTTCCTTTGTACTGTTACGACATTACAGAACAATCTACGTGTTTCTCGATTGTTCCAGAAGAATTCGGCTGTAATCATGTGTGCGTAACTGATTTCAACATGCATTCACGATACTTTTTTAGACGTCGCCAGCCGCGCTGACCGTGTCAAGGCCGCAATCAATTACGTCGTAGTGTAGAGCTGATGAGTAGTATGTGGATGTTTCTGGATTTTCGGCGGGGTATAAATACAAGTAGGCCTACTCAGCTACGCTCAGCTTAGTTTGAGTTGCGATATATTGGACTGCGGTTCGTAGTTATTGTCTGGCGATTACTCTGTGCGTTTAACTGACGATTTACACAGTTCGGTTTGAACTATTGTGGTGAAGTGTTATGTGTTTTATAATTGTTCGATACTCTATTATTAGACATTTTTATTGCGTGTGAACAATTTCTATTTGATTTGTTGTAAGAGACTATCTTGTGAATTACAAACGGTTTGTGATAATTTAACCTGGCGATTAGTGACTTATTTGGTGTCTTGTATTTTGTTTTCCATTGTACCATACGACGATCAAGTAGACCTCGTAACAATATATTCATTTAATGCAAACCAAGTTTAAAAGAACGTTACTACATAACTCGTAGTAATTTAGCATCTTATTTCCTCACTTTTACTTTGTTTCAACATTCTAGTTAAATTTCCCTGTTTGTCCGAAAAGAAACTAGAAAGTGAACGTTTAAGTTTATCACATTTTTAATTCTTATTTACTACACATAAACCTGATTATTCGTTTCAAATTTAATTGGAGGCAGAAATAATTTCTTATATTTAAAATAAATATTTTGTATTGAAAGTGTACACACATCACTGATTCTGAATCCCCTTTTACGTAGAGGTAATTTTAATCTCAAGATTAGCTTTTGCCTCCAGAACAAAATTAAATAAAATTACTTGCCTCCCCGGGTAGGGAAGTATACTATTTTAGTTTTTTTTATTTATTTAATTTGTACAGAAAGTAAAACAGCAATGTCTATCATCGTATTATGACAAGCTATATTATACTTGATAAGTTCAAGGAGGTGTCCCAGAATAGTTGAGATGTACAAATAGTTTTAATCTATTACATGGTGTAAAGTATTATTCTACAGTATTTTATTGCATTAATAGTAGAGATTATTAACGTTGCCACATTTAGTGAATAAAATTATATTTGATGTCCAGTTATTAAAAGTAATTGTTTATTTGTGACTTTTGACAAACAGTGTATAAAAGGACGGAGGACGAATAAAAACAAAAATCGCGTTAACCGTCAGTATGCGTAACGTCACATGGGGAGCGAAGCGGAATGACCCGAGGATGGTGTAACACACGGTAACAGACTACGTGACGACACTGGGCTGAGCGTTTACGAATTCGGAAACACCTGCAGAAAGCCGTCCCAACAGACTATTAATAAATAATCTGTACTCGCTGGGTGGGGCTCGCTCGCGCACTTTGAGAAATAATTCTCATCTTTTCTTAGTTAGCAAACTCTGGAGAAGTTGAGCATTTTTACGTTGTACTAGAAACGTGAATACTAATTTCGCTTTTGTTTTAAATTTTTCAAAGCCTCCTTCAAAACTGTTTGGCGTGTATTGTAACCATCTGAAATCTGTTGCATAACTAAAATAATCTGCCAACTTAATTAAAATAAGGTATTTATTTCAAATTTATTATTGCGTTATGTTTTAAATACACCATTTTATTTCGTGCAGTTGAGCGTTTTGTGTGAAACACTAATGTGTACGTTGTTCCTTGCGTAGTTTAAATTGCCCTGTATACATCTCTCTCTCTCTCTGTCTCTCTCTCTCTCTCTCTCTCTCTCTCTCTCTCTCTCTCTCTCTCTCTCTCTCTCTCTCTCTCTCTCTCTCTCTCTCTATCTGTCTACCTGCCTACCTACCTATTTATCTGTCTGTCTGTCTATCTCCTATATTATCCAATTTGCATACTTCATTTATGTTATCCATTACAAGAATACATACGTTTACGAAAACATCTCTTGCCCACACTTCGTTAACTTTTTTGTTTACCTGCATTGGTTATTAAAATATTATCACTTTTTCTCCTTCCTGTAGCGAGGCAGTCCTTTAATGTACCTTCTTAAATGCATTCACTATACGTAAGAGTTACTGTATGACCAATCCGTAGTTATTAATGATATTCCATTGCAACCATTATGGCGGTATTTAGAGGACAAGTTCTGAGATGATATATCTGAATGAATTGAACACATAGTGTTTCATCGAGAACTCAAACGTAAGTAAATGGTACAAAAACATTTACCTCCAACAAATTCCATATATATTTTACAAATGTACATATTTACATCTTATATACATGTGTGTATGTGCGTATCTGTTATTTAGTATACAATATATACTACAAATGTGTGTATTTAAGGTGCATTCAGGCACGAAATCTAGTTCGACAATTCATAACTAGTAACTTACATACTAATTCTAATAACTAAGAACACACGCTATTAAAGAGTGTGAAAGGAGTGACTATTAGGCGCGAAACTAAAACTGTTAAACACTAAACCTGACTAAAGTAAATTGAAAAGAAAAAGTCGAGTTGGTAGTAGATATAAAAGAAAGGAATGAGAAAATTCCTATAAACGTTATGTTGGAATCCAGAATAAGAACGAAAAAGTGCAGTTTTGAGTAGTGCAGTTACAAGATAGCAGTACTGGTGAGGAGAATGAAAATGGGAGAATCGATTCTACTAATAAAGAGTAGGGAAAAATGCAAATTTTGATATGCATTATGATTTATATAAATTCTTGTACATAACACACACACACACACACACACACACACACACACAAACAAACAAATGTCTGTTCGACCTTTGAAAATATGTTTTAATAAAGTTACGTTATTTAAATTTTGGGAAAGTATGGTTTTTCATAATTAGTGTGTATCTAAATTTGATTTATATTTCTGATTTTATAAATGTATAAATCTATCTTTTAACATACAATTTTAATAAAAGGTAATAGGTAAAAGGTAATAACAGGTAATGCCAATTTAATACAATTCTTTCTTGAGGTAAAGAAATTATAAATATTAAATAAATTATATACGCATCAAAAAATTGACTGTTCCAAAAAGCGTTTGAATATACGTTTATACTTTATTACTAAAACTTTATTACTAAACTTTATTACTTGTGGATAAATATACATATTGCGTTTATACCTTCTCACACTATTCTTGTTTAATTATTTTAATAATAAATACATAATGTATGTTTTTACAAGAATATATTAGTATTTTTTAAATATTTACAGGTTTCAACAGAAAAACTGCCATCTTCAGTTTGTAATGTTTATATGAAGTTCAAATGAAGATAACAGTTTATATTGTAGAAACACTCTAAATATTTAAAAAATACAGGTATATTTTTGTTAAAACAAATATTATTTATTTATTATTAAAATATACACCAATATACATATATGTATATTATATAAATATATACATTATTATATAATTCCATACGTGTATGTATTATGTACACATATGTAACAAATATATGTATATGTGTAGATATAACAATAACAATACTTACAATAACAATCAATGTAGATATAACAATGGGTGTGCGCGTATGTCAAAATAAAATTTTTACAATGGAAAAATTAGAAAATCTGTAGAAACAGTTTTATTTATCATATATCGGTTATCTCAATTCCTTATTTATTTAATTAAGTAAGACAAAATTTACACTTTAAACTATAAAGAGAAGGAAACCAAAATTAAACTTTTATATAACAACTTACCACATTTACACACACACACACACACACACACACACACACACACACACACACACACACACACACACACACACACACACACACACACACACACTTGTGTGTTGCGATGTACAAGGTCGCATAGAATAAGTAGTCGCAATTAGATAATGGAATGCTTAGGTTTAATATTTATATATAATTATATATATGTAATTTATTAATTTAAACCGTTTTCTCAAAAACTTACTTTTATTAATTTGTTAAGAGCGCTTTCGGGGACCGTTTGTATCCCTTTCATCAGTGACTAATAATCTCTTCATTCCTGAGCAAATATAAAGGTTACCGAGAACACTCCCCAGACGTATTTTGCATAGTTAATTAAAGTAGGTTTTTCAGAAAGATGTTTTTAAATTGATATAATGTTCTACTTGTAGAACGATGCAAGAAAACGTGTGAAACAATGTACACAATTACAAACGTTATACAGTATACATGGTTTACCATTGCTTAGTCTGCGTTCTTAACGTATTCCAACTCTTCAATACCCTCATATCCGTGTAACTATTTTTTTTTTAATATTTAAGGAATTAATTTATGTTGTTTGAACGTTTAAAAACATTTGTCAGTTTATTAGTCCTTGGAGCTACAAAACTATATGAGTTTGTACTAAAGTTGGTGTTCGGCCTAGAACTGTGCAACTGAATTGTAGCGGTCAGACGCAGACGTTCCAAATTTAGGGCAATTAAGTGGACTCAAAGGTAACAAACATTAAGATGTAAATGAAATTTAGCGACTATATACATTGTACAGTGCAGTGCAGACCCGCTGAGAGCGGCGGGCGACCGCGGGACGGTGGCGGGGAACACGTCACGGTGTGACCCGTATTCGCTCGTCACGGCAGGTCTCTGCAGACAAAACCGGCCAGTATCGTGCCTAACTTCCTTACAGAAGGATGTGTGTTCCTTTTATTTTGTAATCTGTGTGTTTTGCCTGTCCCGTGTGACTTTTAATGTGCAGTTTTAATGTTTTATGTAATACATAGGTATATTTGTTATTATCTTTTAGTTTTTCTGATAATGTTTTTTGACTTCGCTTTAACCTGTACAGCTACACAATTTAGGTTATTTAATATCACTAAATATTTGAATTAAAATTTTCGTAAGTTGAAGCTGTACAGAATTAATCTGTCCGTTTCGTTTGTTTATTTTTAAATAAGTTTTAAAACACTGTATGGATTTTTCTGCACAAAATCCGAACATTGACGCGAGCACGCTTCGGTGTGAAAGCGAATTATTTTTTCAGTCGCGAGATAACCTAAAATTTTTAACCTTCTCGCTCGGTAGTGTCATGAAAAATAAATTAGCTATCCGAAGTTACGCAGTTGTGAACGACAATAAAATTCAGAAATGGATTTAACGTATTTAGTTCTTCAATTGTATCAGTTTTTTTAATTCAAAACCGAAACTGAGAGTGGTTATATATAGGACACAAAAATGCAATGTGTAAATTGTATCGATTCCGCGGAGTTAATATGCATAATTTTTAACAGAACATCTCTAGTCGAACAATTCCTATTAATTGTTAAACATTAAAATTATGATTATCGTGAAACCATTGTTATAAAATTAAATGCCAAGAAAAGTCATTTGATTGTCAAATTGAGGAAATTATGTTTCCACTCTAAAAATGTTTGAATTCTTTGCGTTCTTTTGAATTTTCATGACTCCGTAGGTTATAAAGCTATTTACTCATTACTGTGCATTTGTTATTTATGCGTTATGTCCATATTTCGTTGAAACTGATTAATACATTCGAGTAAATACTTTGTAAACGCATGTAAGTGCCCAAGCATTAATTTACACTAGTGTTTAGGCATTTAAATTAATTTCAGTGAATTTTTCCCTTCTACTAATAATTTTACATACTTTAGATGACGATGTTTATGATAGAGTTTACACCATTTGAAAGTTATTTTATCAGCTGTGATCTAAATCGATTTATTTTTGGATACATAGTAAATAAATGTGTTTATTTGCGAGCCGCCATTGGCAATCCTTCAAAAACACGTTCGCGTACGAACGAAAAAAATGCGATTTCGGGTTTCCTTCATAAATTCGTACTCAACGTGCGTTCTTCAGAAGATTTATTTTTGTAGCATAACGCTGCGTTATGCCAATTTGGCAATGCGTGTGAAGACACATGACCGCCGCGAAACTTTATTTTCGTAAAACTTAAAAAAATAAAACAAGATTACCATATTTTTGCTTTACGTTCATTTTTTCTAAGACTTTTATTTTAAATTGTTTTTTGTTCGATTGCCTGTAACGCAGGATTTCATGATTTCCGACCGTAAATGTACATAAACAGTCGTCAGTATACAATGTCCACGCGTATGGAGCTGTTATCGTAATCGTAATCAACAACGTTATCGAACTTGTTGTCTTAAGTGTCTTAATTTCGTACGAGTGGTTGAGTGCTGCAAGTATTAGGCCTTGATGATGTTGTGCTCACTGGGGGCTGCGGAGCCGAACGCTAACATCAGCGATACCAACAATAACCGAAACAACACGGTGGCCGACGACGATGACATCTTCCCCATTCCGACCATTTACCGGTAAGTCTAACCCTCACCCTCCACCCTTAACCGCACGCACTGTTTTTGCACTTACTGCACTGCCGTAATTTGTAAAGCACTTTATACCTACTTGACCTGGTTCTTTCGTAGTTAAAGTTGCTTCAAGAAGAAATCCATTTAAGCAAATATCCATTACAAAAGAGATAGGCTGTGTGTTTTGACTGAACATGAAGAGTGTGTGTATCTGATCAGAGAAAACAGATCACCAGGCAGAGTACGTTACATATGTGTATGTACGCGTTCAGATATGCGTGTACACACACGAACACAACATTAAATCACCAACATCTTATAATATGTATTTATTACATCTTTTTTTAATCACCACTGTTTATGACACAATATTCGTCCCCTGTTAGTGACAAATTGAACTTTATTTAGCGTACTGTTGTTTAAGTTTAACCGTTGTTTTGCACGACTACCCTTTTTACTTTTCCGTCGCTTTCCTAATCCAAATCAATAGAAGATAATATCTACGTTACCTTCACCATGCATTACGTTGCCTCCCCTTTCAGTGCATCTTCTACCTTTACAGTTGGCAGCCTGATGTTGGCAACTAGACGTACATTTCGTCAATGCAAACTTTTGTAATGTAAAGGATAAAATTATTTAATCATCACCATTATAAAAGGGCAAAACACTTAGCTGTGGTTAAGGGTATTAATTTTGTTTATTATTACAATTAAATAATAGGATATTGTTTGATGGAATTTTCAGAAATACCTCTATTGTTCTGAATGTTCGTGGGCTGAGTACGTGAGAGTTGGCGAAAATGTTTTTAATCTACTTGAGTAAATCACACTGAGCATATACGATATTTTTCTAGCCTGTAATTTCCAGTATTGTGAGCTAAACCATAATTTCTAAACGTTATTTTAAACTCACTTTTTGATAAACATTTCTGTGGTTGGCCCCCCGGTAGTAGCAAACTCTCCCTACCAAATCTCCCCCGGAAACTAGGACCCTTAACAGTACCTACGTATATGAATAATCGCTATTATAAATTTTTTGTGAAAGTCCTACCACGTTCGGACTAGCTCTTTCGTTACTCTTACAGTATTATACAAGTTATACAAGATGCACAGAATACAGATTGTCATGGGTTATACAGGTTTCAGGTAGTATGTATATTATTCTAATGTAGCTATAAAAACCATCATTGTATAAACTATGAATTCTAAGCAATCGGGCAAAACATCTATTTACATGTAATAAACATATGTTCAATTAACTTTAAACGCTGGCAAAATTGTGGTTACTCCTTATCACAGACGACCTAGCTTACCAACAGCTTTGTATATATAAGTTGAAAAATTTAACAATATGTCGTCTTGATACCATGTGTTTAGCATGAGACTGTCATTTCCTCTGAGATAAGTCAAATTTTAATAATTTTTAATTTCCTTTTACAAACTAGTTTTGTAGTTTCCAACAATGTTTTTCATTCCGATGCAAAGAATTTGTTTGTCTTCTTCTTTTGCGAAATCAATATTAAGTTAACTTATCTAGGAACCCAATACGGTTTCCCTTTCCGAAAAGATGCTGAAGTTATGTTGCTTCAGAATAAGCCAGACAAACATTTAGAAACAAAACTGGTAATCGATAGTTCGAGTACACGACTTACCATCTTAACAAAAAGAGAAATATTCCTTATGTATATTATCTTATTCCGCAACGGCTGTTTTTTTTTTTTACATTTTTGAATTGTTATAAGCTTTATTTTAAACACTTTCTTAAAAAAGTACAAAATCAGAGACTACCAATCGATTACGCTCTTGATAACGATATGAGATTTACCTGAAGTGTGCGCCTCTGTCAGTTTGCAGTACGTGACAGTTTATATAACTTGACATTTTTTTATTTGCAGAACCGTGTAACATATCAAAATGTGAACTACAGATATTAGCACCTGTCCACTTAAATCCATATTAGTTTTTTAAAAGTACAGTACACTTTCACAGTAAACTCGTGTGACGTGTGTGGATGCAATGTGTAAATATATAAATACTTTAAAAGACTATTTAAAGTACAACATAAAAATTCCTTTTTGTACCATCGAGATAGCTGTGGAGAACCAGGCAGGGTAGGCTGCTAACTGAAACCTGACGGTATGCAAGAAAGGTAGAGTAAAAGGAAGGTAGTCTTCTTCTTCTTCTTCTTCTTCTTCTTCTTCTTCTTCTTCTTCTTCTTCTTCTTCTTCTTCTTCTTCTTCTTCTTCTTCTTCACTACATGGCTTGGGCTATAGTCCGTTCCGATTTCATAGAGACTCTGACCATTTTTTTTCAGGGCCTTCCACGATCTGTCGTTCCCACTGGTCTATATTCAAACGGTTGTTTAGGAATACGCCTGTCTACCATGCGTTCCACATGGGACTTCCAATTCTGCCTGTATTCCTTTATTCTATACAGAACCGATTGTAACTTCAGGACCTTCCTTATGTCGTCGTTTTGTAGATGATCTTTCAAACTGCATCCTTTAGCTGCTCTTAAAAATTTCATTTCCTAGGCCTGTATTTTTCAAATGCCTTTTTGCAGGAGAATCTATGTTTCACACCCATACATTAAAGTCGGCACAGCCACGACCTTATAGAACTTTAGCTGTGTCTCCCTCTGCCTTTTTGTTCTCAAATAGTTGTCTTATTGTTCCACAGGTATAACTAAATTTATTTAACTTTCTCTCGATATCATTGTCCTTCCTATATGAGATATCACATCCAAAATAATTAAAATGTAATAACTGATCCAAAACACTGTTATTAATTACAATTTTTGCTCTTACCGAGGAAAGTAGTAAAATATATAATTACAGACATTACAGTGTAGAATGAAGACTTAAAACAGAATATTAGAACAATGTCATTCCTATTTTTTCATACTAAGAGTTATAACTTTAGCCATATTGTTGGCACCAAATTTTTCCACAAGTTACTCAGTAGCAGAATACTCTTAGCATGCCTTCAGAAAATATCCAAAATAAGAGAGGCACTCTCTTATGAGACACCTTCTCGAAATTAGTCGAATCTAATGTCGCTTGCCACAACATGACGAGAGATTATTGTATGTCCTGTGTGAGTAAATAAAAAACTGTTTTTTACACGTACTTCTCTGATTCAGAGGCAAGGGATTCTATTCAGTCGTATGTTGGAAGTAAAAGCTATTCCGTCTCATGTTGGGCAATCTTGTGGGCTACGAAATATTAATAAAAGCATTTTCTTTTGTAAAGCAATTCCATTCCTTCTTTGAAAAATGTTTATGTTAAATATAGATGTAGATACGTAATATCTTTTGTGTGTGTGTGTGTGTGTGTGTGTGTGTGTGTGTGTGTGTGTGTGTGTGTGTGTGTGTGTGTGTGTGTGTGTGTGTGTGTGTGTGTGTGTGTGTGTGTGTGTGTGTGTGTGTGTGTGTGTGTGTGTGTGTGTGTGTGTGTGTGTGTGTGTGTGTGTGTGTGTGTGTGTGTGTGTGTGTGTGTGTGTGTGTGTGTGTGTGTGTGTGTGTTTATATAAAATATATATACAAACAATTTCAGTATAGAATAAACACTTAAATCAGAATATTGTAATAATGTAGCTCCTAAAATCCATTTCTATTTTTTCATATGAAAAGTTACAACATTAACTGTATATTTGTAACTTATATATAAAGAAAGAGAGAGAGAATATTTTGATAGAACATGAATAAGATGTGTGTCTGATCAGATAAAAGCAGAAACGACGTGCCTACACATGACACAACAGTCAGTTATCGCGGTCTATAGAACATTTATTTATTATATGTGCTTTAATGTTTAATATACATGGTCGTAATGTTAATGATCGTTTTTTTCTAGTCACGGAAGTAACCATGTTGCCACCAAAAGCTGAACATATTATTCTAAACGCTACCTAATAAACGTTAAATTTTGTGTAAAAGAAGTGTGTAGTGGATGTTATGAAATATAAAAGTACATTAAAATATTTTACTTTCTATACCCGCTATTTACTCATTTCATTTATACCCCAAAACGTTTAATCATAGTGAAATGCTGTTTTTTTATAAATCATGATTCTATATTTCATTATACTGACTTCATAAATAATCAACTAACATTTAGGCCCTATGTACTTTTTTGTTGTAGTCTGCCATGCTCTAGATCAAAATTCCCACTATAACTCTTATCTCATAACTGTGTGTCCCTCGTCACAGCTCCCGTTCAATGTTCTCTCCAGGAGAACAATTTTCTTAATTACAAACCTTATTAACGTTTGTAAGTAAAATTTTAACACGGATTATGTTTAAATATGATGCTTCAAAATTATCGGATTGAGCTTACATCATTAAACACGTTTGTTTTTTCATATGTGTGAAAGACTTGCATGAAATTAAATAGTCAGCAGTGTATTCTGATTGTTTGACTTAACACCTTTTGTCCATATTTATCATCTAGTAGAGTCTTTCCTTCTTGAAATCACACCTTTTCACGTTAGTGAATTCTATCAATAAACTACATATAAACTAAAAAATCTCCTTGTAATTTGTTGAAAACCATCTATTTTCTGATTAACAGCTGCATGGTTACAATTATTATCCCATATGGTAATAGGTTAAGTTATTTGATGATTCAAACTAAATGTGAAACAAGTTCAATTCAGTTCATTCTGATAAGCATGAAGAAAGTTTTTAGAATTCTCAAATTATAGTTTGTACATTCGTCGTGCTCGAGATGTATTATCACAAATATCTTGTATATCAGACATTATCTTAAATATTTGATTCTTCATTGAATATCTCTGACGATTTGTGACATCTACTTTACACATAACATGTTTAGATCAGTTTCCTTTGATTACTTCTTAGGATTGGTTAAAAATTCACGTTCATACTCATATCTTGATTCCGCTTGTCGTATGAAAGTCACTACTATCGTATAAAATATTACTAAGATATAAGCGCTTTTCTGTCGAATGCCTTCTTTTACCATTCTTTCCCTCCCAGATATGTATTCTCTCCCAGATATACATTAAACGATTTTCAAATATTATAAAACCAGTTTTACTAAAATAACGATAAATAAAGTATGAGTTGTTGGGGATTGAGTGGTCTCTAAAACGTTAGGTGTTCTAATTATATAATTCATTATTTAAGAAACTTAATTTACTTTTATATATGCTTTAGACCAAATTTCAATCAAATTTAGGAATATCTAAATATTACTTACTTTTGATCTGTCATGTCACTTATTAATCCATTAGGGAGGTAATTTTGTAAAACATTTCAACACTTCCTCCAGTACTGTTGGTAAACGCTTGTTTTTGTTTATTACACTTTATATTACACAATAATTGTGCTTCCGTTTATAGGCCTACTGCTTTATCGATATTACCTGTTCATCGTATAAAGTACATGGCTTTCGTAATGACGTTGTCTTTCAAAAATTAGGCGATAACACCGGACTTTACTGATCATACGTTTTTTCCGCCGCCTACGTATCTAAAGCCTCATTACCTACTGAACAAATATCCAATAGGTTGAATTTGTTCTGGCAAACGTTTTTAACATAGTAATGTTGTGATTTCTTTTGTGAACTTCTTTACTTTATGTCGGTACCAAAGGCTTTTACGGCCGCCGTCAACTGTGTTGAAATGTAATCGACTTCTCCCCGGGCTATTAGGCCGTGGTCCACTACTGCCGCAATGCACAGACGTTTCGGCGTCACCGTTGGAGCCCATCTTCAGTGTAAAAACAATTCGGGAACTGATACGGATCTTCACCCGTACGCAGTTACTTTACAAGTGGAAGAGTATTCCCCAGTACTGTGGTTAACTGGGGAAGATCCGTATAAGTTCCCGAGTGGGTTCACACTGAAGATGGCCTTCAACGTTGAGGCCGAAACGTCTGTTCATTGCGGCAGTAGTGGACCACGGCCTAATAGCTCGGAGAGAAGTCAATTACATTCCTTTACTTAATCCTAAACTGAGAATGATTGTTGATCTGACAGTGAGATTTCTTTTGTACTACTACCACCCATTCGTGGGCTTTTACATACTTCTGAAAGATCACATCATTGGTGTGTAGCTGGTGCCTATAACCAAACTAAACTTTCTGGTTCGTATGAAAGCGTTAAACCGACGTAACATTGCGAAGTATAAATTAAACTGTGTTCCGCCCTTTAGAGTTATGTTTTTAATTTCAAGCGTACTCGGTACTATTTAAACCGCTTATTATTTCCATAACCGCCTACACTGCGTGCGACTGTTCCTTTAATTCCATAAATTTTGCGTAGTTAAATAAACTAACCTTAGTAAAGAGACAGGCCTACCGTGGTAGGCGGTACGCCGACGGTGAGATCAGGTGCGCCGTGGAATCGGGGGAACTAATCTGCAATCTGGCTAGACAGTGTTTACAGAATGGCGGCACTAAGTACACTGGTGCACAACCATCTGTGTTTCTCTTACTAAATTCCATACGAGATTATTGAATATAATCTCTCGGCTAAGAACTTCGTAAATGCGCATTTAGAAGTTTTGATGGCTCTGTTTTCTGTATAATTCCTTCAGTCGGTCGTGCCTTAATGGGGGAAAACGATGCATTTTCCTTACACTTTTGTATGCAACTCAACAGAAACGCTTGGTTTTTGCTTACATTATCCATTTTTTTAGTACTTTATAAGTATGTATTTACTTTAAAAATATAATAATATATAGTAAATATTTCTGTGTTTGATGCTGGAAGTTTTTCGATCATACGATCATAGCATAACTCTGTTTCATTTACAAAACGAGATTATTAATAAATCACTAATTATATTTTCAAGAGTAAGATGAGAAAGAACGTCTTACAGATGGTTTTTTTTTCTTTAGGATTTTATAGAGTTGAGAGTTTGCGTTGTTATCAAGCTTTATGATAAGGTGCTTTCATTGCTTTAGAAGTAAGTCGAATAGCTGTTTACGTTTTCCAGTTTCTGTAGTCTAATGTTACTCAGAATGATCCTTGAGAATTTTAGCGTGGTCAGTGAAGAGAAGTCCTGGTTTCCGAGGCTGCTGTTGGAATTGCGAGTTGTTGATTGAGACCACCGTATAGGGCAACCAACCCTATGCCAGCTAGACTTTTATCGTCCTTCTCTGGTCTAGATCCGTCGTGTTCTGTTATAGGACCACCTCGAAAAGGGTATATTCCGCATATCCTACTCCTGGATGTGAAAACATCCTACCATGAAAACGATTTGGAGACGTTGAAAAATAAATGTAGAAAAGAAACCCAAATAAGATTTTATAAAACAATGGCAATACCTACACTACTGTATGGTTCTGAAACTTGGGTCATAAAGAAAAAAGATGAACAGCCCAAGATACAAACAGCAGAAATGAAATTTCTGAGATCAGTTAAAAGGTGTAAAAGAAGAGATCATGTAAGAGATGAAGAGATAAGAAGTGATTCTGATAGTTTTGCAGTTAATGAAAGGATTAAAGAATACAGAATAAAATGTATTCAATACATCAATAGAATGGAAGAAAGTAGAATACCGATGGCAAAAGATTACAACCCTAGAGGCAGACGAAAAGTTGGTAGACCTAAGAAAAGGTGAACTGTGGAATAAGAACAGGCCGTTAAAGCCTAAAACCGTTAAGAAGATGATGATGATGATAGTGAAGAGAAGCAACTAACGACCGACATTTCAGTTATCTTTCTTATGATAGTGATTACATGGTCTCAGGCTTAGCGCGTCAGATGAAACACTAAATTGATGTAGTAGGCCCATGACTGAGAACAGATAGTCTACTTTCAAAATAAGATAACATGTTATTGTAGTGTTGCACAGTTTATTTACTAAGACAAGCAAACACGGATAAATAGAAATTTTTCCGCATTTCTGCTCCCACCTCCATCGGTAATTAATTAGTAAACCTACAGCATGAGAAAGTTGTGGGCTAAATTATTAGTTTTGTTATAAATGTAAACTATTATAAACACATATATGAAATAGTTTTAAAAATTAACAGATTGTGCTTCATCTGATACTTTATCGGCAAATCAGAGGTGCATTGCTGCCTCGCGATCCTCTTCAGGTAATCTGATCAAAGTCAACACACAATCTTGTACCAGTTACATACTATGCAGGTGCGTGTGTCTGTCATAGGGTGTTATGGAATAAAAGCACCTCGTGATACGACCGTAACTGTTCTTTCTTATAACAGTAAACGTAAAAATATCAATTTGTCTCCTCAGCTTACAGAGAACTTCATTGTAACTCCAACTTACACCTTCATTCATTATATAAATTATACCTTCGTTGATTAATGTGAAGAAGCGTAGGAATAAAAGATGTTTCTTTGTAAATTCGTTAGATGATAGAGCACTACAATAGGATAAATACGTTCGACGAATGCCGGAGCACACAAAAAAGAATGTTTGTCATTCAGGAAAAAAAGAAGAAAGTCCAGGAGAAGTACAACAAAATTGGAGATGGCAGATGGAACTGCAAGTTAGCGATTGAGAAACTTCAATTCTAAAAGTTGAAAACAGCTAACACTTGGACGAGAAAAGCAAGAGAAGAAGGTTGTGAACATCTATTTGTTCATCGTAAAGATTTTACAGCATAATAAGCATAGCGTCTCAAATTTTCCGTCTTTCGTGATTATATTTTGACGTTAACCTTGAAAAAGATGATACTCCAGCTCGTATAATTTGTGACAAAATAGAAACACACAACAGCTGTTTTTGTAGTTGGAATAGATGTGTTGTATTGATCTCTGAGACTTGATAGATTTATAAATAATATACATTTTTAAAATCATATGTTTCCAGTGTCTATAATTTAGTAGTTAGTGAGACTGTTTTCCTTCAAACCGTCTCCAGAACGTTTTCTGTATTGAGCGTTGTTCAGCTTATTATTACCGAGAAATTAGGTACTGAATTATATATATGATTCACATAAAGAACTGATATTGCAGAGAAAGATGATTATTGCCAACAGCAAAATTGTTGTCTTGATAAGTGTCTTTATACATTCTTGTATTTCCCAACTAAATTTCTTACTGTAATTTCATTCTTTTTGTACAGGCTTCAATTGAATGTCGTTTTCTTTAGCAAGAGCTTAATTACTAGAACTTATACTAGTATGCTCCCTGAGCTGCAGAACTAGCTCACTATTTTGAACGAAGTACATTTATTATTGGATAATATAGGGTAAAATAGGGTTCTGTAGGGTAAAAGGACATGCATGCCAAACGTTTTACAAAAATCGGTTGATGCGTTCAAAAGTTATTACAAGACATTCCCCAAATAGACAGACAGACAGACTGTCGAGTTAAAAACTGAGAACTCTCAGTAACGAGTTAAACCTTTCCTCGTTCAATAACAGTACCCTACAAAAAAACAGTCATGGAAGTGGGTGATTTTACTTTATTTTATACCCCTGAATTCAAAAATGATGCCAACCCGTACATTTTTTTTTTATTTTATTTTTTTATTTTTTTTTGTCCTAAGGATGGAGAAATTCAATAAAAACTCATTTTTTGATCAAACATGTATTTGACAATCTTACGTTATTCAAACTATACAACGGAAATATAAATAATTATGTGTCTAATGGAAGTCCAACATTTATAGAAAATAAAATGTTAAATAAACTGACCATTGTAACTATAGCTTGGGTAGATTGTTCCGTTTTTCTCTTGTGTTCGGTTTTATTTTTTCTCATCAAAAACCAGCCCAGGATCCCAGAGTCTCTGGGATCGAGTTTTCATGTGTTGATGGAATCTCTCCCTGTTCATCACTCACTGCACCAAGATTTTGAGTGAAAAATCAATGCACGAAAGCATTTTCAAAGATATGCGGCGGGCTAACTTCTTATATGATGTTAACAGTCTTTTACCAAGAATCTTATAGTTTTTTCTTTTTTCTATTTCCTAGAAACCCTTGAACTACGTTTACAAATGAGTCTCAAGCCATTAACTTTTTTGGCGTTAGTTTGGCTTCAAACTCATGATTTCTCATAACTTTCCTTATTTGTGGTCCTACAATACACCTGTTCACTCAGCTCCGAAAAATGTCACGTAGAAACTGGAAGCCATCGTCATTCTTGTCCTTTACAAAATTCTTCATCAAGCCTAGCTTGATATGCAGAGGTGGAAGAAGTACTTTCTGCGGATCGACAAGCGGGATGTTCTCGACATTGGCAGTTCCAGGTTTGAATGATGCCCTACTTTCCCAACCTTTTCTCACATAATGATGTTTAGTAGCCTTGATGTCTCAGAGAAATAGGAAACAACAGTACTTAGTGAAACCACCTTGTAGGCCCAACAACGTAGCTATTACTTTCAAGTCGCCTCAGATTTGCCAGTTCAAGGTCTTATATCTTATTGCATTTAGATGATAGTCACGTTGTTATAAGTTTCCTTCATGGAAACTGAGTGAGTAGGTGGTACTGATACCATTTTATTTCCATTGTGTAGTAAAACTGCTTTTAAGCTGTATTTGGATGAGTCAATGAACAAACGCCATTCCTCAAGCTCATGTTTTATTCCCAATTCGTTCATCAGACCGTCAATATCAAAACACATAAAACGGGCCTTCCATTTTAAAGAACTGTGACAGTTTTCCATTCCTTCTTCTAAATGTTGTTATATTTACATCCCTACCCAAAATATTCCACTCCTGTACCCTAGAGCCTAAAAGGTCAGCTTGCTGTTTGGATAAGGTTTAGTCTCGGACTAAATCATTTAGTTTCTGCTGTTTTATTAAGGGTGGTACACTTCACGTTTCTGTTTCAAATGTAGGGTCAATGCTTTCTTCTGAATTATATGTTTTCAGTTCATTTTCCTCAGTACTGCTCACATCAGGCGTTTCAAAAATTTCACAATCGATTGGAGGTTTAGGTATTGGATTTTTGGATAGCTTTACTATTATAGTATGTAGTATATATACTATGTATATTAACAAAAAATACGACGTGCTATGAGTTATACAATAGCACAACTGTTAACTGGGAGCAAAATGAACAAACAAAATTGTTTGGGTCAATGTTATGAAAATTGTGTAGACCAGTGTAATTGCGATCCAATCTGTTGAAAAATCCTTGTTCAAACTAAAGTAATAATAAGATCTAAGAGTTTCTGATTACCACATATTGGCTTAATTTATAAAAACAATATGCAACTACCTCTTGTGCGCTTCACAACACTGCACTGCTTTAACACGGACACTTAGAACATGACGCTAACTAGAAGGCTTTTCTTGTTGTAGGTTTTACATCGTGGTTAACTGTGTTTTACGTGTTTAAACGTGGTTTTACATCGTATTAAAAAACGTTGACATATTGTGTTATATCCGGCCGAGACTGATGTAAAAGGAAAAATATAAATGTAGACGTATCAAGGCATAATTTTTCATATAACCAAAATTGCAATTTTTTTTTCAAAAAACGTAAAATTACCGTGGTGCGACTCAGGAATCTACTGCCATAATTCCGAGTAATATGAATTGGTTTTAATTTATTTATTACATTTTTTTTGTATTTTGTAGTTTATCCGTAGCGGTTTGCGTACTATTTATTACTACTCACTACTAGCAAACCATGACACTTGTTTTACTCATATGCGTCATGCTGTAAACTTATTAAAACCAACACATTACAGCATTAAATGATCGCAGTTGCCACTGTTTCAGAACTTGCGCGGTGCGACTTTAAAACTGTAATAATTTATCCCTTCTGAACGCTTTCATAACCTTTCTGCTAACGCTGTTTTTACCACTTGAATTATGTTTTTTTTTTTATTTTACCAGCGTAGATTTTTTCCGGACTCTCAGTTAAAGCGGTTCTTTCATGTATACGTAATTTTTTCATTTATCCCGACACAAGTGCGCGCGCTGTAAGCTCGCTCTGCCATTGGTTACCGCTGTTTCTCGGTGTTTGCATTTAAACAAGAAATTGCTTTCGTTCTGCGCGATACGATTTTCGCTGCTTCGTGTCATACGTTCTCCCAACTGTCTGCAGACGCGAGATCTTCAAGCAATTCCACGTTAGCGATTTCGCTGCGTAACTACTTTTACCAAATCTTTAGTTTCACCAAATCATGCGTTTTGAGAGAAACTGCAGCAAACACACTGCCTTGTGTTAGGTTACCGAGTCTTGTTAGCCTGATTGCCTGCTATACAACGAACAAGTAACTTAACATTTTATTAGTAACTCATGTGAGTCTTAATTAATATTTCAAATATGTCTTGCATTAAACATTTTAAGTAGTTTACGACGTTGATTAAAGAGTTTTTAGGTAATATTTTACTAGGCCTATCCCTCCGTCTTCAACAGCGTGGTAATTAGTTTACTACAACGAAGAGCCCGTAAGAACAGTTTATTGTCTCTCTCTCTCTCTCTCTCTCTCTCTCTCTCTCTCTCTCTCTCTCTCTCTCTCTCTCTCTCTCTCTCTCACACACACACACACACACACACACACTATAACCTCACAACCACAACGACAATAGCATGCTTTTAATGTTATCGCCAAGTTTGCTGCAGCCGATACTCACGTTATGAAACACTATACAAGACTGTTGTGTAGGTACATGTGCAAAATTAATAATAATTTTGTTAGCCTCGCAACGAGGTGTGTGTCCACTGCATACCTCGAAGCCACTCTTTAAAGTCTGTCGCCAAGTACCGACTTGCTGTCCCCTCATGAGTAAATAATTTTGTTATGTAACAAACCGAACTCAAGTCCCCACAGTAAAAATATGTTTGTGCCTAACGTAAAATGACAATTGAAGATATATATTATAACAACACAAAACAAATTCAATGTAATTTAATTTGGGTAGCCCCACGTTTTTGGAGCGCCAAATTATATAACTACACAAATTGAGTTCATGGGTGTAATCGTAATAAGAAGATGATGCGTTATATAAGTTTTTTTCATTATTTAGTTTTTAATGAAGAAATTTGTGTTAGTGGTTGAAATCACAATCAGAATGACACTGTTGCACACCACTATATAAAAATTATTCCGATTAGCGCTTTCAAGCTTCACAGCCCATCGTCAGATCGAAATAGACAGGAAATATGTAAAAACAAACCCTTCACCCCTCTCCCCCACCCTGCTCACACACAACAAGCTATAAATTAATGACCCTTCCTCACCCCCTAAACCCTGTCCCACCATCTGTACAGTTACATATTTTTCTAGCAAATTCCTTGTGTTTCAGTGTTGTGTGTGTGTGTGGGGGTGTGTGTGTGTGCATCCTTTTAAACTACCCTCTTCCTCTCCACACACGTGGGTCAGTAACACACCCTTATTTTAAAACAACCAATTAGTACTATGCAATATAATTCTTAATCTTATCTATCTGTCCTCTCTCATTTACTTCTTAATCATGTTATAAAATATTTCTTCATTATCAAATTTAATTTTAATATTAATTAAATTGTCTAACCCTTTTTCTCTTTCTTTCAATATTTCTAACTCCTCTCTAAGCTTCCTTTCAACTGTGTTATTTACTACTTTTACAATTTCGTATATATAAGACATTTCATAGAAGACAACCATAAGTTTGTTAATCCTTTGGAAGAATACGAAATTGTAAAAGTAGTAAATAACACAGTTGAAAGGAAGCTTAGAGAGGAGTTAGAAATATTGAAAGAAAGTGAAAAAGGGTTAGACAATTTAATTAATATTAAAATTAAATTTGATAATGAAGAAATATTTTATAACATGATTAAGAAGTAAATGAGAGAGGACAGATAGATAAGATTAAGAATTATATTGCATAGTACTAATTGGTTGTTTTAAAATAAGGGTGTGTGACTGACCCACGTGTGTGGAGAGGAAGAGGGTAGTTTAAAAGGATGCTCACACACACACACACACACACACACACACAAGGAATTTGCTAGAAAAATATGTAACTGTACAGATGGTGGGACAGGGTTTAGGGGGTGAGGAAGGGTCATTAATTTATAGCTTGTTGTGTGTGAGCAGGGTGGGGGAGAGGGGTGAAGGGTTTGTTTTTACATATTTCCTGTCTATTTCGATCTGACGATGGGCTGTGAAGCTTGAAAGCGCTAATCGGAATAATTTTTATATAGTGGTGTGCAACAGTGTCATTCTGATTGTTATTTAGTTTTTATTAAACAAAATTCTTTCATTTCGAACAACAAAATAATACTCATTATTATTCTTTTGTATGAACCATTCGCACATGACTTATGGCTTATGGCTAACAAATTATATATAACATGGTATGCATAAACCTTACCTCTAATCTTAATTAATTATTTTGCTCTCGGCTTACTCATTCTGTGGTCATCTTTGCGAGTTCATATTATTTTCTGTAATTCTGAATTTATTGTTATTTTAATTTATTTAATCTTATTTGACTTTCATTCTTTACTATTGCATATGCATTTTACTTTATCAAACAAAGACTTTATCAATTACTCTCATTTACTTTAATTTAAAAACATATCAAACAAACACTTTATTAATACTTTAAATTATTTTAATTTAAACTCAAATATTTCTCTCTTAGCATTTATGTTTGATTCAACTACTAATTCCTATACATGAGTTATTATTCTACGTTACAATCTGCTTTTGCATTTATGTACATTTCTTTATGATTGATTAACTGTTCGAATGTTTTTCATTCTATGTTAATTAGAGTCTTTCAATTGTCTGTAATTAACAAAAATGGCTTTTCATCACCTCATTTGATGCTATACTATCAGTGTGTCCTCCTCGGGTCCTCGGTCTGTGTCCTTCTCGTTCTTCTGGTCCTCTGGTCCTCTTCCAGGATTCCACTGCTAGTGCTGTTTACTAGTTGTCTCGTATCATCTCATGGATCGTACGTGAGTCCATCGAACCTCTTCGTAGGTGCTCTGCTGTTCTGGTTGGACTTCCATTTCGTCCCGTGACTCTCACTGTAGATTTAAAATGGCGTCGTCGACTGACATAGCCTCCTCCGGTAACGGTTGAAAATAGAAGAAGGAACTTTATTAGCGCGACCTGGTATTTATAGCCAGGTCGTGCAAAAGCTCAGGTCTGAACAATTTTCATCTTATCAGAGTTTGTCGAAGCGTCTTTACCCCCACTCTGGTTCAATTCACTAATTTCGCCTATCTTCGCGAATTACGAAGTCTGTTTCACACTACTCGATGCTCAATCGATCGCTAATTTTTATATGTTTACTATACATAAATTACACTTCTTTATTGTAATTACAAAAAGAGCTATTCACTTTTTACTTATAGTAATTGCACTTTCTGTCACTTTGTCACGGTCTTTTAACCTTTTGTTCACCTTTATTTTCTACACCCTCTGGTGTCTTTCGTTTTACAATATCGTACATATTTTTCTTATAATTAAAATAAAACATAAAATATATCAATATTTGAAAAGAAATGGTTACTGTTCAGGAACGGACAGGCTTCATACACACAAACAAAATACACGTGTACACAATGCTAGCGACACGTGGGCCAGATATGCGTGTACATGCATGAATTGTGCGTTCCCTATTTTTTTTAAACAATCCAGCTTGTAATCTGAATCATGTCTATTCCATAGCTTTATTTATTTGTATTAATTATTTATTTATTTTTGCAATGCACAGGACCGTATCTTTTTGTACTGTCGCAATATATTCATCACCCTTACAGAAAACAGTCATATACACTTTAGTCATCATAGGCCTATGTCCTTTCAAACAAGATTAGTTTATAGAAATCCATCTATTTCTGTCAATCCTATTCTTTTCAAATCTGCAATAATGGATCAGTATCAGCGAATTATAGTGCTTGTTTCTTAGATTCGAGTTATCTCGTCTTCGTTCATCTGATTTCCTTTTCCCAGATTAACATATGCTAATCATTCACTTTCTCTGACACGGTTAAGTACTGCTTTTGGTATTACACGATATTTACTGTACAAATAACTAATGCTTATGATGTTATAATACCATTTTGAATTTTTTGTGTTTCTTTTTTGCTGTTGTCGATTTTTATTATTGCTTTCTTTTATTTTGAAAACTGTAATTTATTGTAATTTATAATTGATAACATTGTTTTGTGTTTAATGTGCTTGTGTTGAAGACCTAACATTTTGGCAACTTTACACGAAGTATCCTCACTGGCTTTTACGACTGTCAGTGGCTACACATTTCATCGTAGAAACGGTTGACGTTAGTATAAGTAAATAAACTCGTGTTAAACTGGAAATAATGTAGTTCTTAACAATAAACAATGTAGCTCTAAAGTTCATCTGTGTAACCAATTTATATTTCTTTTAATGTTTTTAGCAATATTTTGTAATCGATGTTACTAATTTTCTTAGCAGATCTGCAAAAGCAATGTACGGTCATCGTACAATTAGGTAAATAAAATTAGATTAACAGCGGTGACAAAAACAGATGACAATATATAAGCGTGCATATCGATAAGCCAGAAATAAACACTACGGTTTCCACACAGGTTATTCCTGGAAATCACGTTTCTAGAATTATTTAATGAGGCCAAAAATATTATTGTTAATTAGAACGCCAACGCTGCAGTTACACGACGCGTCAATATATCTCAACACATGCAGCATGAAAGGGAAGGACACAGCGTATAAATTGTTCGGTCACTCGAGAATTTTCAGACTTTACGCGTGTGTGTCTTCATTAATTCAAACGCTGTAACCTAGTAAAACAAAAAAACTAAATTCTTTACGCAAGAGTTTATCAGTATACATAATGAGATACGGGTAGTACTAGCCATTGTGTAAAATTATAATATGTAACCTGACTGTGTAGAAATGTTTTTAACAAACAGAACTTAAATCCTATGAGTTACAGTACAGTCAAGTCATGGCGTTACCGTAACTGAGATAATTGTTACTGTGTCAGATAACAGCGCTTGTATTTTATTTATGCAACAGATGTGTATGTAAAATAAACGAAACGGAGTTGATGAAATATATTAGTTTATAAATTCACGTAGAACGGTAAAACAGAATCTGATCTATGTAATATGTAGCCTCGTAAAACGTAACACGTGGAGCATGTAATTGTCATTACCGTTCTGGTTTATTGTGCCGTATAATGATGACACGTTCATTGTAAATGTCAACACATGTGTACATGTATGTGCCGCTCAGTTGCACATGTGTGCGAGTAGGCTGTATAAAATGTTGATCTTGCACATGTAAGTATAATTATTTTTAGTATATATATTGCAGACACTATTGCAACGGACATTCTAATTGCAGATTAATAATGGACATTCTAATTGCTTGTGTGAATAAGTAGAGATTGCAGGTTTGAACATTATAAACTAGTTGATAAGGAACGTTATGAAAAATGACAGTTTTTAAGTATTTTTAGGCTTGTAAAACAAGTTTAAGTGCTGTGAAATGGTACGTAAGGATGCTTAACCGCGTGTGTGAGGGTACGGAATTATTTTACGGGATATCCATAAAAAGAAGTTAATAATTTAAATAACTTTCGTAATATGGGATTTTTTAAGATTGGACTTGAATCAGAATGTTCTTAATAAACATCTAACTAATAACAATAATTATTTTAAAATTCAGTACGGTAACTAAATATATGCGTTTTTTTAAGTAAAAAGGTGTAGGCCTAATGTCTATACATTTGATCGTAAAAATGTTGAGGATTTTTTTTAACAAGAATTGTTAAGTTCGGAAATCTTGGGCAAGAACATTATTATCTGTAGAAACTCATGAGTAGGGGCTACTGAAGAACTACTCAGATTACGAGAATTCAGTCGATAAAAATTACTTTTAACGGATAGATTAGTCTCTCTTCGGAATCGATATTCCAAAAATATCGATGATGCGTAAGGACGCGTATTCAGCGTGGCGTGTGTGAGGCTACGTAATTATTTTAGGGGATATTCATAAAAACACGTTAAACTAAATAATATTCGTGATGTGGAAAGTTTTGAGATGGAATTTATATCAGAATATTTGCAATAAAAAGACCTAACCGACGACAATAGTTATTTTAAATATCAGTAACTAAATGTATGCATTTTTTAAGTAAAAAATTTTATGGCTGTAAATTTGGTCGTAAAAACTATCAAGTTTTTGAATAAAAATTATTCTGTTCGGAACCCTTCTTGGGCAAGAACATTTATTATCTGTAGAAAACTATGAGTAGGTGTTACCGAAGAACCAATCAGATTACGAGAATTCAGTCGATGAAAATTTATTTTAACGGACAGATCAATCTCTCTTCGGAATCGATAACGTGTAAACGTCGCTTGATACTTGACGATCTATCGCGATGAGCACAAGTTAGGAAATTCCTAGAGTTACTGCGAGAAATATTATAATTGTGCTATTCTGCGAAAGTAGAAGGTTTCCGATTAGGGTATTTAGACACTTTAAGCTGACTGGAAACCGTCTTAGACATCATTTTTAGCAGCAACAGTATCTGTTTGCGGTGAAAGAGTATATAACCGTGACCCTGAGAAGTGTTTACACGCCAGAAAGCGACCCTGGAGCCGGACAGAGTATATCAACCCACGTACTCTTCCAGATCCAGGATCATCTAGGAACAACCCGTCGTCTGAAGGATCTGAAGTCGACATGAAAGGGAAGTGTTAAAATAAAGTCTCTACCACATCAGTAACGACTTTATAGTAAATAAAACAAAAAGAACTTTTAAATAGTAATTTATTTCGTTATACAGAAAGTAAATTTTAGTCTGTGTTACAAAGGTCAACAGAGAGAGATTAATTATTTTTTATAAATTGTATTAAAAGCTTAGTAGATTGTCAAAAATAATATCTCATTAATAAATCCACTTTATTCCAATAACATATATTTCGACTACTTATTCTATGCGACACCTATACATTACAGTACACAAATTGACAGGTGGAATGTGGTCATGGATATCACGTGTTCATTTGTTGTCACCTAGCAAAGAGACAGCGACTTGATAAAAACCAATACATTTGTGGAAAAAACTCGTGTGCGGGCGCGGGCGCGTGTGTGTGTTGCGACGTTACAATTTTGTGCGTGCGTACTTGCGTGTTGACTGTATCTCTTATACATTTGCATAACGTCCAAACACTGTGTCACAGCCTACAAAGATTAATTTTGTATAGAGAAGGGGGGAATATGGTGAAATGGAATAATTACGACAAATTTGGAACAGAATAAAATGGTGTTTTATTTAGAACAGAACTAAAAATTTATAAATATATGTCCCTCCTCATACATGTAAGAAATCGTTATACAAGAACGTACATTTCAAATTTCGTATTGGTATATAATAAAAATAAAATTTACTTTACGTTGGATGAGTGACAGATATTAAGAAATCACTGACAGTAAACACCTTGACAAATCAACTGGCAGTTTAACAGTTTAAAAATCTGGTATTAAAATATTTTTAAAATAAAATCGTACTAAAGGAAATTATATGCTCCCAAAGAATTTTTAAATGCTTAGCGTTTTAGGCTCAATTGAATTTTCATATGATGTTTTTTCATTTTCATTCTTTTAAAAAGTGTTATATTAAATATACTATTTATAATTTATAGGACCTATTTACAGACTTATACTTTATTACAGATTATCTATTCTACAAGGGTCACATATAATAAGTAGCCGAGATACCTATATATTATTGGAATAAACGTATTTACTAATGATTCTATTATTTTTTCTGACAATCTATGTGCCTTTAATACAGTTTACAAAAATGCTCACTTTGCCTTTGTTAACCTAAGTAACACTTACTAAATTTTAACTTCTGTACAATGAAATAAATATTCAATAAGTTCTTTTTGTGTTAACTAAACTATAAAGTCTTTACTGATGTCACTTGTATTAGAGTCTTTCTTTTAAAGAAGTTTTTATAAGTGTATATAAAATAATGTATATTCACTTTCTTGTAATGGCGACTGCAGATCATTCAGACGACGGGTTAATATTATCTGAACGAATACGTGGGTCAATTTACTCTGTACGGCCTCAAAGTCGCTAACGGGCGTGTAGATATTTCTCGCGGGCACGGTTACATACAATTTCACACCGCAAATCGATACTGTTACTGCTTAACTGCTGTATTAGGCTTACACCTCTCCAGTTAGCTTGAAGTATCTATATACTCCTAATCGGACTATCTTGCACTACCCTAATAGCACACATTTGTAATAATTATCGCAGTAACTCTACTGGAATTATCTAACTTGCGTTCGTTACAACTGGCAGACCAAACGTCATGGACCAGAGCAGCGTTTACTCGTTATTGATTCCGAAGAGAGACTGACTATGCCACAGCCATATTTTTGAAACTGGATTTGTCGTAATTTGATTGGTTCTTCGGTAACCACTTGTTATGATACACGTAAACACGACAGGAACAGGGACTTAAGAAACACATAGAATGCTTGTGTGTTTTAAACTACTATTGCCAAAGTATGTTACAAATAAACGCAAAACATTATATATTGAAAATTTATATCGAAAAGTCTTTGAATCGTAGATTACAATAATATGCTTACACCGACAACTTGTAAAGTATTCTGCTAAAGTAAATAACACAAAATTTTAAAAAAGTATTTTCAATTATTATTTTAAAAATACGTACATAATTATATTTGGAATCGTATTGCGATCTTTTAGATTTTTAGATACATACATGGTTATATGTCTGCGTCTACTCGAAATAACACTTCATAACATCGGAGTTTAATGTAAATATTATGATGACATAACTAAGCATGTATTTGCGCGTGTGTGCGTGTGTATGTTTCCATTACGATGAAAGAGTTAAACCGACGCCTCTTGTTCGTCCAAAGTTAAATAAAGTTTAAGTCAGGTTATTCGTGGTGGAATCTAATTTGCTGAATCGATGGTTAGGTTTGTACGAGACGCGTGCCTCTAACCTCTCTAGCGCTTACGTTTTGCATGAGAAAACACCTCTCGCGAAAATATTATTTCATCTGTCTTTGTACAGTTCAGCTTGCCTCTATCTCTCTCTCTCTCTCTCCAGATGCTTTATGTGACGTCACTGACTCGCCCCCGTACTGTATGTGACTGCTAAGTTTGTAACTAGCATTTTGTCACAGTACACTTGTATCAGACTTCACATAAAATATGACAAGCGCCCTCAACAACGTACGCGGTACCTTTTAAAATACAGTCCAGACGTAGCGTGAATTTTTTATGAAGGATTTTACGGTAATTTAAGTCTAAATTGAAAGTAGGGTTGATTAATGTAACTAATTTTTAATCAGCCGATATCAATTTTTATTTGTTTTGCACAACTTCTTATTCCTGTGCATCTGTTTTGATCATCAAACTCATTTGTTTGATGAACAAACAAGAAGATCTTTGAAACCTATAAATTCAAAAGCACCCGTTTTGACGGGATTACCCAAACTCCACAAGGATGCTATCCCCTTGAGACCATTAGTAAATTTCACCACTGCTCCGGGGTATAAAACGGCTAAAAAATTTGTTAACATAATAAAGCACATATACAAATAATTAATGTCATAGTCTAATTAATAGTGTTGACTTTGTGAATAAGGTTAAAAACTTAATAGTTGAACCGGCTTACAAACTTGTTTCCTTTGATATTGTAGACTTATATACGAATATACCAGTAGCTGAGACCCTACGTATACTTAAGATTAACCTTATTGATACTAATAAATTGGATATTGATAGTATAAATGAATTGATGCACATTTTGGAGTTAGTTCTTGATCAAAATTACTTTACCCACAATAATCAATATTTCAGCCAAAAAAATGGGTTAACAATGGGTTCTCCACTTTCAGGTCTTCTTGCAGATATATACCTGAATTATTCCGAAAATTCATTGATTCTCACGAATAACAAACACAAGAATAACATTATATTTTACGGCAGGTATGTTGATGATACCTTTTTAATATACAAAGGTACACAAAGGCAAATTGATAATTTACATAGTTATTTTAATAATATCAATGACAAAATGCGGTTCACACTTGAAAGTGAAAACAATGGTAAACTGAATTTTCTAGATTTAACTGTTGCCAAGGACAATAATAAAAAATTACAATTTAACATCTATAGAAAACCCACAACGACTGATATTGTAATACATGCAAAGTCCTTTCATCCTTTATCCCAGAAATTGGCTGCTTTCCATAGTATGATTTATAGACTTTTATCTTTGCCCCTCGGTGATAAAGAATACCGTGAGGAATTAGACACCATTAAACACATTGCAGTTGCTAATGGTTATGATATCGATATGGTGAACAACATCCTTCAAAAACATAAGAAAAAACATAGAAACATTAACGGACATAAAACACGCGAGAATACAACACGCAAATACATTGCAACACCGTACACATACCTTATGCCTAAGATTTTTGGGTCAATTTTTAATAAAACCAGCAATATAAAGGTCACTTACAAAACCACTAATAATATTATGAATAATCTTCGTATCCGCAGTTCTACCAGCCTTGAACACAAAACTGGTGTTTACAAATTGATATGTGACGATTGTGACGCCTTTTATGTGGGCCAGACAGGACGTAGTTTTTTAAAAAGATTTACAGAACATAGGCCGCCTACACACCTTCACAGTTTGGACAATATCAAGTCAAAATTTGCAGAACACCTCATTTCCGAGAATCATAATTACACAAATTTTAAAACTAATTTAATACCCCTTCACATATGTAAGAAAGGGCGATATTTGAACGCTCTTGAAGAGTATGAAATTTATAAAGCATATAACAATACTGATACCAAGCCGCGTGTTTTAAATGATAAACTGCTTTTCAAATCAAATGTATTGTACGACACTGCTTTGCGATATTGTCGTGGTGGGAGCAAAACGTAATTCAGTGCGCGGTCAATCTCCGTACGATGTACATCGTTAAACGTTCGCGCTCGCTTTTAGACATTTACGTATTTATATTGTTTTAAATTATTTATTTCATGTTGAATTTTAATATTTTAATTAATTGACAAATGTATCAACTTAAATGATACACGATTATTTTAAGTTCTGATGATGGGACAAGTGTCCCGAAACATGTCAACTTTGTGAAGACGTTGTTTCTGGAAGCCGCAGACGGTAAGCTGCAATATATTTGATTGAACAACACGTGGCTTGGTACTAAATATTTGGAATTATTCCTTTTAAACATGAAAACTACTTTGCTATTTACCCTAAAACCGCAAAAAAAGTGTATCAAGTGCATCACGTAAGCTTTTTACGGCCGATTATAACTACAGACTACGCATTTGTCGCTGATTTAATTGTTTTGCTTGAGAAAGCACTGAAGCCTTGGACTTATATGACTTACAGTTCCATGTAAGGAGCGTCAAAAGAGAAAATGACACCCTGCTGAAAACCTTCGTGTGTTCTATCAACAGCCTCTGCGTTCTCAGAAAACGTTGTTTGGTGTGCTGTATCATTGATCAACAATATACATTTGGTGACAGACTTAGTAAACAGATTCATGTCCAGCAATTTCCTGATCTCTCTTCAGAAGACTCTTTTCTTTAGGGCTATTTAAGCGGCTCTATATTTCACAACAACCCTCGCGCTATGAAAGAACTCAAAGAAAACTAACTTATAGCTCAACTAATAACAGGAAACTACTATTAACTATTAACTACTACTATAGCTCAACTATTAACTCAATTAATAGCAGGAACTGGAGGAGCTACGCTTAGGGATATGGAAAGAACCAGCTTGTATGGGTCAAACTGGTGACTATATTTAACACTTACTCTGAAAAATATTTGTTTGGTTAAATGTTTTTTTATTCTAAATACACATTTCTGCAGTAATAAGTAATACTAACAGAAGGGTTAGGCGGTCAATTACCACCGTTATGATCTATCACACAACATTTAGACCACTAAACAGTCTGCGGTCGTCTTCAGGTGTAAGTTAACTTAGTAAGTTGAAATACAAACTTAAGCCTACTCGACATTCGTTCGCTTACAAGCGTGAACCGTGAAAAAATAAATAAACCACCACTATCTACAAACCAACTACCTCCATCATTCACCACCAACTTTAGAAAAACTATTAAAAAAGAACTCCCCTACTTATCCTCAAGTCCGCTGGACAGAACCGGGAAGCACCACCACACTGACATAAATTGTTCCTTGTGAAACTTCGTAGTAGGTAGGGTTCTTTTCTGTACAATTATTCTATCGTTGTAATGTACAATTATTAAAGTAATGTAATAAGTAGGCCTAAATGTCTTCTCGTCCCTAATCTTGATTGCTTTTTAAAGTAAACCCATTCTAATACTACCCTGGCAGTGTCAAATATGCTACTGAACGTTATTATTATTATTCCAGTTGTACAATGTTTACACATCTTCCGGAACCAAAGATTACAGAAGTGATTGAATTCTCCTCTTCCACTGCTGTCTGTCCATCCAAAGATCTTCTTCAATTTAGTTCCCTCAATATAGTCTACTATCCAGGTAATAGGTGGTCTTCCTCTTTTCCTTCTTCCTGGTGGGGTCCATTCCATAACTCTCCTTGGCAATCTTTCCTGTGCCATTCTTTTCGTGTGTCCATACCATTGTAATTTTTTTGTTTGAATGAAATCAACAATTGAATTTTTCACATTCATTCTGTCCTTAATAACTTTGTTTCTAATTATCTCACGTCTGGGTACTCTTGCTACTTAACTTAAGTTGTTAAATAAACCCGGTTTTAAACCTAACGTCTACGGTGTCTTGCACTTGCTTATATGCCCACCACTGAAGTACGACCATTATCAATGTTATCGATTATAAGTTCTTATGTCTACAAAAACATTGTTGTGTACCACGAACCATAAGACATAACTGAAAGAGTCTCTAGCGATCTGAGTTTTACCATGAATGCATGTTTACAACAGATTAGTTTTGGAAAGATATCTAAATACTAAGAATTATTAATTCCAGTATTAAATTGAATAAAAATGTTCTCTCTCTTCTCTTCTCCCTCTATTGTATTGCACAATCTGTCTGTCTGTCTGTCTGTCTGTCTGTCTGTCTGTCTGTCTGTCTCTCTCTCTCTCTCTCTCTCTCTCTCTCTCTCTCTCTCTCTCTCTCTCTCTCTCTCTCTCTCTCTCTCTCTCTCTCTCTCTCTCTCTCTCTCTGTCTCTCTCTCCCCTCCTCTCCCTAAGCCTTTAAATAGGCCTACAGACTAGTCTATAAATTAAGAATTATTGAGAATGAAAGAAGAACAAAGGATTTTAAATGTCCTGGTCGAAACTTCTCTAAATTAATTTAACTTGGCAGCGGTAGCAAACAGCGGATTGTGTTAACTAAATCAGCAGACTATTTTAAATAAAAAAGATTGGAAAGTAAATCAGTTTACACCCCCTTCCAAAACTATTATAAAAATAATCTTTCGATTTAATTTGAAAAAATGAATGGCAAGGGATGAAGTGACCCGTTCTAGAGAAATGTAAGATCCGACACGGAACGATCCGAAAGGAACGGTTCACTCAGATGAACGATTTCCCTCATCTCTACTGCAGACAAAGTGCGTTCTGTTTGTTGTTGTACGAGAACACAAAGAAGCCGTTAGCATAATTCTATAGACTAAACATTCAATTGATGTCGTGAATAGTGTAAACTAATTTTTTCCTTACAATGAAAAGATATTTATGATTCACGAATATCAATCGTCAGTGTTCTTTTCTGGTTGGCTTAACGAATGTATCGAGATCCCGTTACTAAGCAATTTCATTTTCCTTGTGTCAAACGATCACTGTACATTACGCTACTGAGAAGAATTTTACTTCTTCTAATTCTTCAGAAAGGTCTGAAATTTTTAATGTTCCTCTTCTTTTCCTTTTCCTTTCTCTTTTCCCCTTTGTATATGGTAATCTTCTTTTTCTTCTGCTTCTGCTTCTGCTTCTTCTATTTAATCTTTTTTTTCTCCGCGTGATTCCGCCAACATTCCGCACACCAGACTTCAACAATTTCCTCGATCCCAAACATCACTCATCGTCAAAGATTGTGTTTCAAATCTTCGAGCACTTTTGTTGCTATCCATCCGGCCTCTCATCCGTCTGTTAAATTTTGCCATCTACTGTCAGATTATCAACTAATATGTACTTATACATATTAGTATAAATTTATTTATAGTATTTTACCGACCACAAAAATCTCTACATCTTTTATTTATACCTTATATTATAAAAATCATTTAATAGGGGAATTTTGTAATATACAAACTCCTTCAGAAAAGTGGTTAATATTAACTCCTTTAAACAATGATATCCGGGACAAAAAAAAAACAGAGTTTGTGCCAAGACATTGTGTCAAATAAAATCCATAATTACTGAGAAGGCATATTTTGCTAAAATGCATATACATAAACTGTACTGACTTCAAGCAGTGCGTTGATCGCCTAACATGAATCTTGAAACTGAAAAAAGAAACGAAGAAAGACGTTTGTTACACTTTGCTCACAATTCAACACCTCCCGCTTTCCTCTGCAACGGCAAACCGCAGATACTCATACTCAGTGCTGACTAAACGAAACCATATTTAATCAGAGCCTGATGCCTACGAGTCTTACAAACACACATACTTGAAGTGCTTGTGCTTACGTATATACATTCCGTTTATATGCGCGAGTATTTACAAAATTGTTTTGATTATTTCCATATTGCTTACATAATTAAATTCGTAGTAAATAACGCGTGCCAGCGCAAGATAAATAATACAAATAATTCATGCTACAAGTGTGTTTATTTATTTTTAGTCAATATGGATTTCATCAACAGTTTCAGTCGAACACTTCGAGTACGGTGATTATTATTATTAAAGTTGTCTGCACATTGTTCACGCAATTCGCACAGAATAAATTACTTGTTTTTTTTTTTAGATGAAGTGTAAGTTCTCTGTTGCTGTGTTAATAATCCAGCAAAGAACAGCTCCAAACTCAAATTTGTGTGCTAACTTCGTTATCAAACGTTTTTAATAATCCTACTGTTGCATTGTTGAGCGAATACGTTAATTAGTCCCCCCCCCCTTCAAAGATATTCATGACACCTTTTTAGTTGGTCTTTAAACTTTTGGTCTACTCGAAGAAAAACATAATAAGAATATTTTTTAATTATTTACTCCGATAATGATAACAAATTAACCGTCTTTTATGTCTAGCATATCTTATCTTTTTTCTTAATAAACGTTTACTGGATATAATCAAACAATTATTGGTTTAAAACATTCGAACTTCGGATAAATTACTGTTACTTTTTATTTATTTATTATTATTTATAATTGTTATACATAATTAAGGTGGTTATAGTGTTGTTCGTGGTGGTATCGGCGAAGAAAACCGTACAGCCTACCAATTATCAGTTTTCGCAAGTGTCTCATTACCGTGGTTCTAACCCGTCGTTTGTTAATCAAAACCTAACTACTTTAATCTGAAGCGGAGATCTTTAACAAGTGCTCTTGTACGCGAGGGATGTTTACTTTCGTTGAGAATCTGATAAAACACGCCCGAGTGGTGTTTACTCTAATTTGTAAACTAACAACGGACCACACACATCACGCACACGCTTCCCACACACACACACACACACACACACACACACATTTCAGGGTCACATAGGATCGCGTGATTCTATTTCCTTTTCCAAATTAAAATACAACGGTAATAATAGCAGTTACTATTGCTTCGGTAATTACAGTAATATAATAAAAGCATATACTGAAGGAACAAAGTTTCTCTTATCGTTCTAATAAATTATGAAATTAAAAAAGCAATATTAAACCACAAACCGGTTCAATAATTATTTTTAAAAATCCAATATTTGAGGTACTATTTTTAATTGGAATGTTTTTATATAATTTAGGCTAATTGAAATATTTTTTTTGTTTCCGATTAACAAGTGAAAGTTCTGTTGCCGTGTTAATGATTCAACAGTTCCAAATTCAAATTTGTGTCCTAACTTCGTTGTCAAACGTCTATCGTTTATAACAATCCTGCCGTCGCATTTATTGAGCGAATTAGCCCCCCCCCCCCGTTCCTCAACGATATTCAAGGCATCTTTTCGGTTCGTATTTAAACTTTCGGTCTTCTCGAATAAAAAAATAATAATGATTATTTTTTTTCAATTACCGATATTCGCCGATAATGATAAGATTAAACGTCTTTTATAATATCTAACTTATCTTATCTTTCTTCTCAATAAAATTTTATAGAATATTGTGCTAATATGTTCAGACAGTTAACGTGTATTTTTCTCCTATTGATTGACATATTTTGATGGACAGAATGGCCATAAATCGATTGACAAAAAGCATTTCCTGTAACATCTAGTGATGAAAAGTTTTATAGTACTCGCCCACTGACTACAGCCAATTTAAAGACGAGTCGACGTTTCGACTAAATTTGTTTGTCATCGTCACGAGATGCGTACTGAAAATACGGAAATAATTAATAGCCTACACGCATAATGAGATTAATATACATCCCATGTTATAAATATATATCTTCTTAATACAAAATAATAATACATGTGTAATTGTTATTTTTGTAGCGCGTACACACACATTCACACAAAACTCTCATTACGTGAGTAAGCCTTTAAATTGTTTCTGTATTACCCTTATTCAGGGTCTGATGGTCTGATGATGACAATAAGTTCTTTCAAAATGTCGACACAATTTTTTTTTTAACTGTGTCTAGTTAACGAGCAACCCCACAAAACCTTTTCACAATCCTTAATTCGCGGTCACACTAAACTAAGGATAACTTCCGGTGCCAATAGAATTGTGACCCCACTCTGTACAACATTTTCAAACTCTATAAAATTTATACATTTATAAGGAAGTTTATAACATCCTAAACACTCCTGTGGACATACGCTGAAATAAAAAATAAATAAATTAAAATCGTTGTTGAAGCAAACCGAAATAGTTGAGAGATACCAACCAACATTTAACACAGTATCACAGTGTAAAACGAAATATTTATTCAGACAAGTCCAATCCTTTCCTTTATTATTTTGTAGTTTTTTGTCTACAGGATTTGCTTTTGTTATAATTAAACCCTATTTGGTCGATACTGCTACGCTGACGAAATAGATAGTACCGAATCGCTGTGTGACCACATGATGACTTGCATGTATATTTGAGCGGCAGAATTTCGTAACGCTCTGGATTTTTCGAGATGCCCCTTCCAGACGTTCCAGACGTCTACTCTATCAGCATCCAGGCCTGCTAGGTCACTACAATGCAAACCGGCCGTAGTATAAATACTGGAATTCGAAGCGGCCCAGTTTCAGTTACTCCTGGCGATATTGCAGTGCGGATCGAAGTGATAGTTGCGCTTCAGTGGAAAGTGATTATCTTGGTAATTAGTGCAAAATGTGATAATTATTTCTGTGTGCTGGACGCATTTAACGTGTATAAGAGTGAATTTGTTGATTTCCAACTGCTGTTTGTTTCTAATTAAAGTTGTAATTAGTGACTTCATTTGGTGTCATTTATTCTGTTTCCACTGTACAACACGGCGATCTGTGAGACCGTCGTAACAACACTAAGAGAAAAATTTTGCTTTCCGCTTAATACTATCGATAGCGAATTAATAAGAGCTGAAATGTAACAATATAAAATAAAATTATTCAAAATCAATCGGTTTTTGTGTACAAATAAAACATTCTTCACATGAATTAAAATTTCGAAAAGTATAATTTTCCTAACTACAATATGTTCTAAATAATAGACACTTTGCAAGAGAATTTTTAAAAGGAACGCCTTTTAAAATATCTGCTAACTTTAATAATAAGAATTTTTATGAGTACAGCTTTTGGTTATATTAGTACTTTGCATTTTACCCATTCAAACATATGTGAAGTATTATAAACAGTTTTAATTAGTATTACATTTTTTATATTTTTGCAGTAATTGTTGTGTCAATCAAAATTTTGTAAATTATAAAAAGATGTTTAAAGTAAACAACATAACATTAGCTTGTACATTAATTTTCCTATGTCGATAGGCTGGTTTTTGTGATCGCTAATACGATTACTAGAAAATAAATTTAAAAATGTATTTCAATAATACGGAATCAGTTAAAACACCTTCGCCAACTAAATTTTATTTTTAGTTATTTTTTATAACCAAACCAAGAATTCTGAAAGTTACATTTGTTGTTTACTTATGTCGCCATTCAGCTGTAATATTTACTCACCTTCAAAATACAGGAACATTTAGCACAAGGAGAAATAATTAAACTTGGTGTTATGAGTAAACAATGAATAACAAGAACAATTGTACAGAGTTGGTAAATTAAACAAAAAAAAAATCTTGTACTGTATAATCTTACCTTTTTTTTTATTAATAAGCTAAACATTCGAAAATTAGGTTATGCTTACTTCGAACTGTTTGAGATTATCCAGCACGCTGTCTCTTCTTTGATTTAAGATCAAAGTATGTTATTATACTACGTCTAGCATATTTAACTGCTCGACACTCAAGGTCACTGTGTCTAGGGTTCTCTTTAACGTCTCCAGTTGATGAGATAACCAGGTGCCTCTTGAGGTTAGGATGGCGCAGACGCCGCCTACAGTCGTGACAAAACAATTCACCCCACAATGAGTTCTAGCCCAGCCGTTTTGGAAACTAGTGCGGTTAAACGCTACGCTGCCAGATGTGAACCAAGATATCATATCAAAACCATTTACAATAACAAAAAAGCGATTGGATGAGAGGTTATTTAAAATGTGGATTTCAAGAAGAAAAAATGTATGGATTGTGATGTCAAACAGGTCTTCAGTTTTCTATTTACGTAAAATTACGGCAAAGTAATTATACTCTAAACTTTAATTTAAAAAAACACAAATTTTCACAAAGTTTTGTTTGTCGAACGTGCTTACATTACATTTCTACGACACACTGTCGAACGTGCGAAGCTGTACAGTGATTTATAGCTCCAATACTGATTTTAGGGGTCTACATATTAAACCATTGTGTGACGGGCGTCAAACAGTATTCATGTGCGTAAATTATCCGTGATTACGTGTTCGCAGGTCAGGTCAAACGTGTCACGAACTGTTGTTGCATTAGCATACCTTATCGATTGAAATAAATCACGAATATCGGAGACAGACCGCCGCGGTTGGGCGTGTTCAACGCGTCAGTCTTACAGAATGACGTGTTTAATGTAGCGTGCAAGTACCTTTGTTTTGTTCGATAAAAGAAATTTCTGGCCGATTACAGTACGTTTGGAAGGAATTAAAATCCTGTCGGTAATGAACGGACGCGGAGTAACACCAATTCTTTCCAAACTGTGAACAGACAATACTTCCTGACCAAAACGTGGTATGACAACCGAATTAGTATCCACATGTACAAAGTAATGTTGGCCATGTACAAAGGATACAGTTAAAACGCCATGTAATACGTATGAACATTAATATGGCGTACTGTACAGAATAAAAAGAATCAAAATCCATACTCTTTTAAATGAACGATTAAATAACAACGCATTATATATGAATCAAAACGGAGATTGTAATAAACAGTCACATAGATCGTAAATAGAGAATTTACAAAAAATTATGAGAAAAACAGGAGCAACTACCTTTCGGTACATTTTAATATCTCATGAAAATTAACCAATGGTCTTATCATTATGTGTTAGAATTTTTAGTATTCTTAGCACATTACTAGATATTGTAATTTTATTGATAACTGAATCTCAGTTTTTCAGTTTAGAAATTAATTTGAATAGTATTAAAGAATAAGACATAGGTACAAAACGAAATCGGTCTCAAAATTGTGTTATGTGAAACATTTTCATATAAGAAAATTAATTGACATCAGGAAGGAAATTATACAAAATAGAATTGAAGTTACTGAATTATTATATTCCAAATTACGTATTATTCAATGAACGAAACGAGCTCTCAGTATTAACTTGATCGTCTGTCTCATTGGGGCATGTCTTACAGTAACCTTTGAAAGCTTCAACCGATTTTTGTAAAACTTAGCATGCGTATGCATGGGCATACTTTTACCCCTCAAACCACTATTGATTTCGAGATTGATAGTAGACGAGAAACCGAATAAAGGATGTCAAAATTTTGAAAAAAAACAAACAAAATCCATGTGCGTATCAAATTTAATTAATTTTAGACAAGATCTGAATTTAGTGTCCAGTTTTAGAAATTTCAAAATTTTTGGACACCGAGGCTCTAACATGGATCAAACTTTGTAAAATTTATACAAATCCATATCGGGTAAAAAATTAAAGAGGATTTTAACATCAAAATCTGAGTGTAGTGTTTACTTTTGAAACGTTTAAAATTTTATGAAATCGGGTCCCAAAAAGGGATTAAAATATACAAAAAATTGTTATAATCTATCCCACACGAACCAAACTAAAGGGATTTTAACCCAAATCCAAGTGTAGCATTCACTTGAATTGTTTTATTAATTTTAGAAGCACCACATTATTTACAATGGAAAGGAAGACCCAGGAAGAAATGGAGTAGCATTGTTCTTAAGAGGTGAATGGAAGAGTAGTGTCTTGAATACTTGTCACAGTAGTGATAGATTACTGATGATAAAACTTAGGGCAGAGCCAGTTGATTTGTGTATAATTATGGTGTACTTTCCAACAACAAGTAGTAACGATGAAGATATAGAATTAATGTATGAACAGATTGAAAAGTTGCTCAAGATAATAAAGAAAGACGATAATGTAGTTATAAATGGGCGACTTTAATGCATCTATTGGTGCCAACAGTAGTCAAAAATGTGTCGGGAAGTTTGGTTTGGGGAACATCAATGCACGAGGGGAAAGGTTACTTGAGTTTTGTGAGCAGTATGAAATGATCGTCACGAACACATGTTTTGAAGTCCCCAAAAGACGACGATACACTTGGAAAGCACCGGGGGATGTTAGGAGGCATCAGATCGATTATATTCTAGTCAGACAAAGATATAAGAACCAAGTCAAATCTAGTCATTCATATCCTGGTATGGATATAGATAGTGACCATATTCCCGTTATGGCCAAGTGCAATATTAAATTTAGGAAAATCAGGAAATCTAAACAAAAGAACTGGTGCTTAGAAAAACTGACTGATGACAAAATAGTAAAAGAATTGGAAGAGGAGACAGACATGTTGATGGAAGGAAGGCCAAGTTGGGAGGAAGTAAGAGATGGAATAATTGCAACAGCACAGCGTGTTCTAGGGAGGAGAAAATTAGAACCACGGAAACCGTGGATGACACAGGAATTGTTGGATCTAATAAGGAGGCGTAATAAGCTGAGAAATAAGGATTATCAGGAGTACAAGAGAATAAAAAATCAGATTACCTCTATGTGTCGCATTGAAAAAGAAAATTGGATGAAACAACTAAGTCTTGAAATAGAAGATGATTTCAGTAGAGGAAAATGTGATAAGGCATATTTAAGGATAAAATCGTTACAGTGGAAGCATAAGACTCGAAGTAATGTTGTTAAGGATAAAAATGGTAAAATACTTTTCGAAAATGATAAGGTCAGCGAGCGTTGGAAGGAGTATATAGAGGAACTATATGACGGGGAAGCTGTTGTAGTCACGCAAGTTTCTAGAAAATGAGAATGCTGTAGATAGAGATATGGTAGGACCGCCAATTAGCAGGGTGGAATTTGATTATGCCCTTAAAGGTCTGAGTATGAAAAAAGCGACAGGGCCTGACAGTCTACCAGCAGAGCTTTTGAAAAATGTAGGGGAGAGAACGAAAGACCAGCTATTTCGAATAATTACTGGGTGCTATGAAGAGGGAGTATTGCCAGTTGATTTCATTAAAAGTAGAACAATCACAATACCAAAGAAAGGTAAAGTAGACGACTGTAATTTACAGCGACAAGGCATTGCCTTTAGGGGTTAAAAAAAGAAGCACCACGGACCAAAAATGGATGCCAAAATACAACAAATTTCAAACCTTTGTGGGATATTAAATTACAAAGAATTTTATTCATAATATGAATCGGTATCTTTAATAATTTAACAAAATTAATATGAGCCAAAAGATATGTCAACATTAACAACGAATTAATTTTATTTTATTTTATTTTATAAAAATGTATTTACTTCCAAATTTTGAGAGTTCTACATACCTGGAAGCTTAATGGATTCTCTTACGACGCTGAAAATGCGCTTAATGAGCTTTAAAAATTTCCTCTTAAGGAAAAATAGTAAATCATTCATAATAATATACCGTTCATTGCATGTTTGATATACCAAATGACTGAACATCTTTTTACCAAATGAAGAAGCAAAGTCTGCTTAACATTCTTGACTGATTGTCAATAATCATCGTCAGCTTTAATAACTACTTGAGATAAAGTACCCTATGTAGCAGCATGTCTATAAACATTTAATTAAGTTATCCGAAATTATCAGCTAAAAATTGTAATTATCAATTTCTGAAGGTTTATGAATTTAAAAAACTTACAAATACGTTTATTTTTTTCGGTTATCTTACTTTTATTTTATCATCTTTCAATACTTTTATTACGTTTTACATTACTTTTATTGTTGTATTGGTAGAATCGCCTCTCAGACAATATTGTATCCGAACGTTTAAAATAGTCTGTTATATAAATACGTACGTGACAAATGAAAATACACAGATGCAAGCGAATTATTTTCGTTGCAGCTCCGGTCACCGAGAGATCTTAAAAGTGACCCTTTAGAGACAACAATCTTTGATACCGTTTCCTAAGTTTGAGGTTTGCAACTGAGCTGTCATTATTTTAAAATCCCACCGAGTATTAGAGATGTTGGTTTTCACAGACATCCAACGCTGCATTGTGTTCACTCGTTTCTGCAGTAGGTTAATTATATTTATTATACTATATTTACATTGTAATTATATCTCTGTTTTGCAGTTTAACGTTCGTTTTTTCTCAACACTAAACATTTTGTCCATACTGTGAAGAAACTTCGTCTATAGTTCGACTAAAGATTCCACATCTTACCACTGGCAAAACGTTTGTGCTGAGAAAAGATTTTAAAAACTGTGTGCTAAACATAAAGCAGAGTTTTCAGTAATAGTAAAAACCCCAAAAAATTGTACGAGCAATAATTCTATAACAGATGCAAAATAAAATAGTCACATACTAAAAATACAATTAAAACTTCACATATTGAAAGAGGAATAGTATTAGTGTGTAGCTTCGAAAAATAAACTTCAGTCTTCTTATGAAAAAGGTAATTCAAAACTAACATCTGAACCAAAACAGATACTATAGTTAAAAGTAGGATAATTAAAAAAAATGGATGATTTCAGTTGTCTTAGGTGTGACGTTTCATATTATTATGACCGGGATTATGGTTAATAAATTGGTCAATTACGGTCGAAGGTGTTGAGTGTTACGAGGAACATTCAGTAATTAAGGAGACAAATATCTGTAGAAGAAAAACGGTTGGTAGGCGGAGTACGATAGTTTCAGAACTGTAAGCCGACATCCAATAAGGTGGCTGATGAGTTCTGATCAGCTGTTTGAATAGAATTGTTTTGTTTATGACCTCATATTCTTATTTAACGATGGCGAGTACTCTTGAAGTTTTTCTGAATTAGTTGAAAAAAGTGCAGTGATCCGTTTTTTGCTTTCGAATGGTAAAAAAACGGCTAAAATTTACTCTTGTATGATTAACAATACTGAAAAAGCTGTATGAACCGCGGAAATTTTTATAAGCGGGAGGGCAATTAAAAATTGTCGAAAATGGACTGACGAGCACCGTTCTGGACGTTCAGTTGAGGTTTCAACTTTTTGTAATTTTTTAGAACATCGGCGGACAATAAACAGTATGATACGTACTACTCTGATATGCTTGTCGATAAAATAAAACCGGCCGTTATGCTGAAACGTCCTGGATTTCTGCGCTCATTCTCCTTCATGATAACGGCCGTCCACACACAGCTCAGTTAACATGTGAAACCAGCCATCAATAAATTGGCTTGGGAGAGTCTACCTCACCCTCCGTACAGTCCAGACTTGGCTTCATCTGATTCCCACTTGTTTGGTCCGCTCAAGGAGGCGTTACGTGGTACGAAGTTTTATGACAACGACGAGGTCAAATAAAACTCCTGAAGTGGCTCGTACATCAACTTAAAGATTTCTTTGCAACAGGCTCAAAAAAGCTTATTTAGAGATGGGACAAGTGTATTAATGTTGCTGAGGACTATGTTGAAAAGTAAAAAAATTGTCATATTGATTAAATAAACGTTTTTACCATCTTACAAATCTGAACTTCCAGATGTTGGAATGAAGTTTATAAGTTTACGGATGTGACATCGTTGCTTGGCTATGAATACAGGCTGTCGACTGTGAAGGGCAACAGACGATGACTGAGGAATTCTGGTACCTATTCGGTACGAATTGATATCGCTAAAATATGTAGTTGAATAAACTACATGATCGCATAAGCTTGGGGTAATTGAGAAGTGAAGGCTAACGAAGAAGCGGTCTGCGCAACATATGATTTGTTGGGGGCAAATTAAACAAAAGCAAATGTTACATTAAGATATATGTACGTTACAAGATAAATACCATTAAATAAAGTAAACATCATTAAAGAGTGTTTAGTTAAAAAACGAGCATCTTGCAGCGACTCGGAGTAGCAGGGATACGACGTCGTAAATCGTGAAAGGAAGCATGTTCAAGATGCTTCCAGTTGACTACTAAACACCTGAATACTGATGTTCACAAAACTTATCAGTATTTAATGCCGAACGGAGAGATCATATTTCTAGATACGCGCCTATCGAAATTCCCTACTAGACGGGAATCTCAGTCTATTTATGTTTCCCTAAGGATTGTGTGGCGCGCCTAACCGCCGTAAATGTCTACAGTATGGGAACATCCAATACCGAAGAGCCGTATATTTCACAGAAATATGTTACGTTTGTTTATGAACACAATCTGTGACCGTAGTGTCTAACAGTCTTCAGTTGTAGAATTTGAAATAAAAGTTTTATTAACAAAATACGCTTTTACCGTCAAAAGGCAAACCAGCAGAACAGTTGTTTCGACTGTCACATATTGACGCGATAACTTTATTGTTGACAAATAACGTAAATATCAGTGAATACAACGTTGGTGCAAAATTACAAAGTGTTTTATGGAAATTCTAAAATTTCTAAGTTGATAAACGAGAGAAAGAGATAAGCAGAAAACTTATATTAGAAGGAAATATTGAAGGCTGGGGCATTTAATTAAGCGCAATGGCTACATAAATACGGTTTTAATTAGAAAAGTTACGTGAAGAAATGCTGGAGAAAAACAAAGAAAGAGGTTCTGGATCAAATGACGGTGTAAACTAATCTGAAACTGGAATTTTAAAAAGTTAGCGACAACACAACGATTCTATCAATTTCAGAATTTATGCACTCACAAATCTCTAAATTGATGTTACAAAAAACAGCTGTAAATAAATAATTATTATAACTATTTACTCTGATCTTATTGACTTGAGCATATATAAAGTCAGTGCATATTCATTTGTTTATATATCTCTAAAACTTGCATAATTTTGAAAACTATAACTGTAACTTAATTTTATTTGTAGTTGGACCCTCACGCAAATTAAACCTAACATACGGGCGAACGAAACGAATTTTTTGCGTAAAGAAAACGACATCAGCAAGGATGTCTTTTTTTTCTTCTTGGTTAGCACCCCATAGGCTAGTTGGTACCAGATCGCCATTCATCACGCTGCTCTGCTTTTCTTTTCAACTCACAATATGATGTGCAGTTCACATCGACCATAAGCTGTTTCATGTAGTCTAAACGGGGTCGTCCTCTGTGATTCTTCAATTGTTCCTTCTATTATTCTCTTAACCAACACATTGTGTCGTAGTATATGCCCTATAAACTTAGATCTTCTGCCTTTTAAATTTCGTAGAAAGCTCTTCTCCTCCTGAGCTCTTCTACAGACTTCCTCATTCGTTATCTTCTCCCTCCAGCTTATCCTGAATATTCTTCTGTAGCACCAGGTCTCAAATGCTTGGAGTCTTTTCTTGTCACTTTCTCCAATTGTCAAGATTCACTCCCGTATAGGGCAACACTCCACACGTATGTCTTTACTAGATTCTTCCTTATTTTAGGCTGAGAGTGTTTGAAGTGAAGAGGTTTTTCTGTTTGTTGAAAGGAATTTTAGCCTAGTTAATTCTGCTTATAATTTCCTTACTGCTACGTCCGTCACTTACGATTTTACTTTCTAGATAGTTATATTCTTTAACTGCCTGGAGAACTTTATTTCCAAGAGTTATTCTGACTGGATCTTCTTCTTTCTGACTACAGACTAGGACTTTGGTCTTTTATTCATTTATTTTCATATTGAATTCATTCTTCATTACTTTATCAATTGTGTCAAGAATCTTTTGTAGATCTTTGTTGCTCTTTGCAGTCACTGCTATGTCATCTGCGAAAATATCTATGACATTTCCCCTTGCCTTCTGCTTCCTATGCCGAGACGTATACCAGTTTCTCCGTCTTTAGAAGTGATTTCTCACCCCTAGGACAATAGCAAGGATGTAAAAAGTAGGAAATGTGGATGTAAGATAAGAATCGTACACCGTTAAGTGTAGGAAAAAGTGTAAAATAAGCCGGATTGGTCGATTTTTTATGAGGTTAAAAGCCCAGGTATAGTCTATAGGACTAACTAGGAGCTCAGATGGAGACATAATTGGCACATCCCTAAGACTGCGGCTTGCCGACACTGGGATTGTAAAACAGTCTCAGAGAGAGCACAGATACCATAACAGCCAGTCATCACCTGCTTTGACGTCTCGGCTGGACTGAAACTCAGAGCATGGGAAACCGCGAGGTGTGTAAATGCCTAATTGCGGGAGCCAACCCATCGTTACGGATGACTTACCTCCGGGCAGTCGAGCCCATCCAGCGCTGCTCTAAGCTCCTGCGAGCGATGCCTCAGGACTGGCGACTGGCTGGAGCAATACTCAGATCCAACAGTCCCACGTCATACACGTATATTGTGTATTCGTGAACCGCTCCCTAAGATCTTTTGCCAAGCGAACGACCGAGCTGTACTGAATGAAACTGGAGTTCATCGGACTCCGCCCTGGACAACGTTCACAAACAGGGCGCGAGACGCCCCGTGCATCTTCTGCCTGTCTGAGAAAATACCGCAATTTATGGGGTCTTCCACAGACTCAAGCGGCAGCAAAGTCAGAATGTCATGGTTGATTTTAACGGTTTTAACAAATTTTACGAATTCCGTCGCCTGGATGGATGAAAACGGAATGATAAAATAAGTGTACGCCGTGTCAGCCTTTAGGAATAAGTAGCATATAAAAACAATAAGAAAGTGAAGGAAATCCTATTATTTGAATAAGCAGTAACCTGTTACAAAAGTCGAGATGAAAGGAATAAAGAAGAGACTGCCAACAATAAGAATAAAGTTCGCTTTAAAGAAAATATTCCCGTTAAACTGTGCTTTCATTACGTTTCCTAGCCACTAACTATGATTTTTATTTCACTGTTGATTCTTATACACTTTTAGTAACAAAACTATACACGCCTCTAGTGTCTGTAGCTTTATAAGGAAGGTTAAAAAATTAAATATTAACACAATCATAAAAAAAATACGTCTTATTAAATGTGTAAAATGGTATGACGAAGAATTCAATCATAGACGCGCAGTTTGGAAAATTCTCGTTTAGTGGCAGCAAATAATGCTTTGATATTTGCATTTTTAATGGAAATTCTCTAGTTACTGTCACTTGCATCAATTTGTATCATTTTTATATGTAGGCTTATTGACTACATTTGATTTTTATTCCATGTACTTTAAAACGAACGTTGTTGCAATGTGTCTGTCGATTTAGGAACCATTAATAAGACAATACGCATGTAAATAGAACCATTTGTAAACATAAATTCTGCTGTAGGCATCAGTGAAATTAAAACTACGCGATAATTTATTCATATCTTTAAAATTAAATAAAAATTTTATCTACCAACTCAGCTAATTTTAATTTATGTTTTTAAATAAATAACTGGTCGATATTTGGTCTATCCAAACGTGTTTCATAACATAGGTATAAAATACAGAACTATGTTGGTAAAAACTTTTGTTACACTTAGTCATTAAAATTTTAAATTTTCAGTTTTTACATCTCTGTTGACTTCAAATGATACAAAAAAGCTATTTCATTTAGACAGATTTTTGAGACAGACATCGAGTGTTAGCAAGTACATCCGCCAAGAACGTGGTACATACTATACAAGCGGCGTATTTTTTTTTTTGGGGGGGGGGACTTATCTACGTTGAAATTGGCACTGTCGTTACAGCACACTACGTAGCCTTAAAAAAGTCTCTTCTTTCCTTTAGTTTGTCGTAAAATAGTAACATTCTAACACTTTCGTTTGACACTGCCATCAAGTGGTCTATCCGCCTACAGCTGTGTTCTGCTAAACTGGTAACATTCAATTTAGCACGCGGTAACGTGAGTCAGCCGAATTAGATTCGTGTGGAAAACTGTACAATAGCAACAGTTACTACTTAATGATAATACTCCTCAGTTCACGAAAAATTTGTTTTGGTTAACTCATTTTTTTATAACTGGTTTAATGAATAATGATTTATAATAATAAGAATTTTCTGTGTTGCGTTTCTTTTTGTATAATACAATATGTGTAAACAAGAAAATCTTTCTTTCCTATAATGAGTATTAAAAGTTTTATATACAGCTTTTTTTGAACATATTTTTATCCTGATGTGTAACATATCCTACCTCTGGTGTGAAAGCTGCGGAAGACGGCAGGAACTGTAGTGGAAGACGGAAATAGATGGATGGAGCTGTAGTAGACTCGCAACATATTTTTATCATGAACAACAGAAATATTTAGTAGGAATACATTTTTTTGAGAATGAAGACTTCCGAAACTGCAACATGCCATCCTCTTTACAAGGATGAGCGACGACATGGAACTTCTCTCTCTTTGATCTCTATTGTGCACGTCAAATTTATAAATTGGTACCAAACAAATATTTATTGTCTGTCAGAAGTTGTTTGTTTTTTAATTATAGTACTATTAAGTTCTGAACATGCTTCTCATTTTTCTTCTTCCTTCACGGGCTTCAACGATCATTAATTTACTCGTGCGTTCGCATACATTAAGAGATAAATGAGGCTATACTTTTCAGTCTTCAGTTTTCCGATTAATTAACGCTGATTAATTATAACTGAAAGAGTCTGTTCTATTTGCAGCGAATCCTGTTTTTAATTTCATTAATAATTTATAAACCCTGTGATCTGTTCTATGCACTTGTTATTCTATTTGTTGTTTTTTGTTTTTCTTTTTATGTGCACGTCTCTCTACCAGATATATCTCTCAAGACTCCTTTGTCTGTCTGTCCCTTTCTCTGTCTTTTCTTTCTTACTGTATTTTCTTTTTTTACGTTCTGGGCACAGCCCTCCCTTTGACATTTCTAGATCTCTAATTGACAGCACTGTTGGCAAAACAACACCCTGTATTACGTTACATCGTTTCTCCATCAAACTGTAGCCTATGCTAAAATATTTTTCCGAATCACGTGTCCGCGTGTTCCATCTTTCATTACGAAGTTTGCTACATAACAGTCGAAACATCATCTTAAGCCGTCAACTGTCTCACACACGACTACACTTTTCTTATGGTCCTTACGGACTTATTCCTCTTTAGTGAAATAACCATTATACTGTCCAATGTTAGGTAAAGCAAACATACCTATACCTATGGTGTAAATACAGCGTTTCACAGTGTAAAATTACAAACAGATGTACTCTTGTTTTGGTTGGAAGTCTATAATATTCTACTAGGTGGTAAGAGAATTCACTTCACCTACGGTTTATTGGACATCGTGGCCCTGGAAAAAACCTATGTCAGTTCGAATGGATAAAATGTGCTTTACTAAAACTGCTAATGCTTTGCTGTACAACTAGGAGTGTAATTTGTTTCCTACTCGCTAATCAACACAAAATCTATTGCCTTATAAAATACAAAATTTTTCTTACGGCTCGTGGTGGTTTTACGGAATTTTATGGCTTTGAGTCGTTGACGTGATTCTGTAATTTTTTACAAAGACGTAAGTCTAACTTGCATAAAAATGATTATCAGGATTTGTTTGTGATTCCTTTACTGTGCCTGTTGCGGAATTGATCTGCGTGCTAAGTTCCGCGTATATTCGGTTTAGATTTCCATTAAAAGTTGGAGCACTACCTCAAAAATTCAATGAACAGTGATTCTTGATGGGGCACCACATACAATAAACAATGAGAAAAGTGTAAATAATATTTCATTAAAAACAAAATGGTGTCCATTTTCGGACACTTAAATAAGACATGAGTTTGGATTATACAGTAGTGTTTAAATCAAATAAAACCAAGTTATTTATAATTTTCTAAATTATAAAAAATGTTGGAAACGAAACAGATGTAACAACTGAACTTTTTATGTTGTATGGCTCTATAAAAACAGTCTCAAAATAAGTAGATTGTATGTGGAATGTCATTTTGGAACTTCAGTATTGTGTAGGTCAACCAGTGTTGTTTTAGCAAATTTATTTGTTGTTGAAATCAGATACGTTACTTTGAATTACTCGTAGAAGCAGATACGATATCAGGATTTCCGTCTTAGAAACAGAGGCAGATTGTAAATGAGCGTAGGATAACTCATAAATTCGTGATTTCGTACAAAAACTGAAGAACAATGATTAATTTTGCTGATACCTAATGGCTTATGAAGCTTGGTTATCCAGGACCAGACAGCATAGTGCCTGATAAGAGAGTAGATGATTTCATCGTAGGAAAGAGTGAGAAGTGAATAGTTGCAAACAATAAATTGAAACAATCGTCTCATCATACATAAGATATTGCGTAAAGCCTCAGCAAAAGAAATATCTGTGGTCCAGGCACAAGAGTTACACGGCTGTGGTATTAGAGTGACAAAGAATGGTAAGAAAAATATCTGATGGAGGTTCTTGGATCAAGTCGGTTCCAGAAATTGTAAACGGAACGACCATTTTAAACAGAATGACCTAATGATTTCAGAATTCGACTACCCACCAATCCCCTAATTGAGGTTGCAAGGAGAAAAAATCGGTATGGAGAACCATACATGACTTCCATGTCCTAAAATTTATATTTAAAATCATTTAAATATTAACTAAGTGGATGCTTGAGTTCTGAAGAAATGACGTATCAGCTAAAATGGTACCCCCATGTCAGGTGGGTGAAGACTATCCTCAACCTTCGTGAGGAAGGACTGTACTTTTGAACAAAATGTTTGTAGGTCGAACGAAGAGCTGGCCAAAGGGAGCTGCGATCTGATTCCTGTAATGAACTTAGGCTCTCGCTGCGAGTATCGGCCGAGGGTGAATGATGTCTATAGTGTTATCAAAGTCTTTCCTGTTAGTACAAACTAGTCATTTTTCTTTTTTAAAATCGAATCTTTCTTTCCATTCGTCTTCTGAATTTCAGAACGACGATTCTGTTTACCCGTATAATTATAAATTTCTCAGCAAAACATTTCTTCCTTAATACGTTTGTGTCTCCTGTTTAACACCCACGATTCTGATCATGTCATAACGCTATATTCCACAAAGGCTGGTAAATAACTAGTCATCAGGGAGGTCAAAATATTTTCTAGGAGGGGCAAACAATTTTCCAGAGGAGAAAAATGTTTATATATTTTTCATACATACACACATGCACATATTAGTTTGTAATTCTTATATTATAACAGAAATAAGTACACAGATTGTATTAATTTATTAAAACATTTATTGATTCAAAATATGCATAAAATTAATGGCTTGTAAAAGTTAATGTTTGATCTCCATTAAGTAGTGCTCAAGTTTCCAAAGTTTTAATATTATTATGGCCGTAATCAAAACATCAGAGCAAGTTTTAGTGTGTATGAGGGTACACCGTGGAAAAAAAATTCAACATTCCCTATGGAGGGTTGCTCAGAGTAAAGCTGCGAATCTACAGTGTACGTTTCACAGAACAAACAGGCAGAAAAGAAGGATCGCTCCGAAGTCTCTCATGGACGCTGAGCATCTTGCAGAGGGTTCACTCCCTAAAGACGAAAGTCTGTCTATGAACCGTTCCTCTGTAAACACGTGCAGTTACACTGGTGAGCGATCCACAGGAAGCAAATCGCTGTCCACGCTGGACACCTTTTCGGCTTGCACACGTTGTGTTGATGTGGGTTTCGGCACTTTCCATTTAAAAAGCGTGCAAACGTAAGAAAATAAAAATGAGTGAGGCCAGAAATAACGCGAATTGTGTGTGTGTGTGTGTGTGTGTGTGTGTGTGTGTGTGTGTGTGTGTGTGTGTGTGTGTGTGTGTGTGTGTGTGTGTGTGTGTGTGTGTGTGTGTGTGTGTGTGTGTGCTGCCTGCCTTTTTATTGCAGTAATGACAATAATAAAACTTTGGGAACGTAAACATTACATAATTGAGATATGCTTGCCTGCCAGGAACGATATGTTTTCACTCATACATGATTTAAATTAAAATGAAAAAATATAGAATTTTGTTAAAGTTAAATGAAATGTTTCCGTAGAAACTACTTCTTTGTTGTCAATAACGTAGTACACATATAAAACTTATAAAAATTTACTTACTCCATCATCAACAACCATTTTAATTTATACAGAAAATTACCTCCTCCCCCTTCAACTACCCTTTTCATTTATAGATATTTCATCTACCTTTCTACAGTGGATTATTATGACCTACTTTTCAGGATACTTTATTTATCAAAATTAAGCACTTTACTCTTGTTAAAACGTAAAACATTGCAGGTAAACTACCCATTTCCCTTAACCACTCTTCACCAAAATCAATAGGCCTTGAGTCCTCTACAATTCAGAACTGTATGCAAAGAATTATTTGATTCTGTTTGATTTGCGGCTATTATCGTTTGCCATGGAAAAAATTCTACACATAGACAGACAGACACACACACAGACACTTTTCGAAAAATGACTTTTTCATGTTTTGATGGTAGTACAATCAGAATCTGCCATTATCTCGAACACGATTTTTTTCGGCATGACCATACTTCCATTTCCTTATGGAACATGGAAGTAAAAATGATTCATTGTTTTAAAAACTTCTGTTCGAAAAATGTATTTTTACACGTATATTTAATGCTTCTATAGGGTTTGATCTCGCAACGCTGAATAACATGGTGTATGACATTCGCGTTGGGTTGGACGTGTGGTGGTTGCTGCTGTGTCGCCGAGCTTACATTTACGGAAACGATACACTGTTACAAACAACACAACGCAATGTAATGCTGGCCGCAAGCCCACCGGGTCAACTTGCCAGGTTATTTATGAGGCACAAAACATTCCCTCCTCCTCGGCGACTGCTCATTTCACCTTTCCATCTTTCTATACGTGCATATCTCGCGGCCGACTATGCGTAATACGACGTGTACTACGTACGAAAGAACAACGCTAACATCCGTTCGTTTCTTTAATGAAACTTACTGTATTGTATTCAATTCATACGGAGTCTCTTCTGCGGACTGTCTAGTTAATTTACTCTAAGCCTTCAAAATTACACTGCATTGCAAACCTGGACATTATTTCCAGACAAACCGCATATTTTAATTAAAATAATGATGTAAAAGATCAAATCTCCTTTAAAAATTATATTTGTTTGTAAAATATCCTACAGATTGTGTTGTTAAATTACTCTGTTTATTGTTAAATAAAACATACGTTCATAGCATAATAACACTGTAGATACAGTGTAATGTTTGGTCACAGGTTCTACGGAATATTAATCAATCTGATACTGGTCATGTAAGTAAAAATACGTTTACAAATTGCGTTTACATTCGATTCTGTGAAAGACTGTTTTCTCCTATTTAAAAATAAGATTGTAAAAGGCAAAACATAGAATTGTTATTCTATCACGTAATTGTATAACATAATTGTCTGCCACCTTCCCTATTTAATATACAGGTTTATCTTGGTGCTGTAATCCGTGTATTGAAACAATTTTAGCAACACAATAGATTTATGAACCATTACGTGATCCATATGAACCTCAGTATATTCACATGCAGATGCGAACATAAAATATTAAAACAAAAATGTAGAGAGGAATTTTCAAGGACGATCAAATACGTAACAGCGTAATATAAAAATATCGACAGAAAAAAAACAGTGGCTTTTACAGGCAAAAAACTAGTAAGAACCATAATCGTCCTTGACATCAGAACGGTTGGCCATTTTAATTATCTAAATTGTCTTGCGATGTAGCCTACGACAGCAGTGATGACGGCAAAGAAGAACTAAACAAATTCACCCACGTCTGCGGGACTGTAAACAAACCTTAGAGGACAAGGATCGAAAAGAAACTGTCCTCGACTTATATAAAACTGCAGCGCCTTCATGTTTGGATTGAAGCAAAACGTGACTAACGGCGAAGATAAACGAAAGCATAATAAAAATTCAAGACATGAAATTCCTAAGAATATTGAAAGGGTGTTGTCGATACAGAACGGGAGACCGAGATTGTTCGGAAGTACCAATACACAAGCTCAACAAATATATTTAAGAAAACTAAAGCCGATGGTATGAACACATGAAGAAAACGAATGAACAGAGGTTACCAATCAAAGCAAACATAGGAGACATAGGCATCTCATCGGCAGTCTACGAAGAAAATACCGTAACAATTTTTAAACCTAATGTGTGGAAAAGTAAACAAAATTTAATACTCTATTTGTTCTAATTAAATTAACTAATTAAATTAACTGCCAACATTGATGTGTAAAAGTAAATCTTGGGCTTTAACAGACGGGACGAAAACGGTATCACACTTTCTGTGGAGACGGTATGCCATCCTTCGTATTGTGAAGGCTTGTTTTACACGAAGGATTAGAATGAGGAATACCGGACGAGTTGGATATCTTTAGCATTTGTAAAGTAAAATAAATTTAAGGCAGTAAATTTTATGAAAAGGAAGTAAATACATAGTCCTAACGAACAGTGACTAATCATGGTACACGAATAAATAAATAAAGGTGTATTATAGATTTTGTACCAACCATATAAATATTAAGTCCGTCACAACTTTCTGTCAGTAATTGTTCAGGTTGCATGTCTGTAGAACAGTCTGATTTAATTGGGGGGGGGGCTGGCAAAAAAACCGGTTTCATCTTTTTATTTATTAGCGGGGGTCCTACAGTCTATGCCCCATCCCACATTTCGATCCTCATTTCTCCCTATCCTCCAGTCATCATCTTCAACAGCTCGATCTCTCATGCTTTTCCTAATTCGTGTTCTCCATTGTGTTATCAGTCTTCCTTTTCTTCATCTTGATGAGAAGAAATTATCTTTCCAACCCCCTCTATGTGTCCATAAATTTGAATATCGTTGTGGCCCCATTCATAACTTTCCTTGTGTAAATAAAGTGGTAGGAAGTAAAACTGTAGAACCGAGGACCGATTCAAGTATGACAACTTGAATTGGGCTTGTACTTTGGCGCGAAGCCATAAACGCGTTAACGCGTCCACAGCTAAATTGCTAAAATGAATAAACTTATTATTGTATTGAATTAGTTAAGATGAGAACTGAGTAAAGGTGTCATTCACTTTGAAAGAAAGAAAAAGAAACTCACTTGGCCTCTTCACCTCAACTCTACTCCCGTCAATTCTCGTGGAGACGATAGTGAGTCCCGTTACGGCGAGTAACCAATTCTGAGGTTATGGTAACCAATGCCACCCCTCCATTCCTAACAATCGTAAGCACTATATGTGTCTTTCAAATAATTTTGTCCTAGCATGACGAGGCTAGGTTTCAAAAATCGGCAGTCGGTTGTGCTTCTTCTGTAGAGGCGAAGGTGCTTTATGAAAGCAACGGTTGAGCAGATGGACTCAATTCAATACACCAGGCAAGAAGTGATTGCCAGTACTGTTAAGGTTAACTCCCTGATATGAACAGCTCGAAGTTCCTGGACCCTCGGGCAGGTATTGAACAGTATGATGACTAACCAGTAAAGTAAAAGTTTGTAAAGTTTTTATTTTCAACACCAAAAATTTCCCGGAAATTGGTTGGAAATATGTGTCTAGAATTTTATGGTTTATTGTAATTTATATAATATCTACTTATCATTTTGTATATGCGTAACTCAAAGTTTCTTGCAGCAATTGTATGATATTAAGATATATTCAATGTAGTTTATTCTGCAAGTTGTGTAACGCACGTTTCACTGAAACACATCAGCATCATCAGCTGACTGCTTATGTGTTTCAATGAAACGTGCGTCAGGGATTGAAACGACAAAAACGAAATGCACAACTTGCAGAAGAAACTACATTGAATATATCTTAATATAATACAATATCTATTTAATATTTGGAACTCGATATTCTTTCTTAACAGCGAATCTTAAATTGGAAGACAGCAGTTCACTGTAGTCTTTAAATCTTTTAAAACCATTTACCTCTTGAACCCAACATTTTTAGATTTATGAAGAAAGTTGTGTTAGTGGTTAAAATCACAAGCAGAATTATCACTGTTGCACACCACTATATAAAAAAATATTCCGATTAGCGCTTTCAAGCCTCAGATTTCCGATCTGACGATGAGCTGTGAGGCTTGAAAGCGCTAATCGGAATATTCTTTATATAGTGGTGTGCAACAGTGATAATTCTGCTTGTGATTTTTAGATTTATCGGGTATTTTATTAGCTGGCTAAATAAAATCAGCTATTCAAATTAAAGTCGTCTGTATAGTTACTGAGGACAAAGGCAAATCGAGGTAGTTACGCGAATCCTACATAGACAAATAAACAAATACATAGAGACGCCGTTCGACAAACTGAAGTTACCACCGAATGAGAAGTTTTGCTTCCACTTACAATTATCCTGTTCTGTTGCTATTCTGTACGCTGCTGGCCAGAAGAGACCACATCAAGTAATCTTGACAAGATATATCACAATGCTTTATTTAAAACTGAAAGAGTTTATCTACAAACGTTTGAAAAATAGATAAAAGCGTTTACAATAATTATATGGGCAAAGTAATTGATCGTGAATAATGGGTTTCTGAGAAATATCATCAATGTAATACAACAGATATAGGAAAAACTATCTGGGGTGTTTTCCTAGTGTAATTACTCGCTTTGTTCATTAAGGGCCTACATTAAAAGCGACGGCTTCCTAGCCATCGCCTGATAACCGAAATTCTCTTAAAGGAACGTAGCATCTATAGGGGAGACGGTAAAAAATGTTAACATGTTAATTTTGTGGCTAATACTAACAAAACATTTTGTTTGTTCGTCTGAAATTCATGTAAATTAAGTCAGCACCAAGCAAAGCAAAGCAAGTTAAAAGCAGGAGCAGTTGTTTCCTCCCTCTCTCACGCACTCTGACTGTCTGTCTATCTGTTTGTCCGTCCATCCATCTATCTGTCTGTCTGTCTGTCTCTCTCTCTCTCTCTCTCTCTCTCTCTCTCTCTCTCTCTCTCTCTCTCTCTCTTTCTCCCTCTCTATCTCTCCCTCTCACTCCCTCTCCCTCTCTATCTATCTATCTATTTCTCTCCCTCTCAGTCTGCGTACATTTCTACATGTAAACGCATTCGTATGCGGGCGCTCGTGCCCTCGTTTATGCGGTACACATGTTTTTTTGTATAATGTACACCTACTACTCTAATATGCATGAGTGAAATATTTCCATATCGCAAACTATGCCGTCTACGACAATATACAAACACAGAGCAACCATACAAGACAATAACGTCATACGCCATACTTCTCCGAACGGAAACTGCAGTACCACAAACGCGAGTTAATTAACATATTTTTCCCGCCTTGCATGATGTACTTTATGCTCTCTACCTCAGATTAATTGAACACATTTAACTATGTTTGTTGTTCTGTAAATTGTTAGATTTCTTTAAAATATTTGAGCTCGAAACTGTTAACCAAATTATTAAAACCCACTGGAAACTTACTCTTTCAATAATGAGTTTTGTGAATATTCATTTTGTTCTTTTTGAGTGTATAAAACATAAACAAAATTAACTAAAAGTTTTAAATGTTTAATGGACTTGCATACAATTACTTTTAGTTGACGCTAGTAGAGCCATAAAGTTTTAAATTGATTATAGGACTGTCTATAACTGTATACATTAGGCTTATTCTGTCGTATTAATTTGTTATTAATAATTGATATGTTTTATTAAATAAATATTCTTATGCTTTACAGTAAGGATGTTTTTTTCTTAGTGATGGATACGGCCTCCCATTATAACCATTCCAACCTCCTTATTGAAGAATTCTATCTAACAGGGAAGCATAATGACTGTGTTCTGATGTTGTGAAGAGAGTGCATAGAACAGTATGAATACCTTGGTGTATGCACTCTACCTAACCAGGACGCACTTCAGGGGGATAGTCAATATACCATAGAAGAAAGAGTGATATACTGTAACCCCTCTTTTTTTCTCTAGGCAGAAGGCCTAGAGAAGCAAAAAATGCGCTGGGTCCAGTGAGACGGGACTTGCAATTAAACTCTCTGGTAACCAACAATAACAGCATTTATTATGTGAAATTACATGCATCACAATTCCAAAAACCCCGTAAAGTCGTCCAAAATCACATAATTATACATATATAGCCCCTGTTTATAACACATTGACAACAAACATAAAAGTCGAACATAATACATGTATTTATATATATGTATTTCCCTCAATTTGAACTGATCATGATCATAACTCAACTTTTTTTTTTGTTTAATCTCGACATTATAAAAAGGTACTTATATATACATATATATATATATATATATATATATATATATATATATTTATTTATCACTCCCTCTCTAGAACACATAACAGCCTCTGACATCACAATTAATTTTCACAAAATCACAGTTACAACTCATATGCCATCATACTCAAACGCCCCACGGCCCGCCTGTATATTATTCCTTTATCGCCCCGTGATATAGAAACATCAAATAACTGACCCGCCAATATCTATTAAATAAATGGAAACTAATGTCATCGACCAAGACCACCCCTTATACATTGTTATAATATCGGCAGCCCGCATAAGTAACTACGAACTGTAACAATTCCATGTCAGATACAAATATACATTATAAATTGAGAAAACATTTGGAATGGCTGGTAATTAAGAAAATATAATGATAAGTAAAGCTTGCTATAATGATAGGCAAAATGTGAAACTTGTTGATCTATAAAATGCACAGAACCTTTCTAAAAATCTGTCATAAGAATGTTAAATGTTTAGAAATTATTCATTTATTTAATTATATACCTAGTCATTATTTAACCATAAGGATTTGATAATAACAAAAATTAACAAAACCGGTTTAGCATATAATGGCCAGAAAATCTAAGTTACAAAAATATAAGTACGCCTGTACAATTTCATTCCATGTAAAATTTTATAATCTCCAAAATATTAAATATATAGACCTTAAAGAAATAGAAAATGTTAATTTCAGCCATCTGTGCATATATAAAATAAAACATGCTGTATTCGTCCGGCTGCATGAGTATACCAGAGCAAGCCTGACCTGACCAAATATGACCCGTAGAAAACCTGCATGAAATGGCACCAAAAGGTGCCTAACTTGTGAACAGAAAACCCATTTATAAAATAACACCCGGAAACAGAATAAAAAAACAAACCCCCCCAAACCCTTGTATACAGGAAAAATCATAAAATGTAAAATCCCAGTAATAATCTAAGAAAGACATCCGAACCCGCCGGTTCGGAATCACGAAAATCATACCCTTATACTTAATTTAGAAAAAAAATTTCCCTTACAGCTTTTGCACCCATAATACATACAAAAACAGCTCTGGTACCCTCCCACAGGTCAGCTTACAATTGCAGTGGTTGTACTGTATTATCAAGTTTAATTTACATTAAAATTGTCTTGCCGACACACACTCGATTTAACCACGTCGCTGAATAAAGTTAAACTGCTATAGCACAAACACCTCCCATGGGATGTTCCGCCGGCCAGGATAAAATAAAAAAAAGAGTTTATATCACCTCATACGAAGCGGGCGGTTCCCTCATTGTTGGCGGCAGCTGGTCGTTCCTCCTCGGTCACAGACGAAGCTTCAGTGGTTCATAGCAGGTGACGGTGGCAGCACACCAAGCTGTGGTCAGATCTCCATTCTTGGGCGAGAACCCGGTGAGTCTTGAACACTTAGCCTGCCATAAAGATGAGTAAGACAACACCCAAAAAGACTGCTAGACCGAGGGAGGCAGCTGAAGTAATTTATGCAGTGAGAGCCAGAGCGGAACTGAACATTTACCATGTGCTCCGAATCGAAACCTGAACTCCGCCCGCTAGATAGCGTTCACAGTCGAAACATTGCCACCGACATTGCGCTCCCCAACTAGTAACTAGACACTTATCCGAATCAGAAAAGCTAGGACTTGCATTTCCTCGAACGCCGGATTGTGCAAACTCCGGCACAATACTACACCTAGGCTATATAAAACAAACAAGTAACGTGAATTTGTACGTATACACATGTCTAAAATGTATAGATGTCCTAATCATAGTCTCACTCCACTATTTTCATAAAATACTTTCTAATATTTCGATTGAAACAGTCAAAGTTTCTACTGCCACATACGCAGTTCGTCATATTGATGAATCTCGTTAATGGACCCAATCATGACCAGCTTTAGTAGAAGGCCGGAACATTAAACGTGGAAACGTTGCGTGTGAGGCCTATAAGCATAGTTTAATATAATAGCTGAAGTGAACATGCTATATTTTGATTTAATTTCATAGCATTACTAAAATTATGAGTAGGCCTATAAATTATAGTTATACGCCCACTTAGTACTATACGTTTAAGTTCAAGAAAGTAGTGAATTAGTGTGAGGCCTAATGAATTAATTTTACTAATATAGAATATTGAAACATTCAACTTGTGACACTTACTTGTCTTTTCTTCCCGTACGCGTTTCGGCGTGATGTGCGCCTTCGTCAGCTTTGAGACAGACTGCCATTAACTTGTAACGGTTTTTATTTTGCAATGTATAATGGGGGTGGTGTGTGGAGAAAGGGGATTGGCGCAAGGATCCAAATTATTGTTAGTTTTATGTATAATTGTTTCAAAACGTGTGTGTGATTTATACTGTAATTGGTCGTTAAGTATGTTGTTTGGTTGTGTTGTGTTGGATCCCCGCGCCAATCCCATTCCTCCACACACCGCCCTCACTATACCTTTCACTATACCTTTTATCATATGAATGAGCTAATTATTATATTCCTTAAATAATATAACAGTATTTTACATAATAAACTTCTAATTTGCAAACAGTGAAGAATTATAAAACTGCTGTTAACTGGCAATTAAAAATGACGCGATTTGATTATTAAAATACATAAATTAAGAAATCGTGTAGTCGGCCTCAAAATATCAGCTGGTTCCAGTGTTTCCACGTTTAATGTTCCAGCCTTCTACTAGAGCCGGCCATGACCCAACGCACTCTGCCTCAAGTGGCTGACTGTATCTTACGTAAAGAAATCTGCAATTCGATCACCAAGACATCTATCTCAATAAGATGGTAAATACTCTTATACATAAATAACACATCTTGTAAAGCTCTTCTATTTTGCGCCCTATAATGTTCACACTTGGCCTCTTGTAAAAAAAAACGCTGACTGATGCCACAGTATTTTAGACATGAAGAAATTCGTTTTTGGATTCCCACAGTCTTATGCTCGGTGTCGTTCCTTATATATTATATATTGTTTTCTTATTATATTATATTATTTTCTATTATATACTAGAATAAGTATAATACGTATTGCAGATCTTTATGACCATCGTCAACAGACACAAAAGTGCTGTAATTAATGACAAATTTTTGATATTGTTAAATGTAAAATTTGTCATTAATTATATCTGATAAAATATTTTCATTTTAATACGCAACGATGGTTATGTGTGTTAACAAAATAAAACCAGGCTTGCTATAAAAGTGTACGTACGTATGTTTATTAATAAAATATTTCATTACCATTTTTGTGATTTGTTTTAGTGAAATAAAAAAAAAAAGATTACCCGAGTCCTTGTAAAAGCTTTTGCAATCTACGAGCTTTGCAAGGAACTTTGTTACCTGGGTAAATAAGTAAACGCCATTTACTGATGAGGTTTTCACGATCAAACCGTAGCGCTATTTTAGGTTACTTCTGTGTTCCGTGGTGTAAAGTATTCATACGGACGAGTTTAAAGTAGTTCTGTGGCACATATAAACTCTTTTGGAAAACAACAACATAAATATTTAAAAATCTAAACCGTATTTTTACAAATAAAAAACTTATGTTATACAACTTGCTAGAAAATAGAACAAAAATATTTACTTTTTGAACAGACGTCGTCGTCTCTTCGTTTCCGGGTGTAGACAGCGTTGTTTGTTCCAAACTTCGGCGTCGACCTACATGTGGGACACATTCGATCATTTGTTTCAGCATCCTATTTGAAAACAAACTCATAACTTGATTCTTGCAGTCTTTTTGCATCTACAAGCTGAGCTTGCAAGCTCTGCAACTTCTATTGCCTCTCGTACATCATCGTTCTCCACTTCGATCGGTTCCGGGTTCAGTTTGTGGGCTGCGATCAGAGTCACGGCGCTTCTAGCGACAACACCAAAGAGTTTTAATCTTTTCACACAGTCATTGTTCTTATATTCACTTATCACACATAGAATTGAATCGAATGTGCTGATTCTCAGTATGGACGTTATGTATGGATGCTAATTTTAATCATTATTCAATTGTAAATTAATGTATTAATTTACCTACGTACAACCTAGTTTTACTGAAATAGATCTTTACCATACAATAAATACTAGTGTTTCATTGGTCACTATATAAGCGGTTGTAACTACCACAAAAACGATTAAACTCTCTGATCATTATGATTATGATTTACTATTTGATTATGATAATTGGCTGCCATGTAGAAGCCCCATGTGTCAATTTCGAGTGTCATAACATTAGGGAGCCTTTTTCAGGACCTGCGGTAATATCTAGGGATGAGTGAGAGTTAAGGGTATTGCTAGCCACCCTTCACTCTTTCCGTGACATTCCTCCAAATGGCAGTCTCCTTCTACACCAGACTTGTTCTCCGAATAATTTTGCCCTATTTCCAGCGTACAAATACAAGAAAACCCACTTCTCCTCCTGGATCGGTGTACACTATAGGTAGCTCACCAATCTCTGCTTAGTTGGTAGCTTGAAACTTAAATTCGTACAAAATAAATCCCTAGCGGTAGGTTAAAACATTGCGGTTACATTTAATAAGACAGTCATCACATACCTGGAAGGGTGACCACTTGCCGGTTCAGCGGCTGGGTAACTCTATACTCATAAGGGTTGTCAGAGAGTAAATATTCGATTCAATAAACTGAATAAATATCCATTGCCTTACACAACATTTTTAGTATTTGTTGAAGCATTACATAATGTACACCGTCAGGGCAGAACTTGTAAAAAATATTTAGGCCACCTGACGGTTCAGGATAGCCATTCTGAAAATGAGTGTAGCAGTATCATCGCTCTTGAATGGAATCCGTCATCTCAGTCACACTCAGACAACTCGGTGTGTCTGTCAGACTCGCCACCGCCACTTGTATTGTGCCGAAAAACTTCCCACGGATCTGTGTTTACACACGAGAGAGACGTACTCACTTCAGGTTTTGTCCTTCATAAATCATCTTGACAGATATTATAACGCATTCTTTATCTGACCATCATCGTCTATACGAAATACGTATTATATGTGTAACGTATAATACGTATTACATTCTTGACGCACAGCTTATTGCATAAATACCACAAAACATATAACTAATTGCCAGACTATTCTGTATAATTGTGGGTGTTAAATTTTTGTTATGACTCTCGGGTCTTCCTGTACCGTAGACGGTGACGTTATACAATTATTTTTTTATCTTCGCGAATAATGTAACGATTTTACAAACGAGTCACATTGTTCGCTAAACTTTAGGACATGATCAGGAAATTAAAATTCTTGAGACGAAAATCGTAAATCGTATCTGCAAATATACGGAAAAGTCGCGAAGTTTTAGAGATGGAAAACGAACGTTAAAACTTTTTAAAAATGTTATTAGTATCTGTTCGTAACTCGTAACTCTTTTGAAAGTACTTTTAAGTTTTCGTAAAAGTTTTTAATTTCATTTCAGATTTTCAGCGTACAATATTAATAACAAAATTACAATCAATATTAATTTCCTAGTCTCTTAATTATTAAACAATTATGTTTAGAAAATTTGTTAATGGTTGCGGAAAACAGTATATATCAAATGTGATGAAAATTGTATTTGATAATATATAGTAGAGAGATTTCTGATATTATGGAAAAAGTAATGTATGAACTTTGTGTCAGATTGTACTGATAAAATGACAATACTGAATTTTAGGGGTCATTATGTTGTTACTATTTTCGGCTACAATCGCATCGTTAAATGAAATTATATTCAAAATATCTGTAGTTATTTTTAACTCGTATGTACAGTGCAAAGACTGTATTCAAAATATGTGCCACAATGACACTGCATTATGTAATTGAGGGTGAAGTGCATTTCTGGCTACGCAGGGCTTGTCCGAATCAGAGAAAACTACGCAGGAGTGTTTGCGGAAAGTGTAATTTTTGTAATTAATTTTATATTTAATTTATAACATTATAATTTCAAAAATGTATAAATAGCATTACGTTAACATTACTTTATTACCGGATGCGTTTGTATGTTAGAGAAACTGAAGGTTTTCGATTCGATGTGTGTAACTTTTGTAGAGTGTACACGAAGTGTGTTGTAACGATAATGTTATTATTTACTGACGTTTACCAGTATCTCGTGTACGCACTGCCAGTGTTTGCCAGCGTAAGACTAAAATTAGACTATCCAAAGTCTGTGTATTAAGCTGAATGGTATACGTGTGTACAAGTGAACGGGATATAACTGTGATCAAGTGTAGTAACTAAGGAAAACACTGTACACACCCGGACGGAGAGAAAATTGGTACGTATTTTTTCGTGCTTAAATATACACACCATAGACAGTCAATACTAAATAAAATAATTGTTTTTAAATTAACGTGGTTTTGAAGGCAAAAAATGCATGATAGATTCATTCAACATCGAAATGCTTTTTGACCGTATGTCTATAAATCTTACTTAGCCACACGCTGTTCAAATGCCAGAAATCATTTTCGACATTTTGACAAGGTGTGATATTTAAAACCTTAAAGTAACAAAAAGTCTACAGAAAAAGACACAAAATAGATATATAGAATAATTTTTACATAACAACTATGATAAAATGCTAATTCTGGAAATAATTTAAGTACAAACAACAGCGGGTGACTTATTTAAAATTTAATTCTTGGATTTCTTTGTCCATGACGTGTCCGTTGATTAACTAAATATAATTATACCACTACCGACTCGGAACACAAACACAATTAATTATGATGTTGTCAAAGTATCTGTGCCAATATTTTATGTGAGTGTCTGTCATTGTTTGTGAGGATTCTTGTTTTTTCTCTAAGTGTTGGAGAAAGACCTCTGCTAATATGCTGGGTGTGGGTGAGCCCATGGGTAGACCGTCACTGTGTGTGTAAAATTTACTGTTATATGTAAAGTAGTTTTAGTTTGTTATTACGTTCAGACGTTCTGTTACTTCTATCGCCGAAGCCCGACGCTACTGGTCAGCGCGTCGCCTAATGGCTCAACAGCCAAGGGTGGGCGTTGGCTAGTAAGTAAGTAAGTACTTTCTGTTACTTCTGTGATAAGTTCTTCTGGTGAGTTGTTCTGTTTGAGTTGTTTTGTAGGATGGTGATTGTTTCGGAGACGGGGATGTTTGTGTACAGGTTTTTAATGTCGAAGGAGGCTAGTGTAGCATGGAGGATGTGCATGTTTCTTATTTTTGTTACTAGGTGTGTATTGTTGTAGGTGTTGTTTTACTGCAATGTTGTCTAGTTGTGTGTGTTGTCTGATAATTTTGTCTAGATGTTTTGCGAGTTTGTATGCAGGGGCATGCGAGTTTGTGTTTCGAGTCGGTAGTGATATACTTATATTTAGTTAAAATTTTATTAAACACAAGTCTAATAAATAAAAACGTAATCACAAAGAATTTACACAAACAAACGTTATGACTGATCAAACAAATAAACATTTTCAACGATGAAAAATGATAAAATCGAACTAAAAATTAATTATTTGTTATTCATTTATAGGCTCCACGAAGCAGAAATCCTGTTACATAACCTGTGAAAACCTGTGTAAAATTTAATATACACGTTTAGAAAATAAATTACGTATCGTTTAGAATGATCGGTACTCTGAAAATAGAATTACCGATCTGAAGCGTATTATGAAAGCATGTAGATTTCTTTTTTCAAGAATTATCTGCACGCTTTATGGTGTGAAGGATAGTGTGATAAACTTACAGAGGCCCTGGAAAATATACATAAAAAGAGATATTTCGTCCCCTGTAAATGAAATGACGATTGACTGTCACGACTCTTGAAAATCAAACAAAATATTTTAACTCATCTCGTCCACGTTATTTATGTGAATCTCACACAGAAGACTTGGCGCTAATAAAGTACGAACAAAACGTTCTGGAAAGAAGTAGTTAACATTTTAGTACTGTAATTAAAATACCAAAACGACAACCAGACCAAAGTTTTTAATTCCAGTCACCATTTCACACCATTAGAAGTTATTTATTAAATTTAAGAACTGTGTTAGTAGAAGATTTCTAAATAAAAAATAAAAATTTTTATTACGTAGGCCATCAAGGCCGGAGTCATAATTAAATGAATTTATAATTTCTGGGCTAATTATCCGTAGTCGATTGCTTTGTGATGACATTTTAACTTCCATGTTCCGTAAGGAAATGTAATGTAATCCGTAAGTGAGGGGGTAATTTTCTATAAATGCAAATAATAGTTGAAGGGGGAGGGGATAATTTGTTATAGTTGTACCACGTTATCGGCAACAAAGAAGTAGTTTCTATGGAACTATTTCATTTCAATTTGTCAAACTTCTCAAATTCTTCTATTTATATTAAAAAATGTTTAATATAAATCTTAGAACATGGAAGTCATGTATGGTTCTCCATACCGATTTTTGTTATTCACTAGGCTTTTCGGCTACCCACCGGAGGCCTTTTTCAGTAGAAAATAGTTCAACAGAGGGATGGTAGGCCGAACGTACCCTAAGCTAAGGTAAAAACAAATTGGGGTACGTTCGGCCTACCATCCCTTTTTAGAACCATTTTCTACTGAAGAAGGCTTCCGGTGGGTGGCCGAAATGTGTAGAACTCTTTTAATAGTACAATATTTTTTTTGCCAATTTTTGAAAGCCATGTGGCGTAGTAGTAAACAATATAATTGTTCAACGAACTTTGTTGTTTTTACACGAACAGGCCAGCCGTGGACCACGTGAATACCATTTGCTTTTCTTCTCCTGTCAGAAGGCCCTCATTCGCACACTATGCGCCGCCTTCCTTTCCACTGTCCACCCCTTTCTCTTCTTCTTCTCACCGCAGAGAACCTCAAGATTTTGAATTTTGTTTCTGTATGTATTTCTATCCACACAGTCGTTCAAGTTTCATCACAGAGATACCCAGTTTCATCATTTCCTTCTTGAGTTGTTTAGTGTATCCGTATAGACTGGAAATTTGGCAAATATATTTGAAAATTTGTTTATTTAGTCTGGACCGATCAATCAGAACCATATGTCCAAGTAATCTCATTATTTTCCTTCGAAAAGCAGTTTCCAGATCCCTGTACAGCTCTTCTTGGGGTCTATGCCTGTACCCATCTTCGGTTTCATGGGTCCATAAATTTTCCGAAGAATTCTTCGTTCAATTTTAAGAAGAGGTTTCAAATTTTGAAAGCATATTGTTTCCATTCCGTACATCATCACCGGCCTGATCACAGTGCTATAATGGCTGACATTTGCACTTCTGGAAAGGTTTATCTTTCCGTACAGTTCCCGGGTTAGAGTAAAGGCTTTTTTATTAACAGTTGGATAATAATATTTTTATAAATTCTTTTCAATAGACTTATACGTTATTTTGGCTACGTTCGTTATGAAGTTAACAGTGATTGAATCACCTGTTAAACATTTAACGGGAGATAATCTGTTTCACAAAACTGTTAACAACTAACATCGTTGATGTTAACGGAAGATTTTTGCGCCGTTATGTAACGTTAAAACAGCGATAGGTTGGATTTCCTAAGGCTTTGACGGCCGGCGTTCAAGTAGTTGGGAACATTATTTGCCGGGCTGTTAGGCCGTGGTCTGTTGTTTGTGGCGAAACGTCTGTCAACACAAACAATAGACCACGACCTAACAGCTCGCCACTCAATGTTTCCAACTAAGCGATAGGCTACGGTAAATTCTGTTCGGCGTCACTTCCCTGTGTGTTGTTCTGTGTCAGGTAGTCACTCGTGTATTTTAAACAACATGTACTGTATATGAAAAGTCAGTTCGGTTCTCGTGTTAAGTAAATTTAGTTTAAATATTAAGTATAATGTTGTTAACAAAAAAAGGAACAAAAAACAGAATGTATAAAAATACATAAAATCTTGTGTTTTTCAATAAGCTATTATGTTTTCTGCAAGTAAAAAGCAGTCTGTTTAAAAAAAAAAAACAAGCAGAAATTTACCAAAAAAAAAAAACTGGAAATATAGTCACAAAGTGTATGCAACGAACACATCAACAACCGAATTAACACTGTTTCACACCACTATAGAAAAATTATTCCGATTAGCGGTTTCAAGCTTCACAGCTCATCATCAGATCGGAAATAATGATAATAATGTTATTTTATTGTTATTTCCGATCTGGTGATGAGCTGTAAAGCTTGAAAGCGCTACTCGGAATAATTTTTCTATAGTGGTGTGCAACAGTGTTAATTCTGTTTGTGATTATAACCACTAACACAACTTTCTTAATTAAAGAACACATCCAAAAGTATGTACTCCGTAGAGCTATATATAATTATTTTAATAGGTTATGTGTAACTTATATATAAGATTTGTGTAAGTTATAATACACGATTTTATTCACCAGTCAAAAGCAATATCGACAACAGGTACGATACCGCGTGTCTTCGCGTTTAACAAGCCTTAACTAGGGGGGGAATAGCTATGAATAGCTTCATGAAACGCCGTTAAGCATTTTAACGCTAGTTAACAAAACCGTTAGAACGAAATTATCAAAGGTTCTTTGAACGTTGCATAAACGGTTTTGAATTCCACTGAGTAATCTGAGTAATGGAAATGTGTACGCATGAAAGATTTTATTTATTTTTAATGCGCCTTCATGCCTGTTATTCGTTAAACGTAACAGTTTCATGCTTGTAAAACATTGCAAATAAATTATATTAATATGCCAATCACATTTTCTTTGTATGTAGGCTATTTATTAATTAAATAAATTAAGAGTTTTAAAGCAAGATTAATAACATTATTCACATTTCAATAGCTGAAACTATCAACACCAGATAATTGTTTTCAAAATAGAAAATGGAACATCATATTTAAAAAGAAGTATGTGATAATAGTGTAATATTATTAATAAAAATGTTATGTCCTCGTTAAAAAGTTTTAACTTATTTATGATATAAGTAAACAATTTATTATTTAATTTATTATATATACATATATATATTATTTATTATATTATATTATATTAAACCACTTCATAGTAGAGCCTCAGTTATTCGAACTAATGGGGGCCGTTCGGATACAAGAAGATTTTTGTTGGACATTTGAACACACACAGAAATGGACGATACAATATATACGACAATATGGCACGCATACAGCGTATAAACTATATTAAAATTTTGTATTGTATATATTTTGTATATAATGCGTGTATATCAAGTAGGCCTACATAGGTTTTACATCGCACAGTACATTACACTAAATGCCACACTATACAGAAAAATAAAAATAAATTATAATAAAACTTTTAGAACAATAACAGAATGTTTAGATAAGTATTTATAGGTTTTAATGTTTAGGCATAATAGGCCTACATTTAATTTAGACCTAATGAAAAATAAATCACATATATTAGCGGATAATTTTCAAACTAATATGTTTTCAGCTAGATCTTTCATCAGTTTTAATAGGATAAGTTCATTATTTTTAAGACCTTCGTTACAAAACAGGAAAGGGCTATACGTATACGATTACGATTAAGGGCTATACGTACGATTGCTATACGTATTACGGTGATGATTCATTACAACCTCATGTCTCGTCTTACCGCCGTAGATTCGTATTACCATTTATTCGTTTTTTTCTCTGTACGCTCAAAAACTATTGCTGTAAACAAAAAATTAATTGACTAGTTTATGCTTTCTCTTGTTTGATTATCTAAAGTGATACTACATTAAATAATTAACAAAAAAATGTAACGTTTAATAGAAAAAGAAGTGAGACTGTGACGCGCATATGACGACCGACAACAGCAATTATATTAAATGTGCAAATATTTTATTCAAACAGTTCGGATATTTCATGGTTAGTAAAATATCATTGAGATAATTGGCGCTTTACTGTATATTATGTTATATTTCATTGATTTCATTATATTTATTATTGTGAAAATAAATTATAATTATTTATGTGACTCTTTCCTTTCAAATTGTTTTTATACCTTTCATACTAATATATAAATATATATATATATATATATACTAAGAAAAAACTATAAATAATCTTGAGACCTCTAGATTTCCGCCAAGAAAGCAAAAATTAAAAAAGTCCTTACAAAATGCCCAAAAAAAAATAATAAATAAGTTACATACTACCCGAAAAAAAGACAGCAGTGTAAATAAATGTAAAAATTATAATTTAATTGTAAAATCAGTAATAAAAAAACTTTAAGCGTAAATTGGAAGTTTAATTACGGTATGTTTTCGAAAACATTTATTTATTTAAAAATTTATGAGCATACACATATTTAAAATTAAAATCAAAATTATTAACTTTGAAATGTTTGCATGATAAAATAATTATAATAAGCAGAACGTCAACCACCTGCCAAAGATTTCCCTGATAAGTTATCTCATTAATAGCCTTTTCAGCACACTTACAAAATAAATTGTCTTCCAGAGTGTAACATTTTTTTTATCCTTAAATTTTTAGTGACCGTCAATCAATGAATGTTTTAGTGGATGGTTAGTGAGGCTCGGTCAATAATACAAATTTTAGCTATTTTGCGTCGACGTTTCGACAATATTTATTGTCATCTTCAGGACCTGTGTATGAAATACAATAGAAATATCAAACATAACGAAACAATTAAATATTTGGATGAACGTGTTGGTGTATGTGAGTGTGTGCGTGCGTATGTATGTATCATTTTATATGTGAAGACTTATGATAGTTGTTTACATCTTCAAATTATCTTAAAGTGACCGATCCTCACTAACCATCCACTAAAACATTCATTTTTTTTTATAAGTATGTTGTATTTTTGCAGGTATTCTCATTATACATATCGAGACGAATTTTTAATTACACGACTAAAAATAAAGTTGTTCTATGGAATAACACGTGTTTAATATCATGTTCCTTTTTTTACTTATGTTTAACGTTTTGCACCTTCTTTTCATTATCATAAAGAGGTATATTAAAATGTAGAAAAAGATAGGTACGATAGCGAGAAAAAAGCACAAACGAAATATATCACTTTATGTTTATGCAACCTCATAACGTTGGTAAAGGGAAATCTCAGATTTGACTCACGGTCTGTGATAATTGTGTTTAATTATTATTATTGTATTTAATTACATCATGACTATATAATATCCTTCATGACTATATAATATCCTTCATTGTGTCCTCGCATCACCAAGAACTGTGCCTACCATATTGCGTGTCTGATACGTGTCTATCCCTTTAGTAATGCATAAATACATAGTTTATAGTTTCATTACGAAGTGCATAAGTTTGATAATAGTAGAAATTAAAAAAGATTTTATTGTTACAGGCCTTCTCGGTACTCACAGTGTTTAGTACAAGTAAACTGGCCAAGTTTACACTACAAGAGCATGTAACACTCGCAAATGAACGAAGCAAATTTTAAAAATACTGTTTTTATAAACTAAGCAGAACTTAGTAAATTAAAGTAAACTTTATGAAATATTTAAATAAATTTTTAGAATTAATTTTTGTTACAGTAATTTGGAAACCTAGTAAGTTAAATTTCAACAGTCTAAATTCCAATTATAAGAATTCTACAGAACATAATCCGAATGTAGTGACGCAATGCATGGTAGACACAGAAGAAATTTTATAATACATTCTCACAGTATTTAAAATGTTCTGAATACGGTTTCAAATGTGGTTTAAATACAATATTATTACAAAAAGACGAGGTAGGGAGAAATAGAAATTGTGGTGTCTGGACTGACTAAGATGACGGCAAAGAACGTGAAGAGGCACAAGTGTGGCAGAACAGCACTCGAGGCAGGAACACTGGGTAGCGGGAAACGGCGGCGCTGTAAAACACACACACACACTCACAAGACATGCGGCGGTAAATGAGATCGACATTTAGGACTTTCGAATGAATGTTTCATGAACCGAAGCGACATTTCGTTACAAGGGGAACTTTTCGCTCTTATCACGCCATCGTCTCCTGTAATCCGCAATATTATTTTCAGTAATCCTTTATATTATATTATTTTTTTAAGGTTTATCGTCACTTTTTAATATATTGTTTTGAAAATTGCAAAATTCGTATAAATTCTGATTATAACAGTTGTGCTAATGAGTAGATACAAAGTGATGAGAAACATTTTGTACATAAAAGTAAAGATTTTCGGTTGCCTACTAAGCAAAGAAGCTTCCAAAGCAGAACGCTGATGGTTCGAGTTTTTCTCTTCACCACAGGACAGGGTAAACTCACCTAACGTGACGTCTTTCATACGTAGAGGGTACCAGAGTGAGGCGTAACATATTACATCTTTTTTCTCCTCCTCTTCTTCTTTTCTTCTTCTTCTTCTTCTTCTTAAAGTGATAAAAAAATTTATTTTTTACTCTATATAAAAGAATTAATAATTTCACTCAATCGTGTAACAAAATCAATTGCAGATTTTATTCAAACAAAAAAAATTACAATGGTATGGACACACAAAAAGAATGGCACAGGAAAGATTGCCAAGGAGAGTTATGGAATGGACCCCATCAGGAAGAAGGAAAAGAGGAAAACCATCGATCACCTGGATAGAAGAAATTCAGAGGGAATGAGAAATTGAAGAAGATCTTTGTGTGGACAAGCAGTAGTGGAAGATGAAAATTCAATCAATTCTCTAATATTTGGTTCCGGAAAATGTGTAAATATTGTACAGTCGAAATAATAATAATAATAATAATAATTTCAAACAATATTGTTCTTCTAATATTATGTTACCAAATTGTTTTACTGCATGCCTATGGCCTCATAAACAATGTTTCGGTTATCTATTTTCAAACATACTTTTATATCAAGTTTCAGAATATGTCCACAAGAATAAATATTAGTAAATTTATACATTAAGTCGGTTAAAGTTGTGAGTGAACTGTGAAACCAATTTGTCAGCATTCTGAATCGAAATTGGATGAGTGAAACCAAAGGTTTCATTATACTTATGAAGCCAAATAACTAAACAAACATTGTCACTAGAACATCTGAAACAGTATTATCCGACAGTGGGTGTCGTTAAGTGAAAACATTCATTCTTACACTTCATTCATAATTCGTTATTATAATTAAGGCTAACTTTAAATTATTGTAGCAACAAAATTTATTATCAATAATATCCATCCTGCCGGAAACTGCTTTTCAGAATTAGTAAACTGATAGAACAATAGACGCAAACACAATCAAACACGAGTTTAAAAATTGATACACTTACATACTGTGTAGACACACGTTAAACATTTACCAACATTGCTCTAGCTTTTATTTTAAAATACAATAAACAATTATAATAAAATCGTTCAATAAAAGTATAATTAAATTTTATACAAACTATATTCCTTAAAATTGTTTCAATTAATTTATTAATATCAAAATTTATTATTGCTATTACATTTCACGTTAACCATTACGTATTCTTTAACAATTTAATTCCCTTTACTTAATTCAAATGTTGCATAAAGTATTTTATTTTTATTAATTTGTGCTGTTTCTTCATTAACATCAAAGTAAATAATGACTAAAACAAATTAATTCCTCTCGGAGTATACAATTATACTGTTTAAACTTCATTTAAAAAAAATATATAAAGACGCCTTGCGTTTGAGACCAGTCAACTTTTAACGAATTGAAACAAAGTAATTATGGTCGCAGGCAGTGAACGGGCTTACAAAACAAAACAGACATAATTCGACAATTGCAGTAGAAAGTCTCAGTGATTAAAGTCAAACAGTGATGAGAAAAAGAATCAAGTATATATCGCAACAAGAGTTTGGAAAAAGGATAAAGTAAGTGGGAAAAGCAGGTTGTGCACACAGCTGGTGGGGGTAACTGGATCGATTATACAAGCTAGACATTCTGGTGCCTAGACAAAGATAAACATGTAACATACACACGAATCGGAAAGAGATAACGATAACGTTCGTTCTTTTAGACGATCTGTCTATTAATTGCAGATAAAATACAAATAAATATAATATCTAATATGACAACGTATTGTTTGCATTTTGAAGGCCCAGACTAATCCAAGGTAAACTCGGAATTTTAACGAAAATGTGATTTACCCGGCCTGCTGACTTCTCATACCGCTGACACAGTAACCCTTCGGCGGTGCGGTATAATATTTTTCCCTAAATGTGTTCCTCTGGCACTCGGCAAATGTGTGTCTACTAACAAGCATGCGCGCTGTTTAACCTACTCTCCATTACCTACGGCACGTTCGTGTCCCATTCTCCGCTATAATTGTGTGTATTAAATATATAAGAGGAAAAATAAGGAGAGAAAACAAACAGTGAGAAATTAGGCTTGTCTGTTTCAGTTCTATCCAAGAAAAATAAATAGAACGATCACACGCGGTTCGTCTTCCCATCATTTTCTTTACCACTTTTCCTCACTATTTTCACGTTAATTTTATATATAAATATCAGTTTAATGTTTTTTCATATTTTACCATATTTTGTATAATTAATATAAATTTGAATTGAATTAAACTTATGATTTTATCGTCTTCTACGCTTTTTTATCAGCGTGATTTCTTTTTTTTTAAATATTTTTTATAGTACGTCTTTATTGATAAACTTTGTTTCTTTGACTACTTTCTATTCTTTTTTATAACACAGATGACTTAAAAGACTCTCTATATTTCCTGAAGCTTATCTGTAATCCCTTTCAACAAAAACTGAACTTGGTGTATTTTAGCTCTTTGGAGTTGTGAGGAATTTTTTATCGGAATTCTTGCGATTCTAGACCTGTCATGGTTGAAAACTGCGTCGAGAAAAGGGAATTTTTATCAACCTCGTTCGGTTAGGGGTCGTGGGTCTACAAAATTTATGTTTTATTCTTCACCGCTAACAGTTTTTAGTTTGTCAACAGCCGGTAAGAACGGTTGTCGAGTGTAACCCTTACGTGTCTAACGTGTCCCATCATAAATCAAATAACGGAATTTCACAGCATATACGAGACTTTGTGTATTGTGTATGTGTGTGCGTGTGTGTGTGCGTACACGTTCACAGATCTTTCATTTACCCAATTTGTACACTCAGGGAACGCTAACATCTTCAACTGTGTCTTGCTGTGCATACCGTTTAGAAACGAATCTGTACCTTCTGGATGAGTGTAAAGGCTGCCCGCCAACGAACCGCCGCAGAGTCGCCCATCCAGGCTTTCTGTTCATGGCGTAAGTTATACAGTTCATAAATTAGACAGTTTCCCTTTTAAATACATAGATAGATATATATAATTGAATTTTAAAACTCTTATTCCGTTGTATGTTTTCAAATAAGAACCACAAATACTTCTGTAAGTTATAATTTGCAACTCTGTGATCAACATTTTTTGTTTATTGAATAATATCTTAATTTGTCTTCCAATAGCACTACAGCCAGGCCTTCTGACCGGACTTCTTCCAGTTCAATCCCTATTCAAGGCCTCTCTCTCACCAAACCCCTAACATGTAACGTTCTCTGACACAAAAGTCCCATTGAACCTTTGAGGTTCAATCGTATCATTAGGGACACAGAGTCGGGGGTGTAAAAATTGGTCACACCGAGACGGGGTGGAATCCAATGCTTTATTTGGGTAGTTAATGAATTATTACCCTCTTATTGGATACGCCGTGAAATTTGTCCGTAGTCGCATTATACAAGTCACTTAAGGCTGAGAAACAATAACGTGTCAAAAATGGAAGTGCTACGGTAGACCGGATCTGTTACACAAAAACGGTACTTCGTACACAAAATATGCGTAGGATCTTTTTTATGTAGAATTTTATGAGGAACATTTTTTGTAATAAAGGTTGTTGTCAAAAATCAAGTAGTGTTGCGCTTGAAAAAAATTTGAAAAAAAACTGAAATAACGCTAAAAAGTGCTGTTTTGGGGGGTGAAGGGGGAACGCGCACTCCCTGGGAGAGGAAACTTTTTTGTTTCCAACTACTAGACCCCCAACGAGTATTATGGCAAAGTATCAAAACTTTATAAATTATTTCCCCCATTTGCCCTTTTTTTAGTCTAATCTGACTGGACTATAAGTGTAAAAACTGAAGTTGGCGGTTCTGATAAGGATAAAAATAACGATATTTCTGTTGATCTAAGGCTTTCACGGCCGGCGTCAGTGTTGTCAAAATGAGCATCAGCCGGGCTGTTAGGCCGTAGTCTCATGTTGGTGACTCCAGACGTTTCGGCCATCGGAGGCCACTTCAGTGGTATACAATTGCCAAACGTTTTTACCACTGAAGATGTCCTCCGATAGTGAGACCAAAACGTCTGGATTCACCAACACGAGACCACGGCCTAACAGCCCGGCTGATGCTCATTTCGACAACGATATTACTATTACGATTGTTGACGATTACTGTGTTGTGACAGAAAGAGCTCAAAGCGGGTCTAACAGTCATCAACGAAACGCCACAACTTCCTCTTATGCAGACATAAATATTTCACGTGCTTCAAGCCGCAAGCTGGACAGTATTGATTTAAATTAAAAGCGATGAACAGAATTGGCGGAGCGGTAGAAGTTTATATTCCACGTTGTTAACTTCCCATTCGTAAGGACAATGAACTCTCGACTACACTACATAAATTGAAGAATCGAATAAAGTCCTTTAAGTAAAGTAATGAAAATACGGTAAACTTTAAATGAACAAGTTGATTAATTTCTTGTATTTAGGAAACACGTACAATGTGGAAACAACTCTGTAATGATTTATATTATCTTTCTAACGATGATATTCGTCTGATTATGAAAGATACCGTACATATCCTCCTATGTACAGACACGACAGTTGGTAGGGAGTAGGCATCGTACTGTTTTGAGAAATGACAACAAATCAAGTTGTTCAGTAGGGATCCGATTGGTCGCCTTTATTGTTCAATATTTAATGAATGAATAGATGTTCAATATACGACTTGCTAAGAGAATATGTGTACCTTCAAGAATACAAATGAGTCACATGATTTTTTTTAATATTGTGTTACTTGCCGATGACCAAGTAATAAACCAGACCAATAAAAATAAACTGGATGTACACAAACAAAATCAGTGGTGAGGTTTTAGAAATCCATTTATGAGAAAAGGATTTGGACGGACAACAGTTTTATTGACAGTAACAGGTACCATACTTTAATCATCTATAACGCGATATGTTCTATGAATGGTCACACATTTTCTCAATAAAATTATCAGTGGTTGGACAACATGTGAAATTATAAGACGACCTCTAGAAGAGAAAACCATAAAGAATAATCTAATAAACGTTTTTCAAAGCGTGAGTGCAGTTTTTCGACTTTTAAGCCATAAAAAAGACGAATGGAAAGAAGAGTTTGGCAAACTGAATTAACGGACGCAAAATTCTTAGAGAAGTAAAAAAATATACAAGATTAAAATTTATGAGAAATAATTATGTAAAATAAGAGTTAAAAATACACATAACACAAATAACAGAACGGGACAAGGCAAGGTAGAGAGACCTTGTAATACGTAATTCTCCGGAAAGAATACCGCGGTAAGCTTTAACGTATTGCCCACTGTCAGGGCGAAGTGTTGAGTTCGAGTGTAAGGCGGTGAGGCCGAATAGGCAAACGTGACTAAACATTCCTAAAAAAGTAGCGTAACATTCGTCGTGTAACATTATGTAGTTCTTTTTTATAATTTTATTTTACCGCATGCTCCATTACAATTGTGTAATACTACATTTTCTCAATAAAATTATCAGTGGTTAGACAACATGTGAAATTATGAGACGACCTCTAGAAAAGAAAACCATAAAGAATAATCTAATAAACGTTTTTCAAAGCGTGAGTGCATTTGTGCAGTACATTTAATGCTAAATGTTTTCCTCATTTGAATTACAATGTGTTTATAGACATATCAAGTAATAACAAATATGTATTACATAACATAGCTACCAATGCTTATATGTCAATATTTCATTATTTACAATAAAAGAACTTATTCGATTTTCATTGCACTGATAAATGTTTTAAATTCTTTTAGATGTTTCTTTATAAAATCTACTTTTGTAGGTGGCCAAGTTCCTGATTTTTTTACACTATTGATTACATTTTGTCTCTGATTAAACATTATGTAGTATAGCTGACGATGTTAGCATATAATATACTGAAAGTGTCATGTGTATAGTAATTATACTGCTAGATAAAGTACACGACAGAAGTGTGTCAAATGTTTGGAATTACAGACACGCAAACTGTTTATTTAAATTTCACTATGTGTGAACAAGAATGAAAATTTACTCTTAAAGAAATCAAACACATTTTGGAAGCTCGAGACCTTTCTTTAAGGCAAACGAATTTCTGCTACTTGAAATTAGCAAATTTTAATGCTTCAAATGAAATCGAATCAGTTAACTGCCTTGAGTCGTATTGCAAACAAAAATATACATGACCCATTACTACTCGAACATTTCTATGGACATTATTTTACAATCAATTTGTCTGAATCTCTTTTTTTTTACTAGGAAAGATGGGAAAATTGCTACCATTTGTTTGTTAATCTAACTCTCCTCGCTGCGTCGCGTCGTAAGTTAATAATTTGAATCATAGTCTGGCTTTTTATGGAATCGCCTGGAAGCTTCCTGTTTTATCACTCTTTACCGCAGCGAGATTTCAAATGGGTTTTTGTTTCTACTTGTTTATGTGCGTAGTTCTCTGAGCTGTTAGAAGTCTCTGTCACGAAAAATTAACAACGTCCCATATTTCTACTGTAACTTCCCAGACGCCTTTAAAAATTCGAAATAATATTTGGAATCTCTTGTGCGGCTTAGCAAGTGAGATTGCAGAGCACCAGAATAAAAGTTCCCCTGCACCGAATGGCAGTATGCACATTCGAGTACGTCTTACCTCTTACACGGCTTTCGTTGTAACACATCGATTTTCTAGTAATACCGACGTCAGACAACGCACCACATCTCCTTTACAACCTTCAATCCAGGTCTGTGTATATATATATATATATATATATATATAACTCAAAGTCTGAGGATTTATGGTACTGAATACAAATCCACACCGTTACACCGACTGCCACCAAATTTCACACAAGGCGAAAAATACTGTCTAACTTGGAACTTGATATTTTACCCCGTTCGCACGATTTAGGTCCTTTTAATTATGCCTTTTCGTTGACGCGTATAAAGATGTCATCAACACCATGGAGACCATAATTAATTACCATAGTAACAAGTAAATAAACAAATGATATTTAGCAGCATCGGAACTGTACCTTTATCCGTTCCTGCAGTTTTTAATGTTTTTACTATGCGATTGTATCGATATGTTTTGTAATTTTGTATACAGATACGTCTTTATATTTTGTAATTGTCTTAAACGATTATAAAATTTATGTTTATACGTATTTCTGATGATGCAATGAATAAGTAATGAAATATATTAAATACTACTACTAAAGATGTCAACAACACTATGGAGACCAGAATTAATTACCATAGTAACAAGTAAATAAACAAAACCTGTAAATAAACGGCATCGGAACTGTACATTTATCCATTCCTGCAGTATATTTTTGATGTTTTATATAATATGCGATTGTATCGATATATCACGATGTGGAAAAGAAGAAGTGTACTAATTGTAAATTGTCCTATACTTAATGCAAAGCGAAAATACGTGTTGTTTTCATTTGTGAGGTTAACTGACAACGGTTTTTGTTTTTAGTTTACTGATGAAATAAATAAAAGCCATGGTTCAGGAAAACATAACGTTTAATGTGTTATACAATGCTTCTAATACAGTAACACTTAAAATAAAGAATTTAGCGTTTTTTATTTAACAGGTACTTTATAAATATCTACAAAGGGTTCTTTATAAACGAATACTTTTAAATCTCGAAAGGCTATTGCACCAATATAATAATTTAGTACAATTTAAAATAGTACATTTGTTGAAAGCAGCTTTGGAGAGAATTTGACTAATGAGTACAAAATTGTTATACGAGCTGACAGAACGCCATATAGACATAGACAATAAAAATTATATTAAAATACTTATTAAAAGTCCAATTTTCGCTTGCGAAGCCGCGGGTAACAACTAGTTACTAATATCTCTCTTCTTTTTATATCACCTACATAGTTCAAGAGATGCAGGGCAGGCTGTCTAAGTCAGCCGTTGACATACAGTGAAGTAGTGTGGCCAACACTACACTACGCCTCAGCCGGCCGTAATTAGTCCATACTATTATCCAATTTACTAATATTCAAGTTACTAATTACTAAATTACAAATGTTATCCAAGAATTTGGGGGGCCGAAAACCCCACCTCGGTTCTGTGGTGCGCCTCGGTTTTAGTAACTTTAGGTTAGTAGGCAAGCATCACATTCACTGGTCTTGTAAGTCCTCATCCAGGTTCTTTATATTAAGCGTTACGTGGTAGTAATCGGCGAATCCATCCGCCCCCCTAGAGGAGCTATTCTAGTGTTTCAGCCACTGGTTTATTAAACTTAATTTCCTTTCCACAATAATCTTTCTTCCCAGTTGGCTGCTTTGCACGTGGAGGCCTGTACAGTAGATATGCGGATGCATGTTATTGCAGTGTTTTTCAACACTATGGGTCGCGACCCACTGCTGAGTCCCGAGGGAGCGTTTGGTGAGTCGCGAAGTCGGGCTCGAAACTGTCTCTTAAAAATCTATTACATATTTACTTTTATAGAATTAAGTATGTATAATTTGTTTAAGCATAAAAGAGAGCTTAAGTACTCGATGTTAGCAAGAATATGATTATAAACTCGGTGCACACCCCTACAAGTAATTCAGCCAGTGCGTGAAGTGTAACAACCTTCAAGGTGGCTCCCGGACTAGAAAAATTTGAGAACCACTGTGTTAATGAGTACTACCATTGGACTAGTGTACTTTAGTTCGATTACAGGATAGCTAATTTTTAACACACGAAAATACGAATGTAGTTAAATAAAATTTTAAAAATAATGTGTAGAATACAAAGTACAATTTAAATATGAATTTAAATATTTTTACAATAAATCCGAGTCAAATATTTGAATCATATAGACATATTAAAGTTCTACAATAACACTAGCAATAAATTACAAGTGCACAGATACTAAGAATAAAAACGTACGTAGACAGTAACGGCACAAATATTGAAAATTATAGTGGTAAATCTTGTAATAAATATTTACCATAAATTTTTAGCTTGTTAGTGGCTTTTTTATGGGACTTTATTCCTCGTAGTAGTAAAAAATTTAGAATGATAACGTTCGTAGTAAGCCGCTTAGAATGATAACGGTGTAAATCAAAATATTCCACATTTATACTTTTAATAGACCTAGCAATTTTGGTATTACTGAGACACAAGAACTTTGCGATTTAGAGAAGATTTATAGACTGGGATGATAAAAGTACTGTATTAAGTTGCATTTGAAACCTGTATTTTTCATGAGGCAATGTAAAAAATATTAATTTAGGCCTACTAATTTAGGCCGTCTGTCTCAAATAATCGGCATACTATTCCCAATTAAATAAAGTAAATTAAGTCTAGTTTTTCGATCAGGTTCTATTTACTGGACGTTGTTCGGAAAGAAACGGTTGCCCTGATTATCCCGTCATTGAAACAACCGAAATCGTCTGTATATTTGTATAATATTTATGTGTAGCTTATTAGTATGATTTTATATGTATATGTTTTATGTATATCTGTACTATACATTTATTTGTTTATTTATTAATTTTCTACACACTTTAATTTATTTTCATAGACAGCGTTCAGTTTGTTCGGGCGTAAGGTCACGCAATCCAGTCAAGACAGGAGCTTAACTCGCTCAGAAGTTGTCTCGTTTGTCTTAGGTCAAGTTTAGCAGTAGCAATTACCTGTCCAGTCGAGTGTTTGCTTGCTCAGCTCTAGATTTCATAAGAATAACTGTTAGACTCTTCTTCGTATTTTTTAATTTAACTTGTCTGTAGGAAAGAAACTACGTTAATTGCACTTTATTTCAGTGAGATCTTACGCTTTACGCTAATGCCGGCACTACAGTTTACGCGGCTGTAGGTTCGTTACAATTACGCATCTAAGGAAAAACGTGTGGTTCACTTATATTCAACGAATTTTTTTTTCAACTAAGAACTAAAACAATGCTGTTGTTTTATGAATTTCAGTTTTGTTAGAAAATAAATTTAAAAAATTACTATCATCTTATAGTAAACGTTACGGACCTATGTTGTTATCTAACTTTCTAAATTCGATTTTAACACTTTTGTGGAGATTAGTTTCGGGAATCGCGGAATCGTTATAATAAACACAATGTTTGTTGTTACAGAGGATAGAACATTTTCCCTTTTTATTATCCGAAGCGAACTGCGTTTGTCATTTAAATTATGTTAAAAAAGAATTACATTTACTTGACTTGTTACATTTAATAATAATATTCACAACACAAAAATAACAATCCTAATATTAATAATAACAACAATAAATTCTGACCTACTTAGAGATTGAGCTGCATTCTCTTGTTTGCCTTAATATTGTGTTGTATGTATACGTGCACATAAACTTGTCAAAAATACTAATTTAAAAACTTTGCGTAATGGTGTTAATACAGACTATTAGATTAAAAATTTAAACAAAACGTAACCTTAGCAATTTATATAAAATTAAATAGTAGCAGTTTAAAATTTTACGTAGGACAAACAAACAAAAATTATATACGATATATCCCACAGCTCAAGAGAGATTATATTAAAACATTTTATTCATAAGTCTATTTAGTTATTTGCCTTTTCTTGCATTAGTATAATTACTCTAATTTTTCAAATTATACAAGTAAGGCCTAACAATTTGTTAATAAAAGTTAATTTAAAACAAATCGCTAAACTAAAATATTTACTACAGTTTACATATTACAAAACTGCAGTAGTACCACACCACTGATCAAATATGAAACCAGACGACAAAACAGTTTAGTACACACAAAAACTTAGAATGTTTACAAATATTTGTGCTTTACTGTGAGAATGTAAAACACTCAAAAATCCTTACAAAATGACAATTTAAGTTTTAAAAAATAAAAGCTATAAAAATAAATCAAAAATACAATTTTGAAAAGAAAATGCAAACTAAAATATAATTATTTATGTGCGTGTGTTTAGAGAGAGAGAGAGAGAGAGAGAGAGAGAGAGAGAGAGAGAGAGAGAGAGAGAGACTTAGTTAAGTTTCTTTTGTTGGTGTTAATTTTACAAAACGTTTGTTGGTGTTGATGTAAATGTACTATCATTATGGAATAAGTAAGATCGTGATTTACATTTACATAGCGCGCGTGTGTGTGTGTGTGTGTGTGTGTGTGTGTGTGTGTGTGTGTGTGTGTGTGTGCGTGCGTGCGTGCGTGCGTGCGCGCGTACTTGGACCAAAGTACATCAATGTTTGGATGTCTTAGGCAGATCATTTGTACATTACATTCATTGTTTAATTTTAGTAATGATAAAATAGTCTCCAACAGAGAAACAAAATTGGCAGTCGTCGATTTAGAAATAACTGACATTATCATTAGATTTGATTTCACACGTTTTGTGAAAAGGTCAAATGTCGCTTGCAAGGTAGAGGGATTATTTGCAAGAAATTTATATATTTTATTTTAATACTGTGTATTCGTTGGATAGAAACGACGAATGCAGTTTAGTAAGTACGGAACGAAAGCATATATTAGGAAAAACGTAAGTACGCGTATATTTGATAAATCCAAATGTTAATTAAAAAGAACTCACTTTTTGTAGGCATCTACGAGATTGGTTACAAGGAATGAAACGTGGGCAAGATCATCAAGAATACGTATAAACATAAATTTTACAATCGTTTAAGACAATTACAAAATATATAGACGTTTCCGTATACAAAATTACAAAATATTTCGATACAATCGCATATTAAAAACATTAAAACTGCAGGAACGGATAAAGCAACAGTTCCGATGCTGCTAAATATCATTTGTTTATTTACTTGTCACTATGGTAATTAATTCTGGTCTCCATAGAGTTGTTGACATCGTTATACGTGTCAACGAAAAGGCATAATTAAAAAATCGGTATGGAGAACCATACATGACTTCCATGTTGTAAGATTTATGTCCAAAATAATTTACTTGAATTCGGTTCGGTAATTTCTAATAAAATATCGTCCACCCTCAAACTAATTTCACTATTTATAGATATTTTTGTAATTATGGGGTAGTCGTTTAATATAATGTTATTTTCAGTCACTTTATCCATAAAAATTAGGTAGGCTTACTTCATTCTTATAAAGAAACCGAACTACCCAGATAGTCATCCCTCCTCCTTAGCGCTCCGAAGTCACTCATGGACCCTGAGCATCTTGTAGAGGGTTCATTCCCTAAAGACGAAAAGTCTGTCTGTGAACCGTTCCTCTGTAAACACGTGCAGTTACACTGCCCAGCGATCCACAGGAAGCAAATCGATAACAAAAGCGTGCAAATGTAAGAAAATAAACATGAGTGAGGCCAGAAATAACGCGAAGTGTGTGTGTGTGTGTGTGTGTGTGTGTGTGTGTGTGTGTGTGTGTGTGTGTGTGTGTGTGTGTGTGTGTGTGTGTGTGTGTGTGTGTGTGTGTGTGTGTGTGTGTGTGTGTGTGTGTGTGTGTGTGTGTGTGTGTGTGTGTGTGTGTGTGTGTGTGTGTGTGTGTGTGTGTGTGTGTGTGTGTGTGTGTGTGTGTGTGTGTGTGTGTTGCCTACCTTTTTATTGGGGTAATCATAATAATAAAATGGAAACGTAAACATTAGATAATTGAGATATCCTTGCCTGCCACGAACGATATATTTTCTCTCATACATGATTTAAATTAAAATGAAAAAATATAATATTTTGTTAAAGTGAAATGAAATGTTTCCATAGAAACTACTTCTTTGTTGTCAGTAACGTATTACACATATAAAACTTATAAATTTACTTTCTCCATCATCAACTACCATTTTAATTTATAGAAAATTATCCCCTTCCCTTTCAACTACCCTTTTCATTTATAGATATTTCATCTACCTTTCTACAGTGGATTATTATGACCTTCTTTTAAGGATACTTTATTTATCAAAATTAAGCACTTTACTCTTGTTAAAACGTAAAACATTGCAGGTAAACTACTCATTCCCCTTAACCGATCTTCACCACAATCAATAGGCCTCGAGTCCTCTGCAATTCAGAACTGTATGCAAAAAAATAATTTTTCTGTTTGAATTTGCGCCAGTTATCGTTTGACATAGAAAAATTCTACACACAGACAGACACACAGACACACACACACACATACAGTACAATCAGAATCTGCCATTATCTCGAACACGATTTTTTTCACCATGACTATACTTCCATTTCCTTATGGAACATGGAAGTAAAAGGACCTAAATCGTGCGAACGAGGCAAAATATCAAATTCCAAGTTATACAGTATTTTTCGCCTTGTGTCAAAGGTTACCTGCACAAAATTTGGTGGCAATCGGTGTAACGGTGTGGATTTGTATTCAGTACCCATAAATCCTCAGACTTTGAGTTTTACATATATAGATAACTAGTTATAACTAATCTAGTTCTTATTAATATATTACCGCTATAATAATTCTAATAAAAATCGTTTAGTTTTCAAAATTAAAATGTGTTTATAAGAGGCACCTACAAAAATAACAAAATTAATATGTCGGTTGAGGCTTGTATGAAATCAACGCATGCATTTGAAGCTCAGTAGATGCGATTCTTAACCAAATTTAATTAAACACAAACGCTTGGTGAGTTTCACATTTTATTCTTAAACTCTGACAATTGTTTAACCGCAAGAACAGTTCTTTGAGAGTAGCCTAATCGGCTGAAATAATTGTCAGAGTTTAAGAATAAATTTTGAAACTGGCTACCGGTTTTTTTAACTGCCTTATATCTTTTTAAGTAATATTGTTACGACGGTCTAACTGATCGTCGTATGATACACTGGAAAACAAAATACAAGACACCAATTAAGTCACTAATCACCAGTCACAATTAAACAGTTTGTAATCAACAAGATAGTCTCTTACAACAAATCAAAGAAAAATTGTTCACACGCAATAAAATGTCAACTAATATAAAAACATATTGTATTACAAATGTCCCGCACGAATATAAAACACATAAGACTTCGCCACAATACTACGAACCGCACTCCAATAAATCGCAACTCAAACTGAACTGAGCGTCGCTGAGTACTTGTATTTATACCCCGCCGAAAATCCAGAAACATTCATACTACGTACCAACTCTACACTAGGACGTAATTGATTGCGGCCTTGACACAGTGCGCGCGGCTGGCAACGTCTAGAAAAGTCTCGCGAACGTATGTTGAAATCACGTACGCACACAACATTACAGCCGGATTCCTCTGGAACATTCGAGAAACACGTAGATTGTTCTGTAATGTCGTAACAATATGTTTTGACAAGTCTTCAATTAAGATTTGATTCTAATTGACATGTAACATTTGAAATGTTTATCAAAATTCTGTTTCTTACTCTTTATTTCTCCCGTACTTGATTCCTGAGAAACGGTTTTTACAAAAATATTGGTTGCCAAAACGTAAACATGTGAACAGATTTTTTTTTTTTTTTTTTTTTTTTTTTTAAAGCGAATAATATTTTTGCTAATATTTTTGCTTAGGTAAATACGGTTTGTAAACATCCAACGTCTGCAGTTCACTAGATTTTTCTTTAGGTTGCGACTATATATATTGCGTTTGGAGATGCGCGAACAACTAGTTGATAAAATTTAAAAAACCTAGTAAAACAAAAAGTCATGGCTGCATATTTTCAAAATTTTCAGTGGTCATACAGCTCAAAGTGAACAGATTTATTGGTCAGACAATTGTTGACTTAGCACGTGACGGTCGAACACCGCGGTTTGTCATCTCAAAGTATCTTTTATTTTTATCGGCCATCTAAGGACCACATGCCAATTTCAATTCTTTACTCTTTGTTCTTTTATTTTTCTCCAATATTCTTTCATCTTTTCACTGTGTCTCTTCTTCCTGTCTTCAGTCCACTTTGAACCTGCGTTTTTCTCTCTCCTACCCTACCCTGGACACCTTCCATTTTTAACACTTTTGCCCGAAAAACTTCTCTTTCAATTGCTTCTTCTGCGTGTATATTATTTTTTTCTAAATCCTTTTGGGCTTCTTTAATCCAACTTGATGTTGACTTCTTCCCCCACAGATATTTGAAGATTTTCTTTGTCGACCTATTGCCGTCCATTATAATACAACAATACAAATTGCTGTTTATTTAAATTTGTGGAGCCCCACGATTTTGGAGCGCCAATTACAACAATACAAATACATTGATTCAAGTTAATTTAACTTGTGTAATCTCATGCTTTTGGGAGACAATAATTTATACAACGCAAGTTAACCAATTTAAATGCATTTACATAATTGTGTATTGAATTCATGGGTGTAATCCTAATAAGAAGATGATAGTTATTTACGTTTAAAATCGTTCCATTATTTATTTATTTAAACATCTCTCATATCGGATATTAAACAATAACTCATTATTAAATCGTTTGTACGAAGTTTTCGTACATAACTTATTGCTAACAAATTACATACATAAGTTATATACAACTCTTATTATCTAATTGTAATTACTTTAAAATGTTTATTTTGCTCTCGGCTTACTCATGGTGTGTTCATATTTTTTGCAATTACTGATTCATTAGCTTCAAAAAATGAATTTACTTCTATTCAAACTTCTTTTATATTACTTTGTTTTACTTTCTACTGCATATGCATTTTTTTTCTTTATCATCAAAGACTTTACTAATTACGTTAAGTCAAAAATTACTTATTTCTCTTATCATTTACGTTACTAATTACTAAATTGATACAAGAAATATTATTCTAATTTTTACTGCTTTTAGATTTATTTATTTATTTTAATATTGGTTGAATGTCTTCCATTCAAGCTTTAATTAGTGTCTTTCAACTGTCTGTAATTAAATGTTTTTTTATCACCTCGTTTGACGTGGTTGTTCATCTGTACGTCCTCCGTGTCCTTCTGATCGTGTCCTCTGGTCGTGTTCTCTGCATGTACTTCTGGTCCTCTGGTCGTGTCCTCCCCATGTGTTTCTGGTTAATAGTCGTCTCGTCTCACATCATATGCTGCCGGTGTGTTCATAGACCTCATCGTGTGTATTTTGCAGCTCTGGCTGTATAGCTAGTTGATCCGGTGACTCTTACGATAATTGTGAATTTGTGTCGTAGACTGACATAGCCTCCTGCGGCAATGGTGGAATCGTGAAGAAGAAACTTTATTAGCGCGACCTGGTATTTATAGTCCTCCTCCTCCTATGGCGCTACAGCCCAAGTCGGTCCCTGGCCTCCACCAATCTCCGCCTCCAATCCACTCTATCCAATGCAACCCTCCTCCAGTTTCTTACCCCATGTCTCTCGCGTCCTCTGCAACGCCATCTTCCCACCTCTTCCTCGGTCTACCTCTAGGTCTCGTTCCCTCCCATGTACCCAGCAAAGCCCTCTTGGGGTTCCTGCCATCCCTCCATTCTCATTACATGTCCGGCCCAACGCAATCTTTGTATTCTTATAAATTTTGAGACTGGTATCTCTTTATATATTTGATACAGTTCGTTGTTGTATCTCAGTCTCCATGAGCCATTTTCTTGTATTGGGCCTGTAATGCGTCTGAGGATTTTCCTTTCAAAGGTGTCTACTATGCCGACTGTTTTCTGTGTGATTGTCCATGCCTCACATCCGTAGCATAGCACCGGTCTGATGACAGTCCTATATATTTTCATTTTTGTTTCCCTGTGCACATCCCCAGACCTAAATGATGGCAGCAATGCGAAGTATGCCTTGTTAGCCATGGTGGTCCGTCTTTGGATCTCCGGCTCCTCTGATCCAGTCTTTGCTAGATTCACTCCGAGATACGTGAAATTTTCCACCACTTCAATTGTGTCCTCCTCTATCTCAGTGTTGTTATGAACCTGGTCCCTTCTTGTTTGGATAAGCATTTTTGTTTTATCCGTATTTATGGCTAGCCCAACTTCCTTGGCTTTGTTTTTAAGCTCTATAAATATTTCTTTAGCTGCCGTGATCCGTCTTGACATGATGTTAATGTCATCTGCATATGCGGCTATCTGTACAGTTTTATTTGTTAACAGATTGGAGCTATTTATTGATAAGTCTCTAATTACATATTCCAATGCAATATTAAATAGTGTTGGGGCTAACCCATCTCCTTGCTTTAGGCCTCGTGTAAATATTTATGGGTTCAGTTAGTTGGCTATCCACCTTTACTTGGGCTTCAGTCTGCTGCATGGTCACTTGCGTTAATCTTACCAGCTTGCCTGGTGTTCCAAATTCATGCATTATGGTGTAGAGTTTGTCTCTATTAACAGAGTCAGACGCTTGCCTGAAGTCCACAAAGATTTGGTACACATCAATATCACGTTCCCATGCGCATCTTAATATCTGTTTTACCGAGAAGAGTTGGTCGATTGTAGACCTTCCTGGTCGGAATCCAGCTTGGTATTCCCGTATTATATTTTCTGTGAGGGGTCTCAGCCTTTGGTTCAAGATGTACGTAAAAACCTTGTAGGAGGTGCACAGCAACGAAATGCCTCTGTAATTTCTACATTGAAGTTTGTCGCCTTTTTTATAAATGGGGCATATAATGCACTTATTCCATTCCATGGGGATTCGTTCCGTTTGCCATATGTCCATGGTTAAGGAGTGCAGTGCGACTGCCACATCAGTACCTCAAGCTTTAAGCAGTTCTGCAGGAATTAAGTCTGTACCTGGTGCCTTGTTGTTCCTGAGGGCACTAATAGCTTCTTCTATTTCCTGAATTGATGGTGGGTCAGATTCCATCTCCCCAATCTTTTTATTCCGCGGGGTGTGAGCAACAATTTCTCCTCCCTGTATCATACCACCAAGGAGGCCATCGAAGTACTCTCGCCAGATAGTTTTAATTTTCTCTGGGTCACTGACAATTCTATTCTCTCTGTCTCTACATAGTGTTGTAGATGGTTTATAACCTTCCCTGAGATGCTTAAGATATTTATAAGCATTCCTTATTCTTCAATCTGCAAAGTCCTGCTCCATTTTGAGAAGCAGCCCGTTTTCAAAAGTTCTTTCCTTTTTTTTTCTACATACTTTATTTGCCAGTCTTCTATTCTCTTCATATTCTTGCTTCCTTTCTCTAGTCCTAAACTGAGAATACTTCCTCTGAGCCTCATTCCTCCGTGCAATACTCTCCCTGCATTCCTCATCAAACCAGTCCTCCTGCCTCCGTCTCTCCTCTATTCCCAGCACCTCTCTGGCGGTCTCCAGGAGTGCGCTCTTAAGGCTCTGCCATTTTTCTTCCACTGTTCCTGCGATTGACCCGTTCAATTTATTCCTCATTTTCCCAGCATATTCCTGTACCTTTTCTGGGTCCTTTAAACTCGCTGTGTTAACCTTTTCCTGTCTTCTGAGTCTGTCCTTCCTATAGACGGTTACCCTGCATCTAAACTTTATCTGCACCATATAGTGATCAGAACCAACTGACGCTCCTCTCCGGGTTTTGACATCAATGATACTTGTAGCTGCTCTTTTATCTATGATCACATGATCTATCTGGTTGACTGTTTTCCCATCTGGGACTACCCACATTCCCTTATGGATATCACGGTGTGGGAATTGAGTTGAGCTGATAACCATATTCCTGCTTGTAGCGAAGTCGATCAGCAGTTCCCCATTTCTGTTGGATTCATTGTGTAAACTGTGCCTACCTATGGTGCCAAGGTATGCATCTTCTTTCCCAATTTTCGCATTCATGTCCCTCATGATTAGTTTAATGTCATTCTTAGGGGCGGTGTCATATATTGTTTCCAGCAGTTGGTAAAATTCTGCTTTTATATCTTCATCGTTCTCATCAGTCGGGCAGTGTACGTTTATGATTGACAGATTGAAGAATTTAGTAGCCAATCTTATTATACATATTCTCTCGTTGACTGGGTGGAAGTCTACTATGAGGTGTTTTAAGTTTCTGTCAACTCCCAGTTCTCTTTTCCCCTTCCCTTTTCCGCTGTATAATACCGTATGAGTTTTAGTATCTCTTACTCCATTTTCCAGCCATCTTGTTTCCTGCACTGCTGCTACACCAATTTTATATCTTCATAGCTCTTCAAATAGTTTCTTTTGTGCCCCTGGCCTGTACAAAGTCCTAACATTCCACGTTCCAAAAGACAAGTCCATATTCCGTTGCCTAAGTCGTTTCCGATAATACCGTCCTTTCCGAGGCTTATTTGGTAGTTTCGTAACATCCGGTTTTCAGGGAATGGGTTGTTAGCCCATAGCCCAACCTCCAACCTGGAGGGCCAGGATTGTGATCGAGGTTTTCTCCTCTAGGTAGGTTGCTTTCACTACAGCTATGGAGTCCCACCTACCCCCTCAGTCGCAGTACTACAGCCGGATAGGTCAAATTTTGACTACCGCCTGCAATAATCCAAGACATAGGCCGGTCCAGGATCATTTCCTATACGCCCTACCTCGGTACTGATGGATACTGCTGCCCTCCACCAGGAATGTTTATCGACCTTCCGGTCTAGATCCGTACTGTTCTGCGCCAACGGGGTCACCTCTAGTAGGATGTGGCTCTTCACCACGCAGTACGGTCTTGGCTGGCGAGAGGCTCATGGCTCCATTGGGAGCTACCATCACATCATCCAACCCTGGGAACTTGTGAGGACCAGTGCCCAGTCAACCCGAAGCAAAGGTGCTACCTCTCCAAGTTCCCTCGACTCCCGGTATTTATAGTCAGGTCGTGCAAAAATTCCTGTCTGAACACTTTTCAACTTGTCAGATTCTGTCGAGGCGTTACTACCCCCACTCTGGTTCAATTCACTATTTTCGCCTATTTTCGCGAATTACGAAGTTTGTTTCACCTCATTCGATGCTCAATCGATCACTAATTTGTATGTGATTACTATACGTAAATTGCACTTCTTTATGGTATTCACAAAAAGAGTTATTCATTTTTTATGTATAGTATTTGCACTTTTCGTCACCTCTGTATGGTTTTTTAACATTTTATTTATCTATAACCTCTACACACTTTGGTGTCTTTTGTTTTATCCTATCGTACATAGTTTTCTTATAATTAACAATAAACATATAACTATTCTACTTGAAAAGGGTTGGTTACATTTCAGGAACGGACAGGTTTCACACACACTAACAAAATACGCGCGTACACAACGCTAGTGACAGGTGTGTCGAAACTGTATGTCCATGCATGAATTCTGTACTCCCTATTTTTACTACGATTCGGCTTGTGCAATCTGAATCATGTTTATTAATTCATATTTATTCATTTTTATTATTTATTTATTATTTATTTGGGCAATGCACAGTATCATTACTGTTTGTACTGTTGCAATAAATGTCCAAAAAATAATAGTCTTCTTTTTCTCATTGTTTCTATTATATTTTCTATACTTTGATATATTTCATCATTACTTCTTAATTTCCAACCTTCTGAAGTTTTTCGTGGGCCTAACATTTTCTTAATAATTCGTCTTTCCTATATTTCTAGTTTGTCTAATTCAGTTGCATATAGGCATTCTGGCTTCACTACTGTACTGTAATGCCTTATTTTCGCATTTTTAGATATGCACTTTTTATTGTAAATATCTTTAGTTATGCCATATGCACTTTCCATCTTATGAATCCTTTTGTCTATAGCAGATTTTTCTAAGCCATTCTTTTGAATTATTTCTCCTAGATACTTAAATTTTTGAACCCTCTCTATTCGACCAATGTCTGTTACCATGAATTTTAGTGCATTTTTAATGTTTGTGAGAAATTTGTTTTTTCTGCAGAAATTCTTAAGCCTGTTCTACTGGCTATGTCCTCTAAAAAATTAACTTATGTTACTGCAGATGTAAATTGTTCAGAAAGTAAAGCAAAGTCACCTGCGAATGCCAAACAGTTTATTTCAATACGTTTGTTCCTTCTTCCCAACATGATTGCTGATATTTTTCATTCATTTAATTTTTAATTCCAAATTCTCACTACTCTCTCCAGGACACAGTTGAAAAGAATTGGGGATAAACCATCACCCTGTCTTACACCTGTATTTATTTTGAACGGTTGAGATATTTCTCCCATGAATTTTATTTTGAGACTGTGTCCGTAAGGGTTTCACGGATTAGAATTGCCAATTTAGATTTAACACCAAATTCTCGGATTATTTTATCTATAGTTTCTTTATCAACAGAATCAAAGTATCTTTTATTTAAAGTAAATTCTTTTATGTCGTGGAGCAAGTTTTATAATAAAATTCACTTAAAAGAATTTAATTCACGGTAGGAAACTGATTATGAAGTAGCGTCAGGAAGACAAAACAATGTAGCCAAGATGGCAGACATGGTACTCGACAAAGAGATAGGACAAGAGTTTTGCATTTGCGGAGACAGAAGAAGCTGTGTAAATATTAAGAGAGATGCAAATGGCGGCGTGAAGTGCAGACACACACTTTGATATTGAGTTTGAATTTATGCAGTCGACAAACGTTTTTGAACCGTTACTCGACGTCTCGATACATACATCCGAATCTGGCCCACCACACGCTCACATAATGTACACTACGTAGGTATAGTACGTATGTATATACAATAGAAAAATAGTCTACCGGCGCCCGTGCGTGCGTGTGTTTTATATATACAGTTGCATACCATGTTTTACTAACGCCAGCTTGAGTTTTAAAATCCGTAATAATAGTACAAATGCTTCATTAAAATAAATTAAATATTTGGCAAAATAAATGTAATAAAGAAGTATCATTTTAAGGCTGCAGTAAGTTTATTATTGAACGTTATATCTTTATCTTAAATCACACATTAACACATTCGTAATATTAACTTTAAAACCGTTAAAAGGACAAGTGTGTGTGATTATGATGACATTGTTCTAAGCAAAATAAGGTTTAATCAAAGACTAATGCTGTGCATAAGTGGTCTAGTAACTCTTACATCATCTGTGGGACTTGACGCGTTTGGCTAATGAAACGTGTTTGAGCTTAATTAACATCGTTTTCTTTAGAACGTTAGTAACGACTATTGTCAAAGGTACTTGACAAAAGCTTCAGTTATCATAACTTACACACACACACACACACACACACACACACACACACACATATATATATATATATATCAACAGTACGTCTGCTTACGTTACTGTGCATTGTCGCAGTTAGTTAAACAAAACTGTTAAATTAGAATAAATAATTAATATCGTCAATATAAATCACGCCACACACAGCTAAGATTTTGTACAGTGTATTGTGTGTGTGTGTGCGCGCGCGTGTGTGTGTGTGAGGGAGGGAGGGAGAGAGAGAGAGTAGAAACCGGCATAGCGTTACCCCTGAATAAATGTAAATTAAGTAAGTAATTTATTTAATTTTTGGTAAGATAAAATCTACCAAACGCGTGCGCGTAAGGTACGACAAAACAAATTACGCTACGTTATTAATAATATAAAGACGCACACATGTGCAAAATCTAGTGCGAAACAAATAATACATATTAATGCAGTGTAAATAAAAGTGAATAGAACCAAGAACAATTAAAATATAGAAAAACTGTTAACATACAATTATATATAAAAAAAATGCCGATCGTATGAACATCGAGTAATAAACAAAAGACTTCGCATGTTGCGAATAAAATGAAAATAAGTATGAAAAATAAGCGAATCTGTAAAGAGACGCTCGACAAACTATAACAATATAAATCGTGCACAGAATGGTTGAAACATGATTTTTACGCCCGACAGTATAAATAAGCGAGGAGCCCCAGCCTCGACCTTCATTCATTGGAACACCTCTGCAGCCGAAGGCTATGCCCGACGGTGGAGCATCCAAGGTCGATATCCTAGCAGTACCGTACGAGTCATCTGAATGCTGAGTGGACCAGGAGGACTGGACGACGGACGGACTCCAGGAGGATCAGACGACAACGGAGGATCGACACAGTACACAGCACTCAGGATCATGAAGAGGAATCACTGAGTATCACCGCACAGCAATAAGGTGACATAAAACCATTTTTACTCGTCAACCAACGAGTCATAAAAGACATTAAAAAGAAAAGAGTAAAGAGACAATGATAGACTTTAATAGTGTAAATAATAATTGTAAAATCTAATTGGTTAAATTGTAGTAATTTATAGTGATATTTAACATATCTTTGGAATAGTGCAGACACGAGTCTAGTTGGATACAGTCGGCTGCAGTTCTGCGTCCTATTGTTATAGGATTGTATTTTGCTGCTGCCTTGCATTTGGGTATTGGGACATCCCCTTAATAAAAATTACCGGATGTCATGCCCCGTAAGGAGAGAGCCCCTCCATATGACTTAACAATCTATAGACTGGTACCCTATAATGGCGAAATTAATGTACTCAGAACCTTCAAAGACAACAACCGGGCGGGGAAACCTGTAGGTGTGTGGACAGACCCAGGAAGAAATTGCTGGAGGATCTTTGAAGGCGGAACAGGCAGCACATTGCCTAAGCCGTGTTGTAAAGATGATGACATGTACTGTAATTCTATAATATATGTAATACACTGTAATGTATGTATGTGTACGCACATGTGTGTGAACGTATGCGCGCATTGACGTACAGTAAAAGCACAATAATTGTGTAGACAGATTTGAATTAATCTCTACCGCGATCCACCGCAAGCGGCAGGATGCGAGAATCGTGTTTCCGTACAAGTGTCGTGGAGGTGACAATGCGATAAGTGACCGGCGGATGCGTAGGCAGACAATTTGTTGTAGTTACCATGTGTTAGTTGCTATGACCGTTGCCAGTCGCTCGCTCGTCACCGGCCACAACAACAGCTGCGCCACGCCACCTCCAGGTACACGTCATCATCATCATCATCATCATAATTACTATTATTATTAAGTCATTTCAAAATCCATAAACGACAATTAATTGCGGAATATTTTAGTGAAAAAATTAGAAACTTTACTCTTACTCGCTGGTTAAGATAACCGGAATATAAAATACGTGCGGTGTGTGTTTCATAGGGTACAATGTGTATATAGTCTTACATACTTACGAATGTGAATTAAGCTACTGTAAAAACAAATAATTACTATTTGTTGCATCTCAGAGGTTTGTTACCTAATACGTAAAAGAATGACAAAAATGAACAAGCAGTGGAAGTTGTAAAAATTATATGTGCTGACACTAATAGATATATGCATTATAGGATATACAGTACTTATTAATGTTATTATTGTTATTATTACTATTAAACTATTACTACTACTACTACTACTACTACTACTACTACTACTACTACTACTACTACTACTACTACTGCTACTACTACTACTTCTACTACTACTACTACTACTACTACTAACTTACTACTACTACTACTACTACTACTAGGTAGACTTACATAATATCTGCAATGTAGAAACATAGTAAGTACTATTTTTGCTCGGGCGATGTTGGACAATTGTGCTCTAAGGTACAAACTCATAACAGTCTACTACTGCTACTACTACTACTACTACTACTACTCAGTGACACACAGTCGTGTACATACAACCACATGTGTGTACAGGGATAAAAATATCAATTCATCCCCCCCTCCCAGAGTTACTACAAACTTCATCAAAATTCCATAATACCTTAACGTAGGCATATTTCTAAGCCAGTTGTGTGTTTTAAAATAAGGATTGTAAGTAATTGTAGAAATAACAACAATTACAATATTTGTAAATTAATATAATAAAAGGAGAATCCAGCCTTGAAACTAGCGTCATACCCCCCCTCCCAAGAAAGAACTTCCAGTTAAGCCTCTATTTGCGCGCGCGCGCGCGCGCGCGTGTGCGTGTGTGCGTGTGCGTGTGTGTTGATATGTATATAGTTATTTATTTATCAGATTAATTATTTCCAATCATTTACTTTTTATCCTGTGGATGTAGTTCATCGGAGCACAACACTCTTTAACTTCATCGGAAGTAAAATTACTATTCTATACTACTCTACTAAATTTCTATGTCACTGCTAAATTATATATGTTGTCTATTCGTTGTCTAGCGCTAGATAGATTTAAATAATATCTACGATGTAGAAACATATTAAGTACTATTTTTGTTGTGGCGATGTTTGACAATTGTGCTCTAAGGTACAAATTCATAACAGTATACCATAGTAGTACAGTATTCTTAGTAGTAGTAGTATACTACATAGTATACTATAGTATGCATAATAGTATTAAATTACAAATAATTAGTCAATTATTAAAAATTAAACGGAATAGTAAACAATTATATATAAAAATATCATTTCTTTATAAGTAACTCGATGAGTTTCTTGCATTATTATTGTGTAATATTATATATTATCTATAAAAATGTATGTAGTATTTGAATTTATTAAAACATTTATTAAAAGGGCACAGAAAACTAGTAAAAACATTAAACTTTTACACTTTGCGCTATAAATCTTTTATGTTTGCTACATATACTTTTTTGAATATTTTGATATTCAAAACGTTTAAGTACTGTGCTTTATGTGAACACTGGATACACTATGCATACGATTACCTATGCATGCCAAGTATTCATAAAACATTTCACGGATACGGACTTTACGTACACAAACATAAAAAGTATATTAAGTGAATCAGTGGGAGGGAATGCTTATGAGTGATGGGGGATTAGAAATTATTTAACAAAATCAAATGCCGCTCGAGACTCAATGTTATTAGAGTAGCGAAACTAAAAGTATTATTTGATTTCTTCCAGCGCCGCGTTTGTAAGACTAATTACAGCAAATTCACTATGTTTTGGTCTACTTATTTAGAAGCGATACTGTATTCTTGCGTGAGTGTGAGTATCTCTGAAAGAATAATTAAAGCGTATTGTAAATCCCTATTGTCGTGAAATCCCTACGGTTTTGCGAGCGGCACTGTTGCCTTTTCGTTTAACATTCTAAACAAACAAAATGTGTAAATAACTAAGATACAATAGGATTCTTCACACTCTTGAAACATTGAATATTAAAAATGATAATACATTTATCTATCTTTAGAAGTGTAAAAATTAATTCAAAATAGAACCTTTCATCTTATTTTATCAAAAAAAAATAAGATTTTTTTTATACAATTTACCTTTTATCTTATTTCATCTTATCTGTCAAAAATAAAAAATTAGTCGTACGAAAAATGTACAGAAAAAATGTGTCTGATGACAAACAAATAGCGAAAATCCTTTTCTTTTTATTAATATAACTTTATTTTTTTTTAGTTACTTATGCAGATTTTTAATTTAACGTAGGCCTACATTTAAAATAGTTTTCTACGAAATTTAATTCTTTGTTTCCCTCGTAGCCTTACTAATTTTAAGAAGGCTGTAGTCTAAGAATTTTGCATTAGAATCGTCTCCATATATGATACTCTATGAATACGTTCTCTACAAAATCGTATAACACTAAATCCATAAGAATTAGCAGTACAATTTTCAAGGGTACGTAAATCGCTACAAAATTTAACCTCTGTCATATTGACTTACATATGTATACTGTTATTTTATAAATCCAAATATGTTACCTGATCATAGCGTGAGGACAGCTAATTTGTTTTGATGGTAACTGTGTCGGGAAGCCTTGCATTCACACTACTGCAATCCCATTAGTACAATGAGTAGCGTAATGGCAGAACTCAGCTGTTACTGTAAGAATGTCCGATTTGTATACTCAAGTACTGACCGAGTTGAATTTCTGTTGTCTGTCAATTGATCAGTGTCTATTATGATTTTTAATAACATAACAGGGTAAGCTCTTATAATAATTAAATTGCTGTATTTATCTATGTAACTTAACAGTGTAATAAATTTAGACTTTAACCAATTCTTCCTTATTAGGGAATACTTTTAATATTAGTATAAATACCAATAGACTAATTGTACATCTGTCAGTTACTCTAAAGTTATGGGATTAATTTCTTTTTTTAATTATACGCAAAAAATTTAAACCTGTCCTACTAATACATATGACTAAGTAATTTAATTAAAATTTGTTGTAGCATTAACTAAATTACATAAATGTAAATATTTTTCAAGTAATTTTTCAAAATTCTTTTTGTATTTTTGGTGATTTATTATATAAAACTATATATAAATAAATGTGTGTGTGTGTGTGTGTGTGTGTGTGTGTGTGTGTTATACTTATTACAGTTCTTTTCTTGGCACTTTAGTGAATTTATTATTACATGATTGTACAATAAAGTTGTTTTTGCTTACTTGAGTCATGTTTAGACATTATCATGCAGTACATTCGTCTGATCTATGTTGTTCTCCAAATTAAAATTACACAAAAATATATGAAAATCACAATTATAATATAATTTTTTTATATTTGTTTTACGAATTTTACAATACTTTTTGTGAACTTTTTTTGCGTAACTTCAAAACAAAAGCAATAAATTTGTTGAGTCCACTTTGGTTAAGACTTTATCAGACAGCAGACAGACCATTTTAAAAATACACCGTTATTTGTGAATTTCATGACTATCAGCTACCATTTTAACTTATATAAACTATTACCAATAAAAGTCATTCGCTTTGTTTTGCCAAACAATCGTTTGGAAACCACTTACATTACTGTGTGACTCACTGCTACATTTGTCTTGTAACAAATGTTATTAACTAAGAGCGTGTTTTCGTTTTATTACATACTGTGTGTGTGTGTGTGTGTGTGTGTGTGTGTGTGTGTGTGTTCATTTACCATAAATTATCTGTACGGCACAAAATGCATATACATTATCCGTTAATATAAACAGTGCTTCCCAGGTGGTTCGTATAAATCATTTCCTCTTCTATAAGCATTCGCGTATTAAGATTAACATACCGATCTGAAAATAACATTCAGCGTCATAACCGTTGTGTTTATATTTATTGTTTGCGCTTGAGATTAGGATTATTTTGCAGTGAAACATCTGTTTGCATTGAAACCACATTATGTTAATTGACTATCAGCCTCTCTGTTCATGTTTATAACACTATAAAAATGACTTGTAATTGCCACTTTAAACATTCTTATGGCACTTTAATCGTGTTTAACATGCAGCAACATCGAAGTAGTAGTCGATATATCGGCCTAGTCCAATTGTGACATGGCACTGATTCCCACCCCAGAACATCTGAATTTTACATTAACGTCTGTACACGAGTTAATGATTCGGTGTGGCTTAATTCTTTATCGCCACCTTATGACTCTTTTTGATGAAGCTTTCAACATCACTTTATGTAGGCCTACACGTAAATGTACATACTACGTTATACGGCCTACGACATGTGGCCATTAAGCAGTTTTCATTTAACCTAAACTACTTACGTTGAAGGGCTTTCATTATATTCAGTGTCCTTTTGTTTTATTAATATATAAATGTTAAATGCATCTTTCCCTTGTACACTATGCAACATTGCTTTAGTTTACTTTTTGGTACTTAACTCTTTACAAATTTATAATTCGAAAATTTTCTTCTGCGGTTTCGTATTGTGTCCAATGTGTCAAGCAATTGGATATCTTTAACGTCCTCTTATAGCCCTGTTTGCTATAGATTCCTTACAAATCTTTCAATTTCGTTTCTGTACGAACCTAAATTTCTAAATCTCTGTAAAGGTCGACGTTATTGTTGAATCGAATATGATCTTTAATGCTTTTCCGCTGCATAATGTAAACAGTCCTCTTTTTCTAATAGATATTATAGTTCTGCACGGATTTTAAAGTCTGCTTATGTAAAAGACGTTGGCTACAGATTGATAGACAGAATTTTCTGTCAACCAATATTTTAATTTGATTTCCAGTTTTTCTCATTTCTTGTCGACATGAGTCTTCCACCTAAGTTTAGTGACACAGAGAATTTGTGTTTGCACACAGTGCTATTTGGTTCTAAAGACCGCTCGATTTTTTTTACCCAGGTTTTAAAAAATTGTGAAGACTTTTAAAAATCAAAAGTAAATTTAAAATGTTTTCTTAAATACATGAACATTTAGTATCACAAACTAAACTAAACAACTTGTCAAATACAGTGCCAACGGTAGTTCTTGCACGTAGTGACAAATTATCGTGCAAGAACATTGAACGACGTGTTCAGACAACTAGAACAGAAAATCCGAGGAATTACACAACAGATGGAATATACTTTTTAAATCTGAGATTCAGATGATACGCTGATTTAGTAAAAATGCAGGTAAAATTAAGACAATATTTTAACGAGCTCGGCAAAGAAAAGTGTGAATATTGGCTGTTCTGAAAGTACATATGAAAAGTAGATCTGCCACTATCTGACGAGGTAAAAATTTACATAAATGGTACGTCAGCTGTAAACGAAACTAAACAGTTGTTTAAAAAATAACACACATTCTCTTATGCTATAGAAGTGGGGCCTGGATTCTTAGTCAAGCAACAGCAGACAGAGCCAAGAAAGTTGAAACGAACTTTGTAAGAAATATACCGCAACTACTCAAAGAAACAGAGTTTGGAAATTAAGTTAAAACCAAGAGAAATCAAGAGCTACACAAGTAATATGACGAACCCCCAGTATTAGAATATACAAGAGTACAAAGATTACAATGGGTAAACACGTAGTGCATATGGACAAGCACAGAAATTAGAAATTACTTTTGAAAGCTCTATGCAGAGGAAGAAAATTCAGAAAACAATCTGAAAAAGATGGGACGAAAGTATAAGTGAAAATGCAAGAAAATTTGTAAAGAATGCTGCAAGACAAAAAAGTTGCAGTTTTTGAGGAGCAGAAGGTGGAGTCCAGCTCTTAATAAGGGTTGTAGAGTCATAGAGGAAGAAGAAGAAGGAGAAGAAGAAGAAAACACAAAATGGCAACATAATACAAATATGTATCTTTATTAGGATCAGGTTTGATTCCCTTGGTAAAAATTATCGATGTTCCACATCAAGCCCAGCTGTAACATATCAGTTCAACAAACCGTTTTAGGATCGAAAATGTGTTAAAATTTAACGTTGTCGCGTATAAAAAATGTTCGAAATTTAAAATATTGTACTACTTTTAGTCTCTTAAGTAATTATTTGGGAAATGTAAAGAAATAACTAGTAACTTGGAGCGTGATGATTGTGTGGCGTGCTGACTCATCGAATAATAATGCAATGTGTAACGTCGCATGAATACTGAGACAGTTTCGTAACTACACAGATGTTCGTTGTATATTAAATAAATATGTAGTGGTTTTTAACTGCGGTTTAGTAAACTTACCGACTCCATGATTGTTATAGTTTATTTCAGTAGTACACGAGAAGCTTTAAGGTCTGTGGAGCTACAAGATTTTAATGTTATAAAAAAATATATTCATAAATGTTCAAATTTTTCTTCTTATATATTTTATACTATTATTAATAATTATGATATATCATAACTAATTATGATATATTCTAGTAAAAAGTTGTATTAGGCCTATTCCTAATAATACAAAAATATATATTTTATATTATTATTAATAATAACAAAACTTTTACAAGAACATGTTTTTATTATTATGTAAATTACAGTGTTTCGATAGTATTCAACACGATACACAAGAAAAATATGAGCATTTATGAATATAAAAATATATATATTCTTATAGTCTACCTTAAAAAGTGCAGCATCAGTTAGATTACGAGAGGGATACGTCCAATAAAAAAAGTACAGAAACAAGGTGAACGCAAGCGACGACATTCCAGCAATAATATAGTCTAAAAATTCCTTAGTTTTCTAAAATATATTCAAGCCTAAAAATCATGTTGGTTTATCCCATGTATGACAGTGACATTTTCTTTGGTTTCGGTTATCACAAGTGTAGTTTTAATTAAATAAAATTAGTTAAAATATATTAGATAACATAATTTACTTTAATAATAAGTTTACAAAATAAATTGTAATTTCCTTACAGAAGAGGGAGGGTCCGCGCTTTACCTACATTTCAGCTCAGTGAGCGCCGAGATCTAAGTTTGGTAACCAATTGCTTACGGGAATAGAACGTAACGAATTGCTGAATTAAATTTTCACCCTCATATCGTTGACCACGAAACAGTACGCTAGCGTGCGTCTTGCGTGTGCGTGTGCGTGTGTGCGTGTGCGTGATTCGATTTTACGGTAATATTGCTTTATGCACGGAGAGTCGAGAAACGCTTGACACATCAAAGTGAGATGTCAGGCGTTTGGTCCCAGCCAAGCTTTTAGATGTCCTTTGCTAGTGCTTCAGAAGTACTAACTTTCTCCTGTCTCGTATCGTGTTTTGTCCCCTCTCCTGCCTAACAGTTACACAGTACAGCCGGGAAACGTGGTTACACGTCACCATTGGCTAATATGCACAATTGAGTTCACACGTAATTTAAAACAGACATCACGCCTATTTTAAGAATAAATAACCTAACACCAATCATATTAATACTAAAGTTAATTGTGTGTGTGTGTGTGTGTGTGTGTGTGTGTGTGTGTGTGTGTGTGTGTGTGTGTGTGTGTGTGTGTGTGTGTGTGTGTGTGTGTGTGTGTGTGTGTGTGTGTGTGTGTGTGTGTGTGTGTGTGTGTGTGTGTGTGTGTGTGTGTGTGTGTGTGTGTGTGTGTGTGTGTGTGTGTGTGTGTGTGTGTGTGTGTGTGTGTGTGTGTGTGTGTGTGTGTGTGTGTGTGTGTGTGTGTGTGTGTGTGTGTGTGTGTGTGTGTGTGTGTGTGTGTTTAATTTAGTGAAAGCCTACTTTACTTTGTGGTGGTATAAATTCAAATACATACAAAACGCTAGTGGCAAAAAAATTAACGGCAGGTATTGCGAGGCATGAAACAGAATTTGTATTTCAAGATAAGGCTTTATTTCCAGAGTAGATGTAAAAATATAATTTTTGATACATGTTGAGAACACGCCTTAGAAGCGAGCGAACGTCAATACAGTAACACAAGTAATAGGCGAATTGCATAATTTCCAGGCGCATGATTTAATCTCCGTTTAATTCGTAACTTATCCAGGCCCTGAAGCTTATCCACAAATTTTTTACTGTTCGTCACTGTTTCTCTCTTGTTAAGGTTTCCGTCTATCCTCAGCCTACCGAGACTTCTTCTTCCTCCCTCGTGATGTTTTCCTACATTTAGCGGAAACTCAGTTGCATGTATCCCCTCCAGATGTTCACCTTCATTTCACTACGTTCAATTTCGACTCTCCGTTAAGATCGAACATTTGAAACTTTTCTCTTATCGATTCTTTTCTTAATACGCTTCTTCTACTGCATCCCTCAACTCTTCTAAAGCTTCATTTTTTATACTTCGATTGTTCATTTTTACGTTTTTTTAGTTTCATAACCCACGTTTCCCTATTTTATTTGAATCTGATACTGACACTGCCCTATATTATTGAAATGTTGTCTCATTCCTTGTTTTAATTTTTTTTTTAATTTACTAATAGTACCATGCATGATACGTACCAAAGGCTCCTATTTTGATGCATGTCTTTTTAATAATAAAAAAATTTATGTATTTATCCAATGCTGTATTTTCTAACAGAATTTTTCCACTTGCAAGTTGCGGCCTTGCTACTGCTGCATTCCCCGGAAGATTGAAAAGGAAGTGACTAGCAGACAACAGATAAATATATATCAGACAAATATAAATATATATATATATATATATATATATATTGTAATATTCAGTAAATATCTTCCTTTTCGTCGTTGATACTTTTATTTATCTGAGTCTCATGAATCTCAGGGTTAATATACAAGTATCATTAAAGTATGGTACTGTTTACACATAGAACAGGCAATATAATTAATACATGAGACTTGGTAATATGGTGTTGTAAATGTCTGTTGAATGTTTGTGGGTTCTTTTAAACAACTAGAAACTATAACAAAAAACTCTTATGATTAACGACTATTTTATAATAGTGTACTAAAATAATTCACAATTTTTTTTAATTGTTTTTTCAGTTATTGTTTTTGTGGTAATTCATATTTTTACTGTCGCAATGTTAGCTCGAATATTTCAGTTATTGTTTTGGAGTGATTTCACCAATCTTGCAGTTTTCCCAACGGATTTATTGGTTGATTCTGCTCCTGGACACCTGGTGGTCTCTCTCTGTCAAAACATCATTCCTCTAGGTCTTGGGTTGGTTTTCCTGGTCATCTGAGCTTTTATTGATCTTCAATTTCCATCAAACTCAGCAGTAATTTTTTTAAACGTTCTGGCTTGCAATTCACAATTTTCAACGATCAATCTTCTTCCACTCAAAACATTAATTTATTTAGTTAAGGCCTTGGCTATATTTTATGGGTCACAGGTTCGGTGTACCATTTCTAATTAATAATATTCAGCTGAACTTTATCTTTTCTTCCTTACACTATTTTATTATAAGTTTTTAATGTAAAATTTTATCCTTTTCAAATAGTTAATTTGTTTTGTTTCACTATATGTGTTATATACCTGTTTCATATAGATTATATATTTCTTCAGTGCTCATTATAATTATGTTCAATCACTTTCATTATACCCAATTTTTCCTTTTTACCTTATTTTACTGTTATTCTCACTTTCTAGCACTGTCATACCATACCACTTTTATAATTATAGTTTGATCTTATTATATTTGTAAAACTTAAATAATTCACTTTATTTATTTTTTTTCTTGATAAATAAAATAACGGTCTGAGGTGCGCAGACTTCCCCATAGTTAAATTACATTTATTTACATTTTAACTAGTAATGAAGTTATTAATAATATTATAAATTATCTTATTAGAATGAATTAGTTTAACACAAATAAAAACATACGTAAATGTACTCAACAGTGCGATTAATTAATTATTTATTTACATCTTTTGTCCTGGGATCTTTAACTTCTTGGTATTTTGGTCATTGTCAGCCGTAGTTTGTTGCAGTCAGTAAATTATCTTTTAGTTGGTATGTTATTAGTTTTATGTTTGGTGAAACGACACGTTACAATATATATATATATATATATATATATATATATATCACCGGCTACACCACTATTATCTCATCTATTATTCCACTATTATCTACACTAATTAACTAACATCGAGTATTGTAATAATTTGTTATTATAAATAATACAATGAAAAATGACAACATACTGACGTAATGTTAATAGCGTGCTTTAGAACGCTGTAGGATGCTACCCGTAATTCTCAATCTCAGAATGTTTATCCTAGATAATTTAGAACTCTTTAAATTAATATTCATGGTTCTAAATAGTAACATAATACTTAAGATGGTTGCCGAATTTGTTGAATTCTGACGAATGAACCTTGACTGATATTTAAAACAAATTCCAGCGAAACAGTGGCATAGTTATGAATTGTTTTACAACGTTAAATGTTGTTGTTACAACGTTGAATTTTATTCGTTAGAAGTGATAATAATATACTATCGTTGTTCTTTAGTAAACTTAGTCCTTTTAATAGTTGCTTTTGTTTATTTTGAATTTTTGATAATATATTACTCTATTTCTAAAGTAACCAAATGTATTTTGGTAAAAGTTATTAATAAAACTAGAAATTGTTTTAGCATCTCCAATGTCGACATACTTCCATGTATCTAGCGATACGTAATTATCGACGTAACAAAAGTATACCAGCCTTTTTAATAAACTTTTATAATCTCACACCAAAAGAATGAGATATTATAACACGGTCATAAAAAGTATGTGCGAAAATTTATAAGTCAGTAAAAATTCCAAATTCGCGAGCAGAAATGTAAAGAATCTGGCAAATCAGTCGCGTGTGGAACTCGGCAGCCGCACACCCACCATGGTGTTTTCGTCGACATCCAAATATACCGTATTTCACAGCTTTATTTACATATTTTAGAACATGCAATGCTGTAAAAGTGTTACATTCACATATCACAAGTATGCCATACAGGCAAGTACATTATCTGATTGTTTTCAGTCTTCTTAATATATTAAGTCGGTATTTGTTTTTTGTTCATTACTAATTGCAATTATATTTTTATTGCTATACTTTATGTAAATGTTACTGTTAAATATAGATTTCCCCGATGTTTTATTAAAAATGGTCTGTAGCAAGTTACACGCGATCATCACACATACGTACACATGTATATAATTATTAATTATTATTATTCGTTTGTACAAGTTAACAAGCATTCAACTTAAATTATTTTTTCAGCCAGTAAACTATGTCCACGTCATCAACCATGCTACTCGTTAGTTAGTGGTATATTCGTGGTAAAATGGTAAAATGCTCTATGACGCTTGTGGTATTGTAAGTGGATTTGCTGGATATTTTTGTTTTATCGGTTTCAACATTGTTTAGCATTCTAAAAATTGGTCGCGTTTTGAATTTTTTTTGTTATCAGTTTATGTAGTTCCTACAAAATGTTACAATATAGTACCATGGTATGCTATATATTTTACAAGGTCGATAACTTTTTTCCCCATTTGCAAGTGTAACGACGTTTTAAGATCCTTATTTTTTCAATACTGTTTATTTTTTGATAGGAAAATTAAATCGGAACCCCTATTTACTCTTATGTTACAGATAAGGAAGTTTACATTTATAATGTTCTATGATTTGATAGCTTCAGAATTACGACTCAAAAGGGGCTGCTATTCCTAACAATCCATTGAAATTCAACTGATAGTTCTGATGAATGATAATTTGTAAACTCCCTTTTGGGCCACTAAAACGTATTCATCGTCGTCTCCTGAAAGGATTAAATCACAAATGGTTTGTTCCGGTCCCAAGCATAATATAGACTAGAGCTGGTCACTCCAACGATTCTTCGGACGCCCCATACCTCTCCGTTCTTTCAGCTTAAAATTCAATAGTTACTTGGGGATGCGACAGTCATGATGTTCGGTTAGATGATCAGTTAAGATGTTCTAACGATTTTAGCCGACGTTAGGCAGCCCTTTAAATATGACTGATTAGGATATATTTAAACTCAAATTCACAGACCCACAGGAAACTGTGGGGAGAGCCATCGTCTTATAAAACTTCAGGCGTGTTTCCTTACTCGTTGATTTTGGAGTTCCCCTGATGGTCCCACTCATATAGTCGATTTTGTGCAGCTTCTTTACCACTAGTTAATAAACGTATTACAACAAATTAACAACTATTTTCCAAAAGGCTAATAACAAGAAACATTTATACACATATCATACAGGCCTTAATAAGGAAACATTTTAATTCTTAAACTCTTTTAATGATGTGCCACTAAAATACTTAACTTAAATTGCAACATTTCAGTAACTTATAATATTTAAGTAAATATAAAGAAATATAAATAATTACGTCTTGTCCCGTTGTTATTGTTATAAAAAGTTTATTATTATTTGCCAATTAATTAAATATTTATCAATAAGTTTGCTGTATTTTGTTGGTCTTTCATCGTAATATTAGGTTATACCCCCCCCCCCCCAGTAATTAGTTAACTAGTTATTTCTTTTTTAACAGTTTTAGGCTTTTTCTGACATGATTTTTTAATAATATTATAAGTCTTTCCTGAAAAATGTGGTATTCCGAATGTAAACCCCTTGTTAAGTCAGGGAGGAGAAGTATCGATGATTTTTATTAGCAGATTTTAAGCCTTTTTAACTGCGTTAAACCTGCCTCCTAATTCCATGGTCATAGATTTAGTGCTTTAGGTGATACCGGGATAAGAAAATCAGTGAGTGTACAGTATTTGGTTTTTAAATATATATATATATATATATATATATATATATATATATATATATATTATAACATGACCAAAGGTACAGAGAACAAAAATAATAATTGAGTGTAACTAATGATAAAACAGCATATAAGAAAAGTATTATAAATATTAACTATGACAATGACGAACCATGACTTACGAAGACAATAATATCCAGAAGGGAAGATCAAGTGACAGGCAAACATGTAAATAATAATTAATTAATAGAGTTAAAATGTACAAATGTTAAACGTAGTTAATAAGTAAAAGACATTTGTTAGGTCACAAGCAATAGAGTAAAACTATGAGGTGGTATGTGTACCTCAGACAGTTATTTTGTAGTATTGAATCACAGACGCTGAATGATATAATTTTTACATACATAATCATATCAAATTATGATTACCAAAGTTATGTTGTGTAATGGTGATAGAAAGTGAGAAAAACAGTGATAAACGATAAAAAAAAGTGTCTAGTGAAAGCGTATCAACCCAATTATAATGAACATCGCTGAAACATATAATTTATATGAGAATACTATATAGCTCGTGTGGTATGAATAAACAAAGTTTCAATAACTAAAAAGAGAGAAATCTTACGTTACGAACTCATAGTATCATCTAGTGACGAAGATAAAATAAAATACAAGGGAATAATATTATAAAATGTAAAATCGAACCTGAGACCCAAAAATATGATCCAAGACCTTAACTTAATAAATTAGAGTTTTGGGTAAACAAGAATTATTGTTGAGAGAAAAATTAAAAAGAACCATGAGAACATATTAAATTTACTACTGAATGTATATTAAAATTAATGACTGATGAAGGATGAAATGATCCAGAAAACCCATTAGAAAAAACCTAGAATAATACTAGTTTAATCTCAAGTACAAAAGAAAATTTGATGTACTGAATTAAAAAATCAAGAAACAAGTTCTCAAACCTACAGATTGGTGAGATCATTCCGATAGACTAAGCCAGATATTTTAACAAACATTATCACGTTTTAAAAAGACAGTTACAGTGAACAATTATAAAACAAACAATATAAACAATTTAGTAATTAATTTTATTAGTAAACTCTAATTATTAGTATTAAGAGTTCAGTTTTAAGTATCTTTTTGTATGATCCAAAGGACCTACTACCACTATTCAACATACATAACAACATACAATTACAAAACATTCATTATAAATAATGTGTTTTATGTTATGTTATGACTTGAACAATACTTTGACATGAATTTTACTTTAACCCTAAGATTATAAAAGTTGTCATGTTCTACAATTGAAATAAATGAAGAGACATTGAATGTCAACACCATTAAAATGTCAAAGAGGAATAATAAATTTATTTGAATTTCAGAAAAAAAAATAGAAGAAAAGGAGTTGTTTATTTCATTTTAACAATAATAAGGTAATTAACCAAATTAAATTATATATTTTACCTTACAAGAAACACACAAATTAGAGGGCATAATCCGGTATTTTTACAAGTTGGCACCAGCAACTTGGGGCTTAATTAATTGAAGACGAATCACGGTAATTATACACTATAGATCATAGATACTTTATCGTAATAGGTAGCTTACATTCATTTGTATTAATTTTGTTTTAATACTTCTATTAAATTGTTTAATGGTCGAAGCATGTCTAAAGTAAGTTGAATACATCTTGTCGTCTTCATGATAAGTAGCGTGAATAATGTCAACAAGCAGAAACTGTTCCAAGTTCCTCCACTCCACATAATTATATGCGTCTGTGCATCTGGTGTATTTTAATTACGTAGGCATGGCAAGAGTTAATTTTGTCGTCCAGCCTTCATCCCGGCAAGATCTATACATTTGAATGACCCAACTCAATAATCAGTTATACTGCAGCGATATACGACTACATCGTGTTTCCGTTTTATTGTTTTAACTCTACCGGTATTGACTGTTCATAACTACACTCTGGAGATTATTTTAATAAGCTCCACATAACAAAAACGTACAATATTCGGTCCCCTTTCGTCTAAATATTATTTCGTGAACGTATCAATTATTACTGAACTCTTGTTTGTTGCTTTTATTTATACATTGTCTGTACCAATTATACCAATTTCATAAGACGCAATTGTTGTTCTAATGATTGTTTCCTTTTTTGGTTACAGTTGCCGAGCGCCCATAGCGAGTTTAGACTGTATGGAAGAATTCCAAAGTACCAATGAACAGTTATGCATGCAACTTCCTGCGCCTTGTTCCAAAGAACAGTTGCTGCTGCAAGGAACTCCAGCGTCGATGACCAGACAATCGTCGACCGTCACTCCCGGCCTGAGATACCGGAACATCGGTAAAAGCGGACTGCGAGTTTCTAATGTTGGATTAGGTATGATTGTTTAGTAAAGTTAGTAAATCCAAGTGTCAATTATTTTAAATAACGATAATAAATGTTTAAGTAAATATGGTCACATACAAGAGTAATAAATAATCCTCCATTATCTTTTACACTCCTGACGGATTGCTGGTATTATCTTTTACACTCCTGACTGATGCTGGTGTTAATTGATTGCCAAATCCATTTTTCTCATAACCATCCTTTGTCCTGGACCAAATGTATTGCTTCATTTAGGAAATGTCCCATTCCAGTTGCTTTCTGAAGTATATTCGCCCACCTGATTGAAGATCTTTGTCTGTAAATATTGTAACTTCTGTTTTCACTTTGATCAAGGTTTTCAATTTCGTCTTTTTTTTTGTTATGTGTGTGACGTATTTTACGTAGGCTTGTTAAACGTCTTTAGTAACTACTGCTTTTGTAACCAATTTATGTAATGCAAAAGCAACTGTTGTGTTTTCTATCCATGACACCCTGAGAATAGAAGCTACAATTCTTTTACTTCGGTTCGCACCAGATATCGCATAGGACTACTGGAATCTACACATTGCACAATGCAAATAGGGAAATACATTAATGCACATAGACATGTAGCAAGAGCAGCCAGAATGTGTCTGGGAGGGGCTTATGTTTTGATGTTACATCTCTACCTTTCCATCTGAATTTTTGTTATTTGAATTATGTACTCTTATATAAAATTGGTCAACTAAAATTTTAAATAGCGAATTACTTAGTTCTACGGTATTAGAAGTACGCAAAACATCGTTGCAAGCACATTGTTTAATAATTCCGTTGTTTGTAGCTGGAGTAACAAAGTAAAATACATCAAGATACTGGCCGACATTTTCTTTCATGGTTGTTAATTCTCTCTCTCTCTCTCTCTCTCTCTCTCTCTCTCTCTCTCTCTCTCTCTCTCTCTCTCTCTCTCTCTCTCTCTCTCTCTCTCTCTCTCTAACTTTCTAACCTCACTGCATGAGCACTACACTCCACCCATCTCGCAACAAGATCTAATACGTCCAGGCGCTAAGATAAAGTCTTTTTAGACTTAACAGTTGTGATAACACGGTCGTATGGTAGAGAATCTTGGGTTGGACAAACGGCTCTAGAATCGCCCAAGCTGCAGATACGATATTCCTTCGCACAATGAAGATTTGTAGGCATACGAACGGATTGAGAAACTGTCACATTTCGGGTAAATTGAATACTTTTAGCATTAATAGCAAAATGTAAAAATATAAAAGAAGCTAGGTTGAATATCGTCTGGATTCGGCGGCCAATGACATGTTTTCTTGGAAAGCGGCGTATACAGCCGGATGGTCGCAGTGGCTTCTCGCGGCCAGGAAACCTATGGAAATGGTAACACATAGTTTGCCTAATACACGAAATGTATAAGACGAAAAATAAGACTTTTTCACTAACGAATTTCAATTACGTTTTACATAACTCGAATCACTACGTGGTGTCTACAGTTGTCAGAAAGGTATTATGAGACTTGTCGAGATCAAAGAGTAAAATATATGATGTTGGTTTTCCTTCTTTTCATTTTTTAGACATCTGTTTTGATGTGCCATTTAGTTTTGTCCTACACTCCTTCCCAATAACATGAAATTTTAAAAACAACTAATAAATAAAACCTTAAATTTAAATTACTAATAAGTAATAAATAAATGACTATTTCTTGCTACCCGTCTTTCATCGAGTTAGTTTCGTATATAGTCTAATATAGAAATCGTGAAATGCATTCATTTAATCATAATACTTATTGATATGTTGGTAAAATACATTTAATTAATTATTATCAGATAATATATTTTTATAGTATAATTACATATGCATAATGCAAATTAGCTTTAGCTTTATCTGTACTTAATGAATATTTATTTAGCATTTGTAAGCTATACATAGTAACAAATTGAACGAACGAAACCATATGGCATTTAACTCAACCGTCTGGCATTTGTCTGTCTACCTTTCTAGCTGTTTGGGATATGTTTTAGTACCACTGTTATTTTTCTAAAATATTAGAAGAGCATTAGGTATTTTTGTAATTTTTTTCATAATCAAAAAAATAAGTAATATTGAAATTTACATAATAATAAATGTATTTCGTTCAAAATAGTTAGCGATTTCTGCAGTCAGAGAATTTACTAATTACTTTATCATCAACTTATTTTAAAACAAACTAAATAAACCTGTAAAACTAAATAACCATTATTAAGTGATAATGTCTGTATAAGTTATTCAAAATGTGGAAGATCAATGTCGCTTGAAAAAGATAAGTCAATAGTATTTTTACAAAAATTTAATGTATAATTTAAATAGTTAATTTTAAATTAGTTTGCAAATAATTTAATTCAAATTTTGTTTAAATTAACTAATTGCTTTATTTTAATTGTTCAATTCCTATTAAACGAATTTTAAGAATTAAATTGTTAATTGTTGTCATTAATAACATTTAGGTAATTGTTTACGATATATTATTATATTCTTATTTATCTTTCAAGATTAGATATTTAAATTGTTTACGTTAATTTGTTATTTTAAATTACTTTGTTTTCATTTAAAATATGTAACATATTTTAATAAAATTAGTTTTAAAAATAATATTGTGTGCACTCCGCACAAGTGAGCGCGCGTTCACACAAGCACACATACAGACACACGCACATTCATGGATCGATACGTGTAGCCTGTGTTTCTGCGGGCGTTCTGAATATTCATAAATATGAATACTTATTCTTTTATTTTTTTACTTCTGGCATAGATTTTCGAAAGGCGCTACCAAACATCCTAACAGTTATTTAAATCATATTTAAATCTTTAAATGTACAGTACATTAATGTCTTTAATACAAAATTTAATTAATACTTAAAAACAGGTTTTTCGTTATTTCAGGATTCGTTTTAAGAATATTTTCGGAATCATTTTTACACGAGAAAGTCCATTAAAACTATGAACCTAAAGAATAAAGTGATATTTTCAAATAGGTAACCAATGCATTGGCAAGTCTATTTACAGCTTCTTGACACTTCGTAGCATAGTCAACTGAAGATTTTATTTTGACTGATTTCCGACTTTCAGTTTGTCACGTGGTATGTAGGCCATGTAATCACTCAGACGCATGTACTCGCAAATTCATAGGATTCATTTTTCTGAAACGGACGTTGAAAATTTCAGATACTCTATAATCCGTACAATGTCAAAGTTAAAGTTGCTTCGTTTACTAACGCTGGCAGCGTTTAAGGTTAATGTCCAGACATCTGTCTATTTTAGACGTACCGTACACAAGTAGGGCAATGTGGCTACCACTACGCCTCCACCGCTTTTAACTTTCACAGCGGATGAAGTCAGGTACCAATTAGGACTATGATGAACGAGCCACTCTAAAGTGGACTCGAATCCACCGTACCTTACTGTGCAAGAGAGTGAGCTTCACCTCCCTGACTCTAAGCTAAACGAGGATGTTCTATATTTTGTGTTATTGCGCTATTTCCAGTAGGTTAACAGCAAAAATAAAACACATCATATCAAAAATAAAAATGAAAATAAAGAACCCCCCATGTGAATCAGAACCTGTAGAACGCAGACGTTCGTGTGAGTGGCGTGTAGAAGTACTACACTAGCGTTTAGTAAGCATTAAAATATGATTTAGTACGCCCGAAATAGATGATTTTTATGACAACACGATCGTATTAAACAGTGAGTGGCTTGTTCTATCCGATCAAACGCGGTAATAACGCGCTACTCTTTATACTTCAAAGATGCAGTAAAATTAGTTTAAATTGCTTATAAAATTGACATTTTAGACTAATTTGGAAAGAAAATAAAGTTATCATTCCTTTATATTATTTAGTCATTAAATATCTGCTGTTTCCAAAGAGTAATGGGCAGTTTTTTGTAGCTTTATTTGCCACATTTTAAATACAAATTCCAATATTCCAACACAGGACTTAGAAGTTCACAGGTATTCACCATCTGACTCAGTTGTTTGAGACTTGTTTAATTTTCCCAGCGCCTTTGGCTGCTCCATACGATCGTCAGTCGTTCTCTTCTGCGAGAACCTTGTGGATTCTAATTATGGGCATTTGCGAGATGTCCATCGTTTTTCTGGTGTTATGACCCAGCCAACTGCATGTTCTCCTTTGAATTTCATTTCCAGTTTGGTCTCTGATTTGTTCGTCTCCAGTGTTATGTGTTGGTAATGTGGTCTGTCCAATATTCTTCGTAGGGATCTGTTTATAAAGACCTGGATTTGCCTGGTTACAGCTTTTTGTGACTTCCCGTACATAACCATATAAGTGGACAGACTTGACGCTGGAGTATCCTTATATGTTTTTCAAATTCTGGAGTAGGTTTTAAATGAACCATTAATATTTCAAGTGAGTCTTCTAATTGTTTTTTCGATTGGTAAGAATATGATAACTTTGAATTAAATTAAATTACAAGCAATGGACTTGCATACATTTTAAGCTGGATAAGATAACTTTGAGTCAACTTGTAAAGACAGCCAATATTATTTAGAACAATCTGCTGCTTTTCTGTGCAAATAAAGAAGAGCATACTTTTAATTGCTGTGTGTGTGTTTGTGTGCGTGCGTGCGCGCGCGCTGACTAATATGGCAGGAACATGAACAGCGAACACCATGATGATATAAAAATTTCAGATACATATATACAGGAAACTATAAAAAGCTATGTTACAAATATCAAGGAGAGGCAGAAAAACAATTAAATGCATACTTAACGAAATGAGATTGAATGTTTTTTTTTTGTAGAAAATGAAGAATATAAAACAGAGGTAGACTGTACATTTTGATAGACAAGAAGGTGGTTGATGGTTACGAAGATGTCAGAGGTTTGCTATATCAGAAACCAAGACACATAAAAGAGTCCATGCTGACCTTGGCTTACAACATGAAGAAATCACTTGATTTTGTACTGTGGTAATTTGTGGTGAATTTGAAGACAGGGTGTGTTGTGAAGAGAAATTACTGGACAATGAATGGGAAGGCATTAACTCAACAATGTTCAGAAAAGGACTACAACAATGATGATGATAATGGTGGTAATAGTGGTGGTTGTGGTGACGATGGTATTCTCATTTATTTAGATTTATTTGCAAGATTTATCCAATGTTATTTCTGATTCAATTATGTATAACATTAGTACATAATTTTTTTATATACTGCAGTTATTTCTGTCCACTTACGTTTTGTCGTTTTGAAAAACCTATTGTTTTTTAATCAACAATTTATAAAGTGTTTGTGGCCATGTTGATCAGTGAAAACTTCTCTTATTCATACCCACAATAAATCTACAACGTGTGAGGCAAGTAGTAAATAATTCAAGAGACAAGATTCTATAGACATAAAGGATGTCCCAGAGTTTTCACTATCGACTGAACAATAATATCCATAAATTTCATTACAGATTACTCATAAAAAACAGGTTTCAAAAACAAACAAACAAAAATATACTTACTGGCAAAATTTAAGACACCATCAAAGTCAGCAGCCAACTTAACAACTTAATACAACAATAATAAAACTAAAAATTAAGAAAATGTGATTCTTGGCCAACATTCATAACCTGAAGCAGTATAGTATTACTTCTAAAAGTATTTATACTTCACTCTTAATTTAACACTCTGTATGGTGTACTCCCTCCTTCCTTTTCTCTCCTTATCTTTATCTCTCTCTTTCTCTCTCATTATCTCTCTCCTTGTGATTTAATTCTATACTCTTTTCCTATATTAAAGATATTGCATTGAGCTCCTCATTTAGACATGATTATTTTTTTAGATCTTCATGTTTTGACCTCTGTAGGTGTTTGTTTAATATAATTTCATGATATCTTCCTGACAGTTAGCTCTCTGTTGTTTATTAGTCTTATACCTGACAAACTAAAGTTTCTAGTGTTCCCATTCCATTTCAAACTCTATTTATGGTGTATGTAGAAACAACCATGCACTACAATGTGCTTCCATTTCACAAAATAATAATTTTCCAAATTAAATTTAACTAGATACCATCACCTAAACTGATAGACTTTCATTAAGAAAATAAATTTTGTACTAAGTAATATATAAAATGGTATAGACTTTGAGTCAACATATGCTTATTCTGAAAACTGTTGGCAATAAAGTAGTAATTCTTGTCATAGAGTTTGTAACAGTAACCAGAATTGTTGGATAATATGTTAATAATTGTATATGGATGCCTAAAGTAGCAAATTATGTACATGAATTTCTTACAGGAACGTGGGTAACATTTGGCAACAATGTCAGTGAAGAACAAGCTGAAGCCATAGTACAAGCCGCTTATGAATCTGGCATTAATGTGTTTGATTTATCTGAAGCTCACTGCGGTCTGCGTGCTGAACTTGAACTCGGCCACATACTGCAGAAGAAAGGCTGGAAAAGAAGTTCCTACATTGTCATTACTAAGATATACTGGAATTCTAAGTAAGAAGTTCCAATCTTTTCTGAATTGTATATAGTAATAATTAGTACACAAAACACACACACACACACACCTGAAAGAACTGATAATTGTGAAAACATTTTTTTTTAAGATTTTAGGAGAATTTCTTTTTAACCTAGTGGATCCAGAGTTCTAAAGTGTTGTGTTGGTGATGTGAGCCCTTCCCGTTTTAGTTTGAGACTATAAATGCCACTTTAAAACTTTAATCCTTCACTGAAAACATTTTACAAAGATTTCTTTTAAGACAGTGATTTTATTTGCTGTTTGTAAAATTTGTTTCCTCCTTGTGTCTAGGCCAGCTACTTGTCCAATATGAAGCTGGGTGTATTCTATAGCATTTGTATTACTAATAAATAAAAAACAATACAGTTCTGAAGTAAAGAGTAAAAATAATTGTTTTAAGGACTTAAAAAGTATTTTAACTCAAAATATTATTCCAACTTTGTTGTGTTTACTTGCTAAAGTGCTACTTGTCGTGTTCTGGATGAGGCCTTTCAGTGTTTCCACCATTTGCAAGTCCTAAACCACAACAACACTGAAAACATGAAAACACTGAAAGGCCTCGTCTGGAACATGACAAGTAGCAGTTTAGCAAGTAAACATGACAAAGTTGGAATTACAGAGACTGCTGATTCAATTAATAAGATGATCAAAATATTATACATATATTTTTTATGTTTTGCCTAAAAACATATGTGAGGGTTATTTTGTAAGAGACAGTTGTTAGATAGGCTGAAAAAGACAAAACACATCTTTGGATCTCCAGTCCAAGCAGTAAAACACTTAAATATAAAACAGGCTAAAAACTGACACTTTAAAAAAATCTGAATTTTTGAATTTATATATGTGTATGCGTATTTGTGTATAGATAGGGTTAGTTTTGTCTCTAATGAAGTAAGCTTTTTTATTACTGTATTGTACTAGCTCTTTTGAGCCAAACAGCAATATGTCTCTCTTAAAATTTACTTCAGCAATTCTTAATCTAACTTTAAATTAAGATTTCATTCATCTTCTCTTTTCTGTCAATCGTTTATACTTGATCTACACAGTACAAATCTGGGTATACCAAACACTGTATTTACTCATATTGTTTAGTCTTCTTGAGTTCTTTAATAAGTTACCGACCATCCAGGAATTGCAGTTATTGTTTCAGTACATAATCAGGAAATAGGATATAATTTTTACAGATGAAATTGTGGTAAATTTTTTCACACATTTTAAACTAATAAACAACATTTACGTTTCAGGTCTGATGAAAGAGGGCTGTCAAGAAAGCATATAATAGAATCAGTCCGTGCATCACTCGCTAGGCTACAATTGGGTTATATTGATGTTGTAATTGTCCACCGTGCTGATCCAATGTGTCCGACTGAAGGTACATTAATAACTATACATTATGTACGTGCGTGCGTGCGTGTGTGTGTGTGAAACACAGAGACATTATATACTGAATTTAAATTACACATATAAACACATACATAAAGATGTATATAAGCACACACATTTAAATTACAAATATTATTAAAATATTTAAAATGAAGAAATAATGTACCAATAAACATTTTTTTCCCCTATGCTGTAGTACTGGGTATCTAATATTTCAGGACATTTCCTACTAAAGTGGATGACAAAAATTATTTTTGTATTCACTGTATATGAAAAATCCTTAATGTCTAGTGCAATATACAATGCAAAATGGGAAACTGTAGTCAAAGATTACTTCAGTATAAGAAAATATATAACCTTGCTAAGTCACAGACTACAAGAAAACTATTTCAAGATTACTAATTTACATAACTTGTTAAAAATTAATGTAAACATGGGCACATGAAATACTAACATTTTGGAATTATCTTGGATCAAACATAACTTCATTTTCAAAATTATTGAGTCATGTTTCTTTTGAAAGTAGACCTACAGATTATTTGTAGTGAAAATTATGCAGTATCCCAATGTTCCATACACTCAAAATATTTTCTCTATTAAAAAAAAAAAACAAAAAAACAGCATTTATATGCTGAAGACAGTTATTAATTGTTATAAGTAGTGACTACTATAGGGTTCACAAGGGCTTAGTTGAAATTTATTTGTGAGCTGAATTGCATGTGTGTGCATAATTGCCCCAATAATCATATTAAAATTTGTAAGGTATGAATATTGCAAGAGACACTAAAACTGTAAAATACAGGAAAGTAAAAAATATGTGTAATATCTGAATATTTAATTGACAATTGTACTCCCCAACACTGATAGTCAGAAACTTCTTAACTACCGACAACCAACCCTGTGTCAGTCTCTGAAGTAAGTAGACCTCTGATGACACAGATTGTCTAGAGAAAGTTAGTTACTTTACATGCTGTTTAATCTATACTATCACATCATTTTGTAATATAGCAATGCATTAGAATAAGACAGCAATCTAAATGTCTTTGTTTCACATTTTGTTAACATTTAGAAGAGGTGATATTAAAAAACAAATTAAAATATCAGAGCTGTGTGTTTAGAAGAAAAATTATAATTAACATTAATTTTAGTAGGAATAAACCTGTTTTAGTACCAAGCCACGTGTCCGTTAACTATATGAAAAATATATTGTACTAACCGTCTGTGACTAAATATATGCCGTCTGTAAATATTTTATGCTTTGAAAATGAGACAAGTGTCTCGAAACATGTCGCAATAAGAAAGGACATCATACGAGTAGTCACAGACGGTTAGTACAATATATTTTTCATATAGTTAACATTAATTTATTATTCAAGAATTTTTAATACATTTATACAGGACTGAGATACAAATATTATATTTTGTTTAATTATATACATTTGAATAATACTCACTCTTCTGGTTTAGTGGTTGTACTTTTAAATGATAATTTTAAATTATTCTGCAACCCAGAGTATGAGAAGACCTACATAGACCAAGTGAAGAGATCCACATGGTCCATTTTTATGTACAGATGAATACAAGTTTATGGCCTAAATTTAAGAAACATTGTAGAGTGCTAATAATTTGGTTTGCCAAGCTGTAAGGCCGTGACCACAGTACCGTGGTTTTGTTAGGTGAGGTTAGTGGTCACTGACTGTGAAATCTTTGTCAGTGGTTTTCATTCCTTGAAGGAACGGCCAAAATGTTTGCAGTAAATAACATTGGGCCACAGCCTTACAGCCCAGCAAACCAAATTATTAGCAACCTTGACACTGGCCGTGAAAGCCTTAGATGACATTGTAGAATGCCTTTATAAATACAAAAAAATAGTTGCTAATTTAGTTATAGTTGAAGAAAAATAAATCAATGGAAACAAATATTTTACACATAAGAATTCAAAATTGAAGCATAGTTGAGAATCCATTTACACATAGGTGTCCAAAATCTATATTATTACATAGACGTGCTGTATAGCTGTGCTGTTATATAGATGTTAGTAAATTCCTGAGGAAAAACAAATTTTTAAATATTTAAATAGTGGAATGTCTTCTTCTTCTTCTTCTGCACTACAAGTATTAGGCATTTGCCTGTTCCATCCTCACAAACTTACAACCACCGTTTTCGTGGTCTTCCTATATATCTCTTTACCCTCTTGGGTTGTAGTTAAGTATCTTTTTGGGTATTCTCCAATGTCCCATTCTTTTTATGTGTTGTTTCCATCCTTCTTTATATTCAGTTACTTTTTCATTTATTGTGTATACATTTAGTTAATTTCGCACGTCTTCATTTCTTACTAAATCTCTTCTTGTGCAGGCTTTGACCAGTCTCAAAAATCTCATTTCTGCTGCCTGTATTTTGCTGTCTCCTTTGTTGGTATTTATCCAACTTTCACTCCCATGCATTTACAGGTACAGCCATCGTTTTATAAAATTTATATACTTGTACAAGTATCAAATTTTACATACTTGGGCTGCGACACAAGCTACAATTATGACAATGACATGGAAAATAAAATAAATAAGTTCCAGGCAATATGTGGCACAATATATAGAACGTTAAATAACAAAACACGAAAAGACACAAGAATAGTGGAATGTTCTGTCATAAATAAATTTAGTATGTGGTTCAGTTCGAGTGGCATTAATGAGACCTCCCACACTGTCAGATTTAAAATATCTAACCACTGATACTGCTAGATGAGATCATTATTACTGATCAATTCTTTTAATTCTGAAAACTATTGTAAGATTCTAGAAATTATTTGGACTGTAGTAATTAAAGTGGAGTCTTGCTTCAGGGTAACAAACATGTAGTGGTAGATCATTCATACGTTAAGAGGAAAACCACATGACTATTATAATTAAGTTTTATGGTCTATTGTTGTTTCTTGTTTCTCATTGATTATGAATGCAAAGAGCTTGTATTCTCTTGTTTACTCCCCAACAATTCAGCTCACTGTTGCATCTTGTGCCTTGTAATTATGTAGGCCTTCTGTTATTACAGAAGAAAAGAAAATCATTTTTCTTGTCAGTTCTAAATTAAAATTGAAATTGTAAATTTAGAAAATGAACCATGAGGGAGCCAGTAAACTTTTATATTTTATATATAACAGTGTGTAGTAAGAAATAAATTCTAAGTAACAAAGAATTATTTAAAAAAATAAATTAAAATGTTAAATCCTTACTTTAAATAAATATAACCTTTAAAATGTCCTTAATCTGTGCAGAGGTAGTTCGAGCAATGAACCATGTGATTGGCCAAGGTTGGGTCATGTACTGGGGTACAGCTAAATGGACACCAGTTGAGGTTATGGAAGCATACACAAACTGTAGGCAGTTCAATTGTATTACACCAATAATTGAACAAACTGAGTACCACATGTTTTGTAGAGAGAAAACTGAGCTATACATGCCTGAACTGTATAATAAAATTGGTAAGTTTCTGTAACTAATTGTAATGTATTTAATGTCACTGAATAATATTAAAATTAGTTATGTACCACAGATCTTATAAATTTTCCTATAGACTACACAAGCTAAATATCTTTCTTATAGTAGTCCATAAAAAATTAATAATTTTGTTACAGAGTAATGAAATATCAACTAAACAATAATCGTGACCACATTTTTACTATAGACTGTTCACATTTACTACCTATAATTTCCCAATTAAACTTATAAGGATTGCTGTATACATATGTTCTGAATAGACAAACCGTCTAAAAACAAGCCTGTATTTGTTAGATATTAATCGCTACTGACTCGTAGTATAACACTACCGACTCGGAACACAAAGTTTTATATTGGTAAAAATGTAAAATTTTTGCCTTATAGCCTGAACCAGTTTTTGCTTATTATAGGCTTCGTCAGCAAAAACTGGTTCAGAGTATAAGATAAAAATTTTACATTTTTACCAATATAAAACTTTGTGTACCTGAGTCGGTAGTGTTATAATTAGTTAATCAACGGACACGGCATGGGCAACAAAATCCAAGATATTAATCGCGTTGAATCAACTGGAAAACCTGCATATGGCATGCAAAATTTTGTAGTATAAGAATGTAGTCAACAATCCTGCTTCAACTTCTGAAGCTCTGTGTCTTAAGACAGCTTTTATGTGTAAGTGCTAATTCTCTTTCCCCCTCAGTCACTCCCTTTCTTACCAATAATCAATATTGTGTTGCACTTTGTGAAATGTAATTACATATCATTTTTATAAGTAAAAATAACTTATTTTTTAAACATTAATATTTTAGGAATGGAAGTAAATGGATACCTTAGATTGATAGTTTTAATCCGTGCTATGTCAGAGTTATATGATTTGTTTCTAAAAATGTAATAACACAATAGGGATGTTGATGGCGACTTACCAGTATTCCTTCTGTTAACAGCTTTTAAAAACTTGTCTCTTGTACTCAGTAAATGAATCCACAAACAGGCTGGACCCAAAATCCATGCAAAAGCAGGCAGTACAGAAAAAATATCTCCTTGCTGTTAGACTATTGAATATAGTCAGTAGACTAATGGACTACATTATATACTAATAAATATGATGCAAATATATGTACAGTATGTCTGTATGCATATGGAAAAATTAAATTAATGTTTTATATAGTCTGGCAGATATTTAAGGCATTTCTTTGTTTATGTCTTCACACAGTTTGCTAGAAAATAAACTGTTGCAATAACCTACAGACCAAATAAGTAAAGTCGTGTACTAAATGTTTAGGACATATAATGAGTCTAAAAATCTCTAAACACAATAAAAACTTTAATCCAGTTAATTTATCATGTCCAAATACTTATATTAAAATATCTGCATAGACTTAGTCTTCAACTAACTTCAGTTTGAAAAAATTAATGTGTTAGAATGAAAATGTAGGAACAAAAATAAATATTCTATTATTTGTTATTCACTGGTTAATGGAGTTACTGAATTAACTAGAAGAATTCACAGTGCTAATGTAAAGTGTTGTAACATCAATAAAATTTAATATTTCTCCTGGTATACAAAAGGTGTGGATTGCATAATTTATAAAACAGCAACCATATAAAACATATATTTTTAGCAAAATCAATCAGATGTTTAACACACATGAAACATTGAAATAACTCTATTATTGTCCAGTCCCTACCCAGTAACAAACTGTAATCTTATTTTAAAAATTGAAACAGTAACTAATGACTCTATAATACTTTAGGCAAGACAAACTACAATATTAAATGATAGCGAGAATAAAATGTTTACCTCCAAACATAGTTAAATACTGTATCTCTTCTCTCTAATCTGATTAACTACTTTGCTTTTGACTGTCTTATGTATGTTGACATTTGTCATAATTTCCCATGTCCTACACACACACACACATGTGCAGATAAATTGTTGGAATTGAAGAGGTTTGAGTGGGTATTAACCGATGTTGGTTTTAATTTCAGGTGTTGGTTTAATGGCATGGTCTCCTATAGCAATGGGTTTGGTGTCAGGCAAGTTAGATGACAGTGGACTTCCAATAATAAGCCGATCAGCTCTGAAGGTAAATTTTTATTGAACATACATGCAGTATATATTAGAAGAAATTATTGTTATTTAGAAACAGAACTCTGGAGACATAAAAATCCAAAAATGGTTCACGTTTATGGCATATATGTGACTTTATAGCCTGGAATAGAATTATTGTTGTGATGTTTAGTTTTATAGTTATAGATTTATACTTACCGTAAGTATAGTTTGGGCATAAAATAGTTAGGTACCAGTACCTCTAGTTATAGGCTATGTATAGCGTATTTCTTAAGTAGTGTTTTGTGCAATATGACTGTCTTAGTTGTTTGCTCCTGTTAAACAATAGTATAAAAATAATTAATCATTCCTAGCAAGAAAATTATAGTAATTTTGTTCTTCTGTCGTTCAGAACAAGTATGCATCATTCAGCTGGACTGAAGATGAAACACAGTCAGCTAACAAAGACGTGAGTACATGTTACATTAAAAGTTGAATAAATTGTTCTGCAATATACAGATGAAAAACATAAGAAACAAAAATTAACTCATGAAACAAAATTCCTGTAATATAATTTAACAATTGTTGATCGTTATACTGGTAATTCTATTAGTTATTGACTAAATATGTTTTAACCCTTTGCATTACTATTACTACTATAGCCAACCATTCTATAACTTCGTTTGTTCAAATTAATATTAACTGATAGAATTGGAGGTCTTAATTCTACTTAATGGCAAATGAGTGGCCACACATCAGCTAATATTTTGGCTATTCATGTTATGCATATAACGCATTATCCATATATAGCATAAAGCATAATATCAAGTTAATTGACTAATTTTCTAATCACTGGGAATGGTAATCAGTTCTTGAACATGTAACATCATGTGCCATCCTTTGTAACTGCTTCCTTCTACTCAGTTAATGTAATATTCCTCATAATAACATATCCAGTACACTTCCATACATTAGACCATTCTGTATTCATGTATTCTGTTAATAATCATATGTTATGTTTTCATTACAACTATAATTCACATACCCTTGCAACTAAAAGGCTTCGATAGTATTCAAGATTATACAAAACAAAAACGTATTTAGTTAATTTTTTAAAAGGTACAAGAAAGTATTTAGTGATTGGTAAGCATGTTGCCGTGTACAGTATGCATTAATTACAATTATTGTCTACATTGTCTATGTATATTTAGAAAATTTTGAAATAAGACTAATCTGTAGCATGCTTTGTAACAGTTATATCTATTAGATAGTATTTAGTATGTTTAGCTGCTAGATATAGTATATTTCTCATTCAAATTTATATTTCATGTTTACTTACAGTGTGGTTATAATTAGATGACATGTGCAATGCAAGTTTCATAGGGTCAGTATGATTGTATTTACTGACATAATAGTTTTCTATCTAGATTAGTTAGTAACAAGTGTAGACCTGCGGTCTTAATGTAGTTTGTAGACTTACAGTATCCAGTCGTTTCAAGAGCTTATTAGATGTTTGTATGATTGTTAGTAAAGCAGACTTTAATGTATTCATTATAATTTTTTCTTGATGTGTAATGTACTCTGTGTGTGTGTGTGTGTGCGCGCGCGTGTGAGAGAGAGAGAGATTTCTGCAGTCTGTTTTTGATATTTATGTTATTCATAACACAATTATATTTGAGGAAGTTCCAAATCAGTTTTTAAGATTTTAAGAATTCAGGCTTGATGCTACATTCATATATGCATGGGCATATATGTGCATCTGCGTTTTAATGTTATTTCAAAATAAACGTCAACTCTATTTATCAAATCTTAGATCAACTTGAGTGTTAGTTTTTGTTTTCTCTCATATTGTAGTCTCTTCTCTCATATTACAGGCTCTTAAAATTCTGTGATCTATTAGACACATTTTGTCAACAGCATATGATGGTACAATAATGGTGTTCTGACTTGGTAAAGTGATTGTAGTTTTTCTAAATTCACACAATGCACAAGCAAACTTTTAAATAGTTTAGAGTCTTTAAGTTATAAAATTAAACATTGATTGTTGTACCTGTAGTATAGTATAAATGATTTTACCTATGATGTATTGGCAGTCACAATATAACTATTTACATCAGAATACTTCTGTTTATAACTGTGACCTAACCTAACCTACTACTGCTGCGCCTGCTGCTGTTGCTACTACTACTACTACTACTACTACTTGTAGGTTGTGTTCCCCTTTTTCTTAATAACCAGATCATCTCATCATATCTTTGGCCTACACATTAATCTTTCTCCAATTATTTTCACTGTGTTATCCTTCTCACCACAGGATGTGAGTTTGTTTAAATATCCATAATGGCAAATCCCTTGAAATTCTATTGCTTTCATTATACCCTCCTTTTGTAGGATTTAATTTACTGCCCTTAATCATTCTTCTTCACTTATCTTCTTTAGGCTGATGATAATACTTTTTCTTATGATCTTACTCTCATATTTAAGCCCTTTTGTATCAGGCCTTATTTTATTTTCAATTAGGCAATACCAGGCTCAAGCATTACATAATTTTTCACTTGTCTGTTTCTCCTTTACTTGAAACTCAGTATTTTAAAACTGCATATTTGAAAGTAATATAAAAAATAAGTAGGTTCTACATGTTATACTCCAATATTTTTCTAAATACATTTTATTCATAAAGCCTTACGAAGGCTATTTGCCTTTTCTGAAATCACATTATATCATTGGTAGCACTGTATGAGATCTTTTTTTGTACTGATGTAATGATAATCTATAATATTAACCATATAATCATAATAAAACTTTTTACAAGCATAAAAAATAACTTATCTCATAAACAAAATTATTTTCTATTTTTATGAATATACTCAGTGTCTATAGTTAGTAAGAGTGACTATTTTTATTTCTGCATGAATTAAGCTTACACTCATTAAATGTATTAACATAATGTATTTTCAAAATTGTAACATGACTATTATAATGAACAAGATGTGCTTTTTTTAACATAAAAAGCTTGGAACCTTACCAAACAATTTATTAAAATATAAACATCAAATGATGAATATTTTGAAACTGCAAATGATTAATTTTTATAAAAAGTGAAAGTTAGATTCATAATTTTAACCTTTGTGAATTAAATCATTTGGTAATTTTGGTGAATGGAAATAAAATAACGCAAAATTATAATTAACAAGATTATCATAAATACCTTTTAACAGAGCTACCCATGGTTGAAGGAACGATTACAACCTGAAGATAATAGAAGGCAGCAGGAGAAGATGAGGGAAGTATCATTAATTGCAGATCGTCTCGGTTGTTCACTTGTACAATTATCAATAGCTTGGTGCTTAAAAAATGAGAGTGTCCAGTGTTTACTTTTAGGAGCATCTAGTGTGGATCAGCTGTACTCAGCCATACATAGTTTACAGGTTTGAGTATTACTTTGTTACTCTTGGAACTATTGTTCCTAATAACATTTTATCATTCTTGAAATGCGTAGAGTTCATACTTAAATAAGATTTATTTAATATTATCTTAATACATTCAACTCTACTACACACATTTACACTACACTCATACATAGTCTACACACAACAAATAACAATTAATGTAGTGTCAAATATACGCAAGTAACTCAGTATAGTATTTAATGAGTGCCTTTACACAAATTTAAATCTAAATAACAATGTTGATTTAAAATTAATTCCTGGGCTATATTGCCATGGTTCAAAGTTTCTGAAAAAAAACCAGACATTTTGGCAATACCACTGACTACCATCTTCAGTGAAAATGAGTCAATGCTAACGTGGGATTTTGTGCATTAGAACCACAATACTGTGGTTTTCTGACGTGATCTACAATATTTAAATTAGCCTTAACAACAGTACTGTGGTCCTAACATAAAACATCCCACGTTAGCGTTGACTTGTTTTCACTGAAGATACTGCCATTTTCAGTGGTACAAGCCTTTGTACAACTTTAAATAACAATGTGTTTGCTTAATTAATTATTTGCTTAGTTGATCTAACAATAATTTGTGTTTTGTTATACAGTTAGTTCCCAAATTAAACACCAATACAATGAATGAGTTAGAACGCATCCTAGACAACAAGCCCTGCCGTCCTCCAATGGTGTCTACTTTGGCGCTGAGATGACAAACAATGTGCCCTCCAGGTGGTTCCCTGGGGGGCGACACATCTCCCAAAGAGGATGAAGCTATGCATGAAGAAAGTAAAGAGCAGAAAATACCATTCTGTACCATTCAGTGACAATATGAGCAAACTGACCACGTCTAGGAGTGTTGTTCTTTGGACAGATCTCATCTTAATTTGGTCCATTCATTCCTTTGTAAGTAAGCAATAATTGTTATAAAAAGTATTTTATATTTTAATAAAATGTATTCTTATATATTAATTATAAAATATTCTTCAAACACAAACACACCTTTGTGTGTCCAACGTGAAACTCAACTCCAATGGCAGATTATGCATAAATTAAATTATTTTCAGTTTTGAATTAAATATGTTTGTGTTTTGCAAATTTATTAAAAATTTCTGTGAATTTGTTTTGACAGTTGGATAATTTGTGCAGGACAAAAACATGTTTTTTTAATAACACATTAATTTAAATAATAACAGATTTATTTAATAGTAGTTTAGAGTATTAGGTAAGAGATGAAATCCATTTAACTTATATTCATTCAAAAAATTATATTTGAATTAAGTTGAAATAACAGGTGAATTAAAAATGAATGTTAAAGTAATAGTTTTAAACATGTGAAGTTCTGGAATTATTTAACATATTTCGAACAACAAGATTTGCCATTACAGATTATGTAATTCTGAATTTGATAACTAATTTATTTGAGATCTTAAATGTATAACCCCCAAAATTAAATTAGGCTATTTTACTAAAAAAGTGCAAAATTCATGTTAAAGTATACTTTTATGAAAATAAGAACCCTACACAAGTTCATAAGAAATCTAAATAATCTTTTGTTAAGTTTAAAGGAGAGAATAACTAAATCCCAGTCAATCTATTACTCATTCCTCAGTGTTTCAATAAAGTCAGTTTCTCTGTAAGGTAAAACCATTTAAAATATTTCAATGCATATAATAAAACATGAACTTTTTGTTTCCAAATTTTTTTTTAGTAAGTTAATTTATTTTGCCAAGTTAATAAAATTTAATTATCAGTTCTAAATTGGAATAGTCAGATTTTTTAAAATATTTCTACATTTTTCATCCCTCATTTTCCAGATTTACAAATTAAAATTTAAATGTTATATATTTTTTACACTTTTAGTAAATTTTGTACATTTGACAGATTGACAATTAAGTAAATAAAATAAGAATTAACAATTTTTGCTTTAAGATATACTTGATTTTTTACTTCCATGTTCCTTAAGGAAATGGAAGTATGGTGATGGCAAAAAAAATCGTGTTCGAGATTATTGCAGATTCTGATTGTACTACACTCAAAACATGAAAAAAAGTCATTTTTCGAAAAGTGTCTGTGGGTTCTATCTGTGTATGTGTCTGTAGATTTTTTCTATGGCAAACGATAACAGTCGCAAATTCAAACAGAATCAAATAATTTTTTGCATACAGCCCTGATTTGTAGAGTACTCAAGATCTATTGTTTTTGGTGAAGATCGGTTAAGAGAAAGGGGTAGTTTACCTGCAACGGTTTTTTTTAATCAAGGGTAATTTTTTTCTATGGCAAACGATAACAGCCGCAAATTCAAACAGAATCAAATAATGTTTTGCACACAGCCATGAATTGTAGAGTTCTCAAGACCTATTGTTTTTGGTGAAGATCGGTTAAGGAAAAGGGGTAGTTTACCTGCAACATTTTATGTTTTAACAAGGGTATTTTCTATGGCAAACGATAACAGCCGCAAATTCAAACAGAATCAAATGATTATTTGCATACAGCCCTAAATTGTAGAGTTCTCAAGACCTATTGTTTTGGTGAAGATCGGTTAAGGTAAAGGGGTAGTTTACCTGCAACGTTTTATGTTTTAAAAAGGGTATTTTCTATGGCAAACGATAACAGCCTCAAATTAAAACAGAATCAAATAATATTTTGCATACAGCCCTGATTTGTAGAGTACTCAAGACTTATTGTTTTTGGTGAAGATCGGTTAAGGGAAAGGGGTAGTTTACCTGCAACGTTTTATGTTGTAACAAGAGAACGTTTTCCATGAAGAACAATAACTGCCGTAAATTCAAACAGAATCAAATATTTTTTTACATATATGCCTAAGTTGTAGAGGACTCATGGCCTATTGATTTTGGTGAATGTCAGTTAAGGGAAAGGGGTAGTTTACCTGCCACTTTTAATGTTTTAACAAGAGTAATTGTTTCTATGACGAACGATAACTGCCGCACATTGTAACAGAATCAAATAATGTTTTGCATGCCTCCCTAAACTGTAGAGTACTCAAGGACTGTTGATTTTGGTAAAGATCGGTTAAGGGAAAGGGGTAGTTTACCAGCAACATTTTATGTTGTAACAAGAGAAATTTTTCATGACGAACAATAACTGCCGTAAATTCAAACGGAATCAAATAATTTTTTACATATTTGCCTGAGTTGTAGAATATTCAAGGCCTATTGATTCTGGTGAAGATCGGTTACAGGGAAAGGGCAATTTACCAGAAACATTTTTTGTTGTAACAAGAGTAAGGTACTTAATTTTGATAAATAAAGTATCGTGATAAGAAGATCTTAATAATCCACTGTAGAAACGTAGATGAAATATCTATAAATGAAGAGGCTAGTTGAACGGGGTGAGGGTAATTTTCTATAAATGAAAATTATAGTTGAAGGGGGAGGGGATAATTTTTATATGTGTACTACATTATAGGCAACAAAGTAGTAGTTTGTTGTTAAAATTCTTTCCTGGGCTGTTTGGCCATAGTCCAATGTTTTCTCCAAAACCAGACGTTTCGGCAGAGCCATCGACTGCCATCATCAGTGAAAATCGAGAGCAATAACGTGTGGTGGTATACGTTAGTGACCACAGTACTGTGGTTAAGGCTGAAGCGATAAGTGGAAAGAAGTAGTTTCTATGGAAATATTTCATTTCATAAATTATTTTAAATATAAATCTTAGAACATTAAATATAAATCTTAGAAGATTTATAAGGTTTACTAAAATCATGACCCTATATTAGGGCAAAAATATGTTTATTCACGAGCAGTTTACAGCTTGGTACCAACTCACTTTTGAACTCCAAATGAATAATATACAGAGATACTCTTATTTTTAACCAGATTTATTTAAATCCATAAACATTATTTTAGATAATGCTACGTCTCACAGTGACTAATTTACTTTGTGTCTTGTAAAAATATTTCATAATCTACTGTTAATTGTTGTTCTTGTAATGTTTTCTTACTGATATTCTTAGTTTAGACCACAATGATTTGTTACACGCTGGAGCTTTTTTTTTGTATTTGTTGTACACTTATTACGTTCACTGTGAATGTTAGGACCACATTGAATAATATTCAATTCAAATAATAATAATAATAAATTCAAATATTCATAATATTTTAATATTAAAACTATTTGTAGCCTTTCTTGAATACTACAAAGTACCACAATGTCAGCAGCACATCTACTCTTCTCATATAGATATTTTCTGTTAACTGTTTTCATTTTTTTTTTTTACATTGTTTTAGAAAATGAGTTGAATATACCTCCATGCTTAACGGAGTCATGTAATTTGTACAATGTAAATAATGAGTAAAATTCCTTCCCATACACCAATTGTTTTCCTATACACGTATCAATATGAAAATATGATCACCTGTGTGTGTGTGTGTGTCCAACTGTTTCAGTATACTGGGAGTATGGTAATTTGAGTAACAAAGTGATTCACCGTGCAGAATTATAATTATTATAACTTTATAATTTTTATGATCGTAATTTTTTATAAACTCTATCCAAGTATATTAAATCTTATTTTAATTTATTTACCTGAAATTATGTTGTGTTTTCAGGTGGTCGAATTACTGATTTGCGAGAAGTGATACCTTTTGATTGGTTATTGAGTCCATCACAGTTGACTCGTAAATATTAGTGTTGAAGTTTTTTTTTTATTAACATAACAATTCAATAAAGATTTGCATGTTCAATTGCTTTAAATTTTGTAACAAGTACAGTTGGAATACATTGTATTACGTATTTGTTTACTTTTTCAATCTTTGCTTCTTAACGTATTCTCATAAACTATTAGTTCTTCTTGCTTCCGATATAAGCACATGATAACTATCTACAATAAGTATTGTATGTTATAAGTGATGTTATCCACATTCCTATTTGTGTCTTATAGAAATGAAGGTAAATGTGTTTTTGTTTAATCATTATATTTTATTCCAGAATAACAAATATAATGGAAATTTCAGTCTTGTATATCTTGTATGTGTGTTTTGTATATTTATCAAGTTATTGGCTCTGTTATAAATTTTGTCACATAAAACATTTATGAACTAATACCACCAATTTGGTATGTCACATTGAAATTTTAGACGTGTGCACCAGTGTAAGAAATTTTACATTAATTTTTAAAGCTGATATTGCTTTCCAAAACTCTAATCATAATAAAAGTACGGTATCTAATTTGTAAATAAACATTAATTGCTTTCTTGCATTGTGCAGTCTCATGTATTAAAAAAGGTTGCTTTGAACTTTTTGATCAAAATTTTTCATTTAATATTTTGTTTGTACAAATGTAAATATAAATAAATTTCTTCAATCAATTTTCTAGACATCAAAAGAAATATGTTCAGTGTAATATTAACACTTCCATGATAACACCACACTGTTTAACATACTGATACTTGTATCAATTTGTAAAGAAATTATGTGCTTATAGAAACTATAAACAAAATAATAATAATGAATAGAAAATCAACTGAAATACTTAATATTAATATTAATGAGTGACAACAGTCACATCAAATTTATTCTACCAATACCTACCACTTTCACATAAATTTAATTAATTTCTGTCACTTCAAGGAGGAATAAGTAGACTACGTCCATATTCTTACATTGTATTAATTAGTGCATTTTGTTACCTTTACTACTTTTACTGTTTTTAGTATTATTATCATCACAATCTTTGTTATCATCACAATTTATTGGGTGCCTGTATAATATTTTTTAGTGATATCTTACTGACCTGAACACAACCTATACATAAACTATGACCAAAGATTTTGCTTTAACATAATTTTGGATTAATTTCAGAGGACTTTATAGTTTTAATCATGAATAGTGAAAGTCAATGTCTGTGGGTGAACAATCTGAATCTCTGTCCATTAATAATAATAATAACAAGAACGCACGGAAATCTCAATTCCTCTTTCCACACTGTTAGAAATGTATTCCAAAAAAATCAATAAATATTAAGACTTACATATAGAAATCAAAAAGATGTGGGTCACAAGGTAACAGTGAACCCAGTTACAATTTCTGCCACGGGCAGAATACCAGTCACAACAGCCAAAGTGGTGGATACATTCAGATTCAAACAACTCATTTGGAAATCATAGAAGTCTTGGAGACCTGTCATATAGTTTAGGAAAGGAGCTCTGGTAAACTTGGTTTTCCAATAGCCCATTAACCACGAGAAACCTACCTATGGTTGTGAGAAATTGTAAAAATAAGAATATCAACAGAAACGGAAACAAATATAACAAAGACAACAACAACAATAATTACAGTGACAATTATGACAACAATGATGATGACGACAACAACAACAATGAGGACTTTGATGATGACGATAATGATGTGACCATATTTACTGTTTACACCTGTTTAGACAAAACATTCTCAAGTAAGAAATAATTTCCACTCCAACCTTACACATTCTTATATTCAAAACACACATAATAATACATTTCTTCAGTTCATTTTACTGTTACTGAAGATTCTGTTTACCATTCTTATATATTATGGAATTTCCTAGCATTACGTAAATTGATAACAAGTATTAAAATAATTTGTGTAGTGAACAAATGTTCATGTGAAATTATATGTACAGTATCTACTCCTTAGACATCATTTGACCTAGGTAATTCATTAATCCAAGTTCATTCACATAATAATATTTCTTTACATTGCAGCTTAACATTCTCTGGATTCAACTGTCCTAGTGATGTTATCATGCTGGACTTTTAACTTCAGATTACACAAGTTTGTTATACACTTGAGGTTGCCTCTATTATACAAATGGTGACAGTTAAAAAATTGTTAATGATCCTATTAGAGAAACGATCTTATTATTCAAACTAACATGAAATAAATTTATATGTATTGTATTATTTTCAAATCAAGACATTAACATTATTATCATGATGGCCACAGCATCTTTACTGAGTGTAAGTAATCTCAGTATCTGTGAAACCTATCTCTATATAGCTTTAATATCATTGGTACATTCTTGGATTTCGTTGTCCATGACGTGTCCATTGATTAACTAAATATAATTAAATCACTACCAACTGGGAACACAAAGTTGGTAGTGAAACTAGTGAAAACTTTGTGCTTCGAGTCGGTAGTGATTTAATTATATTTAATCATTGAGCACTGGTACAGTTTGCTTCTTTTTAATTACATTTTAATAAAGATTAAAAACAGTGTGAGCTTTAGCCAAGCAATTTCTTTATTAAGTGGTCATGCATATGAATGCACACACACACACACACACACACACACACACACACACACACACACACACACACACACACACACACACACTTGATTATTGAATATTGGTTTCCTTTGGGTGGATGTGGGTTGTTAATCAACAAGTTTCAACCAATTTACAGACCAATGGTCAATAATGATTGAAATAAGATAATTCCTACAAGTTAAACTTGAGATTTTATTCAAGTGTCTCTCCTTGGCTTTGATCAAACTGTTGGATTTACACTATTGTCTCGAGACACTTACTTGCAACTAGCTCCTTTTTATACATTCTATAACTTTTTCGTAATTAAGATATGAAATGTAAATTCTAGTCATTACTGATAATTTTGTTGAGCCATATATTTTATACTCAGAAGCATGTATACACATTGTCATTATTAGGTTGTATTCATTTCCAGAATTTGGTAAATAACACTCATTATCACCTTCAAGAAGCTATACCTAAAAGGTAAACCTCATAAAAACTATAAAACCAACAATTTTTTTAATTATATAAATATTAGTTTTGTTTTATTACTTGTTGAGTAAGCTTATTGTGCTGGTTTACCTTGTCTTAACATGTGATTTATAACTGCTTTTTTAATTTTTGTCCTCATTAAAACATCAAGTCTGTTCAGGCCCGGCTCCAGGCAGGGGTGATAGATTGATAGATGGGCCACCGCCCAGGGTGGTAGATTCCGGGATGTTAAGTTTTGAAATTGAGGGGGAAAAATTATTCACTAAATAAAATTGTAGTTAGTATTTTAATTTTAAGTCATCACATAGGCATACCTTTTTATTCTCTCACGATTCCTTGTATTGTCTCTACAATTTTTATTGTAGCCGTTCGCCGCATTGTAAATGCGAAAAAGTTCTAGTTATTTGATAAACACAACAATGCAAACATTCCTATTCATCATTTCAAGGCAATCGCCGTATCTTTAGTGTAGCTCTAGTGTGCGTGAATTTGTTCAGAGTTAAAATAGGGAGGGGGTGGCACTCATAAATACTGCACAGGGTGGCAGAAGCGCTGGGGCCGGTCCGAGTCTGTTACATTACTCATGCGCAGCCTGATAATCACCATAACCATTGGTAATGTGGACAGGACCTTTTGTTTGCTTTTATATTCTCAGTTTTTAATTGCACATGACAGTTGTCACTGGAACGCAAGATAACAGTACCTTATCATGACATACATTAATGATTCTATATATAATTCTTTGCATCATGTGACAGTGGTAGCATTTCACTTGAATTAATCAAGTACTGGTACACATAACGTGAATATCCTAATTATGTTAACATTTAAATATTTAATATTAATATATAGTTCTGTTATTACAGCTAGTGAGACATGCTATGTTTTTTATCTGTTATGAGAATATAAGAGTAAAGATATTCTGTACGTTTACAAAAAGTCTGTATTTAATGCCAACTGTACAAGCTCACATTTGAGGTTGTTAAAATATCAGTAGGAGTAGGTTTTTTAAAAATGAGACAATATTCTTAAAATAAATTATTTAATAGATTCATATATATACACCCACATATATATGAAATATAAGAAATTACTTGACATGTGTAGCTGTAACTACATAATTATTATAAATTCTTCTCCAGTATCTATAATCTACTCAATGTAAATATATTATTAATCAGTTAGAGTAATAAATAAAATTATTAACAAATTGTAAAGGCTTTAAGAAATGTTTTGTATTTGCACTGCCTAAATTAAGCAAATAAGTGATTTTTTAAAATATTCCTCAGGCTTTCACGGCCGGTGTCAGATGTATGGTTCATGTGTTATCCGGGCTGTTTGGCCGTGGTCCATGGTTTATTACCAAACTAAACGTTTCGGCAGCTCCAATGGCTGCCATCATCAGTGGAATAAAAATCCTGAACATCGGGTGTTCACGTACAGGCCCACAGTACTGTGGTATAGGCTGAACCAGTATAGTGGTTCCAGAACCAGAACCAGAACCTATACTGGTTCAGCCTATACCACAATACTGTGGGCCTGTACATGAACACCCAACGTTCAGGATTTTTATTTCACTGATGATGGCAGCCATTGGAGCTGCAGAAACGTTTGGTTTGGTAATAAACCATGGACCATGGCCAAACAGCCCGGATAACATGAACCATATAAGTGATTATTTATTTGTATTGTAAATCAACTCTTCATTTTTGTTTTCTTCAGAAATTACGGTTTGTACACCTAAGGTGTTGCCCCTTTAAATAAGTGTAAATATGTGACCTCTGCATCGTCCTGTATTATATATTCCAAAACAAATGTTGCTCTTATCATGAATAGTGATTGTATATCAATTATAATCAAACTGTACGATAGTTGTATGTTTTTTCTATAATGTTTGAGTAGAATCAAGCATTTATGTAAAAACATTTGAAAATGTAATTCTTGATTTGTCAAACGATGTTTAAATTCTTAGTTTGCTTAAATTTTATATTTTCTTTTAGTAAAAATAAGTAAATTAAAAGTGCAATAATTAGAATAAATTAAAATTAAATAACCTTAAATGTTATACTTTAAAGTGGACTTGTTTTATTTAATAAAATTTTGTGGCAGATATTTTACAAAGAATTTATTTCTTTGTATTTATGAGTCCTACTTCCTTTAAAGAAGGTAATCGTATGTTTTCATATGTTGTATGTTTTCTCATTAGGTTTATTACCATGTTTTAAGTATTCCTGCCAATATACTTACACCAAATTTATTAAAATTTGCACATTAAGATATCTTAAATACTAATCTTATTATTTTTCTGTTAAGTGCATGTACTTTCTTACTGAAAAGAGGTCCTACAGTTATTATTATTATTTTCTCATGTATTCTGTCTTACACAGACAAGTACATTGATAACAGTGATTACATGCTCATTACATATAATGAGTCAGATACACATGTGTCCAGAAACACTGTCAGTTCAATACACTAATCTGTTCAATTTTTAAGAAATGTTTGTTTTAAACGGTCAATTTCAATTATACAAAATTTAAAATTAGATTTTTCAGTTTTTAAAAACTAGATATTCAAATACATTATCATGTATACATCATACACAATTCCTTGAATTGCTGAAAAGAAGACATTTTACAGGTTATCTTAGGACAGTGTTCATTTTCATAGAAGTGTTCCACCAGCACATACACGTATGGATTTGTGAACATGGATAGTTAAACTGTTGTATGAGGGAGAAGGGAGAAAATTATTTGTCAGTGTCAGTAATTATATATTGAAGTTTTTTATTTTTTAATATAATTGATTCACTGCCGACTTGGAACACAAAGTTTTTTAAGTTTTACCTTATAGCCTGAACCAGTTTTCACTTTTTAAAATCTTCTCAGCTTTTTTTTTTTTTTTACAACACACTAGTTACTTTAGGAGCCTTGTAAAGAGATAGTTTTGTGTTTAACTACGCACTGAAATTAAAAAAATTCTGTTTTGTTTAAAATTACATTTGACTCTCCAAATCTGACATCAGATTAACAGATTAAGTAGGTTACACAATATTGAATATATTACAATAATATTACATAATAATATCGCAATAAGACATAATATTGTAAAATATACCAGAAAAAAAAACTTATTAGCTAAAATCATATTTTCCATAATGGAATATATGAAATTTAGTAGCCCTGTAAAGTGGACTTTGACTGATCAACCTGTCAAAAGACCCCTCAAACTGATATTAAATGACTGCTATAATCAGATTCTACTGCCACTCCTATGATAGTACAGTCATTTGTGTACCTTAGCTTCTTGAAATGTTGCCACATTCACCTCCATCAATCCCTTTGCAGTCAATATAGCCCTTGTACTCTTTCACTCATTATCTTTCTGTCTTCTGTTGGACTTTTTTTCATTAAATTTGACAATATGGATTTGGGGAGGGGGAGCATCTATCTTATTAGTTTTATGTGTTTAGGTAAGTTCAATGCCTTCCATTTTCTATAGGGGCTTTTATTATTTCTTATTATTCTGAGATGCCACCTTTCCGTTTCATCTGTGTTGAACCTGGTCTCCCCCCCCCAAAGTTTTTTTCAGCTGATTTCTTAGTCACAACCCATGTTTGTGATTCTCATGCATCACAGTCTATGAAGCAAACCGTACTTGGTCATTTCAGTAATTTGTAGTTGACTTGAAGATCTTCAGTTTGTAATCTAACTTATATCTTTTGCCTTAAAAATTTACAATGAAATGATTTGTTGGAAATTTATTTTTTCGATACTAGTTTCCACACTCAGCTACTCAAATTTGTCTCCAACTTCTCTTTTTTTTTGCTGACAAAGGCAGATTTTACTATATCAAATATGGTTGAAAATGGAGTTTTCCTTATATTGATAGTCTCATGGCTTTGGTGTTTGTTATTCTTCACAGATTTCCTAATCAAAATTTGCACATACTGCTTTTTGTTTCATTTTTAATGAGAAATGTTTCATTTCTGTCTACTGAAATTTTCATAATATTATGTATATTCCAATTTTAGATTAAGAAAGGTAGGTGGGAAGTTCTAAAAATATTTCTGCTTTTCATAATAATTCAAAATTAAGTCATACCAAAAATTTTTTGGTATTGGTTTGATTTTGTTGCAAAAAAAGCCACTTGTTATTACCTATTTATAGACATCATGTGCTACAATGTTCTTGAGCAACATTTAACATGGATTACAGTTTAAAAAGTAAATAAATAAAACAAATCCACTATTATGTAGAATTTAAACATATTTTAATAAACAGGTCCAAGTAAAGTATATAAATAAGCTTAACAATTTATTTTAATAATAACAATAATAAAAATAATAATATAGATAATTTTAATGAAATTGTGTATATAATATAATAAAATGTATTTGTTCTAGCATATTGTTAGATCATTTTTACATAATCAAATACATCTTATGGGTAGTGTACAGATTTTGCATTTGCAAAGCTTATAAGCAATTTTAGTAATATAAATATATATACATATATATATTAGATAAAATTTATAGAATTTTTAATAATGGATGAAATATTATATATATACTAATATTATTATTTTATCTTGTTGAATTTGAATTATAGATTTATATATATACATTATACATACATATATTTTAAAAGAGTTATATACCTGTTTATTATTTATTAATTTTAATGACATTAAAGTATCAAATTTATTCATATCATAGTTTTTAGAAATATTTATCAAAATGTTTGTTATATTATTGGTATTATTAGGATTAATTAGAAAATATGAGTGAATTATATCATACAATCTAAGTAAAATGATAATGTTTTTCTTATTGGAAAATAAGTTCTAAAAATTATGTTTGAGTTGAACATAATTTAAATTTGTCAACTTTATCAACACATATTTGTGTAATACCATATAACTATTTGTCAGTTTAGAGTGATAACTATTCCCACATCTGTATCTGCACAATAGTTTGTTCAATAAATGTTAAAATATGTTAAAGCGTTTAAACAATAAGGCCAGACTAAAAACAAATGTTTAAAAATGCATATTTAATAGCTAATTCAGTTTCTTTTCTTAAGGACAGGTGATATTGCTGGTTTTTGATGTGTGTTAATATTATGATAGAAGTAAATTGTTTTAGATTTGTTTTTAATTTTTAAATTTGTTACATTTGTTGAATAGTGATACTGTCTGGCCATGACTGGATGATCGAGGCTGCTCTCCCCCACCACGTGGCCGCTTGTAAGCAAGGTAGGGTGAAATATGTGTACTAGCCATTTGGCCCACTTAGCCTACCGTATGCATCTCCCACCTTACACAATGCTCAGTCATCAAATCGTGGCCAGACAGTAAATATTGTTTGGTAGTATATAGTCAATAATATTGTTTGTGCAGTTGTTACCATATAAATTATTGAAGAATTAAACTAAAAGTTTATATTATTAGTTACGTAATGATAAAGAAAAACCAATGGTTGAAGGTTATAAGTGCTGAAACTGTATGATTGTAAACTCTTTATGATATTTCTTGTGCTTCTTAGTGTCTGTCTTAAACGTTTTCACTGCTACTGATGAGATGTCTTGTCTTTTACATTTTGTGTCAGATGTGCTAGTGACAAGTTATCTTGTAACACAGATATCTTGTATCCCTGTGCTACTCGTAAATTAATTTATCTGAATCTGTGGCCAAACTCATGTCAAGACTATGTAGTAAAATGTATCAATTCAATTAAGATCACAGTAAAGTTAAGAATAGGGGGGCTACAGTCTGAAAAATGTAGCAGTGAAAAGGTTAAGAAACCTAATTTCAATAATAAACAATTTGAGGACAATTAAATTTATACAACAAAATCTTCTGTACATACTTTTCAGTAATGTCTGAAATGTATAATTTATATTTATTAGCCTATGATAATTGTTATTACTTGTTTTAAATTATAATTCCTGTCTGTATTAGCTACTTACAGTTGTAATAATATCAGTAATTGTAATCTTTTGAGGTATAGCTCTAATAATTATTTTAATAAGGTTCAAATAATTTTTTGTAATAAATAAAAGTAGTGAATAAGAAAATTTTAATTAGATAATAATTAAAAATAAAAGAACGTAGTTCATAATAAAAAAAACATATTTTATGAAAACATTGTTTAAATTTTTGTTATAATAGAAAGGAATTTAGTTTTAATCTACGTAGGGCTTATAGTTTTTACTACAGTCACATTCTCATGTACTTAGAGGGCTAATTTTTATAAGTTTATAACTAAGTTTTATAAGTCACCCTAATAAAACTTATTTTCTGTGTGTATGTATTAATTTGAAGTGTATAATAGAAAGTAAGGGTGCTTTTCCAGGTCACTGCACTGATCTGAAGTTGCAGTTTAGTTCATTTATGGGTGTTTTTGTTTTTAATAGACTCGTATTCCTCAGCTTCTGGGTAATATGTTATTTATTCAGACCATCCGAGTCATTTTTTTTATCTTCTTTCTAGGAACAAGTATTTACAGTAACTGTGTTCAAATGTGACTACTGACACATAGATGCGCAGTCGTCAACTTCTTCCTTTACCTTAACACTGTTGGTGCATCTGAGCTACCATGCCTGACCAAAATGGTATGTAGATATTACCATTCTTACAGAATAGCTTCTGCCTCCTCTTGTTTTTCTTTTTATGTAATTCAATTGTTAGGAAAATATTCTGTATTGCATTGTTCTATCTATGTTAAACCCTTTTCCTTCTTTCTTTCCATGGCATTCTACATTTTCGTTGACATAAAATGACCTGAGTTACTTTAAAATTCCTCTTCCACACGCTGAAACCACAACTCTACTTCTAGTAAATCAAAAGGTTTTGTGGTCAGGCTGATTTTTAGTTGGACTTACCTCTTTCAGCTGAAAAGGGATGGTAATTAAAAACTGCTGAAAACTTGGTTATCACCTTCTCTTGTTACTATAACCACTGTGTGTCTCCATGGAGTGGAATTGCTGATAGATCATTTCTCAAAAATATATCATTATGTAAACGTCAACAATTTATGTAAACTCTAAGCCTCAATATAAAATCGGTCATTTCTGAAACTCAAAACATCAATCCTGACTAATAAAAAAATTGTCTGGTGGATTGTACGTACTATTCATAATAAACAACACTTCTTTGCTTACCATGTTGTAACGGTTTATTTTGACCTATAATTTTTATGTTATGGTACTTTGAAGCCCCCTACAAACTCCAATATACCATAAAGTGTTACTATTATGAACAGCTGGCATAAAGTATGGCATTATGAACATCCAGCTGGGATTCTTTTTAGAGCACATGAAAAGGGGTGGATGACTCTAAAGTGGAAGAATTTATGACAGATTGGCATAAAGTTGTTTGAGAACATCATCCAGTTGTTTTACTGTGGTAGAGAGTCATGTTAATTCTTGATGCTTCCTGTGGTCACCCATCTGAGAAAATAAAGAAACTGGTTGCAGATACTGATCTTGTTATTATCCTGGGCGAATGACTACTCAGCTTCAAGTTCCACATGTAGTTGATAATAAACCATTATAGGACCACGGAAGAACTACAATGACTGGCAACGGAAACTATGCATTGAGTCTGACAGGAAAGTTAAATAAATCAAGCATACAGTTACTGACCTAGGAGTCCTGGGAGAAAATCAAAAGTAAATCAATTGTAAAGGGGTTTAAAAAAGTGGTGCTTCTAATAAGATGGATGGGAGTGAGGATGACATTTTATGGACAGACTCCAGTTGTGATTCTGATTCCATTAGCAATACTGAAGATGAACTTTCAAAAGAAGAAAAGTAGGATGATGACTAAGAATAAAAATAATAAGGCATTTTATAGCTTATAATTTCACCTTTAATGTAAAATAGCGGTACTTATTTAATTTCACCTCAAGGTATAGTGTTTACCCATTCTTTCTGATGAAACTCCTCAAAAAAAAATTCAGGGTCATCTTATATGCTGGCTCTTTTTTCTTCTAAAACACCTTCAACAATCTAAGGTCATCTTATAAGTGAAGCCACTTATATTCAGGCCAAAGTGGCACCGTTAATTCATAAATGTCAAGAAAAGCAAATTCACAGATGTACCTTAAATTTTACTAGTATGTATAAAAGATAATATTTATGAATAAATCTATCCTATTTTCACTTGTTTAGTCCTATCCTAATCTATCCCAATGTAACCAGCTTTTACTGGTTTTGACTGCTGTTAATAACAACTTTGAAAAACAGGGAAATGGTCTTCCTTAATTTAACCCATTTTATTTTTCTTAGTGGCAAACATTTCGCTCATACCACTGACTCTGCCTCAGACAAGCCACTGAGGAAGCTTCATCATAGTATACACAGAACTTTTGACATTAAACCAAAAAACACATGGTCTACCACTCACTCTCTCTCTCTCTCTCTCTCTCTCTCTCTCTCTCTCTCACACACACACACACACACACACACACACACACACACATACACGCACGCACACATTTGTTTATTTATTTTGTTTTACTTATTTTTTTTATATTGGTTTACAGTTATGCCCCACCAATTCCCATCTTTTGCAAGAGGAGGTGAAAATTAGGTTTCATAATTATTGAATCAGAAATTAGATGACATTTCTTTACAATCTGCAGTTTGAAATAAAAATGTTCATTTTAATTACTTTTTGCAATATACATTTAAATGACAGCAAAAATGTGATGTGGTTTATGGAGTAACATTGCTCAAAAAATTTGCTAATAATTAGAGCTATGGCTATTTTTATCGTGATAGTGTACACAGCGGCAACAGTATATACTGTATTCACAAAGACACATAACTACATAAACATGCTATAGAAATAGACAAATAGTATATATCATGTATCAAGTGAATATAGAAACAAACAAGTATATATCATGCGAGGAAGGAATAAGAAGCCATAAAAAATAATTTCGAGCTGTCAGTGAAAAGGTGAATGCTTAGCTGAAAAAGCTAGAGCAGCATATTATAATCAGATCTTGAAATAAAATTCAAATTTATTTTCCTATCTTCATGATTTTATTATAATTAGCATATGAAAAGACAGAAAATCATAAACTTACACACTTGTGAAGCTTATAGAAAGCTGTTAACTAAGTTATTAGACAAGCTAAATACAAAGAATGAAAATTTTGGTAACCAATATTCCTTAATATGTAAAATTAAAAGCAATGATAAGTAGACAGGATAATAACATTATATAAAACAATATGTACAGAATATGAACAATATAGTAAAATAAGTAGTGTAAAAAAAAAGAAAACATTTTCTGTTTATAAAAGCCATTTCAGTTTGTATTCTTTTCACTGTAAACATGAGAATGGCGGAAAAGTAATATTGGAAGGTTGCAATAATTTAGAATATATGCAGTAATTATCATTGGCAAATAAATAGTCTCACTCTTCACACTGACATACTCTACCTGGCTAGTACTACGTATTTGCCTTCTAGACTCATAAGGATAAACAGATCATAAAAACCTGATATTGATTACACCTTGCCTACAAACACCATATATACCTGTGTATATATATATATATCGTTTGTATGAACCATGGTAAGGTATGTATGAATCGTATGAAATGTATATATGTATATGTATATATATATGTACAAACTTCAAGTATCACTGTTGACCTGTCTGTACAATTCTATGTACTGTTCTACAGTGAGCCTTCTAGGCAATATTTTTCTCCTTCTATTCTTTCCAAATATTATTTATATAGCTAAAAATCTGTGTGTGTGTGTGTGTGTGTTTGTTTAAAATTCTTGAATAGATATTAATTATTCTTAATATTTAATAAATATGTAACATTAATTATTACTATTGTTATTATTATAAATAAAACCCAGTATATAAATGTTTGATTATTTTCTAAAATTAATTTAATGTGTGAACACAAGTACATTTTTCCAAAGGAATGAGAGTGATAACCAATTAAAGTGAAAAGAAATACATGACAGTAAAAATTGTATATTTAAAAATTCCTATAGTGAATAGCTTAATGATACTGTTATATAGTTACTAAAATTACAGGGATAGCATTTGTTGAAGCGTGAAGATGGTATTAAACTGTGTTTCCAATATTTTGTAAGAACAGATTTTCTGGTTTCTAAATCACATTGTCTATTAATGAAGACAATTTGTGCTGGTTAGTTAAGAATATCATTGACACTTAAATACACTTTAATTATGTATCAGGCCAGTATCTCGTGTATGTGTGAAAAGATTTATTGACTTAAAAATCATAAAACTCAAAGCAATACATATTAGTTGGTTAGTTGTTATATGTCAGTGTTAAATATTTATTTATTCTTGTATATTATCAAAATAACTTTATATTTAATCATCTTCTCTGTAACATAAGTGTATTTGGATTTTGTAACTTTTTATCTAAATTTAAATAACAATACTTTTTGTACCTCATATGATTTTTTTGTAGAGTTCATTGCTTAATAAATAAAAGTGCACAAACTGTAAATATTATGCAAAATGCAAAAATATACATTGTATGATATTGTAAATAAGAATTTAATGTTTCTAGTTTATTGGATACAATGCATTTCTTTTAAAATCAAATAACTTAGACTTATAAAAATATTATAAACCAGTGGAAATATGTGATGCTGTACTTTTAATGTTTGTTCTGTGAAAGTTAAAAAAAATAGTTCCCTTAAAGTTGAGAAGTTGATTTAATTCGAATAACTCAGAACGTGCAAGTTTTATTATACTGAAAGTAGACTGAATAAAAAAAAATGTTAAACCTGTATAAATATAATGATTTATCTAATATGATATTGAAGCATATACTGTTTATTGTGATTCTTCTTATTAAGAGTATTGAGTTTTCCTAATGTCAGTTGCCTGTAATATATATATTGTTGATTGTGGTATTTACTCATTCATAATAATTACATTTCATAATTTAATTATTTTCATAATCATTTACAAGAACATATTTAAATCTGGATTAATTGTTAGACAGTTGTGCTTATTAGAATGTGATAAAAAATATATTTATTTTTCTGAACCTGAAAAGTATGTCAGTAATTTTGCCGCTGAGACCATTGTTCCAGACAAAATTATGTAAACCTCTTACTGCCTGTAAGAACTGCACAAATTGAAATACCAGAAATAGATAAATACAAAATTAAAGTAGTTGGGGCATATTTTGTCAAAAAAAAATAAAATTGTTTGGGGTGTTTTTGTATATTTTAACCATAATTTTTAATGCCTATGAAAATTGTCCCAGATTTTGCAACTTGTCCTGTGAGAACATTACTGAAAGATAATGTTATACTGTAAAAATAATATATGTATATGTCTATTAAGTACTACAAGAGGCATAATATGATTCTAAAAGTACGTAGAGAAGGAAGAAATATCTTCATTTTAATATTTTAGCCTTAATCTTTTATCCTTATATTTTAAGTTGTAGTATACAAATTATTGTTGGGCTTGTTGCATCATGATGCCTTTACAATATGTCCTTCAATTTGTGCTAAGAAGAATTTAGCAGAGGGTAGTGATCAAATTGGTGAAGGGTAACAGTTTTGTTTTTCATCAGTTCCAGTTATTAGTCATTAACATTTTTTTCAAGTCAGACTTCAGATATTACACAACAATGTTTAATATTACAGATTCTGTATCCAAGAGTCTACCCTTAATTTTACTTTATTTTACCCTTAGCTGCAAGGCATATATTACATTTTGTTTTCCTTGTACTTATGATATGAAATAATTCTCATTCTTTAGTCACTCTTTGAAGGTCTCCCTCATTTGATGTGTGGCTGTCCATGGTATTTTCAAAATAATATCTACTTTCAGAAACTTTAAATAAATTGATTTACAGAGTTGACCTTCATGGTCTGTGTTTTAGCCCTATACAGGAGAGCGGACCAAATGTAACATTTCAAGCGTCTAATGCAGTTATAGATATCAAAACGTTTGTCATAGAGTTTACTTCTAAGCTTGTCTTTGATTTTCATGCCAGGATCGAGTTCCAAATAGATCCAACACCCCAAATACTTCAAACAATTCACTCTACTTAGCTTTCAAATGTTCTCCAAAATAGACAAATCAAAATTTTGACTCTAAGATACTGACTTTTGTTTCCTTGGTATTTGTAGACATTTCATAAGCTTTGAGTATTTATTATATTAAGCAGATCTATATCGATTTCAGTAATTAGTACTATGTCACCACTGTAAGAAATAGTAGATGTATTTGTTACATATACTAATGTCACACATAATGAAGTCTCATCAGTTACTAGGGGTTTCTACCACGAGGTAGAAATACTGACACACAGAAGTGGTTGCCACATATTTTAATTAGTTTTTTTAAATTGTTATATATATTACTGTATATATATATGTGTTATACATATATATGTTATACATAGCCTATATGTTTTATAGGTATATTATATTATATATATATTTAATTGTTATATATATTTATATACACACACACGCACACACACAGAGTGTATTTGTGACAAAACTATCAACATATAAGCATTGACAATACTGTTATCAGAAAAAAAATAATTTAAGATAACATTTTCGATTCTGAATATACCACTGAAATGTTTTATTTTTTATACAAGTGATAAATGAAATTTGCAGTTTCAAACAAAAATCTCTGCACATATGAGAAGTAGAAAAGTAACCTTCAGTTGTTAATTTTTTTGAAACCATATCAAAATATTCAGATTATTTCAGTTTCAATTCAATTTCAATTTTCACTTTATTTGGTAAAAATTGTTAAAACCAATTGCTTTTAGTCTGAATTAAATTCTTATTTAGATTAACACTATATTGAGACTACTTCTGGGATTATATAGTAGTCATAGTAAAAATATATATAAAAAAGTGAACATATTTGTATTTGTATACTGTGATCTTTGTGAAGTTATTAATACCTGGATTTATAATTCATGTTTTTAATTTGTGTGAATTTTTTTAATAATCTGAGTGACAAAATATTCTCTTATATTCCAGAAGAATGTTAGAAGTTCGTCAGTCTTTTATTTATGTTATATTTCTTTACAATTCAATCACAAAAATATAATATAAATGCAAAAGTCCTTACAACATATAAGACTGAATCCCTGCAATGAATCAAGGCTGACAGTCAGTCTCAGTGCAGGGCTGTGAATATTAGAATTGACAACACTGCTTTGTTCTGAAGAATGGTAAAACAAATTTATATACCAAGATATTTTTAAGTTGGACTGTAACTGTTGAGAGAGCTATATTGAGTGTTCACACACACACACACACACACACACACACACACACACAAAGAGAAATAGAAAACTGTTATAAGAAAAATGGCTGTTTGGAAAAATGTTAAATGAGTTCAGCACAAATAATTTGAAAACACTAAAAATTTTCCTGTGAATAAATGACACTATGAAAACACTAGAATATATTATTCCTGTCCAATGTTTGAAAATAAGTAAGTCATAACCAATACTTCTCTTTTCAATTTGGCCTTCACAGTCACACAACCATAGCAATTATTGTAGTTTCAAGAAGCACGCTTCATAAGATATCTCTAAGATATGGATGTATAATTTTAATTTAAATTAAGACAAAATCTATCAAAACTATCTTCATGTATGAAAAGATAGTTTATATAGTAAGATAACGACGGTTTACTTAGAAACACTAGACACATTTAAGAAGTTCTCTACATACAGTTTTCACTTATGGCCAATATAATGCTCTCTAAAGGACTGGGTTAACAGAGAACTAAAATTAGTATAAGTGATAAGAGAATACTTATTTCCTGTATAATGCCAACCAAGATCAAACATGACATTGATGTGATTTGTTTCATATCACTTAATATAATGTGACATTAACATAATAAACTCTTCAAGTACTGGATTTTTTTCTCTATTAATGAATGCAGTAGCCTGTCTCCAGCATAGTATAGATGACGAAACAATTCTCTTAATAAAAACGGTTATGTTAGAAAGCTCTGACTGACATAATGATCAAACTCTCTCTCACCACGAGATGGCAGCATCTGGCTGTCTTTACTTCAATCTTAAAACAAATAAGCCATACTGTAGTTGACTGTATTCTTCTACATACCTTTCCTTGGAGGTCTCCAGGGTTTTTCTTTCAATGATCATGCAAGTTATGGGGATTTTATCATATTTGAATGATCAAACTGTTTATATAAAACATATTGTACTACTAATTTATTGTTAATTAAAATGTTTTATTCTTCACATCACACTTATGAAGCATTTCTTTAGTTCATTACATCAATATTAATTGATACACTTTGTAATAATATCATCAGTGTCAATAATTTTTTTTTTATTATTCTATAATAATAATGTATCAATTTGCAGTCTATGCAGATGGCTCAGACTGACATAGAGATTTAATTCCAGTATCTCACCTTATATCTAGTGTTGTGCACATAAAACAGTGTTTTATATAGCACAGCACAACGTGTGAAGTAGGATGCTTAGAACTTCTTTCATATCAGTATTCATATTAGATGTTCAATCCTATGTTACCACTTCTACTTTTATTTTTAATCTTTTCTTAGATCATATCATTGTTATACTTCTTATATATGTGTTATTACCTTTAGCCATTAAACATTATTATATCTCTGATTACCTTTCTTTTATTTCTGCAATAGCAATTTAAACAGAAAATGCAGTTTGAAACTGTGGAAAAAAGATTTTTATAACACGAGAAGTATGAAACACAAACTTCACAAAAGGCAAAAAATTCCAAGAATATTTATAAAGTTATCTAATGTGACTTTTATAGGAGTAGAACAATTTCTGACATAACATTACAACTGTAAAATTTCTAACAGATTTCTTGTCCCAAAGATTTACTGTATTTACAATATACTATCATTCTGGTATAAGTAAGTTAGTCATACCATAAAATTAAATTCCTGATTTTGATTACACCAATATTTTCTGTGTGTAATATGTGTATTGTCTTTCTTACCTAAAATACTAGACTATACATCTCAGTTTATGCTGCATGGTGTAGTCAGAGACTTTGATAAGACTGCATAAGAAAACTAAGTACCGTATATATTTGATATCACTTATTATCAGATCAGATGACATACACTGGAACAGTAACTTTGAAAAATTAAGTACTAGTACACTAATGTTAATCGAGCTAGTAATATGGTATATTTGTTAAGAGCACCAATGAACTGAAAGCAGTTTTATCATTGTAGTAATCAATTCAGAATTTATACTTCAGTTGTAAAACTTAATATTTTGTTTCTTTTTTGTACACAGAGCATTAAAATAGCATATAGCATGCTTGAAAACATAGATATGCTTGTGCATTAATAATATAACTGCGCCGACTTTACTGTGAATGCAAAAAAACTGAAAACTAAAATCTTCAGATCAATGTATACTGTAAAATTTTTTTAATAAGCATTAATACACACATTAGCATAAATAAACATTAATTCTGTATTTACACAATCCTTTTTCTACTGTTAAACCTTAAACTTTAAAGCATAGCCTTTCAAATTTCAAATATATTAACAAGAATGAAACATTAATTATGAGTAACTTAAAAAAATACTTTATACGTTTTTGAAACCACTGAACAATTAAAACACATAAAATGTATGTTCACATTCATATACATGTATCAGCATATTAAAAAAAGTTAAACGTATAACAACATTCTTAAAACACATAAAGGTAATCTTTGAATAGAGGCATTTTTGCCATAATAGGCTTACATTGTTTTTATAAACTCTAATTGTATGGTTTTGAAAGAATAAATAACTTCTTAGAGAAATATATGTATCTTTTAAATGCCTTAAAATTTTAGATTAGGCTATAAATTTTATAACACATGCATTCTAACATGGAAATTAGTTTTACAAAATTATGTCATATACTATTAATTGTGTGAGTATATTAGTTCAGTTATTTTAGTTAAATAATTCACTATAGAAAAATTGTTCAAAAGAAGGAACAAAATAATTTGGTTTACTTTGCTTTGATTTTTATATATTCATAATTCTCGTACAATAATACTACCAGTTTTAGATATAAAATAACAATTTAACCACTTTATTTACACTTTATGCTGTATAGTAACAGAATATTTTGTTTAAAACCTATTGTACTCCTATTCTGATATAATTAAAAACATCCTTGTAATAGTAAGCAAAGTAATTGTCACTTAGGCCTAGACTATAAACAAACACAGGTTGTAACATGTATTATATATTTTTCATAGATCATAGGAATATATTTGCCTTCTTATAGCTTTTACTAAATTATACTGTATAATAAAAAAACGATGTAATAATATAAATAATTATTATATTAATGATAATGAAAACACAATAATATTTATTATTAATAATTCTGTTCCATATCAAACATAATAAATCTTCTGTTTACTGAAATATTAAAAATATAATGAAATATATGAGAATTTTAAATTCTGATTGTTATTGCATTGAAAGTACCTAAATGAATACAAAATCCTTTCACTGTATGTTATTTAGTGCCAAGGAGAATATTTATCAACTTCTTGAGAGATTAACAAGAAGAAAGGTAAGCTAAATATAATGCTTCACTAAGCTTCTGTGTAAATCTACTTATTAATAATTTAGTAAGTCAATGCAAAGGCTAGCAACTGAAAGAAACAGTGTAAAAATACATAATCTGTAACAATTTTACTAAATTGTATTTCAGTGTTCATTGCTAAATTATGATTCATTTTTTTACTAATTACTAGCTACATTTACCAATAGGACAATTTATATTCTTCATGGTGCAACAAGCTCACTTGATTTCCCTTTGCATCCCTTGGTTGATGTATGGACAATGCTCTGCTCAGCTTTATCAGGTCACTCAGACCTGCCTTCAGGTCATCTCTCCACTGCCGCTTAGTACTTATTCCAGGTTTCTGTTCACTTGGACCCATACACAGCTTTTTTATCTTTCTTGTCTCATAAATTGTCAGAATAATATACAGCAACTTAAGCACTGTACTGTGATTTATGAAGCAAGGCTAAGCTTCTCATAAGCTGCACACAACCCCTGTTTTTTGTTATCTGTAAATTCTATGACCCTCCTAAGCATATCTCTTTTGGCCTTATCTACCACACTGCCATATTCATAACTAGGATGACAATTATATTATAAAGTTGTGTGTCTGATTGATTTACTTTTTAAGAAATTGTAAAAGACAAACTAGAGGACCTGTCTGGCCAATTTTATGTTTTTCACCATTTTATTTCTGGTAAAAAGTCTACAGTTATCTCCTGCTTCCAGTTAACAGTCTGCAGGCTTGTTGGCAACAGTTCTCCACTCTTCTCTATTATTTACCTTCCTTTTTAACACTTTCTGGTCTAAGCCCAAGTATATGTCGGGCAATATACTTTTGCCTAGTGGACACAGACTGAGTATACCATGGGCCATGTGTTCACTCACTTTACTGTCACATTACGTGTATGTCTCGGGTTTAGTCATCACAAAATGCTTTCGTATTGATATATGATTGTGAACAGTGCTTTCTTGTTTCAATTGTCATAAACTTAAATGACTTTTAAACAGCTGATACAATTTTTTCGCATCATGGTTTCTAACCTACTTTATTGTATGTTTATTGTTAGCGAATGTTCATTATTGTTTTTCTAAATAAACCGAGTGAAGTATTAAACAATATTAATGTAAAGCCTTTATGTATGCTAGAATGTTTCCAATTGTACAACAGAGTTTCCAATTACCTCTAGAACCTGAGCGTTCTAATTTTTTTATTTTATACAAAATTTACATTTTGAAAAAAATAGTGTTATTTTATTTGTAATTTTGTGTGTATATTGATGTGATATTTTAATAAAGTAATGTTTAAGTTTTTATTTCATATGTGATATATATATGCAAATAATGTTAAGAGATACAGCGCCAGGAAAGTAAGCAAAATTGGGCAGACTGGAAAGACTATGCAGGTAACTACATGCTTGGGCTGGAGTGTGTTAAGTCTACTATGATTTTAACACAACTTCAAAATGTCCTTTTCTCCTATGGGTTTCCTCTATATTTCCCCTTTTTTGACTCTTTCGGTCAGACTATCGTGTCTTAATATGTGTCCAATTAGCTGAGCTCTTCTTCTTTTCAGTTGCTGTGGGAAACGTCTATCTTCTTCAGCTCTAAAAAAGACCTCCCAATTTGTCAGTTTCACTACCCAGCTTATCCTGACGATCTTTCTACAGCATCGTCCCTCAAAACATAAAAGCTATTTCTTCTCTCTCCAACAACATACAACGTACACTCCACACATAGGTTTGTAAGAATTTCTTCCTCAACTTCCTGATCTTCTTTAAAAACGAGTACGGGTTTCTTCTTATTAAATGCCTGGTTTATTCTACCAATGATCTCTCTACAGCTTCTACCGTCACTTGTAATATTACACCCCAAGTAACTAAATTCTTCCACTCTCAGATGATCTTGTTTTTCAATTTAATTCCTGTCCTGTCAAGTCTATCTCTCCTACAAATGAGTATTTTAATATTTTGTTTATCGATTTTCATCTTAAAATCCTTTTTCATTACCCCATTCATTATACTAAGAATGTTTTGTAGATCTTGTTCATGTTTGGTCATTGTCACTACATTGCCAACAAAACTAAGCAATTCTTTCAATCATAACAGACTCAAAATCTTAAAAGCTGGTAGTTGCCTCAAAACAGTCATCAAATAAATATTGCTGTTAAGAATGCACTGTATGATCATGATTTGAACCAGAATTTTCCTCTTTTATAATGTGTATACAATATAACTTTATATACTCTTTCTGTAGTCTTTGAAAGATTTCTTAAATTTATAATAGGACTCTAAAAACAATGAGAGTAAAATCTGGGTAGGTAAGTATTTGCATCATTTTTTAATAGTCCCATGTTGGTCTTCTTCAGCAGTATTCCTTACAATCAGAGTAATGTTAGATATAAAATAGTGTAGTTGTAGACTAGGAGGTGGACTGTAGATCACTTTGATAAAAGCTGACTCTTAACTCAAATGAGTCGAGGCACTAACACCAACAGTGGTGTACGCAGGGGGGCTCAAGCCCCCAACCATAAAAATGTAATATGGACTACCTTAATTTACTTAGTCTCACGTTTAAAATTACAAAATTGCATATTTCGGCCAACAGGATATAAATACTGACAAAATAAGTAGTATAATTTATAGTTCATTAAGCGGTGTATTCTGAGTGTAACTTTCAGTAAGTTACCTGCTTTCTTTCTCTCTCGCTCTCATTTGACGGCACCACACCAGCCCGGTCACTACTACCAGTGAACCCTAAGAATTTTTACTTAAGTATTAAATAATATTTTTATGAAACTTAAATAATATGTACATAAACCTTTTTCATAAAAATATTATTTAATACTCAAGTTAAATTCAGCACTTTTTTGCAGGTAGCAGTCGATAAATAAAACGCTAATTTTAATCATGTTCCTAATTTCATATCTTGACTAATGCTGCTGTAATAATGAAAATTTTTTTTTTCAAAACACTACATTTATACGAAATTTTTGGATAATTTTTTTTTAATTTTTGGATAAGTCCCTCAATAATACAATTTTAATAAAGAAAATGTGAAACCTACTGAAAATAATACTCCTACTAATAAGTTATAGAAATCTATAACTATATAACTTATAATTCTATACTATAAGTTGTAGAAAAAAATATATATATATATATAAATATATGGACTGCTAAGGTTCAGCCCCCCCCCTCCCCCAAGATTGATTTCTGCATACGCCACTGAACACCAACACCATTTTTCAGTCTTAATCTCAGCTCTGTGATTGCACATTTTATAACCATTACTAATGTATATGGAAACACATGTATAGTGGTTGTATAAAATCTAATTTTCAATGTTATGTCAACTTCACTCTTGAAATGAATAAAGGTCTTTCAGATAAATTGATCGTACTCTCCCATCTTCTCACAAATCTGTGTCAGTGAGAATGTAAGAGGAATATTTATATACAAAATGTAGTGTTGGACATAAAACAGTGTAGTTATAGAATAAGAGATGGACAGTAGATCACACTTTTAAAAGCAAACTCTTAACTCAAATGAGTTGAGGTGCTAACACAATTTTGCAATCTTCATCTCAGCTCTGTGATTGCATAATCTATAAGCATTACTAATTTATATGGAGTTACACCTACACACTGCATTGCTATGTGGCTATGTGACACTTTGCATGGTACTGTGAGTGACAGAATTATGTAACACTCTAGGTCAGTGGTTCCCAAAGTGGAGTCCACAGACATTTTTAAGTAAAAATAGTACATACTGTAATTTTCTCCAATTTTTTTATGCTCTAAAATCTAAATCTAAATTTTAGAATATTAAAACGATTAGTAGAAGAATCCAGTTTTTTTTTCAAACTAATTGTAATTGCAAAAGTAATTTCAAACTAATAGCTTTAATAATGCCTTTAAATCATGTTGTGTAGCAAATTTGTTTGTCCACTGAACAGACTACACCTCTCTCTTACAGTACAAGAAGAAGATTCATTAGCAGAACTTTCAACTGACAGTTCATTAAAGTTACAGTTTTGCAATTACAGCTAGCTGACTTCTGGTTATATGTAATGACTGACTATCCTGAACTCCGAAAAAGAGCTTTAAAGTATTTAACTGTTTTTTTCCTCTATTTATTTGTGTGAACCCATGGTCTTCCAGCTCACGTACTTAAAGTCAAAGTTAAGAAATAAACTTGATGCCAAGACTCACTTAATATTGAAATTATCAGACATTACACCCAATAATAAAGAGCTACCGATAATTGTGCAAAAGCAGCTTCATTGTTCACATTAAACTATGTTTGATATTATTAATATTATAATTTACAAATTAAGAGAATTTTAATTTTAATACATTTTAATTAAAGTACAAGAGTTTCTATTGTATTTACTGTTTGTTTTATTTCACAACTCAGACGGGGTCCATGAGTTTTTAAATTATTGCGGACTGAAAAGATTGGAAAGCACTGCTCTAGATCATTCAAGATGCCCCTTCCAAATGTTACTCGATTATTCTTCTTCTGGCATCCAGACCTGTCACTGTAATGCCACACAGCCAGGATATAAATAATGGATTTAGAATTATATTTTCAGTTTTTGACCAGCAACTTTACAGTGCGGTTGGGAGTGATTGTTATTTATGACTTGTGTAGTTATGTGACTTTGTACAATACTGTAATAAAGTGACACTTATTGTTGTGTGTTGGATAAATTTAACTCAAATTATTGTATAAGAGTCCCTTCGTTGATTTCCAACTGCTGTTTGTTTCTAGTTAAATGTTGTAATTAGTGACTTCATTTGGTACCAGTTAATCTGTTTCCACTGCACCACTGCATCAGTTATGATGGTCCATGCAACCATCATAACAATATTATAAAAGTGTATGAACTACAAAACCTACAAGTAAAATAAATGAATTGAAATGTTCAGTTCACAATGTGTCTTTTAGATACTTCTTAGGTGTATTTCTTAGATAGATTCAAAACAAAGGGTTTGTATATCAGCTTTGTTGTTTGTTGTTCAAATTTTGCTGTCTGATTTAATGCAATGTCATACAGAAACTATAATTTGGAATTCCTATATTCCTCTTCATCGTTCACTTTACCTATAAACAAAAATACATAGTCTGAATATCACAATTTTACTGAGTTGTTCACACTTGAAATATAAAAAAGAATTGTCTGAATACTTCATATGTAAACTTATTTTTGACATCTGCAGGTAACCAAACTAAGAGAAGTGCAAAGAAGAGATTTTCCACACATTTGTATGAATTCAGATTATGTATACTATGTTACAATTTGAAATAGAAAATATTCTTTGTAGAACAAAATACAACATCTATTTTAAACTAAATTTTGACTAAAATATAGTAAAATCGAAATATTTGTTACTACTTAAAGCAGTATTTGTGGTTTCTGATTATGACTTAATTAGGTTAATTTTATTAATGGCTCACTTTTATCTTTCATAGTTGAAGTTTTTTTAATTTTAAAATTCTATATAAGTTATGAATGAGCCATGCTGGCATATAAAAAAACCTATGAAAGTGGGGAAGTAAACTTAGCAATATAGTACTACTTTATCAATACAGTATCTAATAAATACATAATAAATAATCTAATAAAACTATTAATTAAAAGAACAATATCAAATTCTTGGATTTCATTGTCCATAACGTGTCCGTTACTTAACTAAATATAATTATTTCAATCACACGCATTATCGAACATATCACACCCTACACACACAACATCGATCTTTCGAAAATCGATTCTGTCGCCAACAACAAGACGGACAGTGCTACCAGTGGCAACCTCTGAAGAAGCTTTTTAAAAGTGAAAACCGGTTCAGGTTATAAGGTAAAACTTTTACGTTTTTACCCATAAAAAGTTTTGTGTTCCGATTCGTAGTGAAATAATTATATTTAGAACATTATTATATATACACCACCAAAATCAGTAAAATTCCATTTTCAAATCAACGAATAAGGCCTTTTCGAAATATTAAAATTTCATCCTCAGTTCGTACACTGTAATGTTCCTGTTATGATGTTTTTCTTTAAATGTACGAACTGAGGATGAAATTTTAATATTTTGAAAAGGCCTTATTCGTTGATTTGAAAATGGAATTTTACTGATTTTGGTGGTGTATATATAATAATATTATAACAAGTCAGTGGCATAATGTTTGGCAAAATAATATTTAGAACAATATCAAATAATTGATTATAGGAGGACAGTCACAAACAATTGATACTGAACACATACACATGCATGCGTGCACACACACACACACACACACACATATAGAAAGGATGAAATGAGTTTTATATGCTCATTGCTTAGGAAAAGGTGCTATGTAGTGGTTCTTCAATGAAATCTTGCATTTACGCGTAATTTAATCTAGCCTATCCAGACTAATTCCATTAAATATTGCCAATGTGACTGCACAACCCCAATATGATTGTGTTATATGTGATTGTGTAACATTCATTGTAACACATACAGTTTAAATAAATTGGATAGTTGCAATTTTAACACCACAAAAATATTTATAAAACATGGTCGCTATTAGCATCAACACGAGTGGATGAACTTCAACCTCTAACCATATCACCACCTTACAGTAATAAAAATTAAATACAGTAATACATGAATATACAGTATCATAGATGTATAGACAGTCACAGTAATATAGTACCATAGTACTTACAGTAATATAAATATTTATTTTGAACAGCAAAATCTATCTTTGTGATATTTCTTGATTTAAGTTGCACAAGGTAAGTCTATCAACAAGGTTTTCTGTTGATATTCAGTGCAAAGTAACTATTTATTTTAAAGTTTATTGTTTAATATAATGATTTGTTTAAAGTGGGTGGCTACTCAGTGCCATGGAAAAAGTACACATGGGGAACAAGTGATGGTATAAATCACCACTGTCCCACTGTATACTGACAAGTAATTTATGACTTAACGTTAATTCATTTTGTCAGCTTTTTGTAACAATGTTTCTGTTTTTCAGACGCTATGATAACCAAGCCTGCAAAGATAACTGATTTCATGGCAGTTTATTTTGGAGTTTCAAAATCAACATGTCAGTGTTTTGTGATAAAAAAGAAAACTACAATGAATGTTACACACCCAAGCATAAAGACTAACTGTGCAGTCAATAGTTTTTTCAAATGGAGGTGAATCGCCTCCATGATATAATGCAACATGATCAGAAATGGCAGATAGACTGAGTACAAAGATGCGTTAAAACAGTTAATATTTGAATTAGTTGTAGCAAATGAAGAAGTATCCAAGTTATGGAGAAGGTTGAAAGCACGTGGTGGTGACTGACTTCATGATTTTATTAAGAGAACAGTCAATCAGTTCAGAAGTCAAAGGCTGCAGTTTATCATCTTGCATTACATTCAACTGACACCATTTTTTAGTGTTTTTGAACATTTTAAGTAAGTACTGAAGGACAATATCAACCTGGTTGATCCTTCCTGAAGTTTCAATCTGGATGGATCCAGCACACACACAACCATCAAAAGTTATTGGGAAGAAAGGGACAAAACATGACTGGGAAAGAAAGGGAGATATTCATGATCACTTATGGGATTGTCTGTGCCACAAGAACTTCTGTCTCACTACAATTGCCCCCGCCCCCAAAAAAAAAACACTCAACATATGTTAACCAGAGCCAGTTTGAGTTATTGAGCTTGGCCAACCCATTGCATTGGATGAATGCAGAATTTTTCCTCAGAGTGATGCATCACTTAATCAGCCTATTGCACATAACAAATAAAACCCATTACACAATCCAGTAGATGACATTTTTATTGAAATAGTGAATATAGCTCATGCCATCTTACCTTAATATTCTTAAGGTAATAAAACACCTTAGGCGCATGCTCATGTAACCTGCCTAACTTGTCATCGCACTGAAGTCATTATAAGATGCACCTTTAGACAAGATTGTTCTCTCTATTTAAACCAGGACACAGTGATTCTTGTGAGACCTGGATACTGAGTAATCATGGCAGGTCAATAACAATTTACAGTGTTTCTGAGTTAGTTAACATTCTCTTTGAAAATCCTTTGCATCCCAAAATATAAAGTCCATATTTCTAGGATAGGTGATTTACACCTTGAATAAAGACATTTATGAGTGCAGGTTCCATTGAATCAGCAATATAGAATTGTTAGATCCCCAACTAGAATTCTAACTAAGAACTTAATTACAGAGGTTCCATCTGTCTTGCTAAGCACATTAAATTCAATTAAATAGACCAGAATTTAGTTTTAGCAGTTACATCCAAAGACTCCAGGCTTCTACAAGCATCACCAAGTAAATCACAATACAAGTAGATTCAAAGCAGATATCTTTGATCAACACTAGTACTCTTGCAAAAGAAAATGTAAAAAAGGCAACATAATGAGATAGACGTGAAGACTATTAAAAGAACAAAAACTTTTTCTATAAACTAGAGAACATCTAAAGATAATAACAAGGACAGGATCAACAAAGAATAAGTGTAATGAAGACCTACTGACTTTTTCCTTTCTAATAGTGAACATAATGACGAGAAAGAATTTTTGATGAAGACCTAACCAACCATTAAATCATAGTTTCTAGTAGAGTTTTAATGCAGGAAGATGACAAAGGTTCTGTGTGGGACAGGTTACTCACATCACAGGGGGAGAGGGAGAGACCCTTGTCAACTTCCTCAAAAAGTGAAAGATAAAGGCAGTGTGGACAGTTCAAGAGTGAAGAACATTTTGTTTCGACAGTATCTGAAGAGGTCACTATTCTTTCAAAATGAATTTCTCTTGTTCTGTCTGAGTATGAATCTTTGATTAACATTTTATTGTTTGCGATTATTTATGAATTTTGTTATATATAAAACCAAGGAAATTGTAATTCTACTTGCTATACCACTGTTAACATTTTTGTAGGTACAAACTACTATACACCATGTTGAGAACAGAGTAAAAAAAACTTGAACAGTTAAAATAAAATTAAATATACTTAGGCACAGGCTAATTTACTTTTTTATGGTATCTAAATGAATGTTTTACGTTTTGTCACTTCAATAACATTTTTTTTTTTTTTGCTGACTATCTTCACCTACACCTAAACTTGTTTTCAAGTAGAATTTAAAAAAATAAGAATTATTTTAGGATAAATTTATACTTACAAGAATTTATATTCTGTGGCATACTTGAAGTGAAATGTTTAAAGAGGTATCTTGTAGGTATTTCAATAAAGAGGAATATAAACATAGACAGAAATATTGCTATTACATAATCTGAAATTGTCCCACTGATCTGTAAAAAAAGAAATAAAATTATGATCACATGTGCAAATAATATTCATTTATAATTGTAATAACCAAAATTTTAGAAACATGTATCATACATAGTAGGTTAGGTAATAATTATATCAGCAGGAAAATAAGAGACTCTGAAGACGTAAGTGTAAATTATTTTATAAAATGTTGTGAATTATTTTATTGTGTTATGAAATGTGTGACCTCTAAAATGTTGAAGTAAAGACCAGCCATGAATAAAAACAGTAAAAGGATAATATCAGGTACATGCAAGACTGGCATGTTGCCAGTTGAATTATCAGAACTTTTCAAATATTAGAACGTACTTTACTGAACTCAGTGTTAGCCTGCTGTTTGTATAATATGTGCATATTGTTCAGCGAACTGTCATCTTCCACTGAAAAAGTGCCTAAACAAACATTTTAATTTTCTATTACGTAGCCCTACTGTTAACATAACTTGAAATCTATTTACTGCACCTATAAAGTATACTTAACTGTATTTGCATTAAAATGTTTTTCAAGTTAAACTTTGTGTCAAACAGCAGGTGTCTGCTTGACTGATAAGTGGTGATCTTTATAATGCCACACTAAATGAATCACATGTAGCTCTAACTGTGAAATCTGATCAGAGTATTCTGAGTAATACTCAGCAAATTTCAGTAGTTTTTCAGGTGCATCTACTGCATTAACCCAAGTAACATTTTCTTGAATTATTTCATGTCATTACTTTTTAGGTATTTTAACATAATATTATTATCAAATGTTTGTTGGTTATTGGCTTCTGTACCTCCATTTACCGGAGGATAAATCCCAAGTAACTGCAGGATACTTGGCTTCTTTACCTGCATTTAGTGGTACCTGTAACTCCGCTATTCTTAGCTTCTGTACCTGCATTTTAATCAGTTCTTTAATCCTACCATAAGATATTTTACCAGATGGTATTTGAAGCATGGAAGATTTCTGGAACTATGCAACAGCAACAGTTCTTCTACTGTGTTGTCCTGACTTATATCAGTAACATTCATTACTAAATTTGGAGACACTTCATACAAGCAAAAAACAATGCTGTTTTTTTTTTGACAAATTCCAGCTAATAGCTTAGTTGAAATCATATCTTTCGTATCTTTTGGTTTTTGAAATCTTTTATTCCTTATAGTTAACAAATTAGTCAAATTTTGAATAACTCCAAATTGGTTGTATAATATATTTAGAAAATTGTCAAAAAGATTTTTTGTCTTGACGATTTCAGAAAATTATGTATCATTTTATAAGATGATATACAGACATAAAGTTCCCAGTGGAAAGCACATCAGATAATAGAATGCTGGGTAGCTTTTACTGTAGATCACTACTCGTTAGTAGTGGCTCATGAGTTCAAGGATTGGTGAACCAGAAAAGATGATGGGCTCCTTACCCAATTATAACTATGCAAATATTTTTTCTCTGTTTTACAAACACGAATAATGTGTGGAGACAAACTGAAAGTATGTTAGGAAGAGATTTATAATATACAATATGTTTCTTGCAGATTCACATTTTATCTCTTGAATGTAAGGTCATCTCTCATGTCTTTAAAACTTCCAAAATTGCACAGGCCTGCAAAAAAATGCTTTTTAAAAATTGTTTCAGTTTTGTCACCTGATTTTTAAGTAATTTTGAGTACTGATTTCAGTGACATCCATTTTTTCTTTTACCTTAGGTCATTTCACAAAAGTGTTTTTGGTTTTGGAAAAAATTAACAAAAAACACATAACAAACAATTATATACTTAATTAACAATTACACATAATTAACAATTTTTTTATATTTGTGTTTTACTTTTACTACTTAGGTCTAACAGATACAAATATTGTACCTCAAATCATCAACAAAGTGGGTAATATGTATATACAAAATTACAAGTCCTTATAATGTTTCCTTTCTCCTTCAAAACTTCTTTTTCTCTTGTGAACCTGCTGAGGATCATCCCTTTTCAGCATCCAGCAATAGTCTGCTATCATGTTGATGTTCCACCTTTTACTTGATATCACCTTTCCATTTGCTTTAGACCTTAGCAAAATCTTTCACCCTGCTCTTTGTTGAATGGAACAAGATTTTTGGAAAGTAGTCAAGACGTGAATGTAGGAAATGGACTTTTAGGCTCACTTTACATCCCAAGATCTTGAACTTTTCCATGACATTTTCCACAATATGTTTGTAGTTTGGGTTCTTTTTGTTTCCCAGAAAACTGATTACTACAAGTCTGAAAGCTTTCCATTCATTTTCAAATCATTTTCCTCCATTTTCGTCTCAAAAATTTCATCCTTCATAATTTGTCTGTTATTGGGTCCAACAAAAATACACTCCTTTAACTTACTTCAGATAAACTAGGAAAGGTATTTAAAACATACCCCTTCTTTTTACAATGCTTAACAAATTATTTCATCAGACCTAATTTTATATGAAGTGGTGGAAGTAAAACCTTTTCTGGACCATCCAAACTTTCCCTCTCAATGTTTTTTATTACAGGCTCTAATGTTTTTCTAATTGGCATTCTTTTTTTTATGTAATGTTATCTTCTGTCATGACTATCCCATTCACACAGAAAACATGGGACTTTGATGTATCCACTCTGTTGACTGAGTAACATGGAAATTACCTTTAAGCTGCCATAAACTGTCCCTCCATGATCTGCATAGGAAAGTCTAGAAAGCAAGGATCAAATCAAGATTTTCATAGCATTCTTTTAAATGAACTGAATATCCAACAAGACTCCTGGGCCTGCACCATAAAATCAAGGTGCGTTTTTCAGCCCCCAGGTCGACTCAGCCTGTTGAAAATGAGTACCTGGGATAACATCCTGGGGATAATAATGAGCAGCTGAAGCGTAGTGCTGGCCACACTGCCTTCCTTGTATGCCGTACGGCTTGCATAAGGCAGCCTACCCTGCCTGACTCCTAAGCTGCTTTGGTGGTACACATGGGAGCCATTATTATTATTATATCCAACAGGCGCAGAAGCATACTTACTCATTTTGTAAGAGTACTGCTTTGAGACTTCTTTTCGACGAATCAATCGCAAATTGTCAGCTTTGTATTGGATGTTGAAACTTATCATGAGTCTGGGCACATCTTTGCGGTAAACAAGTTCACCCTCTTGAGAAAAAAAAAACAACAAAAAATGGTTTTCCTTCAATCTGGAACCTAATACTTCTGCCAAATCCTTAGGAAGATCCAAGTCTCTAAGTATATCATTCAACTCTGGCTGTGTGAAAAGTTTTGGGTAATTGCTGCTGGGATGCCACTACCATCATCACTACTACATGTTTGGGGCATTGTTTTAAAATCTTCACAAATATTGTGTATCTAATGAATCTGGAGGGGAAGGGATTCCATTATTACATTACATTAAAAGCCAGCAAAAAAAATATTTTCAACAAAACTTTTTCATGTTAACTGATATTTTGTAGGTAAAACTTGTAAAACTTTCATATTAACTGTACAAACTGTAATTGTAAAATAGAAGCAACGATTGGGACCTAAGTCATATTTTGTGTTAAATATTTTTCACTGTATATATTAGTATGTTACTTATTCCAGTATTGTATCCTCTAGGATAATCTTGTCCCTTAGGGGCTTATAAGTTCCATTTTATCTTTGTTTTAGGACTTGAGACTTTCAACTAACATAACTTACTTAGTATTGCAATTCATATATTCGTATATAGTATTGCAGTAGTAATAGTTCCTTAGCTGAAAGGATTTCCCTGCTCCTTAATTACTTTTATCTCTGTCTCTATCTGTATCCAATAACTGAGCTGACTTTAGTGATGGGGACCACCAATGGGTGAAGGCCTCCTTGCACATGTTTGTGTGAAATTTCTCTCTTGCCTGACTAGAAAATATCAATTACATGCCCTCAAACTACTCATAAGTTGATAAAAAAATTTCACTTATAAAATGTATCCTCAAATGCCAGTTATGATATTTTGTATTTTCTCTGTTGCATGCAAACAACCTTTCATGAGTTGTTTCAGTTTAAAATTGCAGGTGTTAAGTAATGTGAGTAGGATGGTTGGGAACAAACATGTTGTTTTATGCAAGGTGTTTTATGTTATATTACAGTATTGCAGGTAAGAAGTGATTTGTAAACTAAGTCCTTTAAGTGGTATTGCATATAGGTTTTTGCCTGTATGTCTGCCTTTCTTACACTATGCCTGCTCTAGACAATTTGTAATATTGTAACATTACAATTTTAATTTACATTCAGACCATGTTGATGAGCTTCCTACCAGAAAATCAGTTCATTGGCACATGTAAATGGTTTTCACCTCAGTACTTCACCTTTTGTATTTCTGATCAGAAATTAATACTTGTGGTGTTAAATAAAATCACTACTACATTATAATACAGATATATAATATATGTTCATATTTACCAGATCTACAGCACTGAATGTGACTGGTACTCTTCTTGAAGCAGCCTCTTGGAATTGTGCCACATTATGAACTAGATATATACTGTAAGTGAGTTTACCAAATGGTATGAATCCATCCCAAGATAGTATGTCCCTTACAAAGGCTGTAACATATGACAATAAATATGAAATTTAACATTTTGTTTTTACAGTTGTCTCCACGTGTTGTCAATACACAATAGTGTGTATGTATGGTGATATACACTAATGAACATAGGCTTTGACAGCTATTGTCAGTGGGTGTAAAACTCTCTTGGACTGTGATTCAACTACTGAGACTGCAACCGCTAACATTCAATGAAGACTACAACAATGTGGATAAAACGTTTGGCAACTGTAGTCTCAATACTGTACAATAGCCTAGCAGCCCAGAGCATTTTTTATCCAATAGTGATCAGACTTGGGATTAACGATTAAAAAATTTATGATGAAAAAATGTATGATCAAAATTAATTATTAAACATTTTTTAATTTTTTAACTAATCGTTAAATTTTAAAATGTTTAACTTTAATCATTAATCAGTAAATTTTTTTGTTAAGAATTAAAAAATTAACGAATTAATTTTTTTTTTTTTGCTTTTCAAGTGGTACAGTATCCAAAATAGTTGTTGAAGTCAATGTTGGGAAAAGTTTGTTCTAAGTATTCCTAATGCTTTGGCAGACAATGGACTGGTTTTCCCCCATGGCACCGTTAGGTCTCCTTTGTCTCTTTGTTGTCAACTGGTGGCAACGATGGTTTTCTGTCTTTTGTTGAATTATTCGCATGACTTCCCCCGAGAAGTAGACAACAAATAACTTCTGTTTTGACATCTGAAATAGTGGGAATACAGTGTTGCTAAAGTACGTTTTAATAACAGGCTGAGATCTAAAACGAAATTGCTTTACATGTGCTGAATATTGCAAGTGTTTATTTGGTGACACGAATGGGCAACATTTATTAGCTGCTAGGCAAGCTCGTCATAAACGTTTAGCAATGATTGGCTAGTTCAAAGAATGCCAAATTTCACTCCTCCTACTACCCAGACAAGTAGGTTAATTTAAACAGTTTTCCAATTCCACCAATTTATCATTCACTGTCTGTTCTCATGTTCTCGTTGTCATTTTTATATTTGTGCAGTCACCGTAGTGGTAATTGTTATTGTTGTATTTCTACAGTTTTGTGTTGATTGTTTTGTAAATAGAGTAGTGTTTTGTTATGTACCGGTATTTTTGTTTTTTCATGAACTTGTTATCCGTATCATGTATTATTTTTATATTAATATGGCATTGTCACATTAGCTACAAATTTCTAGATTTTATGAACATACTGAGAAAGTAGATGGTCTTAATTTAACTTTTAAGTGCTTGATGTGTGTGCCCAAGGTCAAATATATTAAACTTCGCTGGCTGTAGTGTCCAATTTGAGGATACATATAAAGGTAAGCAGATATATATATATATATATATTACATTTAATATTTATAAATAAATTTACTTCAAAATATACCTTTTTTTATTCCTTATTTTTACCTTATTTCCTTATATATATATATATATATATATATAACTCAAAGTCTGAGGATTTATTTGTATTGAATACAAATCCACACCATTGCCACTAAATTTTGCACAGATAACCTTTGACACAAAGCGAAAAACACTGTTTAACTTGGAATTTGATATTCTGCCCTGTTCGCACGATTTAGGCCCTTTCAATTATGCCTATTTGTTGACTTGTACAAAGATGTCAACAACATCATGGAGACTAGAATTAATTACCATAATAACAATTAAATAAACAAATGCTATTTAGCAGCATCGGAACTGTACCTTTATCCGTTCCTACAGTACATTTTCGATGTTTTTAACATGCAATTGTATTGATATATTATCGTGTGAAAAAGTAGTAGTATGCTACTACTACTACTACTATTACTTTATTGTATTTTGGAATTTTAGGCATCGATTTTTACTTATTTATTTATAGCCTGTATTAAGTTTCGAAGAAAATTTATATTTTAACTGGCCTTGACACCGTTGACCCATTCAAAACTTGCATGGCATTCGTGTCTTTAGTTTATTTTTTACATCAACATTAGGGTACAGAGTATGTACGTTAACTACTGTAATTTAGCAGACCTCATTCCATAGTGCGTAGTTGTTGATTAATCTGAATGACACCGAATCCATGTCCGACTTTAATTAACTATCGCCATTAATTGTTTCTCAGTTCAGCAACTTTGCGTGAGCGTTTGTAAAAAAATTTACAGGCATTGCACGAATGCAGTGCACAGAGAAGGGCATTGAAAATGCTTCAATAAATCTAAAAAATATATATTATGTAACGCGAAGATACGAGAAGCCAAAATGAGTAGAAAAGCCTAAATAATAATACTAAAATATTTAACTTAAAGAAATAAAAAGAAAAAGAAAAAAACGAAATAAACAAAAACCAAAACAAATAGGAAGAAGTACAATACAATAAAATAAAATAAATAGAAACCATGTACTGTAGATAATAAGACAGAACTTGTGAAAGGTGCATAAGTGAAAAGTGAAAAAAAGTGGAAAACGGGGATGATCATTAATCATGCAGATAAGACTGTGGAGATCAATGATCCCTCCAATTATTTTCAGTGTAAGAAACCAAATAGGTCGATATGAGAGAAACAACTTGTGAAGGCATTATAAAGTAACAGACATATTAAATGTCAGAGTGAAAACAAACAACTGTAGTAGTGTAGTATTAGTTATTGGAAGTTTTATAGTTATTTAACCCATGTTGTTGGTTTTTAAAGAGAAGGCATTAGCATTGCTTAATTATATTTATTTTCTTTTATTTATGCCAATGCCAATCATTTTTATCATTCATGAATCACTTGTAAAAGATTACAAGAAGTGTATTAAGCCTATAGGCAAAATAGAAAGTATATGTTACAACATAATACCAAAAGATACCTAAATGGAGGCCCATATAAACAATATATTAATGGTCAGCTAATAAACCTCAATAGAATGGGAAGGGAGTTGGTATTATGGTATACAAAACAGTTTATGTTATTATTTTGCTTAAAGATGATTATAATCTTGGCCATGAAGGCAACACTTTAAGTTAATATGTTTAGAGATTTTTGTGTTATTGTTAGATCATGACAAGTGTTAAAACTCATGTAATAAACTATAAGTAAATAATTGTAATCAATCAAGAGGGTTCAAAACAAAAGGGCCAATTAATAATTAATGTAAATCAGAACATGGCACTGAGGTAAACACTATGGCCTAGGCCAAAGTTTAACATAAAGAAATCAGTGTCAGAAATTATTAAACTATGAGGTCAATGTAAGAAATAATGAGAAAGAACAAAATTCATATGATAAACATAATTCTTGTAATAGTAATAACACTTGTTAAGTTGAATTAATGAATTAAAATATAGTTTGGTAAATGTCAAAGCAATGTAAGGTCCATAATCAGAACTTTTGTAAAGATGACAATATAAGACCCACTTATATAATATGAGGTATCAAAATAATTATCTTTTGATAAGCAATAACACTAGGTAAACCAATTTCAAAATAATTTAGGATTAATCAGGGAGTAAGTTGTGGGGTCAGATATAAAAATAATATATTTTGAATAATAAGGGTCACGTGACTGTTGGGTTCACCAAATTGACCAATTAGATTTCACAAAAATTGGGGCTAGACCGTTGATGGAACGGAAAAATTCAATTAGTCTATTGTTACACTTAAACGAGTACAGGTCAACTCTTTACAGCACGAATCCAGAATTATAACGAGGGATCAGAACTGAGTTTAGAAAAGAAGCAAATTATATTAAACCAGTAAAACCTTTCAAAAGTGACGAAGAGGTGAACTAATTCTAATGAATAGATGATAAAACCAATGAAAAGAAAAAATACTAAATAACATAAAAAGTAAAAGTCTATCGTTTACTTGTGAGAGAAAAATATAACCTTATTCTAAAAAACATTAATACTACTATACAACACTCGACTAACTGCACACACACTGTTAAACCAGGCATCAGTGAAACTAGAAGGAACATCAATCACGAACACTGGGGACATTTAATACAAAATCAATTATTTTAAAGGAAACAGTTTGGACAAAATTTTAACATCGAACAGTTGAGGAACCAGCGGCCATTTTGTTTCTATTTTGTCCGCCATTACATGACCTCTGGGAGCTGAAGCAAAACAAAATATTGTCATTTATACTTAAGTAAAATTTAATTCCCTTTTGTGTTAATAATTAAGGATTTGAAATATTTGTAATGTATTGTACGTTTCTCTAGGCATTTTTGTTGATCTTTACTAACAGTTTCAAAGAACCCATGAGTTAAAAAAATAGTATTATAAAAATTTTTAAATAATTTTGTTTGAGTCGAGCTTGGTAAGCGGGTCAACACGGCCATTGTACAGTTCGACTTACGAGTCGACAAACCAATGCAAGATTAATAAATACTGAATGAAACTAAGTAATTGGCATTAAAGGAATTTTATTTCACAATTTAAACTAATGTTAAGGGATTACCCAGGTAATAAGGAAGAGTGAGCACGCAGTTGGAAGATTGAACTTCGCAACGAACAAGGAAGAAAAAAATACCCTAAAATAACTGAATCAACTTCACAATCGATTGCAGATAATAAACAAAACCCATTTAACTATTAGAATTAATTATTTCTGTAAATTGCAGAAACCAAAAAATAGAACGGATACAAAGGATTGTCCCTTGACAAATAATTCCTTAACAGCAAATCTTATTCAGTTGAAAATAATTAAAAATAAACCAAAGCAAACAAATTAGGAAAAAATAAATAAAATATAAAATAAAAATTTTTTAATATTTTTTTATAGAATTTTATTACTGAATATTTTTACAATAAAAGACAGCTAGATTACAATAAGAATAGTACGTTTCAGATTGACGCTCCAACACGGGGCCTAAACCAACAAGAAGAAGAGTACGTTTCAGATTGACGTCCAACAACGTGGGGAATTAAATAAAATATTCTCATATGAACAATGCCAACACGAATCGAATTTTTCAGTACGTTTCAGATTGGTGCCCAACCAGTAGGGCTGAAATTAGGTAAAATTACAGTTAATAATAATACAGATGACCTAATTTTAGCTGGCAACTGATAGAAGATCAGAAATGCTACAACAAGCAACGAAAATGTCAGAACAAAGAGAGGATGAAAGCTTAGAGGAACGGCTGACAGGGTTGTTTAAAAAATACAGTAAGGGAATAGATTATATTAATAAGAATATGACGGATAATAACCGACAACAGATGAGGGGTATGATTGAAATGTCAGAGAGAAGAGGAAGGACATTGGAAGAATTGTATAATGAACTGTGGGAGGACAGATAAAAAAATGATAAGAATAAGGAAAGAATGACTGATGATGATTGGCATCAATTGAACCATAATCTTAATTATAAGTAATTACCCAAAAAAATAAAATAAAAAAATAAATAAAATATAAAATAAACATTTTTTAACATTTTTTTTATAGAATTTTATTAATGAATATTTTGATAATAAAAGACAGCTAGATTACAATAAGAATAGTATGTTTCAGATTGGCGCTCCAACGCGGGGCCTAGATTACAATAAGAATAGTACTTTTCAGATTGACGTCCAACAACTTGGGGCGTTAAATAAAATATTCTCATATGAACAACGCCAACACGAATCAAATTTTTCAGTACGTTTCAATATTTATGTTCATTCACCAATCAATGAATTCATTCTTCATTACCAATGTACAGATTATAAGTTAAATGTAGTCGCATTCACAAGCGAAGTTTTATATGTGTACTACGTTATTGACAACAAAGAAGTAGTTTCTATGGAAACTCACCAGTTCCCATTTACGATTACGCACCAGCGGTCGTTTCCAAATGTGCGACACGTCCTTATAAACATTTCCAATGTTAAAATTCTTGGAAATTCTGGTGCTGTATTCACTTTTTCTTCCTCTTTCTTTTCTGAAAAGACATCAATTAAAATTTGCTGACAATTTTTTCAGTTGATGCAAGTTGATTGATTTGCCCATCAAAAATTCCTCATAAATCATTTTTAATTAACCGAAAACTGTATGTCAAGTTTTTCTTCTGACACCACACCACAAGTCGTACAAAACCAAAATATTCTTCACATTTTTCATGACCAGAATTTGATATTTGCTCTCTTTTGCTTTAGTCAGTGATCCGCTGTGGTCTAACTCAAGACAAATGGAATGTGGAAAAATAGAGTCTGCTCCAAAGGGCTTACCAAATGAACAAAGTAATAAAGAGTACCGTATTAAGTAGATTTAGAGCTTAGGCAATTTGGATTTTCTGTTTGGGAGGTTACCCAAAGAGTCTTTTAATGTTTCTCGGTGACTCAGGCTTCGCAGAGATGCTTAAGTAATACGTCCCACTGGCATTCACTTCAGAAATGCCTTTTGTCTTGCCTTATGGCTTCTTTACATTCACAATGTTGTGGATTCTGAGTTCGCCACGTGTGTAACCTTTCCTCAGCCTTTCCAACAAAGTACATTTCAACTGTCCGTAATTAGTGTCAGAGATGGTGGTTTTGGAGAGAGAGAGAGAGAGAGAGAGAGAGAGAGAGAGAGAGAGAGAGAGAGAGAGAGAGAGAGAGAGAGAGAGAGAGCAGAGAGTGAGGGAGAGGAGAGGAGAAAGGTGTAAAGCTGCAGTTGTAAAAACCTTGGGATTTTTATTGGAGGTGGCTACTGATAACGTACTTGAAAATAATGAATGAGTATACTCAGACGAAGTAACCTTTTTCAATCCGCCTTGTGACTTCTTTGTAATATATAGATGACGCGTTTCAAAACATATGCTTCAACATCAGATCATTAAATATCACTCGTAGGTTGTCATCGGTTAACAATCCCTTGTACTGTATACGCTTTAGTAGGTGTGCACCTATTCATGTTTGGTCGACCACATTGATTATAATCATTATTACATAGCCAATTTAATGGAAGACGATCAAAATGTGTAGATTTAGTGTGAAAACGCCCGAAAGTGTTTAGCACAAACTATTCTACTTTTCATGTCTGCTATGTCTACACTAATTTTTCATTACAGCAGCCCTAGGCACTCATTCTGTACTCCACAGTTAAAACTCTGTTACTCATTCATACATTTGTTTGAGGATACATGACTGCATAGTAATGTTTTTCTTGTTTAGTGTCTCTGCAATAAATTCAACCCTGGTTGTATTTGCCCAATGTGAAAATACTCAGGTTGGAAAGTTTTACTACTCTGAGTGCAACGATCAAAACAACAAAGCATGTGTGTGTACCGCGAGTGCAACATGCGCGCGTGCATGCTGGAGTTAATGCAAGCCGTGCGCGCTCGCACTGAACCACAACACGCAGACTGCAACACGGGACATGTCGGCTCAAGCAGTGCAGTGTGAGTCTGTATGCATGCGTGGGCAACACATGCTTGTGCGTACCAGAGTACGTGGAGTCAATGCAATCCACACACGCTTGCACTGCCCCCAACACGCAGACTGCAACGCAGGCCGTGTCCGCCAAACGGGTTTGTGTGAGTGTGATGCACGTGACCTAATCGTAGCAATCAAAAGAGCAAAAACCCCGTATACTTCGAGTATTTCACAATGGGTAAACATTGCATGAGCTGGATTTATTTGCAGAGACACCAACTGAAAACGTCTGTAATCGTTGACAATTTGAATTAAAATAAATAAATTCTTTAGTTTCGTTCAATTGCTTAGAAACAGACAATTTATTATTAATAGTTACAACAATTAAAATTTAATAGTAAATTTTTGGAAGTATGTAAAAGTCCAAAATTCGTCTTAAATACACTCATTTTGAAGAAAACGAGGTAAAATTTATTTGATCTAAAATTCATTAGATTTCAGAATTCACCTTAACTAAAAGAATTTAGATTCTAAAATTCTACTTTCCATTAGATAATCTAAAATATTAGAACGTCTTTGCCTGCACAACATCAAATCCGCCTCAGTTGTATCTCCAGCTCCTAATTATTGTTTTGCGTCAACTTCTAGATTATAAAAGTAATCAACAGAGTAGCCTAATTATTGTCCATTCTATTAAGTCATGTAATACTACATCGTCCTGCAGGCACAGTACAATATCAGTAGTCAGTACTGTGTACTGAAAAATGCAATAGACAAATAATATTTAATTACCTGCTGCAATTAAAAATAATGTTAATATAATTTAATGATTAAAATAAATCATCTACGATTTTTAATTATTAAATTATTAATGATTGAGTTTTTTAGTGCTAAATATTTTGTGTCATTATTTTTTCTGCAACAGAAATATTAATTAATTTTTTTTAAAGCTTAATTTGTGGATTTATTTAATATGATTTTAATTACTTCAACAGCCAAAGCAGCTTGCTCAATAAAACAAAAAAAAGAAAACATAAATTTTTAACTTTTAATCAGTTAATTTGATTTTAACTTTAACTTTAATCAGTTACTTTTTGGACGGATTAACTTTAACTTTAACTCAGTTAATTTTGGGAGGGGGCACTAACTTTAACTTTAATCAGTTAAAAATTTTATAATAATCTATGCACATCTATAGAGATGATGGGGCAGATCCTACTTCTTTCATGTGGAGTAATTTTCCAAAGTGTGAGCCACAACTTACCAGTAAACCTTAGAAAATAAATATTATGTTGCAGAACGGTACCAGTAACTAATAAAATAATATTAACTTGCAGTGTCAAATATTCGAATTGTGTAGATGATAGAGATAGGTACAGTTAATGTTTCAGTGAACTGACTGCCGTTATTATTTTGTGTTAAAAAAAAACAATGAAATAAAACAGGCTCTACTGTCAGCAAAATAGGGTAACTGAAGGAAGGAAACAAATTTTAGCAGCAGAGCAATGCATAAAATGTGATTGAAATTTTCTTCTTAAGGGGAGCGGGAAAGCCCTATCTCGCCCATGTTAATTTCACTAACTTAAGGTACACTTTTCTAACAAACCAGAACAGCTGTAGACTTGAAATTTTTGCAGCACTATCTACTGCTTCTCGACTGTATTTAGACCCATTTATATATTAATTGCTCCTGGTTTAGTTATTTAAAACAATTTTTTTTTCATGTATTAAAAAATTCCTTGCTTTGGAAGCGTACTATACCTTTTTCTAAGAGGGAAATTTACATATATAGATAAAAATGGGTCTAAATATGGAAAACTGCATTGTTAACCTGTGTAGAAAATTTGACGTCTCTACCTATGATAGATCCTGAGAAAAGTGTACCTAAACTTGAAAAAGTTAAAACTTTAGGAAAAAGGGATGTAAAGTTATACTTACCATTTTGTGCCTTCAGAAGAGCCCTGCACCATAATCTTGATCTCCAGCTTCATTTTCATCCTCTAACAGTGTTTTCTGCCTCCTTCTTGCTTGCCTTGCTTCCTTAGACATGCTTTCAGTGGCTTTTTCAGCTCTTTTAACCCTTAAAATGTCTATTTCCCGCAGCGCTTTCACGGATCTTTCGCACAGTGTCAGTCCCAACTTCTTGTAGGTAGCAAGTTTGCTAATTTGACCATCATTAAATGTTAAAATAGCATCATAAACACCTAACTTTAAAGTGTGGTGCCTCACAAACACAAGTTTTGTTATTTTGGACCAAACTACATTTATTAAAACTCTCGTTTGGGTTTTGGGTACGGCCATGTAGGCACTTTTTTAGAAGATCAGGTTGAGATAAGTCTTGATATATTTTCTTTATTGATGGAAGGCTACTTTCATGGTTGTATGTCTGATTCAGTGCTTGTGCCTTATTAAATTTGCACCAGGACTCAGGTCCTTTTGGGCACAAACCATGTTGTGGGTTATCATTTGTTGACAACTTATGGAAATAAGTTGCCCACACATTTTTTTTAATTTCTTCAATGCTTGAAACGCCTCTTCTTATACTTAACCCACAGTAGTTTTGTAATTTGTCAATTTGCAGATCAGTAAGCCTATTTTTCCCACCAATTCCTTTACCGTCCGGTAACTTTTGCCCTTTAGTCTTTCTTTTCAGCCCTCTTAGTCTTGTCCCCATTCTTTTTTGTACATGTCCTATACACTATAGTTTTTGAATTGTTACCTCATTACCATAAGGTTTGTTTTCAACGACACTTTGGAATCCTTTGCTGTCACCGTCCCAAAGGTACTTAACATAACACACACCACGGTTGACCGAATTTTGAAACACTGTAATGGCTCCAGTAACCTCCATGCCACCGCTAGATCTGTCATAATTTTTGCTGCACTCATGATTTTTAGGGTTTTTTATTGTAGCACAAGTTTGGCAGTATTTAGACATGACAGCAACATCTAGCACTTTACCCGTGTCAAAACTTGTAACACTAACAAACCCATTTAAGGAAATATGGCCTCTTCTTTGCCAGGACCCATCGAGTGCTACTGCAAGATCATTACTATTACCATTTTCTATAATAGCATCTTGAGTTGCCTTCAGCATGATATCTTCAGCACAAGCTTGCACTGCTGTTATTAAAGAAGTGTGATATTTAGCATATTTTTGTGGGGGCTAAGACAAATCTAACAGAGCACAAATCACATTCCCAGCGGTGAATCCTTTCCCAATGGTTCGCATGGCATAGACAAATTTTAAATTTATATCATGTAATTTACAATCAGCAGACAGCCTAGAGTTATGAAATTGTTTTGATTCTGAACATACAGTACAAATAAGTTTTAGAGAAACAGCCAAACCATTCTTAAAATTGTCAATAAAGATAAGTTCAATAGAGTCATCACTGTACAGTATTTACATCTAGCAAATTGTTTGATAGCATCTGACAACATTGAAACATCAAAAATGCAATTTCCTTTTTCCGAACATTCAAAATTATTATAATTATCAAAAGAAAGTTTTCTACCTGAAGAGCTCTTAGGTTTTTTGGATGAGGTAGACATACTTTCAGGAATTTCTGTATCAGCAGAATGATTGAGTTGAGATTCAGATTCAACACATTTTCTTTTAGTGTACTGATTACCATTATGATGTCGTTTTTGACATGATAATGTCTTTTAGCTTGACATCGTTTGAAACTTTCTGTAACATGTAATGCTGTATGATGTCATCATTGCGTGACGCGTCCACACTTTCGATTCCCCAGTCTAGAAATTTGATATGTAAACGCATCAAGACAGAAATAATCGCTGCTGACATTGAGTTTAGCAAACGTTTTAGTGAGAATAAATTTGGTTTTACATGCTCTTTTGTCTGTACTGCATCGTTTAAAACTTTCTATAACATGTAACGCTGTATGACGTCATCATTGCATGACGTCATTGGGATTGTTGTAAATAAAGGTTTGTTTTGATACGTCGCAATATGTAAATAAAGGTTTGTTTTGTGTTGTGGTGAAATACACTGCTGGTGATTATAATAGTAACCAAACGTGGCGACTAACTAAAACAGCGTTCGACAATGGATAGCAGCGACGAGAAGGCTCAGATCAAGAAACGACAAAATGCCGAGCGAGTAAGAAAGTGTCGAGAACGAAAGAAGCTCGAGAAGGAATAGCAACGAGCGGCTGCTGTCAGCGGTGAAGCTTCGGCAGTCATCGCAACAAAAACGAAAGGAAGATGACTTGATGCGCGAAGAATTGAACGAGTACCCTACTTAATAAATACACCGTTCGCGTCGACGATGACTGACCAGGAGAAAATCGATGCATTCTACAACAGGAAACTGACAGAGAAGCGAATAAAACGTTGTATATTGAATAAGAAAATTGAGATGGCAACTAAACGAGAGAACGAAGCAGCTGAATTCGAACAGGCAATCGCTGCGGTATCGCCAAAATGCTTGAAAACTGAAGAGTTACGCCTGCTCCGTCTGCGATCGCTTATGGTTCGAGAGAGATTTGCGACATTTGCGCAAAAGAAACAGTCAGTTAGTAACCATAATAATGTTGCGATTAGCTGGTGGCTGAAAGACATTATCATGCTCTTAAGCTTTTACCATTTGGTAAACGGTACTGTATCTTTTTGGCCTTGTAACTCACTCGTTGCCTAGGCATTATAACAATGTGAAAATCACTAATTATAAATACTTGATACAGTAAGAAAATAAACTCAATAATCTCACTTGACAACACACAACACTATTCACAATATTCACAATAACGTAATGTTGAAACAAACAACTAACCTCAAACAAGCATAAAACACAAACAAAGAGAGTCAGCTGTGCTGCAAATAACAAGTTGGCCAACATACAAAAACCGAAAATCCCTACAATAAGTGCAAAAATTATATTATATGAAATGGCGTTCACATTAACCGATCCCGCGCTTGATCTCCTGCCCAATATCGCGTACATTGGTTCGGTTATTTTTTTTTTTTAGTGACTGGTTAAACTTTGTACTGTAACATCCGCATTGCAGTTGCGTGCAGTGACATCATTTTTATCCCCTGGTAATCTGCTGCCGGCTTGAATGCAGGCTAGCAGCAGTCAAGTTTAGTTTAGTTACTTGCAAGACTCCGGACGGGCAACTCGCCTCAGTTCGCCAGCCGCGGCTACATTATTTTTCAATATTTCTAAATTTTAGCATGATCATCATGCGCTAATTACTTAGGCGTTCTCGGCCTCTACGCACGATTATGGATTTCAATATTTAATTCTATCTCAATTCTCAGGCATTTATGTCGTGCTACACTGCACGAGCCAGCAACTATCTTCTGACAAATTCTCAATAAATAATTAACTCTAAGAACATATACAGTCCACTTCGTTATTTCATTTCTCACCAGCTAACTCAACAACTAGCGTTCTAAGACTAACTTAAGATTACTTCGAAAGCGTCTAAGACGCAACAGTGACTTTCTTGTTATATTTGAACAAAAAAACTTATATATTCTTAAAAAGGACATTTTCTCGTAACAAAATCAAACATAAACATTACTAGTGCCTCAGTGCAGAGAAGAGGAGCCCTTAGAGCAGTGGCGGCTTGCCCATAAGGGCTCTCGGGCGCAGCCCTCCCAATAAAATAAAAAGTAATAATTAATTATTAATTTTTCACCAAATCAATTAAAAAAGTTCCTATACGCATCAAAACAATAATACAACGGAAAACATTTGACGTTTAAAGTCCGGAGTTGAGTTGCGGGCGTTGCCCATAGAGCCCAAAGCTACTGTGTGCAGTGCAAATGGAAAATACATCATACAGCTCTAACCGTGCGGTGACGTCAATCAACTGTGTTCTTACGGACATGCTGGGACTCCATCCTTGGCCACGCATGCGCAAATCATCTCAGCCAGCGCCAGCGGCCAGCAGTGTAGCAGTTATTGGCACTCCTTGTTTGCAAACAGAGTTATTGTGTTTAGTGTGTGATTAATGTGTGTCATAATGAATAACACGAATTCTAACTTTGTAATTACGAATGATGTAAGAAAAATTATTAGCCAAGGGATAAAGAACTTAGAGCACAGCGTTGAAGTTAAAAGATTAGGGCCTCCTAGGCCTAATATGGTGATTAATCAAGTACAAAAATCCACTAAGAGTAGGAATATCTACAATCGGAAATTTAGTATTCATTTGTATAATTATGCTGATTGGTTGTGTGGGTGTGGAATAAAAACTCATATTTCTGTTACCCATGCATAGTAATGGGCGTACAGGATCGCACCTGGACTGTAGATGGTGTCTCGGATATTAAGCATTTGAGTGAAAAACTTAAAAAATATAAATTAAGTGAAAAACATATAAATGCGTGTATCGAGTATGCAGTACTTGGGAGGTTGACATTAGATCTCAGTTAGACAGTGCATATAGATTAAGAATTCATAAGTTAAATGAGGAAGTATCAAAAAATCGGTAGGTACATTTTAAGTAAGTTGATTGATGCTGTGAAGTTTTGTGGGGCTTTTGAACTTGCATTAAGGGGGCATGACGAAAGTGGCACTGACACATCAAACAACCCTGGCATATTTCGTGGTCTTGTCAACCTAATGGAAGAGTTAGACTCTACATTAAAACAACATATTGAAAAACGCAATAACCGAGTATTTTTAGGGCTTTCCAAAACCATCCAAAATGATTTACTTGATTCCATATATGCCGTGTGCTTGGAAATTATATGCGACGAAATTACTCAAACTAAATATACTGCTATTGAAGCCGATGAGACAACTGACTGTGCTACATTGTCTCAGCTAGTGTTTGTTGTCAGATACGAGTTAAATGGGGTTGTAAATGAAAGATTTGTTAGTTTTGTAGTACCCAAAGATCATGACGCAGCATCTGTTAGTGAAGCAATTTTTAACGAGCTGGAAAAGCTAAAAATTGACAAAACACCTGAAAGAGTGATTGCTCAAAGCTACGATGGCACTTCTGTCATGAGTGGCCAACACACAGGTGTGCAGGCAAGGGTCAAAGCTGTGTACAAAAATGCACATTTCGTACACTGCTACGCGCATCAACTAAATTTGATCATTGAACGCAACACAAAATAAACAGATAAAAATATTTTTCAGTAATGTTGAAGCATTTTCATCCTTTTTTTCACAATCGACTAAAAGAACAGCAGTACTTGACGACATTATGAAAAAACGAATACCAAAGAGCTCTGGCACTCGTTGGAATTTCAAGTCTAGAATTGTCAGCACATTATTTAAGTTTAAAAATGAAATAGAAGAATGCTTAAATAAAATATTAGATGACGACAGCAATGATTATACAACTGTAAACAAAGCAGTTGGTTTAAGCAACCTTCTTAAAGACAACGATTTAATTTTCTGGGTAACTATTTTAATAAAATAATACCCCATTGTGATATTTTGTACAACGAGCTTCAGAACAAGACAATCGACTGCATCAAGGCCTTAAAATATATAGGCGAATTTAAGTCTATAATCCAAAAAATAAGAAACTTGCCTGAGGTTGACCAGCCCAGTTCTAGCGAACTTGATGGAACTGAAAATGTTTTATCTTGTTCAGGCCCCAGTAGAAAACGCGGCCGATTTGAAGATAGAAGACACATTGTGGCAAAAGAAGTGTGTGATGTTATCATTACTGGAATTGGCAATTGCTTTAATTTCTTAGATCATTTGTCGGTAGCTAAGTTATTTCAGCCAAGTTTGTTTCCTGAGTTCAAAAATAAATTTCCTGAAAATGAATTAGAAATTGCTGTAAATTTATTCCAGTTGAATAAAATAGAACTGAAACAAGAGTTGGTAGTAATATACAGTAGAAGTGATTTTTCTGAGGCAACAGGCTCATTTCGGGTGCTTAATTTTATTTATGATAATAATCTGAGAGATGTGCTCCCCGAATCAGTGAAATTACTTCAGATCATCTGCACAATCCCAATGACCACTGCAGAAAGTGAAAGATGTTTTTCAACTTTAAAGCGAATAAAGACTTTTACCAGGAGCACAATGAAAGAAGGTAGACTCAGTGCACTCGCCATGTGTTCAATTGAAAAGAAATTATTATCTACTCCCAATTTCAATGAACGTGTGATCAACCACTTCGCTGCACAGAAGGAGAGGAGGATGGACTTCTGCTACAAACAATATAACTAAAGGTATGAATTTTCAGTTGTAGATTAATTTATTTTTGATATTAAATGTGACTAAGTATATTTAAAGTGGTAGAAGATTAATACCTTGTTACTTAATACAACTTCCTCCTGAATTCTGACGCTTCGTCTAATTTTAAAAATATAGCTTTCACATTTGCCCTGTGGTATATAGCTTTGTACTTCTGTTCTATAAAATATTTTGAATTTCCACTCTTATTATTCACATATCTTAAAAATAAAATACGTACAGTAAAATCAAATGTTATAAGTAGACTAATTTTGACAATTTTATAAATTTATAAAAATACATACAAGAAAGTGAATGAGTGTGTGTATCTGTGTGTGCGCGTTCGCGTGCATGTGTGTTTGTGTAGAGATAGTTATGACCTTATGAAAGAGCCCCTCCCATGTTCATAACGACGAGCCACCACTGCCTTAGAGTAGTGACCTCTTACCTGACTGTGCCAGAGCCAGTAATCCTATTGATAGCAGGAGTGATTCTCATAAATATATTTATTGGCTCTAGAGCAGAAGCATTTCTTTGAAAGAATAGATGGAAGAGATGCAACAAAGCATGAAGTCAGAGAACTCAATCTCCAGTACTGGCAAGATTGATGGAATAAAGAGGATAGAGGAAGACAAACTGCAAGGTTCATATCAAACTTGAAGGAATGAACCACCAACACGGTGAAGTTAACTACCAACTGGGACAGTGGCCATGGCAATTTTAATGCCTACCTGCACAGAACAGAAAAGACGCAAAGCCCAGAATGCCAATATGGTGACTCTCCCCATGAAGATGCCTAGCACACCTTTTACAAGTGCTGCAGATTCATAAGGGAGAGGATGGTACTGGAGATGGAACTTGGGGAGTTCACACACTTGAGAGCGTAGTTGAGTTTATGCTTTGAGGCAAGATGGAATGGGACAACATCTTTGTCTTTATTCAATGGGTCCTACTAGAAGAAAAAGATTGGCCAAGCTTGCACCCAGTGGGCAGTAGAAGATAAGGGACAACTGGAAGGAGCCCGATAAGGGTGTAGTAAGGCTCCATCCTGAGTAATATGCTAAATGGTTCCAAGATGGATATGAATGCTGAATTAGAGGTGGCGTTTTTAGTGGGTGAGAGTCCTACATAGCAGGGGAAACATGGTTTCCTCTGATGGTGCATAAAGCATTTTACCCCTCATAAAAAATATTATTATTATTATTATTATTATTATTTGTTGTATACTAAGACAGCTGGTTTATAGTCTTGATAATAAATATTTGTTTACATTACTAAGTAATAATATTAAACATTATTATCATTTTGTTGCCGACCTTTTGACTAGTTTTCATGTTATTATTATTTTATAAGTGGTGCTGCAGACAAGTTATGACAAAGGCAACAACGGTTTGTTTCAGATATTGCTTTTAATGATGAACAATGCCTGAGCAATGATAAACAATATTTACCTCTATATTGGTAAATTTGTGTTTGAAATGTTTAATCTAGACAAAAAAGAAGTGTAAGTGCTACCTTTAACTTTTTCATACTGAACTTGCTTTCTGTTCACAACATTACTGTTTACAAGAACCATGACAGGAACCCCAGGTGGAACAAGTTTGAGGCTGGTTTAAGTTTGGGTGAGACAAAGTGGGAAGACAAAAAGTAGGGGGTATTGAAGTACAGCTTACAGAGCAGGAGTTGTAAATTGTTGAAAGAATGGCAGACAGTTTGCTGACTGACATGCTGACCAGCTAAAAAAAAAAGGGTTTTCAGTGATTCCCAGTGATGCATATTTTCAGCCAGAGAGAAATGTGATGTTCCAATAGAGCTGATTTAGAGTCTCATTCCCTAGCTGAATTATCTGTTTGCATTATTTATTAAGGCTTGATTGTTATTTTGTTGTCATTTTTTGACTAGTTTTGTCTGAATACACATAATCAATGCTTTTTGTTTTAATTATTTTATATTATTTATTCCGTTATCTTATTTTTTATATCTGACAATAAACAGATTTGTTTCTATTCAAATTATAAAATAATTATTGTTAAATAAATAAACATGTGGGCTGCAACAATTTTAAAGCTTCTGCTGAGTCTCATGGCTTTAAAGGTTGGGAAACAATAAGTACAGTACATTATAAAACAATAAATCAATTTGAAACACTTATAAATAGTATACACATGCTGGCAGGTTTAATGCCACAGAAATAAATTTAATACATTTATAAAAGCATATGAAGGACAAGTGTAAATAAATAGAATACACAGATCAGTAGTGGTATAAACACAATCACATGCAGAAAATAAATAAATAATTTGAACTAATGAAGTGTTCAGTATTTATGAAAAACTTCTTCCTGATTATTTTTAGGTCACTTTGCTCTTCAAGCAAAATGACAGTTTTCATTTTTCACAGACAAGCTCTTTTAAAAAGATTTTTGTTATAAATTGGCTAAATTATGTTGTGAAGAAATAAAGTAAATTTCAAATTAAAGAGGATTCAGTAAACTGCAAAATTTATGTACACCATATTTTTTATAGGATGCAACATAGTTAATTAGCAAACATCATGTAAAAGTAAGAATTGAAAAAATCTTCATAAAAGCTTGTTTTGTAAACAATTTTATCTCTTTTGATTTTGAGTAAATTGAACATAAATGGTCTCACATTATTTGGAATATAAATTTGTTAAATGCATATACTTTTCTTTTTATATAAATTAATACTTTAGTATAGTTTCATTAAAAAAAAAGTTTTCATTCGTTATACTTCCTAATTCAAGTAGGTGGGGGGGGGGGGGGTTGTTTACATTGACATAAAGTAGAGAAAGTCTTGACATAAATGCTATCATCACCTTTCTAATGGTAGCATTTATGGCATATTCCAGTCATTAAATGAGCTTGATTAAAGGGAGGTGAACTCTCTTTTTACTCCTATTTCACCTGGTCAGTAAGCTCATAATATCATAGAGAATAGGCCTACAGAATTTGTTACCGTACTATTATTTTGTTGTTAAGAATTTATAATTGAGAGAGCATTCATGATTTAATGAGATATCACATTAATTGAGGAATTATTAATATTATAACTACTATACTACTACTGCTGCTGCTCCTCTTCCTCCTCCTCCACCTACTCCTCCTTCTCCTACTCCTACTACTACTACTACTACTACTACTACTACTACTACCACCACCACTAGTATTATTACTTTTTATTAAAAATTTATTCTTAATTAAGAAAATACTTACTTCTAGTCCCAAGCAATAGTGACAGTGCAACCATGATGACTCCAACAGCCCAGACAGAACGTATGAGACTTACATACAATGCAGATTCAAGAGCATTATATCTACGCTCTGGATTATAAAATATGCAACCACTCCAGTAACACAGTAAACAGATTAAAAATCCACACGTTAACAGAAGCCACGTGTTTACCTGATATCAGACATGATTGTATCATAAAATGGTGTAAACTGATATTGTTCCTTTTATACAAAATTGGCTTTATACAAATTTATGTAAAGTTAATAACATTATTCACTAATAACATTACTTTTGAAGTATTTTAAACTGTTTTTTAATTTTAATGAAGAAAGTTGTGTTAGTAGTTATAATCACAAACAGAATTTAGTCTGTTTGTTTTTTAATTGTCAAGCTTTGTGGTCTGTTGTTAAAAAGTAAATTGAACCACCAGCACACAATAAATTTTTGAAAGCTTATATGTAAAACAAAACAATATCACAGAGTGTAAAGGAAGCTTCCAGTGACTGTCATGTTTCTACAATGAACTTTATTGTAAACACAATGACACCTTGTTTGATCAAATCTCATAGCAAATAACCAAGTTATGGTGGAAAATAGTCTATCTACAAATTCTAATTGATTTTTTCGTACCGGATTTTGATTACTCAAGTATGGGTAACATTTTAACGTGCATTTGTGTTATTTCCTTCAAAATAATACTCTATCAGTAATTTACAACAAAGTAAACCATCTTCCATTTTTTAATGAAAATAATAATTTTTAACAAATTCAGCTACAGTTATTTACACACTATAATTTTAATCACAACAAAACCATTTTGAATTAAAAGAAAACAACAATGGTATGAATGCATTGAAATGAAAAAAAAAGGATTTTACCATACAAGAATTCATAACAAATTTTCAAAGTGTTTTCCATTGTTTCAGCACAAATCTGCAGTTAATGATGCAAGAATTTTCTCCCTTATTCAAAAACCCCATGTGTATTTTCCGATGTGTTGGCACCTTTCAATAATTCTTTGCTGTAAATCCTCAGTATTTGAAACGCAGTTGAGTACATTATGTTTTTAATGTTTTTAAGGTTCCCCCATAGATAAAATCTAATGGATTTAGGTTGGGTGATTTTACAGGTTACCCTATGTTCCATCTAACCAATCTACATTTCACCAAAACATTCACCTAAAAAAATGCACAATTTGATTAAAGTGTACTGGAGCTCTATCATGCACAGAAAAACATTTGATTTCTTATGGCTAGTAGAACCACTTCCATACAGTTTGGTAAAATATTGTGAAGAAATTCAATGAATTTGAAATTCAAAGCCATTACCAGGTCCAATGAATAATGTGAATTGATAATGTGCCAAAAACCAGGACCAATGAAGAAGTTACCAATGACACGTGCCCCGACATTGATAGCAAGGGGATTCAAGGGCTTGTATGGTAACCTTTGTAGATGGTACCCTTTGTGTATGGTTATTATTTGTAGTTAATGGCTACCATTTTACCATGTAGTTACCATTTTAGTTGCTGGCTTTGTTATAATGAATCATGTGATCCACACCTGCAACCTTAGCAATTTGCCTTCTACTCATTTCAGGATTTTCATAACTTTTGTTCAATATTCTTTCCTCCATATTCAAACTTCTTCTTATAAAAGATGTACTTTGACCAATGGTTCAGGGAACAAGAGATCTGGTTTCTCTTAGCCGATTATTAACCCTGACATTTATTTTCTGACTTATCAAGTTTAGGGTTGAAAGTGTGCCACATAAAGTCACCATGCTTCCTTCTGACTGCAGTTTGAAAGTCCATATACAAGACACATGTCTGACATTTCAGCAAAATTGTAATGATCAATTCTCAATCATTACAGAATAAACAACAGGTAAAGAAATACAATCAAATGGTTGATGAATTTTCTTAAAAAAAAAGTGATGATATTATTTAGTTAAACTGAACATTATTTAGTTAACTAAAGCAAATAGATGATTTACAATCGAAACATGCCATTGTTGTTTGCTGTTAATTCCAGATGGTTTTGTTTTGATTCAAACCAGGTGCTGTGATTGTGTTTGTTGTGATTTGTTCAAACAAGGTGTTATTGTGTTACAATAGAATGTAATAACAATAAAATGTGTTAAGTTTAAAATTTATGGAGCTATTCATGATTAAAGAAGTAAGTGGGTGCTATTTTGAAATTTGATACAACAAAATAACTGTTTTTATTTTTAAATTATTAAAGAATATTATACTTTAATATTTATACTTCCTGCCAGCTACAGAGGATGTGAGGTGGCCAAGCAACTACAGCAAATGAAGAATCAAAGACGCCAAAACAATAAGCAAAAGACTAGTGGTGTCGGGAATATGGCTTCCGGGGAAAAAATCCCGTTATATCTACCTACTGTGACTTCGAGGGGCAAACAAGCTCCTCTAGCAGCGAGAGGTAGGGATACAGGGACGAACAGCTATGCAAGAGCAGTGAAACAACAACAACTCAAGACCGCAGGAAACGCTGGGAAAATGGATCAAGTGCTTAGCGAGGTCATTGAAAGACTTGACGTCCTGAATAAGGCGATGGAAAAACAAAAAGATTCTACTGACAAAATTCTCGAGAAACTCGCTGAGCAACAGCAAATAAACAACAAATTGTCGAAAAAAATTGCGCAGGTGGGCGCACAAGTAACTGCTGCCCCTCTAAGCCAAAAACATGTATAACACCATAAGAATTGCAACGTGGAATGCAAATGGACTTCTGCAACGGATAACGGAGCTTGAATTGTTTCTAAATATGGAAAGCATTGACATCTGCCTAATCTCGGAGAGCCACCTTACCAGAAATGCGATTGTTAATATAAGAGGATATAGCTGCTATCATGCGGCTCATCCAGAGGATAGAGCCAGAGGAGGCACGGCCTTATTGCTGAAAAGCACTATCAAATATTATGAAGACCTGAAAATAGAGGAGGACTCGTTTCAAGTGGCAACTGTCAAAGTGCAGCTGCTTGGTAAAGGAAACTTTAAAATTTCTGCAATATACTGCCCACCAAGGCAAAATCTGAAAAAAGAAGATTATGTTGAGTTATTCAAGATGCTGGGGAATCACTTCATTGTTGGAGGTGATTTTAACGCCAAAAACACCTTTTGGGGTTCTAGGTTATCGACCACCAAAGGCAGGGAACTATACAAAGCTGGGATTGAAGTAAAACTTGATTTTCACTCAAGCGCTACCCCAACTTATTGGCCTGCAGATGGCAACAAATTACCTGATTTGATTGACTTTTACGTTGTTAAAGGATTATCCAGCAGGTACATAGATGTTAAAAACTGTGAGGATCTCTCATCGGACCACTCACCGGTTGTCATGACAATAAATGATGAGGTTATTTTTCGGTCATACCCGTGCCAGCTTTCGAGTAACAAAACGAATTGGACCCTATTCAGGCAACTACTGGATGAAAGCATAGACCTTCATGTCCCTTTGAATGATATTTACCAGTTAGATGAAGAAGTCAAGAGATTTAATACTAATATTCAGAAAGCAGCATGGGAAAGCACTCCCCAGATCAACAGAAAACTGAAACAGAGAATAATCTGCCCTCCTCCAGAGGTGAATGAACTTGTCAGGAAAAAGAGGAAGGCCAGGAAAACCTGGCAGCGAGTTCGCACACCAGAAAATAAAAGAGCCTTGAACTTGCTCTGTAATGAGCTGAAGGAACTGATAAAAAAGGTTAAAAATGAGGGGATTGGAAAATATTTAAGCAAGCTAACAGCTCAGAAGGATACAGACTATTCACTTTGGAAGAGTACTAAAGGACTGAAAAGGCCGAAAACCCACCAGTCGCCCATCAGCCGGGAAGACGGGACATGGGCGAAAAGTGCGGCGGAGAAAGCCGTTCTCTTTGCCAGACACCTTGAGGAAATCTTTCAGCCGTTACCTAGACAAACAGCAGAGGAAAACACTAACTTTGAGCCGAAAGTAGATAGGGAAAACATACAGAAAGTAACGTTACAGGAATTGAGAGAAGAAATTAAGAGCAATCTAAGCGCAAAAAAATCCCCGGGTTTTGACCTGATAACAGGCCAAATACTAAACTGCCTGGAAAAGCCATGAGAAAACTACTCCATTTGATCAACGCTGCCTTCAGGCTGAAGTATGTGCCTAGTCTGTGGAAGGTGGCTGAGGTTATCATGATTCTAAAACCTGACAAAGCACCAACAGATAAAAAGTCCTACAGGCCAATCTCCCTGCTACCGGTGATCTCAAAACTATTTGAAAAACTGTTTTTGAAGAGATTAAAGCCTTTGTTAGAGGAAAGAACCCTGTTGCCGGATCATCAATTCGGATTCAGAGAAAAGCACTCCACTATTGACCAGGTACAAAGAATCACCCATGTTATTGAAAAGGCTCTTGAAGAGAAGAACATTTGCTCAGCCGTCTTCCTGGATGTAGCGCAAGCTTTTGATAAGGTCTGGCATCATGGGCTTGAGTACAAGTTACATAGGGATCTCCCAGAGGAATTCTATCTGATACTAAAGTCTTACATCTCAGAAAGATACTTTAGGGTGAAGCATGAGGATGAATATTCAACTTTAAAGAAAATATCCGCGGGAGTTCCCCAAGGGAGCGTATTGGGTCCAATTTTGTATTTGTTATACACGAGAGATTTACCAAACAGTGAGGAAACAACCGTTGCGACTTTTGCGGATGATACTGCTGTTCTGGCGGTAGGTAATGATGCCGAGACAGCGGCCAATAAACTGCAAACTTCAATCGCAGAGGTATGGGATTGGACTCGACGCTGGAGGATCAAACTCAATGAAACGAAATCAATACACACCAATTTTACCAACAGAAAAATAGAAATACAAAGGATCTACATCAATGAACAAGAAGTGCCATACTCTAACACTGCTAAGTATTTGGGTATGACTCTGGACGCAAAACTTAAATGGAGGGAGCATGTAAAAAAAAAGAAAGAGGAACTCAACATAAAATTCAGGAAATTGTACTGGCTGTTAGGTAGGAATTCACAACTAACAGTTGAAAACAAATTGCTGTTGTATAAACAAGTGCTGAGACCTGTGTGGACTTATGGTGTACAACTCTGGGGATGCACCAAGAAATCTAACATTCAAATGATACAAACTTTTCAAAACAAAGTACTTAGGAGTATCGTTGATGCCCCCTGGTATATTAGGAATGACAATCTGCACAAAGATCTCAAAGTAGAATATGTCAGTGAAATCGTAACAAAATATGCAGTTAACCATGACATGAGAATTCAGACTCATATAAATCCTGAAATGCTTTGCATGGTGGAAGAAGCTCCGCACACGCTAAGAAGGCTTAAAAGATTGAAGCCCCAAGATTTGGTGACACATTAGTGCATTTAAATCTGTAAAACTCTAAAAGAGAGAAAGACAATAATCTCAACCCGGGGAACAGCCAGTGGGCTTCTACCCCATAAACCGTGACGTAATATTAAAGAAAAGCAACTTGTTGGGCTCGCTCAGTTGTTGCAAAGGGAGGTGTTTTTAGTGGGTTAGAGTCCCACACTACCTGGAGCTACGGGGCTCCAGTGTGTCTATAGAGATTTTCACCTGCCCTGCCGGAAAAAAAAAAAAAAAAAAAAAAAAAATATTTATACTAAATTTACCTCAAGATGTTTTTTCTATTTGGAACATGTTTCGAGAGTTCCTGTTCTCTCATCTTCATTAAAAGAATATTAATGTAAACATGTATACCTAATTTCATTAAGATATTTTAATGTATTCTTAAGAAATAAATTGTTTCTTAAAAACACAAAAGTGCCTGCCAGACAGAAAACCAAGCATTTATGAACATATGTTTATAGGGACATGTTTTCTTACATTGATGCATATACTACTAATCTGCATGTGTATAGTGAGGACACCTTTTACATTATATATCCTGGATAAAATAGACAGACAATTTTTTGTTACTATTGTAATAGAACTGTTACACTAAATACTATTTACAAACTTTTACAAATGAAGGAAACTGTTATTTTGAAATTATGTACTTACAAAATAGAAATATATAAATGTATATCTAAATAAAACATCTGAAATATTAGATATATTCATGATCACCATGTTAATGCACGTCACCAGCATATAGAATATGGAGGCTAATATTATTTGGCTAAGTAGTTACTTGTCAAATTTAAAACTATTAAACTGTTTTTACTTAAAAGGATTGAATTTGGCTTAAGGTATTTAATCAAACTTCTTCCATAATAACCTGTGCTTCACTCAATAGAATTTCATAGCACCTTTAGCAGTTGTACCCAACACATTGGTGAACACATACATAGTAATGTTCAGATACTAAAAATTTAAGTGATTAATTGATTTTTATTTAAAAAGTGCATTATTATTGCTTAAAAAATAATCTGCGTTGATAGTACAGAATAGGTGGAGATTTTCTTAATCTCTTACCTTTGATATACGCTTCTTCCTTACAGTAAATATGTAGTAACCAGCTAACATGCCAATAATATATGCGCTACCCCGTGTATGGGAAGTGATGTACAAGGTTGCCCAGAAGTCACTGAGTCTTGGAGCTTCCCAGAAACTGTAATAAATCAGCATTATCAGAGTATTTGTTTGTGTCTTTTGCAAGGTACCTCTGCCTGATGGTACTTTCACTAACATCTCACACATGCTTAAATGAAATAAAATGACTAAAGTATGCATGATTCATTTTAATTTTAGTAGTGAGCAGCGCATGTCATTTGTTTGAAGGACGTGTATGTACAGTACCATACATAAATTATAGCTTTTGTTCACACACCCACATTGTATAAATTACAATGTAACATAATTAATTCTTTTTACCATCCATACCCACCTTTATTATACTTACTCCACAATCTATTCTTCATACTTACCTTATACTTCATCAGCATATAACAGGGTCGCCAACATATTTGAGGTTAATATATGTAAACCATTTCACTCTTTGCATTAATAACACTTGCATAATTTAAATACTTTAGTTCCATTGACTCAGAAGACCCCATAGGCTCGATTAGGCGAGATTTTGACGCTGGAAATAGGTTAGGTTTCGGCGCAATAATTTATACTGGACATGTAGTCATTGTGACATTGAAATTTGTATTTATTTTCATTATAAATCACTCAACAGTGTACACACATAATTATTATTTGAACAAACTAAACTTGCTTAATTCTAACAAGGCGAACCAGTACTTTGCATTTACGCTCTCGCTCATTCTCTCAAAACCCCCCTAAATTTGAGATCTCATTATTATCTGAATGTAGTATTTCAGTACTGGGTAAATAGTTATTAATTATGGTTTGGTCGACCTAGTTTTGAAAGTACTTAGCTGTAGAAGTTATTCCAAATGTTGCGTCCTTGCTCGTTCAGTTCACTTTTGCTCCAACACTCACAAAAACTATTCACCACTGTTAATTAATTTTGCCAATTGCTTTTACACTTGAGGAGATTTGTTTACCACTGTTGTATTTTCATTTTCACACTTTTTTGTAGGCCTACACTGATTGTTGTCCGCGTAGGCCTCCAGACACTATTACATGGCTTTGAGTTGTTCGTAGACTGGGCAAATGGCGATCGGTGATCGTATACTATATGGGCTGGTCACGTGGTCCCCTTCGCTCCCCGCTACCCCTCTCATTTGGGTCCACCAAAGAATCTAGACGTTTTCAAAAGTCAGAACTGCGTTTCATCATTGAAAAACACATGTTCTCTTTGTGATATTCTCATGACGTCAGACTGGACACAAAATTCCTTACCTTATAAGGTGCAGTTATTGAGTTTTGAGACGGCAGTGCCTACGTCACACTGGCTGATTCCTACCATTCAGATCTCTAAAGTTGTATTTTACTATGGGTTACATAGATCATATTATTGCACCATATTAAAATGATTCTACCCATTTTGTACCATCACAATATAATTAATTATGCATGTTGTTACAGTTACTGGTGTGGATTGAGCACTTTAGCCTTGTGATGATAAGTGACAGGGAAGAGCTAAGAAAAAGTGTGTTTATGTATGTTTCATTTTTAAAGGACAATCAGTCCATTGTTATCTCGGGTTCTATTCATGATGTGGACTACTGACATGCACTCACATTCAGACATTCCACATTTACTAGTTTTATTGACATTTTAACTAATGTGTGTGTGTTTTTTAAAGAGGGATTGATTTTTATCAAGCAAGGTTTACAGCATTGTATAGCTTCCCCCATATATGTTACGAGCTTGTTTAGATAAAGTTACATCAGAAATTGCAACTATCATGGAAGTCTCAATTTAATGGAATTCACTGAAATAGCTGAGCAAGCGATGTCAGTAACATCTAATAACTGGGTAGTATACTGCATGAAAGTCAAAGTGCAAAGAGGCAGAGGCCTATTATTAGGAAAGGGATGGGGTGGAGTAAGATGCTACTGATAAGATTATAATCACTTCAGATTGGGATAATGATAATATTAGCAATGACAGTGATTATAATACTGATAGCGATGGTCAGTGGTTGATTTCTAAAATTATAGGTGCCAGAACGCATCAATTGAAAAGTTGTACAGACACAAATATAGGCCTACTTATATTTTATATTATCGTATAAGTTTACATCAGGTTATTACAAAGGAAGTCTACATTTTTAAAGCCTTATAAAATATGTAACACGCGTATAAACTTGTATCTAAAAAGGTAATAAAGTCTACTGATATTTCTAAAGAGCTTCATCAACAGGTTAGCCGCACAACAATCAAAAACATGTCACTCATGATGGCGTCATCCCGGAGCCTCAATCAAATTCTAAGTGATGGTTTGGTGGTTCGGACCTTTTAAAATAGTTCCCATAGTTTAATCATTGTGTCGTCATATTGTTTGTTTCTTGGCCTTTCCTTACTCGTTGTGTCCAATGCCGTATAATGGCCAGAAATCAGCCCTCTCACATTCACTTGAAGATATTTCTATTGATTCAATAGCAAATTTCAAGGTTGAAAGACTCTCTGGAAAAATTCTGGAATGCACATATTCTTGGATCAATCAATTGCCTTTCATGTAATTTTAATTTTGAAGCAAGTATTTTTATTTCATTTTCTCCATAAGTTATTGGGACATTTTTTGAAAGATAGTAGTTAAGATAAAGATTAGTGCTGGTGTTTGATTTTTGCCAAATGTTTAGTAGTCTAGTGGGGCTGACAAGGGGCACAATTTAAAAAGTAGTAGTAAATTTTTGTAATAATTAGGTTTTTCTTTTTATATATTTTTTCAGTAATTTGTTTTAGATCCAATAGGTTCCGGAATGCCCTTCCGGTGCATTCCCCCCTGAAATCAAGCCCTGGCAATGGTAGTGATTCTGATTATAATGAAAATGCTGGCAGGAAAGAGGACACAGATGAAGAATTATATCTGCCTCTTTAAAATTTAAGTTATCTATTACATTTTAAAGTATAAATCGGTGTGAAATTAAATTTAGATTTTAATATTAATAGCAATTTACAGTGCCAATTCTAGTACAACACATTATGATAACTTTTTTTTTGTTTTACCACTTATACAGGTAAGTGAATGTTGTGTTTCTTTCGGTTCTGTTAATATTTTAACATGAGCTGTATTTCTCACTTGCCTTTGTTTGTTTATAACGTTGCACATCCTATCTGTTTATTCTTTCTCTCTAATTCACATTCCTTTCAGGGTTAAAAGCTCAGTCCAGTGCAATAGTTGCTGTGACTATGCATACAGTTACCAAAAACTATGCATTACATCCATTACACAATTGAGGAATTTGGTAGGCGATTCAGAGTTCTACTTCAAACAATGAGTGACAAGAACAAATACTTTGATAATAACCGTATGTTAGACAAATTATCATGTTGGATAATTATAAAAGGAAATTGTATTTGATTTCATGTAACATAAAATCAGCAATCAAAGTAAGATGATTTATAAACAGCAGCAAAGTTAAAAATTCATTGTATGAGCAAAAAGTTCTTAAAAAACAAGAACTTGTGAAAAGTTTGTGTCACAAATATTTTTAACCTTTGCTTGTTGATCTCTGGGTTTTAATTTTATTACCAAGTAATTGCTTTCAACCTCTTTATTTTAAAAAGAAGTATTTATACACAATCATGCATTCGTAGACTTGTTAATATATACATTAACTAGATTATTCATTAAGGAGATTCAGTTTGAGACTGAGATTTGCAAATAACCACTCCACAGTGAAAGAAAAACGCACAGAGATCAACAAGTAAGTATTAGACAGTCACAATTACTGATGATAGAAAGTGACTAATATATATATATATATATATATATATATAATGACACTAAACTCTAATATGTTAAATAGTGTTAATAATGCTCCATTAAGAAATTTTGTACATTTTATAACCTGTAAATTTTATGAAATACAAAATACAATTTGCAAACTACGTATTTTAAATAGAGCACATTATTGTGATACATTCTGTTGTGAAACACATTATATAACCAAATTATTTTCAGATTGTGTTGTCCATGATGTGTCTGAATATTAATAATTTTTTTTTTATAGAGGGGGAATGCTTTATGCACCTTCAGAGGAGGCCATGCTTCCTCTGGTGTGTGGGACACTCACCCACTAAAAAAGCCACCTCTAATTCAGGCATTCATATCCACACTGGAACCACATAGCGTATTACTTCAGGATGGAGCCTAATAATAATAATTTTTTTGTTTTTACAGGGAGACTATGGAAAACTTATGTTCACCACAGGAGGGTCCGCACTCCTACACTATGTGGGACTCGCACCCACCAAAACCACAAAACCTGTTGTCCACAGCATGGATCCACCCTGGGACTCAGCTTTCGCAATACTTCAAGGTGGTGCCATTTGTACTTCGAACTGTGGACGTTCATCTGTTTTAAACCTTCAGCGGGTCCATGTTACCTGTTTCCTGCTATTCTGTTAGCGGCCCTAGCAAGATCATCTTTGGCTTCCTTCTTTCGCCTTAGTACCTTCTCTATGTAAGCTGCTAGCTGCTACCAATAGTGTTCGTTCTCCACCATTATTCCGATGATATTTTCAGGCGAGATCTGTCCCACTACATTTTCCACTATTTGCCTCTCTGCTTTCTATCTATCACAGGTGAAAAATGTGTGATTCACATTGTCCAATTCTTGTTTACAGAAAATGCAATCTGGTCTGTCTACTTTCCCCATCCTATATAGGTAAGCCCGGAATAGGCCGTGACCAGTTAGAAAATGTTTTATGAAATAATTAATCTCACCATGTTTGCGATCAGTCCACTCAGCTAACTGTTTTATGAGCCTAGTGGTCCATCTTCCCTTCGTGTCACTGGTCCATCTTTCCTCCCACTGAGCCATAGTACAAGCCCTGGCCTCCTTGTGAGTTTGTACAATATCTACTTAGCCCTTCCTCTTGTAAACCCATTTCCGTTCCTGTGCCAGCAGATCGATTGGGTGGGATTATTCCTGCGACGACAAGGACCGCGGGCTCCGAAACCAATAATAATAATAGTCGCCGTCGTCGTCGTCGTCGTCGTCGTCGTCGTCGTCGTCATCATCATCATCATCATCATCATCATCATCATCATCATCATCATCATCATCATCATCATCATCATCATTGTCGTCGTCGTCGTCGTTGTCATAATTATCATCATCATCATAATGTGTACACATGTTTCAGATATGGAACACTAATGTTTTCAATAAAACTAGAACATTTTTTACCTTTACCTAATAGAACATTTTTTGCGTTCAACGTCGTTTGCAGTCGTGTTCACGATGTACTCATCGTAACCAGGATGTGACACAATGTCTTTTACACTGTACACAGCGTGCATGTTGTCATCATAACGTATCGATGCATACTGGTTCTATTTCCATGAGTCGAATAGTTGTTATAGCAAGTTCTTCTTGTGTATCCACGAATCGTGTTTACCATCGAATCCTAACCATCTGACTTTTACACGATCGCCTTTACGTTGTACAATCTTTTCTACCAAGTACACGTCACCAACGTTCGATTTACTAATTCAGCTGTCACTCATTCCAAGTTCATCAAAGAGCCTGACAAAGCTTGCAATGAGTGACAAAGCTATAAAAAGTTTGTAAAATTTTTATCTCAAATATTAGTGTCCTGTGACAGAAATCTGTTTAGGTCTACGCATTATGATTAAATAATAACAAACTCTATGACAGCATCAATTAACTATAAAGCCTTTAATCCAATGTAATATTTTATTTACAGTATATATTATACACTAGTTCAAAACAAAATTTTATGCCAGCAACATTACCTCTTATAAAACCATATAATAGCTCGTCTGTTCCCCAGGTATCCAGTTAAGAATGTTGCGGACACTGTTATAAGGTAAAGAAAACCACTGAGTGTCAAACCAAGTTTTGGTTGTTTTGCAAGTACAAATACTATAGGTGTGCACACAACGAAGAACTGAAAGTCACAGGACATGTACCAAGACTGTAGTACACACTGAAACATGAAGCAGAAAAGTGATGTTACAAAACTCAAGGATTCACAACAAATGACTCTAGGAATGTACCAGCTAGTGAAATTTTAAAATTGTATGTGAAATTTTAAACTTTTGTGTTATTCACAGCCAGAAGTCTTTACTGTCCCCTGGTTTTCCGGATATTATAACATCTTAACTTGTGTTATAACCTAGGGAACCTGCATTAATTAGAAATGCCAATCATACAGGCTGCCTTCGTGACGAGCTTTGTTGCTTTGTTGTGACGAGCTGAAAATTAATCACAACACCAAAACAATTAATATAAAAGGATTCTGGGAGGGGGAGACTGTTGATTTATGCACTCAGTTTAGTCGGTACTACAGATGACATCTCTTTATTACATATGGTATTAATTGCTCTACTTAAAATTCTCAACATATACGGTTCAACAGCTTACAGTTTACAAGATGATTATATTTTATTCTTTTACAAGGGCCCTCAAAATAAGATGTACATCAATTTAATTAATTAATTCCCCGGATCCGGGATTGAATATAGTATGTTAATAATGGTCACCTCGCCATATACAATCTTTAAAATTGTGCCATTTGAAGAATGGACTTTATTAATCTTTTTTAAACAATAAAGCTTTCAGTTTAAACTTTTACTCTTTTACTACAAATAAGAATACAATTACTGTCAGTACTTAAAATGTCTTAATGTTGTTAATTTAATTGTCTTTTACTGTTTTATAATATTTAGTATTTCATAACCACGGAAGGCTTGCCTCTGTGTCACCTTTTGGATATCCTCCAGCTCCTCGTTATTCCAGTCCTCGGTCCTCGGTTGCAGCATGTTTGATGTAGGTCAGCTATCTCTCGTTATCTTCGTATCCGGGGATGGTGTAGTCCTGAAGTCTTTTAGATCATTGTGGGTCCTGGTTCTCTGCTCTTGGCTAACGGGTAGTAATAGCTCGTTGATTTGAATGATTAACACAAAAGTTTCATTCACCTGTATCCACTTCACATGATTGTTTATTTGTTGCACTTCACTTTATGGTCTTACCACAGTTTTAATTACATAAGTTTTATATTTTAAGATTTTTGTAGAGATGTCATAGGCGCTAAATTTTCATTATTCTTTCTTACTCGTTTACAACATATTTATATGAATTGCGGTTCAACTATAATAACGCAACACATTGTTTAATAGTATAAAGAATGCCTCTGTGTCTTAACTGAGGGATTAATCACTTCAGGAAACAAACTATTTTTAACGTTCCACATTACTGCTGTGCGCAGCTTACTGGTTGACCGCTCCATTGCAAGTGCGTGAAAATAGTTAGGGGTGAGAGTAGTAATCTTGCGACATTTACCAATCAACATAAAAGTAGTTCCATGTTTCTTCTTTATTTAAAGGATTAAAGTTTGACTCTTTAATTAAGTAGAGATATTCTTAGTTACAGACGTTATTTAAAATACATTACAGTGGTCTTATTTAATTATTTAAATAATGTCAAAATTTACAAGTATATTTAGTTTGTTTAGGGGTCGGAAATCAAGTTAATTCTGGTTAGTGCCTGTCTATGCAGGATTAATTAACAAGCTTTACCCTTTCTGTACAATCGTATTTCTTTTATTTTATTATTAGACTTTTTATTAAATATTATTATTATTAATGATAGCAATAAGATTTAGTTTAAATGTGCGATTTTATTAAAAATTTAAAATTTCTCAGCCTACACATTACCAATTTAATAATTACCATATTTTTATTAATGAAATCGTCACATACTCCGCCGCTTAAAAACACAGACTCCGGATAATTTGGTCAGCAATGTACCGGGAGTATGCTTGGGGATTTCCCGTGTGAAATTTCTCTCACCCGTTTTTCTCTGTATGTAATTACGAGTTGCATAAGTCACTCTTGACTTGCTTATTCTTACTATCTATATATATATGTCATACTTTACAGACTAATTCTAATACTACATAAAATTCACACATTATACAACATATTGTAAACATTCTAAATTTTTCTTAACTCTACTACTTATGACTACTACTGGATTTTTCTTTAGTTGTGAGTTATTCTAGTTATAGAATTACTCTTTAAGTAATTTGTTACTTAATTATTCCTCATATTTGATGTCAGCTGACTTCTTACTTTGCTCTACTTTCGATGAATAGGATTCAAGGTTGATCAGGCCTCGTACCTATTTATACGATTAGGTAGCCAAATGTTACTCAAGTACTCTTTTGCAGTTGAGTACAAAACATATACCTTTTTTTTACATTTATTTAACTTGCACTCTACCATTTCCTTCTTTGTGATAACGTTTTATCTGCGAAATATGTGTTCTTCGTACATATTTTTGAGTAGAGGGTTCGTACAGGGCTACAGTTACTGGAGTTAAGTATTTGTGAATTTGATAAGGACCGCACCGTCGCTATGATAGCTTGGAAGTTGTCTTATCGATTGCACTACTCGTAGGGTGTGTTTTATACATTACTAACTCACCGATTTGGTACTTTACTTCATTATTATTATTATTTCGCTCGTGATATTTCCTTGATTTCGCTAAGTTTGCTCGTAAATTAGCGCGCGCTTCATTCCATATTTTCTTAATATTTTTATCCCTAATTTCAAGGGGTAACAACTCATGTATTTTCCATTTAGTGGATAATGGGTGGTTAGGTTTATACTTGAACAATAATTCGAATGGGGTAGACTTATGTCCTTCATGATATGCTGAATTAAAGGCGAATTGTATCCAGGATAGGTTCTGGTCCCAAGAAGTATGATCGTTAGCATGGTAGGCTATTAAAGCAGATTTTAGGTTTCGCAAATGCCTTTCAGCTATATTTCCTTGCGGACGATACTCTGTAGTGGTAATGTGGTCTATTCCTAGTTTGAAACACATGTTCCTGAATTCCTTGGACTTAAACTGTGGTCCGTTATCCGACACTAGATGGACTGGAATACCGAATTCTTTAAATAATCTATGCTGTAAAATACTTACTGTGGTTGAAGCTAAGGCTCGCCGCATGGGGTACATCCAGACGAATTTGCTAAAAGAATCTACGCAAATTAGTAACATTGTATTTCCTGATTTAGAACGCGGGTAGGGTCCTGAAAAGTCTAAATAAATTTTGGAGAACGGGGTAGCAGGAATCTCTGAGATTAATTGACTTATTTGGCTGTTTCTCGCTGGTTTGCTGAGTGCACACAACTTACACCTTTTCACGAAATTAGCGATCTCACTGTTCATATTTTCCCAGTGATATTCTTTACGAATTCGATGTATGGTTTTATTTATTCCCATATGTGCTCCAATGGTGGAAGAGTGATAGTATTCCATCAGCATAGGTTTAATAATATCAGGGGCGATTATTCGTAAATATTTTCCGTTCGCTATTCTACAACATAACACTCTCTTACTTAATATGTATTTCTCTGACTTATTTCCTTTATCGAGTTGTTCAATAATTGGTCTCAAACGTGGGTCTTGTTGTTGATACTGGGCTAAGTCCGTAAATGCAAGAGGAAATTCGGTAATTAAAGTATTAATAATCGGCGTTTCTCTACTCTTGTTTTCGTAAGTATTATTACTTGGCTGGAACATACGTGACAGTGTATCGGCAACTACGTTTTGGGTGCCTCTAATATGTTGTACTTTGAATTTAAAACAATTTAATCTTAATACCCATCTTCCGATACGACCTAACTGTTTTGGGTGATTTAGTAGCCAAGATAATGCTTGATTATCTGTTTCTAACAAAAACTCTTTATGTTCTAAAAAGGGTTTGAACTTCTCAAAAGCGAAAACGATAGCTAAACATTCTAATTCGTATGCGGAGTATTTCTTTTCTTGGTCTGTCAGGGTGCGTGAAGCGTAACTAATAGGTAATCTAGAGTTATCTACTTCCTGATATATTACTGCACCTAGGGCTACACTTGAACTGTCTGTCTGCACTACAAACGGTTTTGTAAAATCGGCTAATTGTAGTACGGGGGGTGATATGATGCTTTCTTTTAATTTCTCGAATGCGGTTTGGTGTTGCTCATTCCACTCAAATTTAACTCCCTTCTTTCTTAAAGTATTTAGAGGTGCTGCAATTTCGGCTAGATGTGGGATATACTTGTGGAAATAATTTATCATTCCTAAAAATCGGGCTATTCCTTTCGCATCCCGCGGTGGTAAAAATTCTCTGATAGCACGGGTTCGCTCGGGGTCTATGCTTACCTTTCCGTTGGCTTTTACGATGTGACCTAAAAATGAGAATTGTGTCACAGCAAAATTTACTTTACTGGGGTTTACGGTTAATCCAGCTTTCTCCAATCGGGATAGTACTTCACGTAGATGTTTAAGATGTTGCTCAATTGACTCGCTGTAGATTACAATGTCATCTAAGTAGTGATACACATATTTAAATTTTATGTCATGAAATAATTTTTCTAATAATCTGCTACATACAGAACTACCTTGGGATATACCAAAGGGTACCCTCGTAAATTAGTACAGGTTGAAAGGGACGGCAAAAGCGGTTAGGCGTTTTGATTCTTCCGAGAGGCGTATCTGGTGAAATGCCTGATTTAAATCCATAATGGTAAAAATTTTTGCTTTCGTAAATTAATGAAAAGCACTGTGGATCTCGGGAAGTGGTATAGATTCAAATTCTATCCGTTTATTTAGTTGCCTGTAGTCCACAACTAGTCTATGTTTGTCGTTACTTTTGGGTACTAAAAACACGGGTGATGAATAAGATGACGTAGAGGGTTCGATGACTCCTTGTTCTAACAATTTATTAATTTGGTTCCTCATTACTTCCATTTTTGGAGGTGATAACTTGTATGGGGCTAAACGTATTACTTTATTGTCGCTCAAATTTATTTTGTACTCTATCAGGTCCGTCAGTCCTAACTTTGGGGTGAGGACGTTGGAGAATTGTTTTATTAAAGTCTGTATGTTCCGTCTATCTTTACTTTCCAGATGACCTAATTCACATTCGTGATCTTTAGATGTGTAGAAGTGGTGCTAGTACTTTCTCTGTTATTTGCATTATCATCCAAGTTATATTTCCGTGAACGATCGAATCCAAAGTAAAATATCTTATCGTGAATATCTAGAATTATTCCTGTTTTACTGATAAAATCAGCTCCCAATATTAACTCGGGTCCTAACTCGTCGCATACCAACATTGGAAAATACCACGTTAAATTTTTAATTTTTACTTTAAACGTGATGATAAGTTTTATCATTAAGTTTTGTTTATTAGCTGTAGCGCATCTAATATTTACTGATTGACTGCGTTTAACTAAATTGTGTTTAAATAATTTATTGGCTAGCTCTTGACTAATTAAACTTCGCGTTGATCCGGAATCAATTAATCGGAGGGTGGATGTAACACCAAGGTCAACTTGTATATACGGTAATTGACACTTATTGAAATCACATTTATTAATAGCGTTACATTTATCGATAAATTTTCTAACATAGGGGTCTAATTTTCTTTTGTTATTATTATTAATTTGTTTTGATTTGTTGTCTCTCAGGAGTTTACCTGTTTTCACGATGCTGCGGAAGACACAGGGTTTCGGGTCTCCCTGCCTTACATGTTTTTTGGATAATGAGTTTTCTGATTGTACTGTTTCCGTTTACAGTTTCTACTGAGGTGTCCAGGTTTTCCGCAGTTATAGCATACATATTCTTTACGTGGGGTCTCACTGGTTTCCTGTCGAGGTTGAGGCTCCTTGGACTTACCATGGCCATGAACATAGGTTGGTCGCCGAAATGGTCGTCTTTCTCGTAGACTTCTTGCATCTGAGACTAGGGCTTGCGTTTCCTTTCTGTGTGGTGTAGTGGATACCGGTGCATGTCTGTGCTGATCTGCGTACCACACATTTGACGAGTGAACACTACATTGTTCAAGGTCAGCGAAAGTGAGGGGTCTACTTATTAGAGCTAAACGGGAGCGTTCATCAGGAGATAAGCCTACTAGAATAGTATCGACCAATTGTTTTTCACTCCAGTCGACTCGCAGTAGACGTGAAGATTCTCTGATGTCTGCAATATAGTGGGCCAGTCTTTCATGGGTTCCTTGTACTCGAAGTACTGTATTTCTTTTGATCTCCTCATAAATTCCCGTGGGGATAAAATATTTGATTATAGTAGTATGAAGTTCTTCCACTGGAAGAGTCGAGTGTAATGATTCTAGTACACGATCTCGTAAAGGTGGTTTACATTTGGGTAGGATTACCTGCAGTATTTGCCAATCGTTCAATTGTTGTAGATCTTTTATTTGCAGTAGGTATCTGATAAAAGTCAACAGTATCGTGATACTTAAGCCATCGGTGTAAGGAATTTCATTAATTATTTTCTCTACTGGGTGGGAAATCTCTCCGTAGAGGTCTACATTAAAATATACGTTAGGTATACTTTTCGAAGGATTTGTGTTTGCATTAGGATTTGTAATCGCATATTTACTAGTGCGAGTATGGTGACCATTAGGCGGTAGGTGTTCTGATATAGTTAGGGTATTTAATTCTCTACTAGGTAACTGTTCATCAGTCGGTTGTATCTTCGATACGGTGGGTGATTCTTGGTTCGAGGTGGAGGGAGGGTGTTCTAAAGTAGGGGATTGAACTGGGGAAATATATAATTTTTGTAAGTAGTGCTCAATTTCCTCCATTCTAGATGAGTCTGACTTTCGTCGTAAGTCGTTGATAATTATGGGTAATTGGCGTAATGCCTCATCCGCAAATTTCTGCACATCGGCGGGGATTACGGTGACGTCGGGCCAGCTTAATAAATTGTTCAACCGGCGGGTTAAATGTTCTATTCGTTGCGTGACGCGTAATATTACAGTAGGTGATTTTTCGTCCTGAAGGTTCTGAGATAATACCGTCAGTTCCCTATATTTCGCATAACAGGTTTCTCGTTCGCTGTCATAATCGAGTTCACGCAATCTATCTAACTGCGAGGGTATATCTGATCCGGTTTGGCGTAATGATTTTCGTAATTCAGACACGGTTACATTCACGTGTTTTAGACCTCGTAAAATTGCTTCGTAGCACAGCTCATCTTTTAATAATAGATCAGGGTTAAATTCAGCCATTTTCGTAATGTGAGTGGCTATAAATAATTATTCTACTATTTGCATTAAATGCTATACAATGCTTTCTTTTTTTTTATACACAAGAAAAATTTAAAAATATAAATCAATCATATTCTTACCCTTTTTTTTTTACAAATAAACAATTAAAATGTGATGACAACCTTTATCATTTTACATTGGTAGAGAGAGAGAAATCTCACACAGGCTTGAATATACGTTCGACAAAAGGGGGAATCTTCGGTTACTAAACACAGGAAAAGACACGCTTCTTATAACAATAGAACTAACAAAGAGGGTGGCGTATTGTCTAACTCAACTTGCGGGAGGGTAACTATGACAGTTTCACACAGGCGCGGACAAGAATTTAACCGGTCGGATTTCGTTTACAAACCGACATGTTGATGAATGAAATTTTTGACAAGCACGTACCTGATGTTATTTCGTATACTTGTGGCGTCTTAAGTTAACATTATGTTCATTCCTATATCTAAATCATAATTCAAATTACTTATCTACTATACTATTATAATAATAATTATCGTTTTATTTTATTTAAGATTTTAGACACATCTTAGAGTAAATGAGTGAATAAATCAACAGGGTGTGTGTGGAATATTGGGACACAATTACTTCTTAAACAACACAAGACACAATTTTTTTTTTACAAAGGAGTAGCAAAATTTAAACAAATTAGCAGAGTGGCGCAATTTATAACATCTTAACTTGTGTTATAACCTAGGGAACCTGCATTAATTAGAAATGCCAATCATACAGGCTGCCTTCGTTGTGACGAGCTGAAAATTAATCACAACACCAAAACAATTAATATAGAAGGATTCTGGGAGGGGGAGACTGTTGATTTATGCACTCAGTTTAGTCGGTACTACAGATGACATCTCTTTATTACATATGGTATTAATTGCTCTACTTAAAATTCTCAACATATACGGTTCAACAGCTTACAGTTTACAAGATGATTATATTTTATTCTTTTACAAGGGCCCTCAAAATAAGATGTACATCAATTTAATTAATTAATTCCCCGGATCCGGGATTGAATATAGTATGTTAATAATGGTCACCTCGCCATATACAATCTTTAAAATTGTGCCATTTGAAGAATGGACTTTATTAATCTTTTTTAAACAATAAAGCTTTCAGTTTAAACTTTTACTCTTTTACTACAAATAAGAATACAATTACTGTCAGTACTTAAAATGTCTTAATGTTGTTAATTTAATTGTCTTTTACTGTTTTATAATATTTAGTATTTCATAACCACGGAAGGCTTGCCTCCGTGTCACCTTTTGGATATCCTCCAGCTCCTCGTTATTCCAGTCCTCGGTCCTCGGTTGCAGCACGTTTGATGTAGGTCAGCTATCTCTCGTTATCTTCGTATCCGGGGATGGTGTAGTCCTGAAGTCTTTTAGATCATTGTGGGTCCTGGTTCTCTGCTCTTGGCTAACGGGTAGTAATAGCTCGTTGATTTGAATGATTAACACAAAAGTTTCATTCACCTGTATCCACTTCACATGATTGTTTATTTGTTGCACTTCACTTTATGGTCTTACCACAGTTTTAATTACATAAGTTTTATATTTTAAGATTTTTGTAGAGATGTCATAGGCGCTAAATTTTCATTATTCTTTCTTACTCGTTTACAACATATTTATATGAATTGCGGTTCAACTATAATAACGCAACACATTGTTTAATAGTATAAAGAATGCCTCTGTGTCTTAACTGAGGGATTAATCACTTCAGGAAACAAACTATTTTTAACGTTCCACATTACTGCTGTGCGCAGCTTACTGGTTGACCGCTCCATTGCAAGTGCGTGAAAATAGTTAGGGGTGAGAGTAGTAATCTTGCGACATTTACCAATCAACATAAAAGTAGTTCCATGTTTCTTCTTTATTTAAAGGATTAAAATTTGACTCTTTAATTAAGTAGAGATATTCTTAGTTACAGACGTTATTTAAAATACATTACAGTGGTCTTATTTAATTATTTAAATAATGTCAAAATTTACAAGTATATTTAGTTTGTTTAGGGGTCGGAAATCAAGTTAATTCTGGTTAGTGCCTGTCTATGCAGGATTAATTAACAAGCTTTACCCTTTCTGTACAATCGTATTTCTTTTATTTTATTATTAGACTTTTTATTAAATATTATTATTATTAATGATAGCAATAAGATTTAGTTTAAATGTGCGATTTTATTAAAAATTTAAAATTTCTCAGCCTACACATTACCAATTTAATAATTACCATATTTTTATTAATGAAATCGTCACAATATCACTGATGTGGTTTGTTGTTAGGTGCTTGTTCGTACGCAGTCATACTGTGTTTCTGTGTTTACTTTGATCTCGCCAATGCCACTGGTGAATCTGCTGGATTCTTTCAAAGTAATGTTTTGAAACAAACATGATTTTGGAAAAACTTTTTTTTCGAAAAAAATTGTTTAAGAAAAATTAACCACATTTTCCCCCCAAAATTAACCACAAATTATTCAGGACGATAAATTTCTATGTAATTACCTTCTGAATATTCTTTATTGCTTTATTTTACTAGACAATACAGTAAGTAATCTATACATTATTTGTTCAGTTATCTCATTTTATTTTACTTTTTGTCCTTTTAACATGAAATTCAGTTAACGCTATAATGGTACATATAACACACCCAACACCAAGGTATAACAAATGGAATAAAAGCTACTCTAAATAAATTAATCTACCATTAATGAACTTGCAACCATGAACAGAGGAGGTATTTTGACCAAAGTAGGGGAATAAACTAAACTATGATTTATAAGTAAATGTATAATTGAAGGAACGAAGACACAACTAACAACAAGACAACATACCTAATTACCCAATAGATCAAACAGTGAGAAAGGAAACAATGACATCAATAACCAGAAGAAATGTACTAAATGCGAGGAAGGAATCAGTGCAACTAGGGAAAAAACCTAATCAAGTCAGATGCCAAAGGAGATAATATAAATGAGAATAAATTAACGCATGAAAATAAAAGTATTATTAATGAAAAAGAAAATGAGAGTGAGTCAACAAACATGATTTAAATCCCTAAGCTGTGACTTGACACTGACATAAACTTATTCATCAAATGAATTCAATGACTTAACAGTACAGACAAACAGAACTCATAAAATTAACTATTGAAAGCAGGAATTAAGAGGGAGAGTCAGTACCAGTATGGTAATTGTATAATTAAATGATGTATAAACATAACAAGTAGACAATGTCCAAAGAATTAATAAAATTTTTAAAGTGGAATTAAGATTGTCAAAAACCACTAGTAATCAACAATAAAGGTTGAGATAATAACCAAATAGAAACATAGGTATAAACAATAAAATATCAGTGTTAAATAAGAGTAAATAAATCATACATTATGTAGAAAACAGAAACTGACATTCAGCCATTGTTTAGAAACCAAGTTAGGACATAACCTAATCTGGCCAACTAGTTTTCAGTAAAACAGTAAAAAACTATGACTAAAGTAATGTTAAATCAAAATGTTTTGTAGTGTAACATAACTAGGTACTATAAGGAACATTCAATGTACAAAAGATAATATTATAAAGGAACATAAATGCTGAATAAATGTAATTTAATATAACCAAGTGTATCACATAGAATGGGTACCTGGGACAGCAAAAATCTCACTTAAATCTGTAAGAAAAGAATAGGAACTCAAACTATGATATTAAATAATGAATTATAACGTTCAGATGAGACAATTCAAGGATTATGTCCACCAAATTAATAATAATAAAGCAAATTATAAGTGAACCCTAACTATAACTAGATGCAAGAAGTTCAAGTAAATTCCAACTAATGTAGTTCCCAATAAAAGCAGAATTAACCACTGACAAGTATTAAAAGTGTTATCAGAACACTGATATGGAATAAATATAATAAAGAGATAAATGTGCAACATTGCAACTAAAGAAAAATAATACTCAAGCGTACTAAACACTAATCAAAGAAACTGTAATTAGAGTAATATAAACCAATAATAACTAATGCTGACACTATCAGAAGTGGTAATGACAAGTGCATTATACATAGGCCACAACAAAGATGTATTATGAACCAATAATATTATAAAGTCATTGATAAACAATTAATATGATAATAGGCCTAGAGTCTAATCCAAGGAAAATGGATAATTCATAGCTGTAATTAAATAACAATGGGTGAATAGTTATTGTACAGTACTAATAAGTTATCACCATAGACGCAAGTGAAGAAAAACCATGTACTTATTATAAAATATAAAATAAGAGATATAATTAGTTTGTACGAAAAGTGTTTTTATCAACCCCATAGCAGAACTATAAGGTTATGCTATAATGTTATGATAAGGGTATGCAAAATACTCGTGATAAAAAGATAGAAACAATGGTAGTTATGAAAATGTTATCAGTGTAATTATAAGTAAATTATTTGATTTATAAGAAAAAATAATTAATTGCAAGCCCGTGGGCGTGCTAGTGTAATCAGAGAATCATAATCTTGACACCAGCCTACTGACGCTGACTTGAGCGTCTATTTTGCCGAATGTTGCCGAGAGCTCACGAAAATAATAACAATTAGCCAATCAGGGCCCATGATTAACTACAAAGTGCGGAATCCCGACACAGGTAACATCAACAGTTCATCTCAAGCATCGACGCAGACTCCACGTAGGTTAGAGTAACCACAAACCATTGAATTGATAAGCCGACAGCTGATAAAGCGTATTAACCTCGAAACTCCAGGTTGAGGTTAGGTCGGATACATGGGCCAGTACAGTTTATTTTAACCAGTGATCTTAATCGGAGTGCATGCACATAGGCAGTGAGTGAAAAGGAATTAATAAAAGTTAATTCAGTTTTAAAAAATTATAAGGAAAGAAAAGTTGTGTAATAGTGACACTACGAGATCGACGGTACACGCAAGTATCAGTGCCTATGATTATTATTGTATACAAATAATTAAACAAGCAAAGAACGCTATCAGCGAATTTAATTAAATCAAAATTAAATCAAATCTAACCCTTTATTAGATGAAAATGGGATTTTTACAATTGAAAATACACAATTAACAACGAAAGAGTTGACCATTGACAACTTTGACTTTCTAATTAATAAAATCAATTGTAATATTTTGTAAAAGACATTGAATCGTCAATGAGGGAATCAAATGAACCCTGAACATATAGTATTTTAAGTATAATCTTGTGTTTAATTGTAAGACCATAACTAGATGTAACCTACTTGTTAACCATCATAGTGGATAAATTTTAATTACCTGTTCGTTGTTTATATCCAATATTAGAAGATAGATAATGAAATTACCACTGGATTTCTATTATAACACCCGCTTAAGAATATGTGATTGGTTGTTTACATTTGTCACTATGTTTACCGGAGAGACATCACATCAACGTGAAAGTAATGTTAGAATACTTACAATTTTGTCAACCATATAGTTGTTCAAGAAGAGGAGATTTGCCCACCAATATTTTACACACTGTTCCTGTTCTTTGCTGATACCCACGTACCAGATGGGTCCATCTCCTAGTTTAATCAGCAATGTTGCATAGAAAAACACTACTACGGCATAACCTGGTATTAGTCTGAAACCAAATGAATATTATGTTCCATAATACCAATACTGAGTATATAATAATAATACACTTCACAGTGTAGTATATTTTTGATAAAAATTAATTAAAGATTCTGTTTTCCTTTCAAGTCTCCCTTCTTCATTATCATCAAGTAAGGATTAAGCTGAAGTGTCAGTTCATTTGATGTCATCGTTTATATGAACATTCAATAAAAGCTGTATGTGCTGAAGCATTAAATTTTAGTGTTCTTTCTCTCACAGGTACAGAAGATAGTCTTCTTTAAAATAATGATTTTTTTTTTAATTTACAGTTAATAGCCGAATTTCTAGCTCACTTAAAGTAGTCTGTGCCTCTCAGAAATTGTGCACAGTAGCTTGTAATCAACTTTTGTCTAGTCACATTAATGTCCACACCCCACTTCCACACACACAAAAACAACTATTTTCCACTCTTATCTTCTCTTTCAGGTCAATCATATACAGATTTTTAATTAAATACTAATAAACTGGACTGTATTCGGAAAACTCTTTTATGCGTTTCACTTACCACATTGCTTGTACCAATTATTGTTGAGAAAAAGTCAAAGACTATTCTGTTTAATAGACAATGTTGATTGTGATAGTTACGAGGCACGCAAAATTTGATTCCGTGTGATTGAAGAAGAGTTTCTGTATCTCCTAGTCTAAGGAGGAAGAATCAAGGTGACCACCGGCATCATTATGTGTTTAGCTGTTGCTATCTTGGAACAAATATTAGTTCCCATAATCTCGTCTCGTCTGATAGATCTTAATGGCATTGAGGAAACGAGAAGGATAGCAGCTGGGAACAGGTAAAATGTTGTTTTTGGATAAAATATTGAGGAGTTAACTAATAAGCAGTGCAACTAAGTTTATAATTTGGACCTGAGTCAAAAGAGTTATAACATGTGGTAGTGAAGCTTGGCCTCTTTTATGTTGAGGTGTATTAGACCAACCTTGTGTAAATGGAATATGATTTATGAAGATTTTACTTCCTTCATTAGGATTCGGAGATTGGACCGATTAGGTTTAGCATTTACAGTGCTAAATGTCTTCGGTTTGAAAAAATAGCTGAATTAATGTGATTTGAATAAAAGTATTTAAAACACTTGCGAGTATTTTATTTTCTCCAGTGTCATTTTATTGGTGCCAAAACTAGGTCGGTAGACGTGTAACAATTTAGAGAATTCCTCAGCATAACACTGCATAAACATTAATACCATGAAAATCAAATAATTATTATACTCTAAATTACCTGACGTAGCGTTGCGTGTACACTTTGAACAAATTTATGAAACCTTTCTCCAAGTGAAAAGACAGAATAAGAGCCAGCAGCAAACCTGATAACACAACGAACAGGTCGACGAACAAGTCCATGTGCGCTGTCCACATTGAAACTTTGTAGTCTCGGAACATCTAAACAACGCATAAAACTTCAACTTAAAATATTTGTAAAATCAGTTTAAAAGAAAAACAGATGAAAATGGTAACTAAGAAAAATAGTTATGCTGGAAGGGTGGTTATAAAAAAAGATGAAAAAACATAGGTGAAAAATGTTTGTAGAAATTAGAATACAGGAAAAGAGAGCTGAAGGAAGACATAAAAAGGACTGGGATAGCTGAGTTGCGAAAATAATAAAAATGAGAAAATACAGTACATTAAAACAACGTACGTTGGTGTACTAACTAAAGCTAGGGAATAGTAGCAAATTCAATGAGAACCAATTGGCTCCTAGCAATGTACTTGTTGGGGGCTGGGCATTTATTAATTTCTACATTTACTGAGTTTCTGTATGGGGTGTTTAAGATAGTGACATGTTATATTTACATAAGTGTCTAAAGAAAAAATATTTAAAGTGACGAGTTTTTATTATTTTATTTTTTGTCGTATAGCAGTGAGGAGTAGGCCTATGTATATTTAAATAGCTAGACATTTATAGTGGACTTAAGGGTATAGAGTTTTATCACGTACAGAAAATCTGATAAGTGACCATGGACGAATAGTAGATTTTTCTCGGAGTGAGTGACTGTTTCTTATATAACATGTGCAGCTACAACGTGGTCCAAGTAATAACGGAACTAAGAATTTGCATTAAATACTATGATAAAAATTATATCAAGTGCAGTTAACTAGTGCAACTGTTGGAAAAAGCTTTTGGCAAGTACTGTATGTTATCGACATATCAAGGGTTTATAAGTGGTACAAACGTTTCCAATGGGGAAATGTTGTGATAATGTTCGGAGTAAGACCAGCCTAATGAAAGACGTAAACCCATAATAAGTCAGCAGAATCATTGAATTAAACTTTTCAAACTCCAGGATAGGTTGAGAAGCAAATCTGTAAGAATTGTTATTTGCAACTATGACATTGCCTTCGAATAGCCAACTGCTATAAATTCACTCGTGGCCCTCACAGTACTCCCTGTTCCAATGTCGCGATCAGACGAGAGGCAATTAGAATAGGTAGTTAGGGAGGTCCAGTTTAGAGCAACCAGTGGCTTCGTATGGACAAAACCCGCCTGGTATTGCGAGCAAGCTGCTCGAAAATGTACCAGACATATCCCAAACCCTAACTAGGTTTAGTAGACTGGGCAATTAGGTTGCCTCTCTCCGCCATCGCCACAATGGAACCCGTTATAATTCAATGTACCCTCTAGTGTGGATGGAACCAGCAAACTAATTGCTCGGCGCCACAGTAACTTCAATTGTGTCATGCACATTGTGAATTTATTTTATTTTAAATCCTATTTTTGTCTCCTCAAACTCTGCGTTATAACTTGAGTTTTAACAAAATGACACTTTAATGGAGCGTCGAATTAAACATAAGGAAACCTTAAATTGTATAAAGAAAAAGAGCGTTTATGGAATTAATTACACGAATTGTGTACAAATAAATTAAATAAATAAAGTGCCGGCACTGCACGACATCATGAATGAGATGAAAATAAAGTATGCGCCAGCCTTGCTGCACGATCGTTTATTCGATTTTATATTAATCTTGCTGACCACTGGTCATATTCCCGAAGATTGGCAGATGGCAAAGGCAGTCCCCATATTCAAGAACGGAGATCGTAATGCCTGTGATAACTGTAGAAGGGTTAGCCTGCTTAACACATCCTACAAATTGTACGCATCTAGTCTTGCAATAACGGAGAATATTTAGCATGGTTACAGGAAGGGCAGATTGCATCTTCACAATAGCCCAGATCATCGAAAAGCACAGAGAATAACAGTTGCCCACATGCATAGGTTTCATCGACTTTGGAAAGACATTTGATACAGTGAATAGGGGCAGGCTGTGGGGAATAATGGGAAAGAAAGGGATCCCGCAACATCTCATTAGAGCGATACAAAGTCTTTATGTGAAAAACAAAGTCTCAATTGAGACAGGAAGACGGAGCAAAACTCCTAGTGTGGGCCTGATCAGTTGTGGACTACCATAAGGCCGCCCATTGTCACCTTCCCTTTTTAATTTATAAGTAGACGATGTCATACACAATTGGCAGATGAGCCTTCCAGAACGTTTTATGACTGGTAACTTTGCAGTTGACAAGTTGTTATTCGGAGATGACTAGGCTATCCTGTCGAACTCGTTAAGCGGCTTGCAGATAGCTGTACACTCGTTGAGTCGAATCTACAAGGGGTTCGGATTACAGATTTCCACAGTGAAGACCAAGGTGATGACTTTTTATAGAGCTGATCCCATACGAGCAAAACTGGTTGTAATTGGTATTGTTCTGGAGCAGTTCAGTAATTTTGAATATCTGAGCTGTAGTGTATCTTACATTAAAAACAATGTTTGGTGAATAAGTCGTACAAGTTCAACCATATGTGAGGGACCATCAGGAAAACTCTAAAATCAACGAGGAAAGAAACTCGCCTGAAGTTTTACCCTCCCCACACTTCTCCGTGGGCCTGAGAATTGGACTTTATCGAAATCCCAGGCCAGTCGTATTCAAACGGTCGAATTGAGATTTCTCAGGCACGTGGCAGGATGCACTCTTCAAAATCACAAAAGAAATGTCGATGTACGGCAGGAGCTGAATATTATGAGTATAATTGATAGGGTTGACCAATATCGGGCTAAAATGGTTGCAAACTCTTAACCGAATGGATGAGTGCCGCATCCCTAAACAACTATTGATTTATAAGCCTAAAGGTCGGAGAAGTGTGGGGGGGTCCGAAGAAGCATTGTAGTGACCAACTCTAGTCTATCTGCTTGGGACCGGAACAACCATTGGTTTAATCCTTGCTGAAGATGATAATGAAAATAAAGTCGGGTATAGATGTATCAAATGCCAAAATGAAATTCTTACAAAGTATAATGCTAAGAAAAATCTGACTAAGCCTGTATGTGCTGCAGAAGACGTGTAGGATCCATCTTTAACAATAGTTGTGCTAAAGTGCCACCGTGCCACGTACGTTCCTCCTCTGCAACCATTCTCTTGTCTAAAATTTCTTCTTTTCAAAGTACTCCACCAATATCTCATCTGATTTTGATGTCAGGCCGAGAAAAAGTTCTCGTTTCTTTGGTGAGAAGCAATGATGATGAACACTCATCCATTTCTAATACGCTACTGACATGCCGTTTAGTTGCCTAGTGTGGAGAGGTCACAGGCAAATTGCCTAACGGGCTACTTTTTTACAGCTAACTTGAAGCAATGTACTTGCCCGCCAAATAGTTTCGTGATACGCGGCTTCATTTCGCCAGTAACTCGTGTCTCATACGCCCACTTGTAGGCTTCTTTAATGCGCAGTATATTGTATGTCTTCTATCTCAGCGCGGTAACTTCACAATATATGTTTGAAACGTGCAGCGCTGATCTCGGACAATAAACTACGCTCACGACATTTTAAATACTGGACCAAAGGTTAGATTTATTATTAATTTTTAAATTTTCTGTTGTTAACGTTGTAGAAGAAGTTTAATTTATCACGCATGTAGGTACATACATGGTATCACGCGTGCAAGGTACCATCATCTTAAATACAAAATAGGCGTAAACTAATTTTAATATATAAACTGAGTACTTTAGTGCTAAAGAAAACATAAAACAAAAAAACAGTTAATTGTTTAGTATGTCATAAATTATATTATCATAAAAGCTATACAAAAAGGACAATCAATTTGTTAAGATTAGTTGAATTATATATTTAAAATTTATGGTTTTTTTTTTTAATAACTCCGCAAAATAACTGGTTCGAAACAAAATCTGGGTCAGAGAGTATTGTTATGTTACTAAACTTTATCCGGTTACTTAATAGTTCGTTGTATTATATTCTAGACGTTAGGAATATAAACTAAAGGGGTAGATACTTACGCGCTCGACGGATTCGTAATTGGTTATCGTGCCCATGAGAAACACTGCGAACCTATGGCTGAGGACTATCATCAGCATACCGAGCGTGTGAACGCCGTAGAAGCATGACAGGTCGACGTCGGGTACGGAGTTTTCTTTGCGGAACAAACTCTTTAGGCCTCTGTACGCTGAGACACACTCGATTAGATTACCTGGAACATCAGTTACCAATGGTCGCGATTATGTGATGACACTGTCAGTGACAATCTAATGATTAAAATATATTTCATTTTACTATATAATATGTAATGACGAAAATGATTAATATATATTTGAAGAATTTTTTACATTTTTATGAAAGGAAATTTGTTGATCATTTTCTTCTAATTATTATCACTTTTTCCTTTACATCAATGTTCATAATTTTACCAATCATTTTGTTTATTTTAATATGTATATATTACATATAAACTGTATATATGTCTTTACATATATATATATATATATATAATCTATATTATATAATATACAATATAAATAATATCATATATAATATGTATTATATATTTATATATCACATATATTATGTTTATATACTAAAGTACGTTAGCCGATTGCATAACATAGGCCTACAAAGTTTGCGTTGTGGGCTTGCGCCTGTCTCTTTTGCAACTTGTAGCCAATAGAGAACCCAGGGGCTCGCAACTTGTGACCTGGGGCTAGCTGGATTCTCACGTTGCTTCAACTTGTCTTGGGTGAGGTCCCTATTGTTTAAGCTGCTCTGTCGGTCTCCCTTGACCACCTCTTGTTTTTCCGGTCCCGACGCTAGAGTATTCGAGGGCTAGGGATCTTTACTTTCTTCACTACTTTCTTCTTCAGAGTTGTAACCTGGTTGGTGCAGAAGCATGTCCCAGGGAGTAAGTTTAGCCAGGACACCCGGCAGCTGAAACAACTCCATACAGGCTCGGAGGCACAGGAGGCAGCCCCTCCACCGAGCTAGGGAGCTGTGGGCCAATCCCCTTGCACTCCTGAACCAAATGTGATTAAAAAGAAACCTTGACACCCGATGGGTAGAAGAGGGTGACTAAGAAGAAGAACCCAACTGAGAAGGGGGCAGCATCCGCAACAGGGATGTGCCACTTTTGTTAAGCCGAATTCCAACCCCTTTCCCAATAAGAATTTCTATCACCCGAATTCCATTGTCTTCTCTCGGCAATACGTTTTGGTATCACCTTCTTCAGTTACAACTCTTCTGATACCTTTTATACGTGTCCTCAGTGGATTTTTCTTTTCTTTGTCTTCGTATTTGCGGTCTCAACACATTTGTGGTCGCCGTATGGAACCGCTATGACATATGGCAAACATTAGGCCTACTCATTACGATTCGCGGAATTAATGGAATATTTTGAAACCTGTGTACGGATACGATGGTCTTATTTATCACTTTTCTCACGGTCCCCATTAAGTCTAATCGTAGTAATCGTTTTCCTCCATTTCTGTTTGAATATTTCACCTATCATATCATTCGTGTTGACGTTTTTAGTTAAGGAAATACTGTCACGGAAACGCAGAAATTCGAAATAAGACAATGCATATAGTAATAAAGAGAGATCTTTCAATACCAACAAGTACTGATGAAATAATTTGGTGAATAATGAGTTACAAACAGCACATTTTAGATAGTTCAGTACTGACCATTACGACGTAGATATCTTGCGTTATTAATGTCCTCGATAACCATTTAAGAAGATATTTGACCGCTGTGTTTATGGTTGCAGTATTGTATGCTGCAAGTGACGCAAAAATTAAGCTTTTGTTTGAACTTCCTGCGATTATGTGAATTGAGAGAGAGAGAGAGAGAGAGAGAGAGAGAGAGAGAGAGAGAGAGAGAGAGAGAGAGAGAGAGAGAGAGAGAGAGTAAACTCAGAACGTCACTAATAATAAAAAGTAATGAGTCTATTGATTATTATTGTTTAATGTGAATATTTCTATTGAAATAATTTAATTATTTGCAATATCGAGCGGTAAGTAATAGATGACGATGAATGGGAGAATGTCCTGAAGGAGGCTGTGGCCCACCGAGCTCTGTGACGCCATGATGACGATGTTGAATTAAATACGATTCGGATAAAAGTGGTTAATAAATGTTATGATGTATCGATTAGCTCTACAATCCGTGCGGAACAGGATGTTATTACCAACGTAACAATATCTCGTACTTTTATTCTGAGGTTAGATAATGACGATGTAGATGAATGTTAGCATAACTGATACCACAAGACCGAGGAGTAAATGTTCAAATTCATTACTGTTGAGTTATTGAAACGTCTCAGAAAACTTCTTTGTAAAATTTTTATCACTGTAGTAAAATAATGTGTAAAGAACCTAAACTTTTATATCTGAAGAACCTTTTAAGGCTATTAGGAGTCTATACGTAGTTGGAATAGTTTAGGTTTAAACGTTGAATCTCAAAAACAAAGAGAATTAATATAAGAAACGGAAAATTTTTATTTGTAAAATTAAGATTATAAACTGTAGTGAAAACAATCGGCGAACATCTGGGCCAAAAACAGGATTCGATGGCGCACATAGAATAAAGGATAATGAATAGCATAAACGGACAGGCTATTTTATGACTATGGGACAATTTTATCCTTTTATTACCTGAGACGTATATTTTTATGGATACCCCTTCGCTTAACACATTTGGGAGACTTTCTTTCCTCATTTGGTCTACTTCTCCATAAAATAGGCTACTGTCATATAGCCGTTTCGTTTTTCATTTTTTAAGTGGAAACCACATTTTACTAGATATTGTCTTTACAGACTTCCCGTACCTCATATTCCTTCCCTGTCTTTATAAAGCGTAGATATCAACAGATATTTATCGCTTAATTATTATCATTATTTATTGTTATCTAACTTTGTTTAGAATAATTGCTGTTTAGCGTATCCGATTTTCCTCTTCACTATATTATCTGATGATAATCGACTTTTTCTAATCTTGTTTATATTATTCCATTTTATATTACTTCGTTAAAATTATTTTCCGTAAACTTAATTCATAACAAGACCTTAACCAATAATTTATAATTACATTAAAGGAGGTTTTGTATAAGCGGTTTTGATTTATTGATAGTTTGCCAGAATATAAATTGAGAGGCCTTACTGTTTGCGGTAGTGCACGAGTATGAAAATATTCTGGAAAATAAATACAATAATAATAATTTGACTTGCAGAAATAGTTAATATTGGAATAATTCATACTATGAGAAATAAATGTATATTATTTTGCATATAAATAACTTTAACATATAAAATTAAAATAACCCACAGTTTCTACAAGTGCGGCATTACTCACCTGGTGGAGATACTCCGTCATAGGTGTACATGGTCATGTCGTAGACGGTAGCAGACAGAACGATCACAACTATCAATCCCATTACAACACTGTAACCATTTAATTCAATTAATTAATTTATACATTGTATGAATTGATTATAGACAACCGTACCGTTGTTATTATAAACAACGGTAGAAAATCTTTGCAAGTTAGAGACTCGTAGGAGCAAAATTAGGGGTAAAATAACCAGACGTTCAAATTTGCAAATGACATAGTTGTTTAAAATAAAAGTGGAGCCTAATCTGGAGGTGGGTTATGTATATTACAGAAAGTAGACCTTATAAGACATACAAATGGAGTACGACTTATGACAGTGGCACTGATGATGATAAGTGGCTCAGAAAAAAATAGTATTTAATTGGTAGATATACAGTTGAGACCGGTGAAACCGTTCAAATATCTGCGTCGCAGACTCTCAGTTGATGAAGGTCCTACAGAAAACGTTTCATCTGAGAGAGCGTAGTAAAAATAGTTACAGAAAAAAGAAGGGGCCGCTAGCCTCAAAATAAGGAAAACTTATAAGGTCTTCTGTGGATCCAGCATCATATAGAGCAATTAAATAATATATATTTTTATATTCTCTGCCTAGGAATATTTATAAGCTTTACAAGAAATAAAACGGAATCATATGTTACCTACAGGTAACTTTAAAAAATTTGTTTAAAGAACTTATTTTGAGAAAAAATTTCTGAAGTTCTTCTGCTATATACTTTATTCCCTCTACTAAGTTTTCAGTTTTACTACATTAATCACAAGAGTAAATCAGAATACACTTTAATTAATAGTGTACACATAAGTATATAATTCCTGTCAGTCATTTCAGCAAACAGCTACTATTATTTTCAGCAGTTAAATTCACGTATGTTTAGTATTTTGAGTATGCCTTAGTAATGTTCCTGAATGTTTATTTTTTTAGCGAAAACAACAATTTTTTAAATTATGAAGTGAAAGATTACTTAGTTGTTGGTCATATTAGATACAACGTAACACTGTATTAGACTGACAGTTACAGAAACTATAGCATCAGAACCCAAGATACGCCACCCGGTGACAATATAAAATCTAAATATCTAATGTGTTAAATATTGTTCAAGTTCTAACTGTTGGTTATTAATGTAACTGAATATTAGGTCTATTAGTCAATGACTAATGAATTGATTATATTAATGAATATAAATGACTTCAGAATCGTAGACCATTAGAAAGACAGGCAAGGTCATATCACATTGCTAGAATAGAATGTAGACGGTTTTACGGATCAACAGATTGAACAATGAATATAGATTTAAAAGGATACATGGGGAGAAAGGTTGTGTAAATGGCTTATTGAAAAGAAATGTCAATTAGGCTCAATAGTTATATTAATATTGCTGATAGGAAGGACAAGAAGTTCTTAAATTATGTGGCCGCAGATTTGGGCTTGAAGAATAAACTTCAAGGCATTTTAAACGTGAGCTGTCAAGACTTTAACCTAGCGATTTCAGAATATGAACACCGATTGAGATTGTAAGATTAATTAAGGCTTTCGGTCCTTTTAAGTTTGATTTAATTTCGGTAAGAGTAATTAACTAAGGTTTTTTCCTTATTTTGAGGCTAGCAGTGAGTAAAGTTAACTCTTGTGAGCTGCAAAAAATATTTGGCACATACCTATTAAGCACTTGATCAATGTTTCGTGATTTTCAGTATTAAAAATAACTCTGCTTTTAGGTTATAATAAAATGGTAATTAATATGAACATATTGGGATCAATGTCATAAGAACGTTAAGACGGTTTGGACATTTCAGAGGATGTTAAATAAAAGATGGCTTAAGAAGACCAATGACTGACCAGTTTCAAATAGAAGGAAAAGAGGTGGATCGAAGATAAAATGGAACGTAAACATAAAAGCGATGCCGGATAGAGGATTCAAGGATCGACTTTGTTTGACTAAACAATGGTAGTATAAACTCGCTACAATAATGAATAATAATAACACTGATTTTATGTTAAAACTACTTTTATTTTTAGTGACACCAAATTTTTGTTTTTTTGGACGGAGAGGCGTCTTGGAACTGAATATGCCTCATTGTAGAATAATCACTTGATAGGTTATGCGGTACTAATGTTCCTGACTAAGACAACAACGTGAATAATATAGAATAATATACATAAATCATACGCATAATTAAGTTATTAAGTAATTATTAAAATTAAGTTATTATATAAACGCTTAGTACAATTTAAAAAAGAAATTTAATCTCAATAAATACCAAGATCACGTCATAAAACTATAAAAATATTACTATCAAGCGTTGTTCATACGTTTATGGTAATTTCTCTAAGTTTGTTTTTTTGAGTTAAACGTTAAGACTACTTATGAACTAGACCCAGTAGCAGGTTAAGGCTAATAATACTTGTTTGTTATCACTCCGAGACAGCGGTTTATTAGTACCGTCCCTCGAAGGCAACATAAATCTGATAAAAACTTTCTCCAGTATTAGTGAAGACTCGCTACGATAATATAAAAGTTTGTATGTTGACCGAACGCATTTATGTGGGAGCTAATAATAAAGACGTAACTTTCGTATGAAGGCAGGTCAAAATTCAGTATTATATAACAACAATATTTTCTTTGGTATTGTGTACAAAAGAATCTACTTTACCGTGCGATTAAAGATAAACAAATACCATAAGATTATATATTTTTGTAATATCTATATAGATTTATGTAACTGACAAAAATAAGTTAATGGTAGCAGTACAGAAAGCGGCAGGCACTAACGACAAAACGAACAATAACAGAGCAGGTGGGAATAAAAAATGGCTAAGTTACTGAGCATACCAAACTGTGTAGACCTGATTGAGTAGTTGCCACTGTCAGACACGTATATGAAGGAGCAAAGAAAAGGGAAGTAATTAAATTGAAAGATAAGTAATTTGAAGTGTACACGAGGGTCAGACGAAAAGTTCGCGGGCTACATCTTTAGCTTAGTTGTAGAACTAAAATTGTTCGTGTTTTATAAGAGTCATGTTTCATGAAAACACCTGATAATTTCCAAAACTATCTGTCAGCTTATTCAATGTTTACAAGCTGTTCAAAATTTACGTGTCCTGCATGTTTTGAAAAATGAACACAATCACGAATTCATTGTTAAAATAATCTCTAGTGCCAACGGAAGTTCACAAAAAATCGTAAATAGGAGATGCTGCACCTTCAAGAACTGTGGTTTGTAAGTGGGCACTCGAGTCTAAAGTGGTCGTATGAGCATTTAAGATGATGCCTGCAGTGAACGCCTAAAGTGCGAAAACTCCAACTGCGGCACCCAGCATGCACTCGATCTCGAATTCAAATACGATACACTCATCCAATGTCATCCACTCTCAACCGCTAGTCTTCCAACACCGTGTATGGCACTTTTTAAATTATGCCTGGAGTTGTTGCACTTTTCGGGAGTCCACTACGGGCATCAATTTCAGTGTTCGTACGACTACGTTTATTGAACTTTGTTTATACGATCAAGTATGAACCACTGTTTCTGAAGAAGCAGCATCTCCTAACACATTTACCAGTTTTTTGTGAATTTGCATTGGCGCTAGATCTTTTTTAATAAATATCTCAATCACAACTCGATGTTTGATTTTACCCATTTGTCCATTTCAAAACACGCATCATATGTAAATTTCGAATAGCTGATAAACAATAAATAAATTGACAGATAGATTTCGAAATTAGCAAGCGTTTACAAGAAATATGAATTTTACAGCAAAATTATAGTTCTACTGCGTGACCTTTTCAACTGACCCTCGTATAACGGAAATTTAAATAAACACCAATATCATCAAGTGTTTCAGATCCAAATATTTCACATACCATTTTTTATTAATGTTCAACAAAACTTATAATTAATAAATAAATAATATTAACCAAATTGTGCTTAATACATTGTCTACTGACTATTGAATTTTACATTACTTGTCTCAATGGAAGAAATATAATAAGCTGAATATATTTGAGGAATAAATAAATAAATAAAAATAAAAATTAACTAATAAATATAATTTAAGGAAAATGCAATTAATATATTTATTCTGTATTAATTATCACAGAGAATACTGTAAGGAAACAATAGGTTTGAGTATTTATTATAATGCCGTGTGTAACTTTTAGTCAGGAGCCCTGTATAGCAGGAGGATTTAAATGTGTAATTCATATAGTTTTTAACTGTGTGTTTTCTATTGCAGGAAATCTGTAATAATAATTATGCACCCCTTTCTGTACTATCGAAATTACTTAGGAGGATCGGAGTAAAATGCCAGGTTAGACTTTTCTTTAGACAAAGATGGCAATGTTTCAGCCCTCCATTATTACCCTAAGTGCCATTCTAAGTACTCATTTTTATAAGCTGTAGGCCTATATGCTTGGGGCGGATAAATGCATTTCATCTGTAATCTTAATTATACATAATACTTCAGTCTTGAGTCGTACAAAACCTTTGCTCCGCTTCTTGTTTTCTTTTCCCTTTTCTGACCCAGTACTCTTGTCAGTAACGTATTTCCTCTTGCGTTACGTTTATCGTTGTTTCTTTCATTTTTTGAACTCTATGAAGCAAAGTTCTACAGTTCATTGTATGCGCTTCAAGGTCACGTGTAATACAAAGAGTATCTTTTACAGTTTTGTTACAGTTTCTTAATATATGTGGTCTAAACGTGTAAGGCGTTGAGCTACGAACTCAGTATTCGAGAAATTCCTAGATTTTCGAAACCAAAATATCTTTTACTTTGTCTGAGACTGGAAAAACAAGGAACACAGAAACATCTAAACTTGCTATATTTATATCTAATTATACATCAAGCAAGGTTTAATATACTATTACTCTGATTTGAGGTACCGGTACTGATCTGAATGATCTACTACCAACGCTGAGCCAACTATGAATGATAGTCACAGTTTTATAATCCTAAGAAAATACTGTAGCATACAATCAGTATTTGAGAATACTTGTAACATTGCAGAAAGTAAGAAAGATACATTAAAATAAAACACGAGAGTTTCCACGTGCTGGAAGTTAAAGTAAGAACAAGTAACTTAAATCAAAACGAAAGTGGAACGGAAGAGAATCGTCAATTACAATATATGTTACCTTTACGTAATCGTTTATGTTAATGAACTTGTTCTTTAACTAGTTAGAGGTCAGTTATAATTCATTCCATTGGAAATAGGTTTACTGTGATGTCGAAGTGTCGTCTTCCAGTTAATACAGATGCATAGTCTATGGCCTCAAAATTAAAAACAGTTTCTGAACACATGTGCGCGTGTGTATGTGTTAACCTTTAAAAAACTGATTTTTGTAACGACTGAATGTGTAATCAGATTTTCAGTTTATCCCTCTTGGTAAAAGAAGGGAATCGCGGTATCGTCCGTTGAGTAATTCAAGCGAAATCAGTTATAAGCTTAATAAGTCGACGACAAATTACAAAAATAAATAACCGATTCAAATGATTTTCCTAAATTGTTCAGCGTAAGTGATAAATACGTTAAATACATAAAAATATTTTTCACCAGGATGTCAAAAACTGTCCGTTCGTAGGGGATGGTGGTTCAATATTCTGGCTTCGTGTTCGTCAGGCTGCGAGTAATTTTGTTAATATATAAATAGGGCAAGATTCATGCTGCAGTGTTGGAACTGAAAGATAACAAACAAATAATAGGATACATGTCCCAACTGTGAATGAAAATGTTTCTTTTCTTTATCCTTGCAATTAATTTGTATCTAATACTACCGTTACGATTCTTCACTCTCAGGTCTCACGGTAACAAAGTCTAAATACTGTCTTTAGATCCAAACTCATTAAGACTGTCTTTGAATCATAGTCATAAATTTATCAAACAAACTAGTCGAGTCAATGAAGCATTTTACCTTGAAATTCTTTAGGAGTTGTTACCACCCCTTCTCAGTTGGTAGAAAGTAAAAATTATAAATAACCCCTAAAATCGATAGACTAAGAAATTTTAAGAAAGAAATTGTGTATGCACTTTTTTCTTGTTTTTCAGTTACTGGGAGTTAAAAATTGTGATTTTCACCCCCCTCAAAATCGTTACATTGGAATCCTGCTTCTAATACTTCTAATACTTTGATTAGAAATAATGGTTCGATTTCTTTTCCGCAAAAACAACTTTTACTATCGATAACTCAGAAACTGTGGCTTTGAAGAAAAGTGCCTATAATTTTAAATTAAAGGTCATGACATTACATTTAAAATTAATTTTGCTTTACCACAATATAAACACAAATAACAACGTTATGATAAAAAAAATTATTTGTATTTTTAATTTTTCAGAAACGTTTGGAAATATTTCTGCTGTAAAATCTTGCTACTGTGTAAACATTTTAAAAATCTCTTTTGAATATGATTAATCTACATTACACTCAGTACGCTCAATGATTTTCTAAGCTGTTCGTTTTGATACTATTAGACTATGAATTTTTGGTCAATTTAGTGATTTCATTAAACGGAAAAATGTAGCCTGTTACTAAATAACCAAAAAAATATTAATTTATCTAAATAAAGGTTGACAAACAAAATAAAGGATATTTTGTGATAAATAATCTGCTTATGTTTTCATTACAGTAGGACTAGCACGTCACAAGATGACTGTTTGAAGATGGAATGCTTTAATTTTTTTAGTGTAATCGGAATCTGGAAACAACGTATCTATCACAAACTAAAAACCAGATTAGGTCATATAAAGCTGAACAGTGGATACCACTGTCCACGCACAACTTATGTAAGTCACTAACAACGAAATGTAACTTTAATAAAATTCATCTTAAATATAAGAACTAACAATAGAATTAAGAGCTAATTCTTTGTAAATACTTAAAATATTGGGTGAGCAGGTGTAGGAGTAAGATCTGAGATACCTAGCTTGCAAACGGTTCAGTTTATTTACATTGTTTCTCGCAACATATTTACCAGAACAAAACATCGCCGGTGGTGAAGGCAGCATAGTCCACGTCCGGCCTGGTGCAAGAGTCGCTGACAGCAGACACCGTCGCGTATCCGTAGCCATTCTTCTCTAGGTAGGCGTTCAGTGACGTCTGAATGTCAGCTGTAGTACACGACGCCGGCACGCACAATGCCATTTTCAATCTGTCTAGTCTCTGCTTTATTTCAGATCCCGCGAACTATACACGTAATGTAATAGTACTAATAATGACCACAAAAGATAAAAATAATAACAATAACGGTGGTGATGATAATGATAATGACGTTGATGACTTTAGTAACATAATTAAAGGAATAAGTTTACTATTATTTATTAAATTTGCAAATCTAATTTTAATGAACTAAAGTTGTACACACAATTGTCTAGCGCGTCGATAGAAGAAACAATATAATAATTATTATCAAGCACAAAACACTTGGTAACTGTTTTAAAAATTACACTTTACTTTATATAATAGGCTACATTTCGAACAACTGTTTTGACGATAGGTCAGATTGTTTTCAGAGAATATACGATTGGATACAAAGACTTGTGTGGTTATTTAACGTTGTAAGGATGAAACAATCACGCAGGATAAAGAAAATATTTAATTGGAAACTATTTGAAGGCAGAAGGCGAGGAAGGCCAAGGAAAAGATAAATCGATGCCGTGAAGTACGATCGAGAGTAATGAATGTGAAGAATTGTAAGAGGATACCCATTGGAAAGAGCAGAATGGAAGCGAACCCATCGCGGGTTATAGAGGTAGAATAATATGTACTAATATAATTAATAAGACTCGATAGTCTCTGAAAATCATTCAACCGATCGAAACAGTTGTTAGAGTTTTGTTACGCGGATAGTTACAAAAGTTTTCTGTGTGAGACAGAAATAGCGCCAGAAGTATCAAATGGCTATGATTGATCTCAGCGAACATTGATTGTCGTAAACATGGTGTACGATAATGTTTAAACAGCTTAATTTACTAGCTTCATTGTTGTTATCAAATAAAAAGTGTCTTTGGTGTTTTCTAAAAAATGGGTGTAATCGAATGCCGCGCAGTCATAAAACACTTCTTTATAAAAGGTTTAACGCCAACAGAAATAAATAATGAGTTTGATTCCAGTTTGGAAGACTCTTTACCATCATTTAGAACAGTTTATGGGCTAATTATAGGGCTCATAATACAAATGTCAAATGTGTACAAATGTCGTCGTTCGACCGTTTGTGGCGATGAACGTTCAGACTGCCCAAAAACTGTTACAACTGACGGAAACATCGAAAACCCACAGTGCCATGTTAAGTGAGCAACGCGTGAACACGAGTGATCTTTTCGACATTGCGACCATCTCGATACATCTTGTCCATAACATATTACACAAACATTTGCATGTGTAAAAACTTTCGATGCTATGGGTGTCGCGTTTGCTAACGGTCGATCAGAAACTCATTCGAGTGAACGTTTCTTAAGGATATTTGACATAATTAAATGCAGTCCAACAGAGTTTCTGTGGTAATTTATCATTGTTGACGAAACATAAATTTACCACTATACGCCAGAGACAAAACAATACTTCAGACAATGGGCGGATCCGGCGGTTATTCTCCACGAAGGCGAAAACTATTCCGCCAGCCGGGAAAGTGATGGAGTCTTGTTTTTGGGATTCACAGAGTGTGGTGATCATAGACTTTTTAGAAACAAGCAGAACCATCAACGGAAATTACTATTTACCATTGATAGAGCAATTGAATGATGCTATTAAGACAAAACGTAAGCATTACCAAAGAAAAAAGTGCTTTTCATCACACTTCGTCAATTGTTGTCACAAAGCTCATTATTGCGCTACGAATTACTGCCATACCACCGTATTTGTGAGATTTAGCGCCCAGTGATTTTTCTTGTTCCCGAAATTGAGAAACGGCTCGCTGGAAGAGATGGAAATCAGATACGGAAATCATCGCTGAGACAAACGGGTACGTAATTTATGTGATTACAACACTCAGATTAGTAAACATAGCAGTTTTAAACGTTGTGGTACGGCATGTGATGGATCAAACTTGAAACAGTTGATACCCATTGGTGTTACCTCTGTGTCGGATCGAGAACTTTTCGAAATACCTTCGTATAAAACCAAAATATTTCTCAAACAGAGAGCATGTGTTTTTTATTCTTGATAATAATGATTAACTGAAATTTGTGTTTGAGCTTTCATATCATCTTAAAGGATAAAAGTTATTAAGACGATACAAAAAATAATCCTCAAGTCAAAGTGTCTGTACTCACACTACTGGTATTTACATTACTGAATCTGCAGTAATTATTTTTATAGTACCAGTCAATGTCACCATTGTCATAGCGATACTTTTTATTTAATACATTTATGTTAGTATATATCCCACAGTGGGGCTAGATGCAAAACTTCCTTTCCAGAGTACGATTAATACAATATTCAACGTCGGACGGTTCCATCAAATATATTTAAATAGGTGGATGTTTAAACCCCCAGCACAAGACTATCTATACTCATAGTTTTAAAAACGTTGTTTATCAAAAAAATAATAATTTTTTTTATAAGAATCCGCTGTATGGATTAACGAATTACAATGTAACAACATGGTTATAATTGTTCACTTTTTTAATGTGTTTGTATGAAAATTCTACCACTTAGGTCAGACGATTGTACCACATAGCTACAGACGATGACCATTTTTTAGACTTATTGATATTTCATGATATGTTCCAAAAAGCATGTGGAATCAGATATTAAACGTGGTTAGTGCATTAAATTAATAAGAATTTAAGGAAAAGGTTGGCCAAATGTTATGTGTGGAGCGTTGTTTTATATGGTGCAGAGACATGGAAACTGAGGAAGGAGGATGAGAAAAGATTAAAAGGATTTGAGATGTGGGTTTGCCAAGCAATGGAAAAAGTAAGGTGGGCTGATAAAATAAGGAATAATGAAGTTTTAAGGAGATTAGGGGAAGAGAGAAGAATTCTGAAGGTAATAGAAAATAGGAAAACGAATTGGTTAGGTCATTGTTTAAGAAGAGACTGCTTGCTTACAACTGCCATCGAGGGTGTCATAGAAGGATAAAAAATAAGAGGGCGTAGAAGAATGAAGTTAATAGATAGCATTAAAATCAAAGAGTGTTACGAAGAAACGAAAAGAAATGGGCATGCGAAAAGGTTGACATGGACATGGACAATAGACATGGACATGTCCTATCGACCGAAAAGGCATGCGATAGGACAGCTTGGAGAGCTTTTACCATTTGAAGACCTGCCTTAAGGGAAAAAACACCAAATTAAAATTAATTTCATTAAAACAATTTACTAATTGCGTTAAGGCATGGTGTAAGAAAATTTAGAAAATGCTTACGTATATCTTTCTCCAAGCAGACTTGTTGGGATCGTACTTTAGCGCAAAAGGATCTACGTCGCTGTAGTTTCCTGGTGCAGTGAGAAAGACGTCTACCAAACAGTACTGAGCCATCACTGGTTTGACGACCGCCAGACACTCGTCAAAGTCTCCGAGCTGAGAGACGGTACCTGTCAGGTGTCCCACCGCGCCCTTAGTCGATGCGTCCCACACTAAAAAACACTTAATAATTATACTTCTACATTTTGATATACACGCCACTATATCTCAGACAGTATGCTTAAATAGGTATTAATCGGCAAACGTAAGATCATTTTAAATTTGTGTATTTTCAGTGTAAGGAAAGTGAGAAAAATGTTATACTTATATACTTTGCCGTAGGATATCGTATCCTTCGGAAGACTTAAGGGCTGCAAGACTGGCAACAGAGAGATGCTACCACTTCCCAGTGCTGATAATAACGAGAACGGCAAAGAGCGTTATACGTACGCTGAGTAGATCCCGCGTGGACTGTGCTAGTTGGACAGGGTTCAAGGCTGCTTGCACACCTACAGACGTCAGTGGAAATGAAGAAGACGACGTACACAATTTAACAGCTGCCATCACTTCAGCAGCTACGGATCATATCCCGATGGATGGATGGATGGATGGATGGATGCACGGGCGTCTTGCGCCCTAATTTGTGTGCGTTGTCCAGGCCTAGGCCTGATGAACGCCAGGTGCCAACAGGTCAGCTCGGTCGTTTGCTCTGCACAAGGGTGTTATGTTGCAGTCCGCGGGTACATGATAAAGACATGGCCACCACGGGAGCAAGCATTTGCTTTAGCTTCAGCCAATTGTCACGCCGAGGCGCGGCACCTTGGTCCCCTCGGGCATACGCCTTTGGGAACGTAATGACGCACTGACGAAGACAAGAGGCTCGAGCGCCCTAGGGCGTCGGCTGAAACGATGGGGAATCACTCCAAGACAGCCAGCATTCGCAAGGAAGGCACTTGCACAACCTCGCGGGAGCCCGTGTCTCAGGTCATACCCTGCCGGATCAGCAAAGCAGGTGCTGACGGGGATCTCAGTTGTCATGGCTTCAGCCAATTGCCACGCCTGGGCGCGGTTCCGTGGTCCCCGAGGGCATGGCCCACGGAAAATTAGAGGCGCGCTGGCGAGGACAAGAGGCTCGACCGCCCGAAGGCGGCGGCCGAGTCAAAGTGACTCATCACCGGGGCAGTCGGCTCTCGCAAGGAAGGCATTTGCACAACTTCGCGGGAGCCCGTGTCCCGGATCACGGCCCTGCCGAGTCGGCAAAGCCGATGCTGGCAATAATGTTATATACAATCCAATCTGCCGCAGCATGATTGACTACAGAGTCGGCAGTCGCAGGTAGTGAATGTTTGTGATCGATTCAGATTTCTAAAAGGTTGGGGGGTTCGTTGCTGGGGTTCATGTGATGAACTAAAGAGGGTCGTCTAACAGCGCCCTAGGGCGCCTGACGCGGCGAGGGGGCGGTGTGTTTTTCATGCTGTTTAGCCTTTGGAGGTGCGTATAAGGGGACTCGCCGGCCTTGGCGAACAAATTCGTTGCCAAGGACCAGACCAAGGCCTCTAAGGTGGGAACACGGAGACCCCGGTGAATGGCGAAATTTCGCACAAACCACGGGGACTCCGTGAGAGAACGTACGGTCCAGTTCTGGAACGTCGTCAGCCTATGCCTGTTGGTGGCCGACAGGAGAGGCCACCAGGCGGGCGCCGCATAAGTAAGTACTGTCCGGAGGAACAGTAGATAGATGGTCAGTTTTGTACGGACAGTCAGGCGGCTGTTCCGCGAAAGCATTGGTGATAGCTTGGCTCTGACGCCACGAGCCTTGTTGAGGGTTGAGGTCACGTGGTCGTTGAAGTTTAGGCGCCGATCAAGCTGAACGACTAGGTACTTCACCGACGCGGTCCAGTTGATGGGTCTCCCCTCTAAGGAGAGGGATCGGCATCGGGAAATGGACTTATGAGTAAAGCAGATCGCCTTGGATTTCTCCGTATTGATCGCTACCCGCCATTTCCTTAGCCAGTCCGGAAACATAGCCAACTGGCGTTGTAACATTACGCTCGTCCGCCAAGGTGAAAGCGAGCTAAAATAAAACATCGCGTCGTCGGCAAATAGAGATAACGTGACCCCGGGATAAACAGGCAGATCGTTCGTGTACAGGACGTACAGAACGTGGCCGAGGACAGATCCTTGAGGGACACCTGCGGCGACAGGGCGAACCCGAGAGAACGCCCCATCAACGCTGATCCTGAAGGTTCGATCCGTCAGATAGGATCGGAGCAAGTGGACGATAGATGCCGGGAGTGGCGAATGCGCCAGTTTGTAGAGCAGGCCTTCGTGCCAGACTTTATCGAAGGCTTTGCTCACATCCAACAGGACGGCGCCTGTTGCCTGATGATTGTTGGCGGCGTCGGCTAGACAGGTGACAACCCGTACTAGCTGACTAGCTGAAGAGTAGTCGAGTGCCTCGGCCTAAACTCAAACTGCTCCTCGCGGATGAAACCATCCACCAGGGGCCGAATTCGGGCCAGGAGGAGACCCTCGAATACCTTCGAGAGTACTGGCAATAGCGATATCGGGCGGTAGCTTCCAGGAAGCGTGGGCGGCTTTTTGGGTTTCGGGATCATTATGACGTTGGAAGTTTTCCACAGGCGGGGGAAGTACCTCAGCCGGAGACAGGAGTTGAACAGCTCAAGAAGAACGTCAACTGCCGAAGGCGGGAGATTCTATAACGCAGCGGCACCGTTGCGATCGGGACAGGGGTCTTTCTCTTCTTCAGTCAGTTAAGGACAGACGCAAGGTCTTCTTCATCGACTGAATTAGGAGGGTCATTGGGGGGGGGGAGCAGAAAAGTATCCAGAAAGGAAATCCCTGACGACAGCCGTATGAGCCGGGTCAGAGATGCCTCTATGGACGGTGAACTGTTCCTCAATACAGTCGGCGAAGACTTCCGCCTTGCCTTCTGCAGAGTATACAGCGCCGACCGGGGTATTCAAGGGATGGCGAGTCCTCTTTTCGCCTTTCAGTCTACCAGCGGCTCTCCATACGGAGGCGTGGTCGATTTCCAAGGACTCTAAATAGGAGTCCCATCGATCCGCGTTTACGTCAAGCAGAAGCTGCGAGACGTGTTCCGACTGGGCTAGAAAACGCCGACTAGCGGCAGGGTCTCGGGTATGCTGCCATCTGCGGCGGAGCTGGCGCCGTAATTGGATGGCCTGGAGAACTTCCGCAGGAAGGTCGGAGCGTTTATTACTCACCGGGACAGTGTAGGTGTCCCTGCCCATTGCAGACTGGACGAGATCCTGAAGTTGATTTACCCGGAGATCCACGTCGTCACAAGAGACGAGTGAGTCCGGAGGAACAGATGGCAACTGCCTAGCCAGATCGTCGTGGTAGGGTCGCCAATTGACTCTCCTAACAGGACGATCAATCAGGATCGGGTGAGGCCGACGGCAGCAAGACAGTTACAAGCAGGGGGTCGTGATCGGACGAGAGGTCCGACACCGCGCTGACTTGTAGATGAAAGGGGACGGCCTTGGCAATTACAATGTCAAGGACGTCCGGCGGATGACCCGCACAGGAAAAGTATGTCGGTTCGGACGGGCCGATGACGAGGACACTGGGATCATCTTCGACAGCCCTACGGAGAGAATTACCATAGGGCTTTGACGTTCTGCTGTTCCACGAGAGATGCTTGGCATTAAGGTCTCCGGCAACGATGGTTGGGAGATCACTGTCTAGGAGGGCGTCCCACTCCTCGTGCGGCGGAGCTCGATGGCCGGGCGGTTGGTACGCAGAAACAAAGCGCACCTCCAGACCGGCAACATTGAGCGCCTCAGCACATGCTTCAATGAGGGTCGTTGCAGGGGCAGGGAGTTCTCGATGAGAGTTCCGCCTGTGGACTAAGATCGCCACTCCGCCAGATGCGTGGCGGCGATCGGGACCATTCCTGTCTTTCCTTTAGCAAGCATAGGCTGGCAGGGAGAATCGTCGGTTGGGAGTAAGATGTGTTTCGGAGAGGAGTACGACATCTGCATCGTACTCCACAAGGAAAGCTGCCAGTTCGGCCCGACGCGCCGGAACACCATCGGCATTCCACGCGACGAACCGAAACTGTCTAGCCATGGGTAGATGTCGGGATAATCAAGGCAATTAGTGATGTTAGGATGACCATCAGCATGGACGGGACATCCCGAGCAGCAAGAATTTGCGGGACAATGCCGCTGACCCAGGCCATCAGCTGAGCCTCAGTGACCAGCGGTGAACCACTGGCCGCGGGGGCCTGACTAGCCGGCGCTGGGGCCGCGGAAGGTGCAGATGCCGCCTCCAGGGGAGGTTGGGCAGTCGGAGCTGGCTGCTCGGGTGCTAGCGAGACTTGCGAGGAAGTTGCAGGGGACTGGGCGACAGAAGCAGGCTCCCGGCCGGGTAGATGCGGGGCAGCCGGAGGCGGGATCGTATCCCGCGGACCAGTATTCGTTCATCCAGAACACCGGTACCGTAACGGAACAACACTGTGAAAGACGCAATAAGAGAAGAGCGACGAGCCTTTAAACAGATATAAACGAGCGCCGACCGAAGATAATCCGCATGCCTTTTAACAATAGCCTACTCGCTGCAAAAAGATCAAGCTGGAAAACTACGTCTCGACCACAACTAGGTCGGCTCCAGTGACGGAAGTATGGAAGAAGATCAGAGCAATCCTGGGACATCAGTGTTTAAGCCTATCACATGTACAGGTGTGTTGATTTGCAACTCCGATGCAACTGCTGATACCTTCCTTGGCTGCCCGATATGCCGAGGTCAGCAGTACAGAAAGGTATCCTCTGGATTTCCTCGGAAGAAAGATGACGTCGAACACGACGTTGACTTCAAAACTGAAGGGTACAAAATCTACAACGTGGCTTTTACGATGAGGGAATTACAGTCCGCTATCCGCGCTGACGATGACACTGCTGCGGGACCGGACGATATTCCTTACAGCATTATACGTCGACTGCCGGATGCAGCTAATGGCTACACTGCTGACACTTTATAGCGCCATATGGACGCAAGGGAAGTACCCAAGCAATGGAAAGAGACGATTTTCATCCCGCTTCTGAAGGCCAGAAAGGATTCCCTTAAAGCAGAAAACTATCGTCCTGTATCGTTGAGGTGTTATTTAGGAAATTTAATGGAGAGGATGGTAAACGGCTTGCACACCTGGTGTCTGTATATCCCCGGCTGTATACAGCCTGCTCACCGAAGAAAAATATGTATGAAAACTAGAAAATCACTTACCGTTAATGATTTATTACTTCCAAGAGTTGATATCCATCGATTGATATGTACTTATCGCAGTCAAAAAGAGGAAGAGATTTAACACAAACAGAATTAATACATGAAATTACGTTAGCGTCACTGTCCCCGCATACTTGAAAACTACTGAAGATGGACGTATGAAAACGGTGGAAATGTGTTAACAGGAAAGAGATATTAAGAAAACAATAATAGCGAGAGGTGAAAGAGCTATAGATATAGAATATAGGCGCAACAATACATGCAAAGGAGATTAAAGAACAAGCTAGAAAGAAACTACAGAGCAAAGGAAAAAGTAATTGGATAGTAAATAGCATTGCACGGTAAACGCGCAAGAAAGAACAAAACCTATGGATTACTAACGGAGACATGAAAGTAGAAACATAATCATTAATAACTGCATGTAAATATCAAGCAGTTACTACAAAGCCAAAATACTAAAGACCCCCCCCAAAAAAACGTCAAGCGTAGATTATACCATAATCAATTTGAAACCACTTTCAATCTGATAAGTGTGTGTTTTCCATCCTTGCTTCCACAGAATACATAAAACGTTATGATTCAGTTTTAAGATTATACATTGGAATATACGTAAACGGTATAATATAGAAGTCGTGATTAATATGGAACTGGAAATACTTCAGACAGAGACTTCAGACAGATCCAACAATATACAGGATTTAGTTATAAGGGATCGGCAGAATAAAACACTTTTTTCCTCACCTGCTTCAGAACATTCAGAAGACAGGTATCTTAAGCACATCTCACATGTTAAGGAAGTATGCACATAATTGGATCGGCGGAGGAGCAGCACCTTAGGTTTCAGGTTGAAACTTGGTGACTGCTACCTGATCCCAACAACAACTGGGATAATGTGTCCAGCCATTCATTCACCGTGGCTGTGAAGTGGGATGAAATAGTAAAAATAATAGTGGTAATATTAATAAATATTTTGTTAAAAATTAATTATCTTAATTAACGCAAATTTTAACAAAATATATTACACAAAGAAACTTTCGACCGCACACTGCATGTTTATTTTTGTATGGTGGTCGCTAGTCACCAGTCTATTGGTGGATCTGCCGCTGAGTAATAAATATTATTCTCTTCAAAATATAAAAAAAAATTACAGGCATTGTACAAATGCAATGCACAGAGAAGGGCATTGAAAATGCTTCAATAAATCTAAAAAATATATATATTTATGTTCATTCACCAATCAATGAATTTATTCTTCATTTACCGATGTACAGATTATAAGTTAAATGTAGTCGCATTTATAAGCGAAGTTTTCTATGTGTACTACGTTACTGACAACAAAGAAGTAGTTTCTATGGAAACACACCGGTTCCCATTTTCGATAACGCACCAGCGATCGGCCGCAAATGTGCGACACGTACTTATAAACATTTTCAATGTTAAAATTATATACAAGCATATACATAAAAAGTTCATATATAAAACCCTAATCATTCGAGGTACAAATATCAAATCCTTACTTTGCTGTGCCCATAGTGTGTGATTCTCAAGAGCAGCCAGTAAGAGAGTGCTGTCGGCTTTGCAGTTGCTGGCCGAGTCGGGGTACCAGATGGGTAGAGGCGGCACAATGTTCAGTTCTCCGATGCTACGTTCTGCAAACGCTATTCGCGACCACAGTATCACAGCCAAGACGTAGATTGTCATCCTTATCATCATACTGACATTCCTATACGCCTTGTTGAACGAACATGAATTAAACTTCACAGTTACTACGTATGTACATATGTAGGCTATATTTTTAAATTAATAGTATGTCCATAAATCATATAATATGAAAATACAAGGAAGTCATTGTTAATTCCAAAATTTATTCAGAATAACGAGTCAACAGTCACGCAGTTATAACTTTTTGTTTTTTCCTTAGAATTCGAGGATGCTTTTCACCCCGTTTATTGTCTCTAATCTTGGAACAATGATTTACATTCAGTCTTACTGAGAAAGACATCCCATTTTGTAACTCAGTATGTTCTCAGAAAGACATCCCTATAACGAATATGATTTTACTGACTAGGTACTGTATCTTATAAGTGCATGCAAACACAGTCCTATAAAAGCGCAGTTATGTACACTCTCTCTCACACGCTTCCAATAGGCCTATGTGAATATTTGCGCGAGCGTGTGATGTATAGTAGGTCTACAAAACTTGTTTAGTAGTTCTAATAAAATCCTAAAGAGGAAAGACTGTTTTAAAATATTAATGGCACAAGCGGCCTTAAGGGGGAACCCTACCTGGAAAATCGCTAAAAACGATTTTTTTTATCAAATTTTTTAAATTTTATTTTCTTAATCTGTGAAGTTTTCTGTTTCTAATGACATATAATATGTGACAAAAATCTTATAAGAACTTGGTTTTATTAAGCTTATAAAATAGGCCTACTTTTACTTTTTCGCGACATCGCCTGGTTACAACCATGAATAAGAATGAGAATGAGTTCAAAATGAAATGAAACAAAATGATGATCATATTTACATGAAATATACACAATAACAGTGTAAAATTATGAATTACATTCACTCAGTTGGCAATCCTGGTTATAATAATGTGGATCAGTTGACTATCAGCTGTTATTTTCTATTGCAAACTAATACAATTCGATGTTAGTTTTCATCAGTTGTGATTTAGTGAAGTTGTAAAGGTTATTTTTGTTTGCTGTTTACCTTCCTAATTGTGTTTAGTAAAATTCTTTTTTACACATAATATAATAACAAGTAATAGGCAAGTAAGTAAACTATTTGCTGTTGTTATAAAAATACACTAGGCCTAAATAAAACAAAAGAATGGGTAAAAGAAGAAAGCATGCATCACAATAGGATGTTATGCATCACATAGTGTTATTTCCAAGAAAAAGAAAAAAGCAAGTTTAGCTATTATGAAGAGATGGGGAAATACTGATAAAAATACGCTTGCACAAGAAAATCCTAATTTGGGAGAATTTAGTAGTACTATGTCAGAACCTTGCGATTTGGCTGAAACTGAGCCTAACCAGCCGAGTACATCTACTGGTATTACTCATAATATAAAAGCACCTGAGGGGGACTGTGTAAAAAAAGAAAAAAGAAATGTTAGACTGAGTGATATTGAAAACTCGTTAGTTATGGACACCAATTCGGAAGACGATAACGAAGAACAACTTGAACCGGACTACAAAATTATTGACATGAACTGCCTTTCAAATGTTTTCCAACTTGACCTGCCCTGAATGTAATCAATCCTCTTTGACAATAAAAGCATTAAATAAAATGGAGTTTGCATACAATTTGGCAGTTGAATGCTCAAATTGTGAAATCGTAGTTCAATCCTGTCATAATTCAAAGAAATTAGGGCAGACATCTACTTATGATCTCAACCTTCGCGTGGAAAAATTTTTCTCATTGACCGGACAAGGACACAGTTCTATGGAGCGATTTAGTATGGTAATGAACGTGGAAGGGATGAGTAATAGGACTTACAATAATCATTCAAACAATATTTCCAAGTCATCTAAACAATGAAATAACTTACATAGGGCAAGGGAACGAGTGCGACAAGCATACAGTATATTGAGCAAGACCCTAGTAATGCGCACAAAAGCACTATTGACATATCTGTTTCTTTTGACGGCACGTGGCATAAGAGAGGCCACACATCCAATTATGGTGTCGGAGCTGTAATAGAATTGTATACGGGCCTTGTAGTAGATTACTGTGTTCTATCAAAGCATTGCCATGAATGTGCGATAACCAAGTCAGAGCTTGGCGAGGATTCCCCGGAATTTGACATTTGGTTCAATGGCCACAAAGATGACTGTAGACAAAATTATGAAGGATCATCACCTGCTATGGAAGTTGAGGCTGCCGAGAGACTGTGGAAAAGATCACTTGATTACGGATTCCGATATCTTACATTGCTTTCAGATGGCGACTCCAAAGCGTTTAGCCATTTACAAACCTTGAATGTTTATGGAGATGATGTAAATCTAACTAAAGAGGAATGTGTTAATCATGTATCGAAAAGACTAGGAACAGGTCTTAGAAAGGTTGTAAAGGAGTGCAGAACTATGAAAATAACTTTGGGTGGGAAGACCTATGGAAGTCTAAAGGAATCCACAATTGTGAAACTCACAAAATATTACCATAACAGTATTCTAAGAAATATAAACAATGTTGATCAAATGAAGAGTGATATATTGGCTACTTTGCACCATTGTGTATCAACTGATGCCAAACCAAGACATTTAAAGTGCCCAAAAGGACCAGAAAGATGGTGTGTTTTCAATCGAGCTCTGGCGAAAAGCGAAACTCCTGGGTCACACAATAAACATGTGAAAACTCCGATAACGGAGACTGTTCTGCGCTACATAGCTCCAGTTTACCAAAGGCTGGCATGCAAGGATCTCCTTGAAAGATGTGCTAAAGGCCTTACACAAAATGCAAACGAAAGCCTAAATGGCATAATATGGGGAAAATGCCCGAAGGTAAAAAAGGTTTCAAAAAGAACAGTGGAAAGTGCTGTTGCGGAAGCCGTTGGTGAATTTAATTTTGGCAATTCCATATTAACATCATCCATGACAGCAGCAGGTCTAAAAACTGGAAGATCTAGTAGAAAAATAATGCTTTCGAGGGATAAGAGAAGAGTAAGGCAATTCAAGTCGAAGTCTACAAAGAAGTTCAAGGAGTACCGAAGAAAAATTCGAATTATAGCTTTGAAACGTGAAGAAGAATTAAAGGAAAAAGAAGGACTTACGTATGGTGCTGGGGAGTTTTGATGTAAATAATAAAAGTAAAAACAAAAATTATAAAATAATTCTAGTTGAACAATGAATATACGGTTTGTTACTAAGAAACATGTAGTGGTTTTAATTTTTCCTCATTTCCCGAAAGTTTACATTTTACGTGTTTACAGCCCTAGTAATCTCTAACTCAAGATCTATTATACTTAGAGACATGATTTTTTTTTTGTAGCTAAGGTTGTGTTCTACAAACTGTAGTATAGACTTTGGGGAATTCCTAAAATAAATATTTTTTTATTATAATAATATAATTTTTAAATTTTAAATTACAAAACAAAAATGTTTTTAATTAATTGAGAAAAAAGATCATTTAAAACCTATACTACAGTTTGTAGGGACACCCATTAGCTTTAAAATTAAAAAAAAATTATATTGATATTTATCATACAAATAGAGATATCGCTGTCACCGTAAATGCCAATTTTTCACAAAAACCACCCCCTAAAGGGTGGTAGCGGTGAGGGGTTATAACCATGCATAAAATTTGTACTTCCCATAAGGACAATCATAAAAATATAAAACATTATTTTTAAATGTACAAATGTAGATTTTTATTTTTTAGGTAGGGTTCCCTCTAGAGAGTGTGATAGAAGTATTACAGAATCCTGTGCTTTTGGGGGCTCTGTGCTTACTCATTGAAGCTCTGGGCTTCATGTTCTTTTACAATTCGTTATATTATTATTTTGCAATACGTCCATTTTTCAGTTTTTATAGTGCAGTGTTTATCTGCGAAACGAAAATGAAACAAAATAGTAATATAATCTATTTGCAGAAGAAATCTTTTGTAATTCCAAATAATATGAATTAAATAAAGAAATAAACAAAAGAAATATTTTCTTGCTAACAGTTAGAAAAATATTTATAATTTTCGCTACGCAAATATTTCAATCTTAATTTATGTGTTCAACGTTAAGGAGAAGGTTAGTCAAAGGAAACGACGAAGAGACGGAGATAAATTATCAATGGACACGGGAGAATTAAGCAAAAGTGATTGGCAAAATAAAGAAAAGTGTCGCTTAAGGTCCCTGCAAACGTCCATATATACTGTAGAATTGATAGAGTATACGCAATATGTGTGTATGTGTGGAGGGGGTGAGAGCCTACATGCGAGTGTTGTATGTTCGTTTAAATGTTAAATTGTATGTTTCAAGTCTCCTGTTATATGTTATGTTATATAACCGTCATAAAAGTGACTGTTTTCTTCAATAAGTATAAAAGTGTAATTTATTCTCTGATGTAGGTTTCACAGAATAATACCATTGTATTATCAGGGACCAAATATGTTAATAAATAATCGATATATTAATAATTTCAGTTTCTAGTGATAGACAAGAGTTGTTTTTTCGTGACAGACGTCAGAAAATAACATTTATAAACTTTCCGGCAAAAGTAGTTACTTTTATGATAACTGTATATTAACATAAGATTTACTGGAACGTGAAGCTTAATGTACCGGTACTTTCTATCAACGTTCGCATTCACGCAGAAGTCCAGTGACTACGAAGGACCGTGGCTACGCTCTTCATTAATATAATTACGCAACATTAGAGTTTAATCTTTTTGTTATGCTACAGTTGCAAACATACTATTAATTATTAAAACATATGCAAGCATATGTATAATTATTAAAACTTGATTTTCTTGTAAACATAATACCTTTTAAAGCTTCCTATTATGAAGAATTCAGACTTTGAAATATGTATTAAATATTTTAAAAATATGTCATTACTTTAGGAAAACAAAGTAAACAATTTTCAGCAATACCGTTTTTAAAGTTTAAATATAATTTTTACGGAATGTGATAAATTATTTTAATTAAGTTAATATAAACAATACATTTATTTAATATACGTTTATGAATACGCCATTGCATATAGGTTTGTTAATTAACTTGTAAATGAACACGTGTTCATAAATATTTTTTAAAAATCTTATTTTGATGAATTCAACAATGTTGAGGTTTTTATTTAAAAGTAAAGTCGTTTACATAAACGTTTGAATTTATAAAAACGTAATAACGTCATAAAAAGAGTCTGAGTCATAAAAAGTCAAATTACATTTAGTTCGAATGTATTCGATCCAACTAAGTTAATCATATCCATTCAAGAACTGTATTTATTGTTTGAAATAGCGTTAAATATACAGCTGCAATTGCGTGCAATTGAAATTAACGATCATGCGATAGTGTGGTTTCATGAGTAGCAGATACGTCAGTGTGGATGAGTACGCGCACTGCTGTAAACATGATAGATATACTACGCAATATAAACGCGCTCACTGACCCAACTCGTTAATTAAAAAACGGAAATATAAACATAACATAAAACACACACGCGAACAGTGCAAGTGTTAAAATTTTAACGCATAACGTATTCCACACAGATTGCTTTCTACATTATCAGAGACCGTATGAATTGACAGTAGATAATGTAATAATACATTTAGTGTCTGATAACGCGAAAATTAATTTTGTTTAACGTTCAGCATAATTCAGTTTCATCAACCGCTTACAAAAATACAATATTTACTTAGAAAAGGTCCTTCTTTTACGTTAGATTTTTGTTTCAAAATTTGGGAAGGTCTTATATTCGAGGAGTCGGATATTCTTATCAAACATATAAAGACTGGAAGTAAAAATGAACACAAGGAGTGTAATTGAGTAGTGGTTACCTGTGTTATTTAGTAAACAATTTCTATCTCAACACAAAGCTAATACCATTTCGGTTCAGGTCCAATAATAAAACATTAAAATCAGGTCAAGCATTTGACGAAATTCACCCCGTATATAGGAAGAGTCTTGTAATCTAGAGGATGTTATTTTCCAGAAAACATTTTAATTATTTGTAGGAATATTACATTATAATTGTAAAGAAACTGTATTATGACTTAACAGTATAAATATATATGTGTATGTGTGTTCGTTTTGAAATAAGTAAACCACAAGGCTAAAATTGTGTACATTTCATTGAACTCACATATTAATAAGCCTGACAACGGAAACATTGTAACATACGATATTTCACATAAAGTGTAGCTAAAGCATATACAGTACTTACAAATAATCTTATTAGTATAATTGTTGTGTAAGATTCATTGTTAGACTTGTTAAGATAATTATTATAAAAATTTGTGAAAATTATTATCACAAGTTGCATCATAATCTACATTCTTCTGTTTTTTGGTAATGTATAATTACTCTCTCTCTCTCTCTCTCTCTCCACACACACGCACACACACGCACGCACACGCACACGCACACACACAATATTAACATTGAATGTGTAAATAAAATATATTAAAATATTTATTACTCTTATTTATTATTAATAATAAATACATTTTTTCTTTTCACAAGAATATAATTATTACCTATATAATTTGTTTAACATTGATCCAACAATATTTTTGCTGTCATTTTTAGAATCGTGCAAAGAATACAATTTTTTAATTAATATTTATTTAGTACTTATTAATTATATGTTAATATATAATTATATAATTACATATTAATAACATGTAATAAAATGTATATATGCGTAAGTAAATACGTATGAAATATATTATAGTGCATGTAATATATTAAATATATACATATCCCAATTTTTATAATTATCCAACTTCATTAGTATTTTATTTTTGACTCACGTGTAGTTTTGAATTAGGACGTCATTAAAATTTTTAGACACTGCAGTAAACTAAGCGACCAATAATTTCGTATATTATGATACTATTAATATTATAACAGAGTAATAACCTATATTTATAAGATTCTGTACACCTTACGCAACTAACCGGTTTCTATATGATACGTAGGCCTACTTATACACTGTGAGCTGATACTGATTATTTGTTGGGATCACCGTCAACTTAGGCCTACAGATTACTAGTTCCCTCTGTAACTCTCACCGGTCCGTCCACCCAATGGTGGGGCGGTTTGGAACAGGTTACCTCTTTGGGAGAGGTCAGGTGATAGCGCTCAGCGTCATCCCGTACGGACACCCTTTACGTACAAAACATACAATTACCTGTTTGAAGTTAAGTAGTGCTCAGTATTTGCTATTATTATACACCTCACAATATTTACTGTATCTCAGTTAGTTGGTGTCAATCCAGTGTATCGAGAATGATAGTAAATGCCCTATTATGTCTCATATCAAACGGCTCACAATGACCTCGGAGCAAATTATGTACAAGATATAAAAGTAAAACCACAATAAAAGTAGAAAACAGCATGTTAAACTCGGAACCCCCAAGAACCCGCTGATAGGACCACTACTACTGGACGTGGAAGATAACGGGAGACTCAAAATAGATGCAATCGAGGAATCGTCACTGGTTGGTTAACAGTCACGTCATTATTATCAGATTAGATTACAGAATGTACGATTCTGATTACTAATTCAATAAACAGAGAAAACTCCAGTTGACAGACTTGCCGGGTTTTGCTAATTTTCATCACGTAACTTTACTTCGTCGTCACTTTTCTTACACATCCTTCTATGCTACAATTTTTTAGGGAGCCTACTCCAGTTCGTGATTTTATTTGGTCAACTTTTACTCGTAGAGTTTTCACGCGTTTACACCACCTCGTCTGTTTTATTTCTGTAATATCAATTATAGTTGATCGTACTATGGATATCCTGCATTTCCAGCACATTATTATCTTAGCTCTTATTACCCGTTTCTTCACTTGTCCTGTTGTTCCCCATCGTTCCGCTACGTTTTTTATGATATTTTAACCGTTGTCTGTATATTTCTTGGCCTACGCCTCAGTTATAATTTCCATAGTCTCTAACACAGAACGTGATTTACCTGTTGTTTGCTACTTTGCTTAACCCTACTCACAATTTTGATTTTCAAAGTGTTTATAACTTCCGGATCATTGGGCCGTAGTCGATTGCTTGCTGATATAATTTTTTGCACTACACATTTCGGCCATCCACCGGAGGTCTTATTCGGTAATAAAATAATGCGACGCGGGATGGTAGGCCGAACGTATACCAAGCTGAGGCAGCGTCGGACTATTTTACTACTGAAGAAGACGTCCGTGGGTGGCCGAAATGTTTAGTGAAAAGTTGACATCAGAAAGCTATCGATTACAGTCCAATATCCCGGAAGTTGTTAACTCTTTCAATATTGACTCCGGCCGTGATAGCCTACGTAATAAAATTTCGATCTACTAGAGTCTTCGTTATAAATATAACAATGCAAGTTTGAGCTATATTTCAGACTTTCATTGTTATATTTATGTCTATTTTGTATTAAATGATATATATTAACGTGTGTTAACATCTGTTACACCTCCACAGGTAACATTTAACGTTCTGTCTATTTTGCTGCAATTATATATTATATTTAATGTTTACCGTTACTCCTGATATTCCTTGCCTAATGTTTGGAGCGTATAACAAGTAGGCCTACAATATTCATTCCCTTCTGCGTACAATTTATCCCTTTTAAAATCTAACTGAAAAAAAAACATAAAAATAGCTAAATAGGTTTAGTACACTTAAGCAGTTTAATTTTGTTTTTTTTAAACGAATACGTTTTTGTTTTAAAATATGGGCGCAAATAAACTTTACTTTCTCCATATTAGAAAAGGGGCTAGTACAGTTCTCTTTCGTATTTACGAATAAGCGTCATAAGCGAGCTACTTAATACATCAAAATTTAATAAAGTTTGTAGAAACAAGGAGACACAATTGCAGTCTTTACGTTCCCCAAACAGGAATCAAACTAAGAATTAGTGTTCCCGTAGTTACGAGTGTTGCTCGAAAAACAGTCGCTGAGGAAACATATTTTGTTCAAACTTTCAAGCACCCCTTAATTCTATTAATGGATTATTTTTTAAATACCGATAAATAAATTTCTAAAGAAATTGTCAGCGCAGATTTTTGTAAAGGGTTTTTATATTATGAATATGCAAAAAATTTTCCAAAACTGAAACGAGATTGTAAATGTTAATCCATACGATACTTATTTGAATCTTAGATTAGGCCAGAAACGTTTATTGCGGAAAGAACTATGGATGTGACATTAGAATTGCAAAATTTGAAAGTGGGGCCTCAAAATAATGAGCCAACTAGTGTGCGACTTTCAAAAATATTTTAATTTCTCCTAAGGTGTTCTGAAATGACACTTTTTGACTTTTTTGGCGAGTGTTTAAAAAAAAAGTTCCAGTTTCATTATCATCAGTTTCAGAGCTCTAGGGAATTTTGAACAAAAAAGTGTTTCTTTGGACGATTGTTTGACGATGTATTTGTCATAAAACTACATAATGCTTATATTGATATCACCCACTTTTTAGAGTAACACAAACATTATACTATGTTTAATACTTGTTTCATTTCGCTTAAATTGATCTCATAACATACTTGTCTGTGTAACCTGGGAATTAAAATTTTCGTTATAATATCTTTTTCAGTTTGCTTTTATTTATGTTAATTGCATTTATTAAACATCATTCAACTTTTAACATTTATTAAAATTTATTTGAATATTAAGAAAGACTGAAATTACAAATCACACTTTGAAACAGTCAGGCAAACACAGTCCAACGTCACCACCATGTTGACCATTTCTTTTATGTACACTTGTTTGTGTTTTGAATCTGTCTTGTTATATCTGGAGCTAACATTCTATACATCTAATAACCTAACGTTAAAAAAAGTGACTAAAAATGGTTTCTGACCATATATAACCAACAGTAGGGTACTAATCTTCAACTAGTTTATAGTAGATCATTTGAGAGAACATCTAACTTCCTGTTGAATCAATTTTTAAAATTAATTTTTATTAAAGTTCGTTAGTTTTTGTATGTAACTGTATATAACTTCTTCTCCCTGATCGTCAATTCTGCTATTAACATCACACCAAAGCAGTTAACCCGTTTTTACTCTTCGTGTTTCTTACATACTACCGGTATTTGATTAAATTGAGAGTTGAAAAATGCCGCTCTGTTTCTGAAGTGGACATGACAATAGTTTAAAGAATTTTTAATGTTTTTATGATGTCTTTAAGCATACTGTCTAACCGAAATAAGTTACAAAATTTTATGTTTTCAAGTAGTCATGAAACAGATTATTTCTGACCTCAAAAAAAACGTCTGTCATAAAAGAAATTTTATCAATGATTGTAAATGTAATGGAACAATGATTAACGTCGTCTACTGGAAGACCATTTTTTATGTGTTCATCGAGGCGTTCGGGTTGAAAGATCATTGTTCCACAAAGACAATTTTTGAACAAGACGCGATCTTTATTTAAAATACAATTGTATCATATACTTCCTTCACCGATAAATTCTTTCCTTTTGTCTATCGAGCACAGTGGTAGATTATTTCTGATTTAGATTATTGTATTTTCGGAGTCATCAGTAGCAGTATGAATTTTTATTGAACCCCTTGGCAGAACTGATAAACGATTAAATAATATATCAGCGAGAGGCATATTTTATGATTAAAAACTAAGTCAACACACGAATGTGCTACTTTCAAGTCACGTAAGAAAATCAGCAGCTAGTTTACAGTTTCTGAATTAGAATTAGATGTTTCAGAAACGCCTGTCACTACATTCTAGAATATCGCCTTTGAAAGTAAAAACTGTGCCTATTCTCCTTGATTAAAAATTCCACCTCATTTATGAGGCTCGGGTCTTTTAATTGAACGCTTGCCTCTCTTGCTTTGTTTTTTATTTCAAGTGTTTTATTTTGTGTCTAATAACTAATAATTTATGTGTAATAAATTTCGTGATAAATAACAAAAAATTAAGTTCTTTAATATCAGAAACATTTATTTAATTTTTAGGCAAAAAGTCGAGCGAACAGCTGTACGCACGGGCTCCAACAAAAAGAGCCAAAATCCCATGCAAGACTACTGCGTTGCTAAAGGTAGTGACGTAGTTGCCATGGTAACTATGTGGCTGGCCGGCAACCTTTGTACGTGTTCACTAGTAGTTCAAGTGTTTACGGTTTTAGTAACTTCCTCAATAAAATTGGGAAATTGTGTAGCCAAATTCATTTAGATATTCATAGATGTCTAAATTCATTTCATATCTATATTCATAGAATATCATTAACATAGCCTCTTTACTTAGATTTTGAATTTTGTAACGAAAGAATATGAGAAAACTGGTAAGAATTTCCAAAGTTTGTATTTTTCTTATTTACCTTAATTCCCAGGCAGGGGGGCCGCAGAGCCCCCCTCATGCGCCGCCTCAGGACTTTGGTATGGGCCGACTCTGTTCTCTACTTGCAGTACTAACTGAAGAAAGGGGGACATCTACAGATATTCGTATTTTTTAGGAGACACAAATGTGTTATATATGTTCCTATGGTTGGCTTAAAAAGTTTCTTTTTGGAACACACCTTATTGCTTAACTCCGGAAATCCTAGAAGTTTTTAAGTAACACTTGTAATTCGATGGGTAGAAAAAAGATGGAAGCTACACATGGTTGCAACAAGTTCGTACATAAAACCATAAGGAAAAAATCAGAAGAAAAGAATTGGAAGAAAAGAGATTAATGACGAGGACGGTCGAGATGAGGAAGAAAAGTCACATCCTAGGAAACATGGATACTTGTGCAAGTTGTATTATATATAATACAATTTCATACGTAATTTTTTCCTGAGATTTACAGCTTATTAAAAACGTTCTCTGTTGCACTGGTAAAGAAAATGGGTATTTAAAATGAATTACTCTTTACCATTATGTAATTTTGTTAAAAAATGAATTCTCTGTTGTGTAATAAAATTTAGCATTACTTTTCTGCCACGTTTCCTGCCATTCGTTTATGTGCGAAACAAGTATAAATATAAATAAAAATAATTATTATAACTATTAATTACCGCTTAAAATAATTTATAGTTTATAAATAGGACATTTACGATTTAATGAAATTTACTGCATAACGATTTTATTGGCACCGTATCAGCTTGTTTGTGGTTCGTAAGGCTGGAATGTGAAGAAATTACGACGTTTTGTAATTTTTTCTGTACATTAAAGCCAATCTTGTTTTCTGCGCATTTTCATTCGTAAAATTTTGTTTTTATTTATTACGTACAACAAAATTTAGTTCTGACTCACGTTTTATTTTCTTCTTTCTTCATTTTTTATTTTTCACTCTTTTTTGTTCTTCCTCCTTTTGAAAAAAATAAATAACATTATATAGTTGAAATTAGTATGGTATTTCATTTTTAAGTATGTAATAGATTGTTCACAAATTATTTACGACAACATTTAGTGCAATATCTAAGAACGTCTATTTTTAAACATCTCTTTAGATAGCTTTATTCAGAAGACAAGCCGTATCAACGGACTCCATTCTTTAGTAGTCACGTTTCTCAGATGGATTCTAATGTCAGTAATAATGTAAACTGTTAAGAATTCCGGTTTCTCACTAAAGTAGAAAAGCTACTTTGAATTTCGTATATGAAGCTGTAGAGGTGGAACATTATAAGTAAAAAAAATAATAATAAATGAATAAATATTTGTCACGGTCAAGCTTTATAACATAGATAAATGTCACACGTAACGGAGGCTAAAGGAAGTACTTAAATAAAGAATTTTAAACAAAAAGTCTTGAAAGAATTTTGACGAGGAACGAACAAGAGGAAGGCAGAGGAGTAAATAACTTAGCATCATAAAGGTAGACTTAAAGACGCTTAGAATTCAATATTGGAAAGACGGCCGATAGAAGGGGAGAAAGATGACAATATTTATCGGAAACCGTGTAGGCAACAGGATACTGCAATACTTAATATGTTCTGACCAAATCGCAGTACTAGAGTACTCACAACTTTACAGTAAGTCTTCAGGATTAAGAAAAACTTGACGCCATATCACGTAGTTGAACTTCACACTTTTAAGTAAGTCCGGTACTTTTGTTTTCAAAATAGTCTGTTGTTCGAACGAGCATCAAAAAATAAAGTAAAATGTTCATCCAGTACTTTCGTGAATTCTCTTGTAAGTTTATAAATCCCTGTTTCCTGTTTATAAATGTCCGGTTTTAGTCAACACTACTCCAATCTAGTATTAAACACAGCTTTTGTCTCATTTTTACTACACTTTCTGACTGTCTAATCATCAAATGTATCATAATTGCAGGCAATACTTTTGTCTTGATACTCTTAATAACATCAGCTTTCTAAAAGCTTTCAAGACATATCTTCTTAGTCTTCCAACTTTTTATCATCTTCACTAATCTATTCGGATCCATCTACTTAATTTCTACTCTACATCCGTCTTCTTTCCGTTGTCGAAACTATTGTGTCTGTTATTCCACAAATCTCTCTTACGTTCTCTTCGAAATTTTGTCCCATCTTGCTTTGCCTATAGTACTTATAAGTCCAATTTCTGTCACTTGCATTTTTTTTCTAGTCTTCTGCCCTAAGTTATACACTTGATTTTCTTCAAATTACCTTATGTACTCAGATAACTAATTCCTCTGTGATCTAATGGCTGACATACTCGCCTCTTGTGAGAGAGGTTGCGAAAGTTGTGCGAGTCACACAGTACCAAGAGGTTAACTGAGTAGCTGCAGCACGCAACTACTCATTTAAATGACGGAATTACGCATAGAGTTGACCAGAATGTTGGCCTCCTCTCCCTCGTAAAATAAATTTATTCTGACAAGGCAGGGCCTACAATGAACTGTTGCACAAAAGATTTAATTGAAATTACTGATAAAGTGTTTTCTGGTACATATTATTTTATTTTGAAGAGCTTACTTGTAGTGGTTGTTTACATTTATAATCTAGTTTGCAGCGCTGTAGTAAGTTGCATATCGAATTAGTCTGATCGATTTAAAATTAATGGGGTATTTAAATAAAATGGAAAGTGTACGAAATGTAGTATAATTGTTTAACAGCAGCCAACATTTTTACTCTAGCAGTCAGGCAACAGAAGAAGATTGTAATTTATTCTGAAAAATTATTTTAAAATTCAACACTGATTTTTCACATTGTAAAATTATTTTTAAACAGGCTGCTGATCGCAGTGCGGTGCCAGTTAAGTAAGATTACAGGGTACTATTACAGCAGCCACACAATTTTCTAAACAGTTTTTTTTTTTATAATTTATGTGTGTCCTATGACAAAGATAACAGGAACCAGGATTTTCTTTTAAAATTGTTATATATTGTAAACGCGTGTATTCGTATTCCGTTAATCATATAGTCGCAATAAAAATTATTTTTAACATATCATTAGAAAAGCTTTGTAGCTTCAAAGTGAATAAGGGAAATCATCTAAGGGCTTTGGTATTGGGTAGAAAAAAATCGTGAGAGACCCAGATTTTTTATAGAACCCGATTTGGATCTACTTGTACTTTGATATCAAGAACAAATCGATGTCAAAAACAACAGTTTTTTTTTTTACAAATTTAGTTTTAACAAAATTATCGTCTAGAATCTGTATTACTATTTATTAGTGATAACAAAATTTAAATACTCGAGTTCTGCAATGTACGTCGGAACCTTTAGTTGGCTCCAGTTAGGTGAAAATATGTCAAACGACTAAAAATACAAGAAAGGTAACATCTCCAATACTACTGAGTCTCGGATAAGCACTGTTTCATGAAAAAAATCACTTTAATGAACTTCTAAATTCTTTACTTATAAATTTAAAATATAATGTCATTAGAAATTGTTAGTTTCTGAATTTGGAAAAGAACTTGTGCTTTTCTTATGTATTTGGCGTAATTATAATTATATATTAACCCATATTTAATAATAAAATTATTTATTATAATTACTTAGTTATTTATTATAATTTTTTATTGTTGCTAGTTGGATTACAGAAGTCAAACAGATATAAACACACATGTACATACGTGTGTTACATAGCCAGATTCGAAAAGTAAGGCACGGAAGTAAATTTTGAGAATCCATAACATTTGTTGATAGTCCCTTGAATTGATATTTTTCCATAAGTGTTTGCGTATTATTTTTTTGAAAACTGTTCTAATAACTAACTGACATAATTCACGTAAAAAAATGTTCTTCCTGTAATTACCAGCTTCCTAAAAAATATGAAGCGATAATTATAGTCCATGGCCTCATAATCCATGGACCTATCTTTAAACAGTTCGATTTTTCCCATTTACTCGTTTTCCGTTTTCTTATCGTATCACTTGTTTTCAAGTGTCTACCTTTGTCCAAGGCCACGTCTGTGAGCCAGTGAATATTTCACCGGTGAAGAGGTAGCTAGCCTTTTCCACCAAGCCTTCTCCTTTATCCGAGCTTGGGACCGGCAACTAATCCTATCTGTTATCCACCTGTGAGAAATAGCATGCGAGGAGAAACAGGATGTGAAAAAATAAATACCTTAGAAAGGATACCAAAGCCACAAATTATAAGAGCACGAGGTGTATGTTGATATAATGGCGTACAGGCTAAACAGAAACTTCTAAACAAAAAAGACAGGTACAACTAAAAAACTGTAGGGAGGTATATAAGTGTAGAACACAGGAATGACGGAGAACTGTAAACAAAAATATCTAGAAGTAGTGTAGGAAAAGCGAGGTGCCACAGAATACACACTGAGAACATAAGAGTTTTGTGGAATAACAGACATAAGATAATGGAAAATGGTAAGAAAACGGATGTGGATTGCATACATAACTAGGATGGATCAGAACGGATTTACAAAGAGAAATAACAAACCGTCTAACAGGAGAAGAGCTGGGAGATCTAAAAAGAGAAGATATGATAGCTTGTAGAAAGCTGATGGTATTAAGATATGAGAAATCTTCTAGAAAGAGAAAAAGTAGGCGAAGAAGAAGGAGGAAAAGAGTAAGGAGAAGAAGGAGGAGGAAGAGGAAGTGAAGAAGAAGAAGAAGAAGAAGAAGAAGAAGAAGAAGAAGAAGAAGAAGAAGAAGAAGAAGAAGAAGAAGAAGAAGAAGAAGCTTCTAATGTTAATTGCATTTTCGCTAACAACGTCATAAGATATCGATAGCTTAAATAACTTGCGAACGTAAACTCAGATAGAAGAAGGAGTTATGTGTATTACACTAAATCACGTTTAGAGGGTAAATCATGTTTTATGAAGTGGAAATTGGATCCACGCCAGCTGGCTGTTGCCAAAACTATTTGAACACTCAGTCACGCAGATATTTGATATAGAAATAATCGATGCCCCCATAGAAATGGATTGTTACACATTATTATTTTACAGTTTTGAAACGTCCTCCTCATAAATGAAGTAATATAAAATTACTCTAATTTTCTAAGTGCCAAATTGTCGTTATACTTGTTTTTAGCATTGGTACGTTATTGGCGTTTCTTCTTGCACTTGGAAACACAAAATTTGTTACAGTACCTACATTATGTTTAGCAGTAAGAAATTTTAATTACGTAACAGAAATTACGTATAAAAATGTGTTAATTAACAAACTTGTAAATATAAGCGCCCTTTTTTTTTAAAAATTCAATAATATATTGGTTATTATATTTTTATTTTCAGTATTTTATCTGGTAATTGTGTACTTAATTCCGTACGGTGAAACATACTTGTATCTTTAGTTTTGTTTCCTACTTTCCCGATTATGGAATTGCGATTATTCATAGTTAATACGTTCTACATTTTACATACATTTGGCACATGATGAAATAAGAAAATTGAAATTGTGTATTATATATTGGAAGGGCAAATGAAATAACAAAAGGAATAAGTTAACAAAACGTGGAACATCAAGTGTTGGAACTAATGATTGCAGTATATTACTCCATAATATTTGGGGATCCTAGTGTGTATTGTGAGTAGAAAAAGTAGACCAAATATATTTTCTACACTTTTTAATAAAGTAAAATTCAAGTTGTATTGTTAATTACTTACTTTATTACGTACTTTAAGTAGTAAAATATTTGGTATTAGTTTCAAATTGTGTTATCTGTCATCATTGCCATTTTGAAATAATCAATTAGGCATTTTTCGCTAAGATCAAATTAACAGACAGTATTCTCATGAAAGAACAATTCTAATTATGTATTAGATTTGTTACAAAACTTTACCGGATTTAATCCTAAACATTTTTACTGCGAAATTAAAATATAATACACACGAAATAATAGAATATTTATTAGCAACTGGAATTTAATGTAGTAAACTAGAGTACAGAGCCCAGTTTAGGAATGCAGTAAACTGCCAAATGATTTGAACTGGAGCGAATTTATTAAAATTAGCTGGTGTAATCTAACCGGTAAAGGAAGTTTGGGCTTGAATAGGCAAAGCATTATAAATGCTCAATACTGATTTTAAAATGCATCTGCCTTTTTAGACATCTGATTAAAATCATTAATTACAAACAACAACAAAAAGAAACAACAAACAACAAATTATAAACAACAAAATTATTTTTGACCAATGCTGCACAACCCGCTTTGATCAAAAAAGTTTATATCCTTTCTAAATTTCTAACTGACGTAATTCTAAGATTTGTCATTCTTATCTCACAGTTATTAAGTTATGAAGAATAAATTTAATATGAAAATAAATAAACAAAAAACCAAAGTCCTAGTCTATAGTCGGAAGGAAGAAGATCCAGTCAGAATAACTCTTGGAAATAATGTTCTCCAGGCAGTTAAAGAATATAACTATCTAGGAAGTAAAATCACAAGTGATGGACGTAGCAGTAAGGAAAGAATGAACAGAATTAACCAGGCTAAAGTTGCTTTCAACAAACAGAAAAACCTCTTCACTTCCAACACTATCAGTCTAAAAATAAGTAAAAATCTAGTAAAGACATACGTGTGGAATGTTGCCCTATACGGGAGTGAATCTTGGACAATTGGAGAAAGTGACAAGAAAAGACTCCAAGCATTGGTGCTACAGAAGAATATTCAAGATAAACTGGAGGGAGAGATAGCGAATGACGAAGTCTTTAGAAGAGCTCAGGAGGAGAAGAGCTTTCTACGAAATTTAAAAGGGAGAAGAGCTAAGTTTATAGGGCATATACTACGACACAATGGGTTGGTTAAAAGAATAATAGAAGGAACAATTGAAGGGAAGAATAACAGATTTAAAAAATGTATAACTGTTTTTCATGGCGTTTACAAACCCTGATTTATTTTACGTATATCAGCGGTAAAGTACTGTAAAAACGCAAAATTTATGATAATCGGTCTTCTGAGTACCTATCTTATGGGGGGGGAGAAGAAGAAGAAGGAGGAGGAGGAGGAGGAGGAGGAGGAGGAGGAGCAGAAGAAGAAGAAGAAGAAGAAGAAGAAGAAGAAGAAGAAGAAGAAGAAGAAGAAGAAGAAGAAGAAGAAGAAGAAGAAGAAGAAGAAGACACAGTGACACTGCAAAATTTAATTTATTTCCATGCACGAATTAAATATAGGACTAAAACAACATTTTCTTACTTAGAACAATTTTCTTTTCCATATCGTTATTTCTGTTTATTTCAGTGTTTTACTAGTTTTAGCAAGAATACTGTAAGTACTTATAGCAAGAATTACTATATATTATATTGTATAGTATATTTTGCTTTCTATAAACGCATTGAAAGATGTATAGTATTTTGCGTTATAGTTTGTAAGCCGTGTTACAATGCACAAACAGATATCAATTTTAAATGAATTACTAAGACACTTACATTAAGTTACTCATTTGCATTTAAAAATAGGTACCGTATTGTATTTGTTGAAATAAAAATTTTAATAACAAATTCTGAAAAAACGTAGGATTTTTGCTGATTATTATTAGTTTTTAATTAAAATAAATTTTTTAATTATATAAATCTATAATCTTATTGACTCCCAGTTGTCGAGTATGTTTAAACGTTTGGCGATCGTGTAGCCACACTTTGTGTTTTTAAGCCAACTTCCTGAATGTATGAAAGATTTAAAAAAATTTGAGGTGCTTCTGGAGCTCGTGATTTCGTATGCACTAAGGAATGGTGACTAAATTTGTCAGGATTTTATTTTGGAATCTTCGTATGGTATGAATGTTGATAGGTTTGGCAGGGCCCTATAGTTTTGTACAATAATACCAGACTGCTTTAACATGTGTTTCTAAATTAAATAGTCTATTCTCTATTGTCAGTGAAAAATCATCTTTGGGAGGTGACATTAAAGTACAAAGAATGCTAGCTACATACTTTTCAGGTGTTCCTATTAATATACTTTCATTATCATTTTCTTTATTCTACTTTTTTATAAAATAAAATTGCTGCGCGAAACAAATATAATTTTAAAATTTTAACGTTTCTCTTGAGCACTGCAAAATTTAATTTGTTTCCATGCATGAATTAAGTATAGAACTAAAACGAGCTTTACTTAGAAATATTTTCGTTTGAATACTGTTATTTCTGTGTATTTCTTTTTTTTTGCTAGTTTTATTTGACTGATGGGCACAACATTAGAAAAAAATTTTCTATTTTAATAGGCAAATTTTTTTGAGAACTTAACCTTTTCAGAAATTTAAAATAATTTTACGGTATATCGAGTCACATGATTTATTTTCTAAAAGATTGAATACGTTTTTTTATAGCTTCGCTACACTTCCAATGAAGGTCACAGCAATGAAAAATACCAGGTGCGACGAAGATTGTTCGGATCAGTACTATAAAATGGCAATTAATCTTCTTTTGTGAAATAGTAAATCTGTTTCGATCGTCTGGTGTTGCGTAAGAGACCGCTAGCATGTCCTCTGGAAATGGGTTGTTTACCAATCTCCGGTATGTGTAATGTACCTTCGTACCTATTTAAATGCTAAATCTTTTTCTTTGAGTTTTAATGACCTGTTATTTATGGATCTGATATCGACACGAGGCGTTAAGATCTCGTCTTTTATTGACTTGTCCTTATTTGTTTAACTTGTCGCTTGCTTCCTAGTTTCGTCAATCATTTTTTGTTTCAACATTTGTTTGTTAAAATATTCAAACGCTCCAGCAGTGTATGTGATCATATGTAGTTCGTGGTTTTCTACCGACCTTAATTCTGTTATACTCTCCTCTCCTACTGTTCCACTAAATCTGTTACATTGTCATGGCTTATATCCTTTACTGATCACTACCTACTCACGAGATTGCGCGCGAGCGCCGTGTGTGTCTGAATGATCCTCGTAACTAATAACTGAATAACTAATCCAAAAAATGCTTCTTTTTGAATCGTTCAGTATAGACAATGTTCGCTGTTTTATCAAAAACACTGAAGCATTATTTATGAATAAGGAACAGGTATTATTGATTTTATTAAATATTGTTATAAATTTCAAGATTCGGCTCACACAAACAAATTAGTACTGTCACAGACTACTACAAATCCAAAATAGGAAGCAGTGAAGTGTATGTCTCAAGTAAGTATAAAAAGTCTTCACGCTTCATGGACGGTCTTTGTTTCAGTAACCCTTTATTATCACTCGTTTCAAACATTTATATACGGCTCTTACAAAGAAACAAATGTTATACAAATTTTGTTGTCATTATACCAAAAAATGCATGTATGCTTAACTAATGTTGTTTTTTACTTGACTTAATTACAGTGTTTCTTGCTTTCTGTAGACCCATCAAAAGATCTTGTACTCTGCATATTGTTTACTTTTATAAGTAGTGTTATAGTCCACAAACAGATTATTTTTAGTTTTTGTATTAAATATGATTTTAATGTAATAAAAGCTTCAAATAAACGTTGCTTTAACGTTAGTGTGTGCTTCACACAAGCATAACGTTTTGTGTTATTGCTTCAACTAAAAAAGAAAAACGTTTTAATTGCCTGAAGAGAATCGTTCTTATTGGCCATGACACGCTGGTCGTAATTTGCAATCATTAGTACAAAAATTTCAGTTTTTTGTCTACGAAATTTTTAAAAATATATATGGACATTCTGTATTCAGTTTTTGCCGAACTAATTAAATAACAGTATTGCTTCTACTGAAATATTAATAAACCTGATTTTTTAAGTCCTGACTTGTAAGACATGTCTCGTAAGCTAGGAAAAAAATGTTATTGTTCTTGGACGATCGACTAAGGAATATTTATAAGTAAGTTTTTGCCATAATTCGTTATGTACAACTGAAGCAAAGACAGAAAAGTGGGCTCTAAGTAAGAAAGATATTCTGGCTATATGAACGTTGAGACCTATATAATATTCTGGCTATATAAAGTGTACACATGAAAAACTTACTCCACAGACGAAACACGACGTTCGGAAATTTTAGGTAACTCTTATTATAGACGTTTCTTTATAGGTCTAATGACGTTTCTTTAATACTAATTACATGCCACTACATGAAATAACAGAAATTAAATTAGCGTTTTGGTTGTAATGAGAGACAACAAGCTTTCGGGAGTTTAAAAATTTGCATTTGCTCAGAGCCAATTTTTCCTTCTCAGTTACAGATGCTAGCAATACTTGATGTAGTCTTGTCTCAGGTGCAAGACGATGTAGAGCTTGTAAGAGCGGGGTTGTGGAGCAAATCCCCAAAGCCTTTTCGAGGCTGATTACAATAAAAGTAATTCAGTTGTCAATCCGACTTTCTAGTATTTTTTCAGCTGAAACAATGTTTCTAAGCTTGTTTCAACCTCATTTTTAAAACCATTTCTAGAGAAGGATTCTTTGGCTTCCGCCCAGAAGAGGTACGGCTCCTCAGAATAAACCTTAATCTCTCAAAGCCCCCCCTCCCTAAAAGGATATTTATAGTTGAAAAAAATATCCTATCGTTTAAATGGTTTAAAGTACGTTACGATACTTCCTGTTTGAAACTTTCAAATACCTTATTGAATATCTTTTAAAAATTGCTATTATTTACTGAACTGAATAAATTATAATTAATTGTACAGTAATTGAATATATAGTTAGAAAACGTAGAAAACTTTAAAACCCCTGCCGAACATTTCAGCTAAGCCCATGGAACCATGTGTTGTAAACCATCGGGGTAGTGAAGTCCGTACAAAGCTCACAGCAGAGGGCAAACAATAACCCTGCCTGTAGAAGCACTTCCGTATATAAATTACATATGGTATTTCCCTAGTTTCCCTAGAAACTGTAGGTAGCAATTTGGAGACCAACCATGTTCGTTAAACCCCAAACGTTTTACATCTACAAATAGTTTTATTTGAATTATCCTATGCATGGCATAACTTCCGAAGAGAAAATAAGAGGGATGTCTTTTGTTTCCTACAGAAAAGAACTAGCGAATAGTCGATGGTGTTTGCTCCGGTTCCATTGTCAAAACATATCTATACTTATGATCCGGTTCTCCTTGTGTGACTGGCCAAAGTAGTTCTCCTTGTATGACCAAAGTATCTTGCGGAATGTGAAGCCAATTTTTTATATTCGGAGCATTCGTATATTATATTATATCTGTGTTTACTGTAAGTGTGCACGGCGTTTTGACGCGTTGTCCTTGCAAACTCCTTCCCCTTTATCTACAGTTGTGATGGTTACGTGTGGTCTTGCAAGACGTTTTCGACATGCAACAGGCAGAGGCGCTGCCATTTTAAAAGTGTTTCCTTTTGCTTCGACATCAGTCGACGTTATCACGAACTTTTATCATTACTGTCTGACATCGAAAGAGCTTAAAGGGCTTGCTTGATTATCGAAAGAGCTTGTTTGGTACTAATCGAATGGTTCCTGGTTCGAACCCCCGCCACAACAAAGCGAGTCTCTAATCGACTCAGCTAAGGAAAAAAGTATATAATGTAATACGTTGGAAAGTAATGGGAGACTGCTGACACGTAGTGCTGGCCACACTACGTCCCGTGTATGCTGTAGACTCATACATGCATAGTCTAGTCTATGTAGCTTACCTTATTTTGAAACACGATTCCGCTAATTGTCTAATGTTTAAAGATAATCAGAGTTGTGACCCTACAGTTTTAGAAGGTACTACTTGTGTATTTGATGGTGGCCGGCAACCTTGGCGAAAGTGATATGCGCAGAACCCTGTTTTTTGTCAGTGTAACGGCACATCTCACTGAGTGCGTAAGTGTTGATGCGTTTTCAAAAACATTTATCGTATAGGCTATATTTCATTTAATTATTATTTTCAACACAAAAAAACATATCCTACGCTACGAAAACTTCTTCAACTTCTTAAGTCTAGTGTAAACTTTCAAGGTAGCTTAACACGTTTAAGAAGAGTTATTATAAACTTAGTGTTTAAATGCAAGAAGATTATAAATAATTGAAGTGTATTAAACGAACGTCAAGAGGTAAGGGCGCAAAGAATTGAATATCTCAGGAAAATAAAACAATTCAGGGCAGAAAAGCGGCCAATACTAATAATTATTTATTATTTACATTATGTAACAAATAACATTGTTTTTGTATTACAAACACATATTTGATACAATTTCGAGTAATACTGAGTAAAATTATAAATCCGGAAATCTCAAAAATGTGTAAAACCCGAGTTGTAATAACTAAATAGTTAAGGGCACTCGTAGAGCCGGCTGTAGCAACAGTAAGACGGACGTTTTTGAAACGTAGTGTTAGTAGAGGTTGTCAACGATAGAGAAGCGTATGCGCAGTGAAACACGGAGTGGAGTAGTGGGGGGAGTGGGTATACCTACCAGTGTTTTCGTGTACCCCCAACTTTCTCCCTACCGGCGCAAATTGAGCTTCTCTAATGTTGACAATCTCTACTGAGCACACGTTGTCTCCCCACTACCCTCACTTTTCACGCAGCTATGAAGCGGCCATCGTAAAGTAACGCGATTGTACAGGCGGACACTTTACCCTGGTCTGATCCCTTTGCCTGCTTACACGTACTTTTAACATGATAATGTTTTTAGGCTGGGGGTCATTCCACAAAAATGTAACGTCATCGAAAAACGTGACGCTTCCACACATACGATTCCCCACAGTCAAGAAATTTGATATGTAAACGCATCAAGACAGAAATAATCGCTGCTGACATTGAGTTTAGCAAACGTTTTAGTGAGAATAAATTTGGTTTTACATGCTCTGTTTGTGATCGTCTGTGGTTTGGAAATGATTTACGTAATCCACCAAACGTAATCCACATTATACGTTTCAAAAGCATAAAAACATTATCATGCTTCGATGTTTCGGTTTCGTCGAAATCCTTTATGTGTTATAAGAGTACACACAGCGTGTAATTTACGTTGCACAGTTTCGTTTTTATCTGTACAATTGCGATTTATTTTAACTTATGTGAAATGTCCTTATTAAAATCGTGAGTAATTGAGACGCCATAAACCATTCAGAACAAAAACTAACAGTCGCTGCAGCTCACAAAATATTTTTTTCTGTAATCTAGAGTTATTAAAAAATGCACAATTGTAACAACTCGGAATCATAAAATGATTTCTCTTGAAACAAAAACACAAACGACTGTTTCAGCACAAAACAAATGTTTTCTAGTTGCGTGTTGGCGCCGTATAATGGAGAAGAGAAGATTTTGAGGGTTGGAAGCCGTCTCAGTTCCGATAGTTGGCACGAGAACTCTTTACATTGTTTTTGTACACATCTTCTACTAAAAGAGTTGTTGATCGTCTTCGCGTTTAGTTCATGGGCCATCCTCTTGATTTCACAAGGCGATTGACGTGATTTTAAGGCTGTTTTCCGCCAAAACGTGTAGTTATAATAATCTTAACACAGATAATATTCATGTTTAATATGGTAACCAAATCACTTGTACGAATTAATAAATTAATTACCTTAATTATCCGCCGTGTGATTTCCTATGCTTCGTCTATGACGCGTTTCGGAGCATATACTCCATCATCAGATATAAAAATTAAAACAGTCACTCATACGAGATCGTTAAGGTAATTAATTTATTAATCTTAACACAGATAACTTAAATATCACTTATTCATACTCTCTTATTGTACATAACAATTTACTCTCTTTTCGTACCAGCTACCTTTTCTCGGCTTAGAGTTGTACAGTGATAAATGATTTTTCGCCAATAACAAAATACTAACTTTATTATGCGAAGGCATAGCTTACCGCTAATTAAAAAAAAATTGCTTCAGCCGTCCATCATGCCGTCCGCCGAATTATTTAATTTCAAATGTATAATAAACCTTGTTAATTCAAATTTATTTTGTCTAATGCAGGAGAAAAATCGGAGTTGTAACATGCAGTGGGCTAAAACGATAAAGAAAGAATTCACCAATTTACCGTGATTCCTGTACTCTCCCAGAATAGCTGCTCTACGATGGTTGATATTATAATTAGCGTTTTTATCTGATAAGTCATGACCACGTTTCTCATCACCAACACTCCCGTCCAGCGATAGTTGGATGATGTACATCGCTGTGACAATACTAGTAAAGACTGCTACATGCAAGAGATATTGAATGGAGTGGTATGTAAACTTAAATATTCATTTACTCAGAGGCGTAGCTAGAGGGGAGCCAAGAGGGCAGCCGCCCCGGGTGGCATAGCCAGGAGGGCGGCAAAGTGAGCATAGACTTGAAAAAATTGTTTTCAGTTTATAAAACTACAAACAACTTGTTTCTTTGATGTGACTATTCCTTAAAACTATAGGAATGTAAGATTTTCTTAATGTAAAATTAAGAACTACAACAAGTTCCAAAGAGTTTATGAAGTCTTTTATTCAAGGAAAATCGAACCCTAAATGTCGTAATATTACAATTAACAAGGAATCAACTCGCGATCATAAAATGGATGGTATTAGCGACGAGGCAGTTGATAAATACAGTAAAGTTAATGACGTGAGTACCTGACTATGAGATTTGACATTGTGGAGGCAAAGAGATTCTAATGTTTTTAAGACTATCTAAGGTAAATTCTAAAAATTACGTACTTTTTACTTTTAAGTATTAGAAATATCGGTATGGAGAACCATACATCACTTCCATGTTCTAAGATTTATATTTAAAATCATTTTCGAAATGAAATATTACCATAGAAACTACTTCTTTCTACTTACTGCTTCAGCCTTAACCACAGTACTGTGGTCACTAACGTATACCACCTCACGTTATCGCACTCGTCGTTACACAAACTTCACGTTATTTCTGGCCTCACTCATGTTTACTTTCTTACATTTGCACGCTTTTTAAATGGAAAGTGCCGAAACTCACACCAACATAACGCGTGCAAGCCGAAAAAGTGTCCAGCCTGGATAGCGATTTGCTTCCTGTGGATCGCTGGGCAGTGTAACTGCACGTGTTTACAGAGGAACGATTCATAGACAGACTTTTCGTCTTTAGGGAATGAACCCTCTGCAAGATGCTGAGGGTCCATGAGTGACTTCGGAGCGCTCCTTCTTTTCCGCGTGTTTGTTCTGTGAAACGTACACTGTAGATTCGCAACTTTACTCTAAGCAACGCTCAATAGGAACTGTTGAAAATTTTTGTCCACGGTGTACCCTCATACACACTAAACCTGCTCTGATGTTTTAATTACGGACATCATAATATTAAAACTTTGGAAACTTGAGCACTACTTAATGGAGATCAAACGTTAACTTATACAAGGCATTAATTTTATGCATATTTTTTATATATAGGTATGTGTACAACGTTATCGGCAACAAAGAAGTAGTTTTTGTTAAAATTCCTTCCCGGGCTGTTTGGCCGTAGTCCAATGTTTTCTACAAAACCAGACGTTTCGGCAATGCCATCGACTTCCATTATCAGTGAAAATCGAGTGCCATAACGTGAGGCGGTATACGTTAGTGACCACAGTACTGTGGTTAAGGCTGAAGCAGTAAGTAGAAAGAAGTAGTTTCTATGGTAATATTTCATTTCGAAAATGATTTTAAATATAAATCTTAGAACATGGAAGTCATGTATGGTTCTCCATACCGTATTTTAACAATTACCATTGTTTGAAAAAGTTTAAATGGATTTTTAAGTACTTTACTGTTGTTAAAACGTAAAAGGTGAAAAAAAGAATCAACGATGTTGTTTATCGGATTCAACAGGAAGGACAGCGAAAGTTCAAAGTTGTCCACCTAGATCGCCTGGCTAAGTATTACTTCAGAGACGGTTTGCCAGTTCGGGACGAACAAGCTTAAGGAGGAGACAGTGTTACGATATTACAGAACAGTCTACGAGTTTGTCGAATGTTCCAGAAGATTCTCGCTCTAATGTGTGTGGCATGCGTGATTCTCGGCGCATTTGCTAGACTGTGCAGAATTCGCGCGGGCGCACGGACTGTGTCAAGGCCGCAATTAATTACGTCGTACACACTGGCGCTATCGCGCATTATGGAATAATCTAGTAATTTGGGGGGATATAAATACCAGTACTCAACGACGTTCAGTTTCGGTTATAGTCGCGGTAAATGACAGTGCGGTTTGAGAGTTATTATCGGGCGATATTACTGTGTACGTTCAAGTGGTTATTAGTGATGTGTGTTTTATAATCGGGCGGTGTATTGTAATACAATTGTGTTTTAATATTAGTTGACATTTTATTGCGTGTGAACAATTTCTATTTGATTTGTTGTAGGAAAGTGTGTTGTTAATTACGAAGTGTTTAACTGTGAAAATTAAAGCTGGTAATTAGTGACTTAATTGGTGTCTTTTATTTTGTTTTCCACTGTACCTACTATGAACAAGTAGACCGTCGTAACAATATTTAAAATGAGACATTTTAAAATGAACTTTCCTGGTCTTAATTGCTGCAAAGTGGGTTATTAGATCACTATAATCTAAAGACGAAGCAATGTCGTTTTCAATTGAACGTATCGCTAGATTTGATACCCTGTCTTCAGATATTGTTGATCGTAGGTACGATTTAATCAATTTGAGCTTACGAAACGATCTTTCACAAGAAGACAGACACTGGTAAAGTAAGAAAATTGTTTAAAGCTGTTGCTAGTGTTTCTTAGGCTTATAATCTCATTGAAGAAATGTATTGTAGCAGTCCCTGAGGTGTTAAGTTTTTTTGTTCTCCGTTCACTTTTTCCCTTTTAAATAAAAGTAAGACGTATTTCAAGTCGCTGAACAATTCTTCACTGTTTAGGTCATGTTAATACACTTTTGGAAGCACTGTGCACTGAATATTGATTTGGGAAAGCTGTCCCTTAAAATGTATATCAAATGTATAACCCCATCATTTAGGTACGCCTCAATTGTACAGGGGAACCCAAAGGGTTTTTCTAACTCTTTTATGTTAGAGAAACGGCTTGAAATTTTAACTGATAGTTTGTCCAAATTTCTATTAGAGAACGTCGCATTTCTTGCCAAACGGTTAATGCAGAATCATCTGCATACTCCCCTGGCATCGTGCGCTTCTTCTTATCCTTTTTGTTAAACTGACACTCCTTCATTACATACCTACTCTGGGTCAGTAACGACATTGTCACACAGCTCATTCCTCCAAACTTTTAATTTGTCCGTTAGCGTCTCCAGAATTGGGAATGCTTTATTTATCCAAAGCATAACAAATTATCTTAACACGTTATGTGCAAAGTATATTTTTATACGTTAAAAATGTATCCAAGTATTTTAACAAAGCCATAAAGTTTCCAGGGCTTGGATCGTTAGTAATTGACTCTCGAAGTCCTATCAGTGCCAGATTTTGTACTGTGCCAATGACCTGTTCGAGGATTTTGTTCCATGTCTTAACTGCTTTACTAATTTGTTTCTGAAGCAGATCATCAATAAGTCTCCCTTTGTTTAATGAACGTTCCAATTCCTTCCATTCAAAAAACGCAGAGCATTTTTTCGTGATCCTGAATACGGGGATTTAACTTTCACCACAACGAAAACCCATTTTTAGTATTGAAATGGCTTCTTTTACATTTTTTTTGTCAAAATAAAATTCAACAAAAGCAGAATAGAGATTTTTTATTTGGAGAGAATCACATCCAAGTGCGATTTACCTTTTTGCCATTTTGCAAGGTTTTATCAAACCAATACTTGTTTAAGGATCGTCCGGCTTCATCTTCATGAAAATAGCTGTCTTTGTTCTGCAACGGACTTGTTCCTCTATTCACCATTATATCTCGGAAGGATTGAGATTTCTCGCTTGGCCAAGCTCCCATATCTTGTAGAGCAGCACCAGGAACACGGTCAACCATGGTACTAGAACCAACTGAATCTTGTAAGTGTACTTTGACACTTTCACAGTTTGAAGTACTCACGTCGTTAATTTTACTGTATTTATCAACTGCCTCGTCGCTAATACCATCCATTTTAAGATCGCGAGTTGATTCCTTGTTAATTGTAATATTTCAACACTCAGGGTTCGATTTTCCTTGAATAAAAGACTTCATAAACTCTTTGGAACTTGTTGTAGTTCTTAATTTTACATTAAGAAAATCTTATATTCCTATAGTTCTTAAGGAATAGTCATATCAAAGAAACAAGTTGTTTGTAGTTTTATAAATTGAAAACAAATTTTTTCAAGTCTATGCTCACTTTGCCGCCCTCCTGGATATGCCACCCGGGGCGGCTGCCCCATGGCCCCTCGTAGCTACGCCTCTGCACACACAACATCGATCTTTCGAACGACGGCGCCTTCACCAAGAACAAGACGGGCAGCGCTCCTAGTGGCAGCCTCTGACGAAGCTTATAATAAGCGAAAACTGGTTCAGGCTACAAAATGTAAAATTTTTACCAATAAAAAACTTAGTGTTCCGAGTTAGTTGTGTTAGCCTATACTTAGACTATAATTAGTTAATCAACGGAAACGTCATGGACAACAAAATCCAAGAAATCGTCAGTTTTCCACGGTCCCCTATTTCTACAGGATTACGGAGCACGGAGCCAGCGGTAACTTACCGCATATGTATAACTTCTCCAGTCTGTGATAGTACAGGAAGACATATCGAACTTGTCAGCGGAAAAACTTTGTGGTTGTATATTCTTTCACTCAAGCGTAGGATATATAGATGTTGTGAAGGGGGAGAGGGGGAAAGGTAGACGTTTAAAGCTAAGTAGTAAAAAGCACAGGAAGTTTACTGCAAGCTACTGAAAGCTACTTGAAAATAATGAGTGTACTGATTGTAACACAGTTTAATGAAAGATGAACAAAATGCGTGGATTAAGTATAAATATCGGTATGGAGAACCATACATGACTTCCATGTTCTAAGATTTATATTTAAAATCATATTCGAAATGAAATATTACCATAGAAACTACTTCTTTCTACTTATTGCTTCAGCCTTAACCACGGTACTGTGGTCACGAATGTATACCACCTGACGTTTTCGCACTGGATTTTCACTGATGATGGCAGTCGATGGACTGCCGAAAAGTCTGGTTTTGCAGAAAACATTGGAATACAGCTAAACAGCTCGGGAAGGAATTTTAACAAAGAACTACTTCTTTGGTGCCGATAACGTAGTACACATATAAAAAATTCTCCCCTCCCCAATCAACTATAATTTTCATTAATAGAAAATTACCCCCACCCCGTTCACGTAACCTCTTCATTTATAGATATTTCATCGAGGTTTCTACAGTGGATTATTATGAGCTTCTTGTTAGGATACATTATTTATCAAAATTAAGTACTTTACTCTTGTTAAAACATAAAACGTTGCTGGTAAACTACCCCTTTCTCTTAACCGATCTTCACCAAAATCAACAGACCTTCAGCCCTCTACAATTCAGAGATGCATGCAAAAAAATATTTGATTCTGTTTGAATGTGTGACAGTTATCGTTCGTCATATAAACAATTGCCCTTGTTAAAACATAAAACGTTGCAGGTAAACTACCCCTCTCCCTTAACCGATCTTCACCAAAAACAACAGATCTTGCGAACTCTACAATTCAGGAGTGTATGCAGAACATTATTTGATTCTGTTTGAATTTGCGGCAGTTATCTTTTGCAAAAAAAATTACCCTTCTTAAAACATAAAATGCTGCTGGTAAACTACCCCTTTCCCTTAACCGATCTTCAACAAAATCAACAGACCTTGAGTTCTCTTTAATTCAAAAAGGTATGCAAAAACGTAGTCGATTCTGTTTGAATTTGCGGCAGTTATCGTTCGTCATATAAAAAATTACCCTTGTTAAAACATAAAATGTTGCAGGTAAACTACCCCTTTCCCTTTACCGATCTTCACCAACATAAATAGAATTTGAGAACTCTACAATTCAGGGCTGTATGCAAAGAATTATTTGATTCTATTTGAATTTGCGGCTGTTATTGTTTGCTATAGAAAAAATTACCCCCGATAAAAAAAAGTTGCTGGTAAACTACCCCTTCCCCTTAACCGATCTTCACCAAAACCAATAGGTCTTGAGGACTCTATAATTCAGGGCTGTATGCAAAAGAGTAGTTGATTCTGTTTGAATTTGCGGCTATCGTTTGCCATAGAAAACAATTACCCTTGATTAAAAATAAACCGTTGCAGGTAAACTACCCCTTTCCCTCAACCGATCTTCACCAAAAACAATAGGTCGTGAGTACTCTACAAATCATGGCTGTATGCAAATAATGATTTGATTCAGTTTGAATTTGCGGCTGTTATCGTTTGCCATAAAAAAAACTACAGACAGACAGAAACACAGACACACAGACAGATAGACAGATAGACACACAGACACTTTTCGAAAAATGACTTTTTTCTTGTTTTGAGTGTAGTACAATCAGAATCTGCAATAATCTCGAACACGATTTTTTTTGCCATCACCATACTTCCATTTCCTTAAGGAACACGGAAGTAAAAATCGGTATGGAGAACCATACATGACTTCCATATTCTAAGATTTATATTTAAAATCATTTTCAGCCAAACAGCCAGGGAAGGAATTTTAACAAAAAAATACTTCTTTGTTGCCAATAACGTAGTACACATATAAAAAAAAATTATCCCCTCCCCCTTCAACTATAATTTTGATTTATAGAAAATTACCCCCAGCCCGTTCAACTAGCCTCTTCATTTATAGATATTTCATCTACGTTTCTACAGTGGATTATTAAGATCTTATCAGGATACTTTATCAAAATTAAGTACTTTACTCATGTTACAACAAAAAATGTTTCTGGTAAACTGCCCTTTCCCCGTAACCGATCTTCACCAAAATCAACAGACATTGAGTTCTCTATAGCTCAGGCACATATGTAAAAAATTATTTGATTCTGTTTGAATTTACGGCAGTTATGGTTCGTCATATAAAAAATTACCCATGTTAAAACATAAAACATGAGATTTATAAAACATATCTAAGATTTATATTTAAAATCATTTTTGAAATAAAATATTTTCATAGAACCTACTAACGCTGGGGAAATCTGAGGAGCCAATCAGAGTTGGGCCTACCTGTCACTCTGCTGAATTTGGTGGAAAGCCCTGTCACTGTCGTCAAAGTATCAGCCTTGACAGGGTCCTCTTTTTCTGCAAAATGGGAGAGGCTTGAGATGGAGTGAGTGACATGGTCCCCACCTCAATGAAGAACCCATTGTTTTATAAAAATATATTTAAATTTTGAAAACTGAAAATTCTTTTCTTGTTGTAAATATTTATATTTTATAATCAAAATGACTTTATTTTTGTTACCTGGCAACAAAATTATTTTATTTTCAACAATTACCATTGTTTCAAAAAGTTTAAATAAATTTTCAAGTACTTTACTCTTGTTAAAACGTAAAAGGTTGCAGGTAAACTACCCCTTCCCCTTAACCGATCTTCACCAAAATCGAAAGCCCTTGAGACCTCTGCAATTCAGGGACGTATGCAAAAAATTATTTGATTCTGTTTGAATTTGCGGCAGTTATCGTTTGCCATAGAAAAAAAAAGTTGCTGGTAAACTACCCCTTCCCCTCAACCGATCTTCACCAAAAACAATAGGTCTTGAGTACTCTACAAATCAGGGCTGTATGCAGAAAATTATTTGATTCTCTTTGAACTTGCGGCTGTTATCGTTTGCCATAGAAAATACCCTTGTTAAAAAAACGTTGTAGGTAAACTACCCCTTTCCCTTAACCGATCTTCACCAAAAACAAAAGATCTTGAGAACTCTACAACTTAGGGCTGTATGCAAATAATCTTTTGATTCTGTTTAAATTTGCGGCTGTTATCGTTTGCCATAGGAAATACCCTTGTTAAAACATAAAACGTAACAGGTAAACTACCCCTTCCCCTTAACCGATATTCACCAAAACCAATAGGTCTTGAGAACTCTACAATTCAGGGCTGTATGCGAAACATTATTTGATTCTGTTTGAATTTGCGGCTGTTATCGTTTGCCAAAAAAAAAATTTCCCTTGATAAAAAAAAACCGTTGCAGGTAAACTACCCCTTTCCCTCAACCGATCTTCACCAAAAACAATAGGTCGCGAGTACTCTACAAATCAGAGCTGTATGCAAAAAATTATTTGATTCTGTTTGAATTTGCGGCAGTTATCGTTTGCCATAGAAAAAATCTACAGATAGACACACAGACAGACACGTTTCGGAAAACGACTTTTGTTCATGTTTTGAGTGTAGTAGAATCAGAATCTGCAATACTCTCGAACACGATTTTTTTTACCATCACCATACTTCCATTCCTTAAGGAATATGGAAGTAAAAATTACACTTGTTTAAAAAAAACCCGTTTCTGGTAAACAACCCCTTCCCCTTAACCGATCTTCTCCAAAATCAATAGGTCTTGAGTACTCTACAAATCAGGGCTACATGCAAAAAATTATTTGATTCTGTTTGAATTTGCGGCTGTTATCGTTTGCCATAAAAAAATATCGGTATGGAGAACCATACATGACTTCCATATTCTAAGATTTATATTTAAAATCATTTTCGAAATGTAATATTACCATAGAAACTACTTCTTTCTACTTACTGCTTCAGCCTTAACCACAGTACTGTGGTCACTAACATATACCACCTCACGTTATCGCACTCGATTTTCACTGATGATGGAAGTCAATGGCATTGCCGAAACGTCTGGTTTTGTAGAAAACATTGGACTACAACCAAATATCCCGGGAAGGGAATTTAACAAAAACTACTTCTTTGTTGCCGATAACGTTGTACACATATATATAAAATATATGCATAAAATTAATGGCTTGTATAAGTTAATGATTGATCTCCATTAAGTAGTGCTCAAGTTTCCAAAGTTTTAATATTATGATGTCCGTAATTAAAACATCAGAGCAGGTTTAGTGTGAATAAGGGTACACTGTGGACAAAAATTTTCAACAGTTCCTATTGAGCGTTGCTTAGAGTAAAGCTGCGAATCTACAGTGTATGTTTCACAGAACAAACACGCGAAAAAGAAGGAGCGCTCCGAAGTCACTCATGGACCCTCAGCATCTTGCAGAGGGTTCATTCCCTAAAGACGAAAAGTCTGTCTATGAATCGTTCCTCTGTAAACACGTGCAGTTACATTGCCTAGCGATCCACAGGAAGCAAATTGATGTCCATTTTTTCGGCTTGCACGCGTTATGTTGGTATGGGTGTCGGCACTTTCCATTTAAAAAGCGTGCAAATGTAAGAAAATAAACATGAGTGAGGCCAGAAATAACGTGAATTGTGTGTGTGTGTGTGTGTGTGTGTGTGTGTGTGTGTGTGTGTGTGTGTGTGTGTGTGTGTGTGTGTGTGTGTGTGTGTGTGTGTGTGTGTGTGTGTGTGTGTGTGTGTGTGTGTGTGTGTGTGTGTGTGTGTGTGTGTGTGTGTGTGTGTGTGTGTCTTACCTGCCTTTTTATTGCTGTAGGCATAATAATAAAATGGAAACGTAAATATTACATAACTGAGATTAGCTTACCTGCCACGAACGATATATTATTTTATACACTGAGGAGTTCAGTGACATACACACGTACAGAAGTCATCTTCAAAAATACTAGAAGTCGTCCACGCTTTTATGTTGGCAGTGTAGCTTACAGGAAGTTTTTTGATGTTTTTAAAACATCTCGGATGCAAACTTTTCCCGATAACTAAAAGTTTCCTTTTTTCGGTTCCCGTCATGTTCGCACAAACAAAAACTGTAACTCTTTGTTTAGAGAGATTCCCACCAACGCACTTTTCATTTTTAAATTTGAAAGTCTTATCTGGAGTTAATTTATAAAAAATTCAGGCTTCATGTCCATTAAAGATGTCTTCATCTTTATATGATCGTCTAATTTCTGGCCAAGTGTTATGCACCCAATCGCCTGTAACGTTCAGATCTACGCATTTTGCCTCACCACAAATTTTTGCAAAGGAAATCGAGTGTCGGGCCTTAAGTCGATCTAGCCATCCGTTGGAGCACGCAAAATGGCTGGCGCCGGCAGTCCTGTTACAGTGCTTATCGCTTGCATACAATGTATGTCTGTAGCCATGGGCTAGCGCGCGCGCGCGCGCACATATATACGTTTATATGAAATTTAGAGTAAAATATCTGAGAAATATTTGACGCTATAACAGAGTAGTACAATATTTAGTGACGTTAAAACCGGGAATTTTTATAATGTTAAAGATATCAGTTTGACCGGACTTATGACAAAATAATGCTACACCAGAGTTGACGTAACAGCCGAGGCCGTAATAACCAAGTTCCACTGTATATATAAAGATATTAACTCAAACATAATTTACATTAAAATGAAAAATTATAATTTTATTGCCTGGCAACAAAATTATTTTATTTTTAACAATTACCATTGTTTCAAAAAGTTTAAATAAATTTTCAAGTACTTTACTCTTGTTAAAACGTAAAAGGTTGCAGGTAAACTACCCCTTCCCCTTAATCGATCTTCACCAAAATCGAAAGTCATTGAGACCTCTACAGTTCAGGGACGTATGCAAAACATTATTTGATTCTGTTTGAATTTGCGGCTGTTATCGTTTGCCATAGAAAATACGCTTGACAAAAAAACGTTGCCGGTAAACTACCCCTTCCCCTCAACCGATCTTCACCAAAAACAATAGGTCTTGAGTACTCTACAAATCAGGACTGTATGCAGAAAATTATTTGATTCTGTTTGCATTGGCGGCTGTTATCGTTTGCCATAGGAAACACCCTTGATAAAACATAAAACGTTGCTGGTAAACTACCCTATTCCATTAACCGATCTTCACCAAAAACAATAGGTCTTGAGAACTCTACAATTCAGGGCTGTATGCAAAACATTAGTATATTCTGTTTTAATGTACGGCAGTTATCGTACGTCATAGAAAAAATACCCTTGTTAAAACATACAACGTTGCAGGTAAACTACCCCTTTCCCTTAACTGATCTTCAACAAAATCAACAGACCTTGAGTTCTGTATAATTCAAAAAGGTATGCATAAGAGTAGTTGATTCTGTTTTAATGTACGGCAGTTATCGTTCGCCAAATAAAAAATTACCCGTGATAAAACATAAAATGTTGCTGGTAAACAACCCTATTCCCTTAATCGACATTCACCAAAACAAACATGTCTTGAGAACTCTATATTTCAGGGCTGTATGCAAAATATTATATGATTCTGTTTCAATTTGCGGCTGTTATCGTTTGCCATATAAAATACCGTTGATAAAACAAAAATATCGGTATGGAGAACCATACATGACTTCCATATTCTAAGATTTATATTTAAAATCATTTTCAGCCAAACAGCCAGGCTGTGTCTTACCTGCCTTTTTATTGCTGTATTAAATGAAAAATATTATATTACATTAAAATGAAAAAATTATAATTTTATTGCCTGGCAACAAAATTATTTTATTTTTAACAATTACCATTGTTTCAAAAAGTTTAAATAAATTTTTAAGTACTTTACTCTTGTTAAAACGTAAAAGGTTGCAGGTAAACTACCCCTTCCCCATAACCGATCTTCACCAAAATCGAAAGTCATTGAGACCTCTACAATTCAGGGACGTATGCAAAAAATTATTTGATTCTGTTTGAATTTGCGGCTGTTATCGTTTGCCATAGAAAATACGCTTGATAAAAAAACGTTACCGGTAAACTACCCCTTCCCCTTAACCGATCTTCACCAAAAACAAAAGGTCTTGAGTACACTACTAATCAGGGCTGTATGCAAAACATTATTTGATTCTGTTTGAATTTGCGGCTGTTATCGTTTGCCATAAAAAATACCCTTGTTAAAAAAACGTTGCTGGTAAACTACCTCTTTCCCTCAACCGATCTTCACCAAAAACAATAGGTCTTGAGAACTCTACAATTTAGGGCTGTATGCAAATAATCTTTTGATTCTGTTTGAATTTGCGGCTGTTATCGTTTGCCATAGGAAATACCCTTGTTAAAACATAAAACGTTACAGGTAAACTACCCCTTTCCCTTAACCGATCTTCACCAAAAACAATAGGTCTTGAGTACTCTACAAATCAGGGCTGTATGCAAAACATTATTTGATTCTGTTTGAATTTGCGGCTGTTATCGTTTGCCATAGAAAATACCCTTGTTAAAAAAACGTTGCAGGTAAACTACCCCTTTCCCTCAACCGATCTTCACCAAAAACAATAGGTCGCGAGTACTCTGCAAATCAGGGCTGCATGCAAAAAATTATTTGATTCTGTTTGAGTTTGCGGCAGTTATCGTTTGCCATAAAAAAAAAATCTACAGACAGACACACAGACAGACAGACAGACAGACAGACAGACAGACAGACAGACAGACACACACACAGACACTTTTCGGAAAACGACTTTTTTTCATGTTTTGAGTGTAGTAGAATCAGAATCTGCAATAATCTCGAACACGATTTTTTTTGCCATCACCATACTTCCATTCCTTAAGGAATATGGAAGTAAAATGTGTCAAGTAAACTACCCCTTTCCCTTAACCGATCTTCACCAAAAACAATAGGTCTTTAGTACTCAACAAAACAGGACTGTATGCAAAAACGTATTTGATTCTGTTTGAATTTGCGGCTCTTATCGTTTGCCATAAAAAATTCCCTTTTAAAACATAAAACGTTGCTGGTAAACTACCCCTTTCCCTTAACCGATCTTCACCAACACCAATAGGTATTGAGAACTCTACAATACAGGGCTGTATGCAAAACATCATTTGATTCTGTTTGAATTTGCGGCTGTTATCGTTTACCATAGAAAAAAATTACCCTTGATAAAAAACCGTTGCTGGTAAACTACCCCTTTCACTTAACCGATCTTTACCAAAAACGACAGGTCTTGAGAACTCTACAATTCAGGGCTGTATGCAAAATATTATATGATTTTGTTTGAATTTGCGGCTGTTATCGTTTGCCAAACAAAATACCGTTGTTAAAACAAAAAACGTGGCAGGTAAACTACCCCTTTCCCTTAAACGATCTTCACCAAAAACAATAGGTATTTAGTAATCAAGACAGCATGGCTGTATGCAAAAACTTATTTGATTCTGTTTGAATTTGCGGCTTTTATTTTTGCCATAGAAAATACCCTTTGAAACATAAAACGTTCCTGGTAAACTACCCCTTCCCCTTAACCGATCTTCACCAAAAACAAAAGGTCTTGAGAACTCTACAATTCAGGACAGTATGAAAAACATTATTTGATTATGTTTGAATTTGCGGCTGTTATCGTTTGCCATAAAAAAAATCTATAGACAGATAGACACATAGACACACAGACACTTTTCGAAAAATGACTTTTTTTCATGTTTTGAGTGTAGTACAATCATATTCTGCAATAATCTCGAACACGATTTTTTTTGCCATCACCATACTTCCATTTCCTTAAGGAACATGGAAGTAAAATTACACTTGTTTAAAAAAAACCCGTTTCTGGTAAACAACCCCTTTCCCTTAACCGATCTTCACCAAAATCAATAGGCCTTGAGTACTCTACAAATCAGGGCTACATGCAAAAATTATTTGATTCTGTTTGAATTTGCGGCTGTTATCGTTTGCCATAGAAAAAATTACCCCCGATAAAAAAACGTTGCAGGTAAACTACCCCTTCCCCTTAACCGATCTTCACCAAAATTAATAGGTCTTGAGTACTCTACAAATCAGGGCTACATGCAAAAAAATTATTTGGTTCTGTTTGAATTTGCGACTCTTATCGTTTGCCATAGAAACACCTTTTTAAAACATAAAACGTAGCAGGTAAACAACCCCTTCCCCTTAACCGATCTTCACCAAAACCAACAGATCTTGAGAACTCTATAGTTTAGGGCAGTATGCAAAAAAGTAGTTGATTCTGTTTGAATTGGCGGCTGTTATCGTTTGTCATAGAAAAAAATTACACTTGGTTAAAAAAAAACCGTAGCCGGTAAACTACCCCTTTCCCTTAACCGATCTTCACCAAAATTAATAGGTCTTAAGTACTCTACAAATCAGGGCTACATGCAAAAAAATTATTTGGTTCTGTTTGAATTTGCGGCTGTTATCGTTTTCCATAGAAAACAATTACCCTTGATTAAAAAAAACCGTTGCCGGTAAACTACCCCTTTCCCTCAACCGATCTTCACCAATAACAATAGGTCGTGAGCACTCTACAAATCAGGCCTGTATGCAAAAAATGATTTGATTCAGTTTGAATTTGCGGCTGTTACCGTTTGCCATAAAAAAATCTACAGACAGACACACACACAGACACTTTTCGAAATATGACTTTTTTTCATGTTTTGAGTGTAGTACAATCAGAATCTGCAATAATCTCGAACACGATTTTTTTTGCCATCACCATACTTCTTTTTCCTTAAGGAACATGGAAGTAAAAACGTTGCTGGTAAACTACCCCTTCCCCTTAACCGATCTTCACCAAAACCAATAGGTCGTGAGAACTCTATAGTTCAGGGCCGTAAGCAAAAGAGTAGTTGATTCTGTTTGAATTTGCGGCTGTTATCGTTTGCCATAGAAAAAATTACACTTGGTTAAAAAAAACGTAGCAGGTAAACTACCCCTTTCCCTTAACCGATCTTCACCAAAATCAATAGGTCTTGAGTACTCTACATATCAGGGCTACAAACGACTCTTATCGTTTTCCATAAGAAATACCCTTTTACAACATAAAACGTAGCAGGTAAACTACCCCTTTCCCTTAACCGATCTTCACCAAAATCAATAGGTCTTGAGAACTCTACAATTTAGGGCTGTATGCAAATTATCTTTTGATTCTGTTTGAATTTGCGACTGTTATCGTTTGTCATATAAAATACCCTTGTTAAAACATAAAACGTTGCCGGTAAACTACCCCTTTCTCTTAACCGATCTTCACCAAAAACAATACGTCTTGAGAACTCTACAAATCAACTCTGTATGCAAAAAATGATTTGATTCAGTTTGAATTTGCGGCTGTTATCGTTTGCCATAGAAAAAAAAATCTACAGACAGACAGACAGACAGACACACAGACACACAGACAGACACACAGACACTTTTCGAAAAAAACTTTTTTCATGTTTTGAGTGTAGTGCAATCAGAATCAGCAATAATCTCGAACACAATTTTTTTTGCCATCACCATACTTCCATTTCCTTAAGGAACATGGAAGTAAAAAGACCCAAAAGATTTTTAAAAACTATTCTACCTTTTATATCTACAATGATTTTTACATTATTGCAACTCAGGCATTCATTCACTACTTTACAATTAAATATACCCATTCATACATTTGTTCGAAGATGTGTACATAATAATGTGTTTTGATGTTCTGTGTCTCTGCAATAAATTCAACCCTGGTTGTATTTGACCAATGTGAAAATACCCAGGTTAGAAGGTTTTACTATTGAATCCGATAAACAACATCGTTGATTTTTTTTCACAGTGTAGGGTCGTTCCAAGGTAGACTGAAGCTTAGGTGAGCGACCACGACGGCGCTTTGGGTTGAACAACCAGACCTGATCTCCTTCTTGGAAACCCACACTATTGCTGCGAATGTCATACCGAGTTTTCATTTTATCACTGGCAATCTTCAGCCGTCCTCTTACCATGCGATTCATTTCTCGCAGTTGGTTTTCTAGTTGCAAGGAATAGTTCTGTGGCCCTTGGGACTGAGTCTCAAGTAATCCGAACATTAAGTCTCCAGGAAGACGAATCTCCCGCCCAAACACCAATTTTGCTGGAGTCATGCCGGTTGTGTCGTGTACTGATGATCTATACGCCATGAGGAATAGTGGTATACGTTGGTCCAGTCTGTTTGGTTCTCGTCAACAACCTTCGAACGATGTTGCTCAAGTGTCCTATTGAATCTCTCTACCATCCCGTCCGACTGAGGATGCAGATGCGTTGTCCTGGTCTTTCGAATTCCGAGTAGACGGCATAATTCTTTAAACACTCCTGATTCGAAATTTCTTCCTTGGTCCGTATGGCTCTCCATAACGGCAACAGAAGTTGTGAACTAACTGCTTTGCCACAGTGGTAACCTCCTGATTTGGAATTGCGTAGGCTTCCACCCACTTAATAAAGTATAATGAAGAAAGTTGTGTTAGTGGTTGAAAGTGCTATAATTATATAGTTATATAATATATAATTTAGTTATATTATTATATATAATATAGTTAGTGCTATAATTTGAATTATAGCTTGTTGTGTGTGAGCAGGGTGGGGTGAGATGGGGGTGAAGGGTTTGTTTTCACATAATTTCTTTCAATTCCGATCTGACGATGAGCTGTGAAGCTTGAAAGCGCTAATCGGGATAATTTTTATATAGTGGTGTGCAACAGTGATCATTCTGCTTGTCACTTAATAAAGTAGTCACGTACAAACATGATGTACCGGTTTCCATCGTCAGTAACTGGGAATGGTCCAGCAATGTCTATGGCAATTCTCTCGAAAGGCAGTCCAACGTTATACTGTCTCATTTTTCCCCTGCTTTTGGTTTGAGGCCCCTTGCTTGCAGCACATATTTCACACGTCCGAACCCATTCCTCTACGTCGTGGCAAAGATGAAGCCAATAGAATCGCTTCCGTATTTTGTCAAGGGTTTTGTTAACCCCAAGATGGCCTCCAGATGTTCCATCATGCATCTCCTTCAAAACAGACTGCACTTTACTTCGGGGAACTATCAACTGCATGACCACATCTCGTCCATCTGCACTTTCCTAAGCTCTTTTCAGCAATCCGTTTTCTAAGATAAGAGATTCCCATTGTGCCCAGTAGCCCTTCAGCACTTTGGAACCATAGCAGATATCTTGCCAATCCGGACGGCGACCTTCCTCTTTTGCTGTCAAGATCGGTCCAATGTCTTCATCAGTCATCTGATCTTGTCGACAGTCTTGTGTTGTCCAACCGCCTGCCAGGAAATCTACAGTGATGGCTTGAACATGTTCGCTTGAATTTTGTTCTTCCTTTCTGTGAAAATTTCGGGAGTTTTCCGGGCACGGTCTTCGTGATAAGCCATCTGCATTACCATGCAGGCGCCCCCGTCGATGGCGCCTTGAAGTTCGAGTACCTTGAAGTTGTACTCTTGCATACGTTCAAGCCACCTTGCCAACTGTCCTTCCGGATTTTTAAATCTCAAGAGCCATGTAAGCGCGGCATGGTCGGTACGTAGTGAAAACTCTCTTCCACAGAGGTATTTATGGAAGTGCTCCAACGCTCGGACGATTGCCAGCAACACTCTCCTTGTAACGCAATAATTTCTCTCCGGTTTAGAAAGCGTCTTGCTGTAATACGCTATTACTCGTTCTTCACCGTTTTGCACTTGAGACAAAACTGCTCCTAGACCAGTATTGCTTGCGTCTGTGTCCACAATGTACTTCCCTTCGGAATCTGGGAAAACGAGAATCGGCTGCGAACATAATGCAATTTTCAAAGTACTAAATGCTTGATCACACTGTCTCGACCACTGAAAGTTTCGTTTATTTTCCGTTAGCTCATGTAGTGATTTAGCAATAGTTGCGAAGCCTTCCATAAAACGTCTGTAATATGAGCATAACCCCAGGAAACTCTGAACTTCGTGTTTATTTTTCGGCACTGGCCAGTCTCTTACGGTGTCTACTTTATTAGGATCCATGCTAACACCCGCTGCAGAAACCAGATGGCCCAGATACTACACTTCCTTCTGAAATAGAGAACACTTCTTCGGGCTCAGCTTGAGTTGGGCACCGTGAATTCTAGTTAGAACCTCCTTAAGGTTTTCCAAATGGTCTTTGAAAGTCTTCCCGATGACTATGACATCTTCTAAATAAACAAGGCAAGTTTTCCGCATCAGGTCTCAGTGTACCAGATCCATCAATCTTTCAAATGTTGTCGGTGCATTACAGAGTCCAAACGGCATGGCGTTAAATTGGAATAAGCCACTTGAGGTCTAGAAAGCGGTCTTTTCCTTGTCTTCTTGATGAAGACCCACTTGCCAATATCCACTCTTCAGGTACAATGTGGAAAACCACTGTGCTCCGGACAACGTGTCGAGTGAATCGTCAACGCGAGGTAATGGATAGCAGTCTTTCTTTGTAACGTCATTTAACCTCTGGTAGTCTACGCAGAAACGCAATCCTTCTTTGCTACCAGCACTACAGGAGAAGACCAAGCACTTAACGAATGTTCGATTACTCCCCGAGACATTTCCTCTTGCTTAGATAATTGAGGCCTTCGAGGAGGTTGGCGTATCGGTGTTGTGTCCCCGGTGTTGATGCAATATTGTACAAGAGAGGTTCTTCCCAGTGACTGTCCTCGAACTGCAAAAGAGTCTTTGAATTCATGTAAAAACCGTCTGAGTTCTTTTACCTCACCCCTTGAGAGGTCGTTAGAAGATCTGTTCAGTAATTCCTGCAGTTCCTCTGGTAATTTGGAAGTATCTGAAGCACAACTGGATCTTTGTTGCGTCACTCCGGCTACCCAGGCCACAGGAGTCAATTTGCCTTGGAGCGTATTGCTTTGTAAAGTGACAGCTTGATCCAGAATATTCGCCGCTCTAATAGGTACATTTCCGGTTTCGTCAGGTTTTACAAAACTTCTGGCAATTAGTATGCCTCGTGTGCTGACTACCTGGGGTTCGAATATAGAGCACTGGTTGCCCCTAGTATCTACCTCGGTTCTAACCATGATGATCTTTTCGGAGTTTGGCGGAACAGTTACGGCCTACGGCCACTTGGTTTATGACGTCCATCGATTTTTCTGATGTCGTCATTGTGGAGAGCATTACCTCTTCTCCTCCGATTCTCAAGACATTGTTTTTGAAGTCAACTATAAATCCATATGCGTTCATAAAGTCTACACCAAGAATTGCTTCATCCACAATGTCTGCAACCAGTATTTGATGATTAAACTCAAGTCGACCGAGGCGTAGGTGTATCTCCACTTTTCCAAACACTTTTACAGGCCGTCCAGTAGCTGTTCGCAAGCTGCAAGAGCACCAGATTGGCTTGAGATCTTTCACCACGTCGGGCCGCACAATGGAAACTGTTGCACCTGTGTCAACTGTAATCAAGGTTGGCCTTTCTTGAACGAATCCGGTAACCACCAAGCTCTCGCTGTTTTTCTGAAGTGTAGAAATTGCGTATTGTCTAGGGGTTTCGTTCCTCCAGTTAGTCAGCACACGCCCCGTTGTACCGACTACTACTCGTTTCCCTGCTGCTGAACTCTAACTCGACAATCCCGTTGTAGATGTCCAGGTTTCCCACATCGATAACACTTCGGTTTTCCATCCTTTCATACTTTATTCTGTGGCGCCGACCGTCGACTCTCTGTTCCTTGTTCTTCTTCCTTATCGTCTGTGCCGTCGCGATCTTTTAGTGCGCGCACTTTATGACTTGTCCAACCAGACGCTGATTTGGCGGCCTCAAATAGCAAAGCATGTACCAGGGCGTCCGCATTGTTCTGATGTCTTGCCATTCGTAACACTTGCTGTAGTTCGTTATCTCGGACACCGGCAGTAAATGTCTGCATCGCAAAACTCGTTCAAAAATCTTCTGGCGCTTCAGGATAGGTCAGTCTAATTAGTCTGTCGATACTTGCTTCAAACTTTTGAAGGCTCTCCCCGGCATGCTGTCGCCTTGCTCTCAACTGGGTGCAGTACACATCTCGCAAATGTTTATCACCATACCGTAATTCCAGAGCTTTTATCAATTCGGCGTAGGTGTTTTGGCTGTCAGGTAGCACTTTCTGTAGTAATTCTGCCGCAGGTCCTTTTAATGCAAGAACGAGTGAAACAGCCTTGTCTTTCTCTGTCCAATTATTTGCGCATGCAACAGCTTCAAATTGGCGGAGATACGTTGCCCAGTGACTGCTTCCGTCAAGGTTGAAGCTTTGACATGAACTGTCCCTACTGCAGGCAAAGTGACTTTCTCTATTAACTTATTTTCTGTGTCTTTTTCTGTCTTTATCATTGTTACAGTCTGTTCAGAAATTTGTTTGTTTGAATCTTCATGCACTGTTCAACTTTCCTTTTAATTTGTTCTCTTATGTTTGCCATTGAGTTTTCTACTGCAGATATTTTTGTAGACATCGATTCTTCAACACTCGAGACAGATTTTTCTACTTCAGCTATTTTTAGCGTCATTGATTCTTGTACCTCCGATATTTTAGTAACTTGTTTATTAAGCTCACCTCGTAGGAGACCCAATTCTGCGGTACTATGTTCTTCCATTTGTTTCTGCTCCTGTATTAATGCTTTGATGTCTTCTGTTTCACGCTTCCGCTCCTCTGCCTCCTGTCGTCGTCGTTCCTCTGTCTCTAGCATTAGCGCTTTCTGACGTTGCTCAGCCTCTTCTCTTTCCTGCCTGCGTTTTTCATCCTGTCGTTTTTCTGCTTCTTCCGCGTCCTGTCGTCGTCGTTCCTCTGTCTGCAACAGCAGCGCCTGGAAATTTTCGTTCCTCTGTCTGCAACAGCAGCGCCTGGAAATTTTCCATCATCTGAGTGGCATCCATTGTTTACCGATTAATTACGAATTACACTCGTCGTGTACAAAGTGTCCACTGTTTCCACTGTTAACGGTTCATCCCAGTTCTGACATCACTTTTACGACGGTCTACTTGATCATCGTAGGTACAGTGGAAAACAAAATATAAGACACCAATTAAGTCAATAATTACCAGCTTTAATTTTCACAGTTAAACAGTTCGTAATTAACAACACATTCTCCTACAACAAATCAAATAGAAATTGTTCACACGCAATAAAATGTCAACTAATATTAAAACACAATTGTATTACAATATACCCCCCCGATTATAAAACACACTTCACTAATAACCACATGAACCCACACAGTAATATCGCCCGATAATAACTCTCAAACCGCACTGTAATTTACCGCGCTATAACTGAAACTGAACGTCGTTGAGTACTGGTAGTTATATCCCCCCAAATTACTAGATTATTCCATAATGCGCGATAACGCCAGTGTGTACGACGTAATTAATTGCGGCCTTGACACAGTCCGTGCGCCCGCGCGAATTCTGCACGGTCTAGAAAATGCGCCGAGAATCACGTATGCCACACACATTAGAGCGAGATTCTTCTGGAACATTCGACAAACACGTAGACTGTTCTGCAATGTCGTAACAATATTTATTAAATATTAAAAATAAATATTAGTGTTTATTAATATAATACGGTACCATTAACCTGTAATGATAAATGACTTATTTTAATACTTTTAGTGTAATTCTTTGTTTAACTTTATGTTGCTTTAGGATATTGTTTTGACGATGCGTTGTTTATTATAACATTTTTACGTTATAAATTTTTTATATTACTACGTTTTTTATAATCTATATTATATTTGTTAATAATAAATGTATACAAACTGAATAGCAGTAATATTATAACACGTAATTTCTTAATTTTGACTTAACAAATATTGTTAAGACGTTTGCTGGACATGCTTTCATTCGAAAATCTACACATTTGCATTTATTAAGTACTTTGTTTACTGGCTGAGCCTTAATTTTTGCTCTTTTGTCGCCCTTTAATTGTGATGGTGAGGCGGCCGACGATCTCTTTTGCCCTGGGCGCCAAGAAGCCTAGCTACGCCACTGCATTTACTGACGACTATAATGTGTAATGTGTTGTAATAAAGTCATTCCTTGCTGCATTACAACCTTCTGAATCACAAAAATATAAGTTTTAACATTAAGACTACTACAATTCAAACAACAAAGCAGCCTGTATGCATGTGGTGTACCTCAGCGTTACGTGTGTAGTCCTACGTGCACCATCTGGCTGCTGCGAAGTAGGGGGCTTCGTATATTCCCTCGCAGATACCTTGCTTTCACTCACACGTTTGCAAATTGACGACAAAAACCGCACACATACGTTACACAACTCGCATTCGTGTGGCGTCTAACATGTATGCTCAATCCCCTGTGTCTACGGTTTGCGTGAGTGTATGTGCACGCTTGTCTGTGCCTTATTGTGTTTTCAACGTGGCAAACGTATACGTATTTAAAATTCCACGTATTTCAAGCATTTCTTAAAGGATAAATCCAAATAATTATTTGTGTCCAATTATACCACAAAGATTACTGAACCCAATTACAAAATTAATTAATTAATTAATTAAAGTTAATAGTGTGGTGCGTCCCAGCACAGCTGTTTCTTTTGCTACTCACAAACGAACGGCTGTGATGCGGCCATGGGATCGAGTCAAGGTTACGATTCGATCTTTTGCCCACTCCTATCGCTAGAGGACAATAATACAGCGATCTTGTCTGGCATGACTACGCTAAATAAGTAAAAAGGCACACTTATACTACCCCCCAGCACACAAACAGACTAAAAATTCCCTTTTCACCATGCGGCTCCCCACCGCACGTGGTTACTAGACGCCTGATTTCCCTCTGACGGTGGTGGAACGTCAGTTGTTCTCTAACAGGCCTGGAACTAATGAGAAATTACTATTCAGAAATATATAAAATACCCATTGCAGCATGACAAATGGTCAAAGAGAGCTGTAAGTGCCAGTGTTATGGCAGGCACACAAAGGAAGTAGTTCTTACTGCCTATAATTTCTAGAAGGCACATCCTCGGGATGGCATATAGGGATATGCCTATAATTGTGATTAACTGTAGATGATTAAGCACAACGCCTCCTAATTGTGATTAACTGTAGGTAAATTAAATAGTCTACTTCGAACGGACCAGGGGGGCGGATAGGACTCCTTAGCTGACGAGAGACGACTTATATAGTTTTTCACAATGACTCTTTACATTTGTTTTGGTTTTATAATATTAAGCCGTGACTTATTACTTCTTATTCAGCCAGAAATTTTGGCTTCATCTGTGGCACTGCTTCTTTAGCGGTTGCGGTTGTCTTGACTCTGGTCAACGACTATTTCAACGGAATTAAGTACGAACAAAATTCCACCTGACTTACACTGTTTTGGAAGAGTGTCGACATGTTTAGGCACGTGACTTGTCATTTAGAGGGTAAAGACAATCAATGAAGAAGAACATCGCATGCACAGCAGAAACTCTGGCTTAATTAGAAACACTGGACCACGCCATAAGGTAAATGAAAATGCCACCATCTCTTTCTAAGTTAAAGGAAATCTTGGCTATAAACTATCTGCACTTAAAGTAGACGGTTAAGCAAATCGGCCTGCAAACCATTCTTTAAAAATCATGCTAGCTAAAATCACCGATCGAAAGAAATCGAACAGATTTGTTGGTACAGTACAGTGCTGTTCAGTCCTCCCGCGGGAGGGGGGAGCTTACGTTAGTTCTGCGCGTACGTCATTCGTTATTCCAAAAGCAAAAACGTTCAGTGCATAGTCTACGGGAAGTGAAAACTGTTTTTCAAACACATTTTATACCACTTACGTTAAGACAAACAGCACCATTCACATTGCGACAGTGAAAAAAAAAATAGCAAGTAGCCTATAGCCTTAAAGTTGCGCAAACTAATGTTCGCAGGATGGGATGTAGTTCGCTTATGTCATACCAGTTTTGTCGATCTACTGTGAGAACTCTCTTTGAGCCGGGACCATAATAGGTACGAAATCAGGAAAAGATTGAGAATTATTTTTTAATTTGGAATTTCAGCGTGCTAGCATTAAGTTTAAATAGCTTATTTGGTGAGTTGGAAACTACAAACTCACTTTCGTAAAAATGGTTCTCACCTGACAAAAAATTGTACAACAATATTATAATTCATAATTATTTCCTAATAGCGGTGTAACATGAGAGTTGAGCAGTAATAATACCGTACTTGATGATAAATCAGATAAACCACCTGGCCTAAGTAAAACCATGCGGATGCCTAATTTGAATTAAAACCGAGTCAGACAGGGAAACGCTGCCAACATCTTCCACACGTCAAACTGTAACCTGTTGTTGTTTGTTTTTTGTTTTTTTTGCGCATTTGATAGACCACACACTGTGCATGTAACTGCGTACTGAAAAGTGACTCTTAAACTGTTTGTTTACGTGTCATTAAGGAAGTCGAAGCCAGATCATTATCATAAAAATCAATAGTTAAAATCAGTTCATACACTCCAATTTACACCATTATTTGGGAACAATGTCCACGTCCTTAAGAACTCAACTTCAAACCTGCTTCTGCGCTACGCATACACCACATACGAATAATGAGTATACCTAACTGCGCACTGAAGTGTGATTCATCAGTAAAATATGTGTGATTTTAATTCAAACTATCTTACCGTGTATTCCGACAGTGTAAATTTTGCGTTCCATAAATGCTGAACTATAACAGATTCAAGGACCTGTTTATCGAATGTCATTATGGAAGACCCCATAAAAATAAATGATTAAAACTGACCAGATAAATACCTTGGAGAAGTTTACATTTGTTTTAATTAAGAAAGTTCTGTTAGTGGTTATAATCACAAACAGAATTATCAATGTTCCACACCACTATATTCACAGCTCATCGTCATCTCAGATTTCCGATCTGACGATGAGCTGTGAAGCTTGAAAGCGCTAATTGGAATAATTTTTCTATAGTGGTGTGCAACAGTGATAATTCTGTTTTAAATTTTTAATATTTTCTTTATTTCGTTTTTCGTCTCTCGTCCATCTTTACCCATTTACCTTCAGTCTTACGCTTTTTACACACATAGGTATACAAGCACGCACGCACGTATGGTATCGTGTACAGAAATTATGTATAATTATCTTCAAAGCATCATCATCATCATCATTGACAGCTGAAATTGTTCGGCCAATGGTGAACGAGAGAGGCTCTCATTAATTATCTCCGTCTTTTCCGGTCTGTGTGATCTCAATTCTATGACATTATGTAAGTCGGCTCACTCGATCTGCGCCTCAACAGAGACGGTGAGCCAGGTATTGAGCATGAAGTGCACCTCGAACCCAAAAGGATCCCGCGAGGGACAGCATGATGTGCGCATCAAGCGACTTACCGCTTATAAACAACCAGTTCCTGGAAAATTTGGTAAAGGAGAAAACATCTGTCTCCTAGTACCCTCCAAAGTATCTACAAGAAACATAAGGATGAAATTATATAGGCGGTCTTACAAAAACCTTTATGTTTACTGATTTAGTAAATGATTTAGCTACAGTAATGATTTACTGATTTAGCTACAGTATTTACAGAAAGTTAGACAGTCAACATTTTGCCTTGTATAAAACACATTTAACAAAAGTTGCAATTTCGATTTCTTTATTCCGAAACTGAGTCAGTTTTTGCTCAATGAACACTTGTCGTTGCTTTGTTTGTTTGTCCGTCCTATGTACGCTGCCTTCCCCAACGCTATGTTCCCCATAAGCTTCATTCTTATGTAGCTGTCCGTCTGTATGATTTTAAATTGTTAATGAATGAATGAATGTTTGGATGCGAAGATTGAAACATAGCGTTATACCTCGAGTGAATGCGCTCGCAAGCATTGGTAGTGCGACAGAGATCCGCGGTATCACCAGCCCAGATGGTCGGAAGAAATATCACAGGTTCTTCTTCATCGACATAGCACTCTGTCAAGTAATCCCCGAACTGTGTCAGTTTCTCATCAGCTGGTTTTATTGAGAGGAGCTTGGAAAAAGCGTCTTCCACATCTGATGGCTTTAGGTACGTCAACCCAAAACAGTAGTGAACCATTTGCTCTTTTCGCATTTTCTATCCTTGTACGTAGTAGCCAAGCCAAGTTTTTGAATCTTTCTCCGCCTGAAATGTGAATTACAAAGAGGTGCATAGTCATGAAACAAGGAGGTTGTTGAACTCCCCCGATGGTCAGAAACAAATATTTCAGCTATCTGCTATGTACGAGGCGTAGATCATGCTAAGGATTATTAAACCCTTTTTCGAACCTTTCTCCAGCCATAAAAATGAGACGCAGATCAAGTTTGCCCATGCCAGTGAAGTATCTTGCTGAGGTCTGCCTCTACTTCTGAATGACCTTTGTAAGTATCCGTTCAGTTAGTCTCTTTGTCCACCTAACGTCCATTGCGACACGTAGGGGCTAATTCGACATCAATTTTATTATTAAGACTGCGTAATTGAATTAACCGTTTTACTCATTATGTTTCTTAGTATCATCCTCAGCAAGGGTAATTTTGTTGCAAAACAGCGTTGTCGTAATATCTCCAAATCTGCTTTACCATAGTAAATCATATTTCGTTGCAACTACAAACATCGTATCTACGTCTACATTACTTTATTGACTTTTCTGTTTTGATGTAACTAATCACATTTTAGTTATTTATTTTTATGAAACATATTCAACGGTTACATATTTTTATACTTTCCATTCTTAATTAGGTAATTTCGTGCATTCAATCTGTAAACATTACTTACCAATCTGCTTTGTTAATACATTTTCCCAGTGGCCTGAAAGTTACGGGGCCTCTGAATCCTAATGCTGGGTTAACTGATTACAGAATAACGAGACAATAAATACAATATGTGATTCTTGGATTTTGTTGTCCATGACGTGTCCGTTGATTAACTAATTATAAGTACAATACTACTGACTCGGAGCACTAAGTTTTTTTATTGGTAAAAATGTAAAATTTTTACCTTAGAGCCTGAACCAGTTTTCACTTATTATAAGCTTCGTCACAGGGTCATTTTTTATTTTTACCAATAAAAAACTTAGTGTTCCGAGTCTATAGTATCGTAGCTATAAACACAATATGTGAAACACAGAAGTATTTCTGAAAAACTCAGTCAAAGGCCCGTTTCTTTGAATGAAATAGCTCAGTGTGACGACTGGCAGCGTCGCCAAGTTCAAGACAAATCCCCTCGTACCCTATGTCAGAATTAGGCGTACGCCTGTAAATTATAGGGTGAACCAAATTATAGTATAGTAGCATGGTATGTGTATTATATTATATCATTTTGAGCGTATTTATTAAATTGTGCTTTAATAAAGCCAACGAGCAAAAACTTCACCATTTAGGATTGCGGAAGTCTACAGAAATGGAATATAATGACGAGGAAAAAGGTACAGAAAAAACACCAACCTAACACAAACACGTGACACAATAATAAAAGAGAAACAGTTTAATTAAACTTGCGACATCGGCTTTTAATAGGATTTTTAGTTGAAATAGCGGAAACCAATAAAAATCTCCATTAAGTGTGCCACGTAAAAGTATACGGTATAAAATATAAATAACCAAAAATTAACAATCAAGATACAAATAAACATGTGCACCCCCTCTCCCTCTCTCCTCACACACACACACACACACACACTGTTTATTGTATCAACGATATAAATACAATTACATTTTGTTCTTTCTTTCTATACTTTTTTGTAACATCGTATTCTCAAACGTCAGCACACAGGCCTAAAACTACAAAGTACTGTAGGCAGTGCTCCTGCAGTTGGAAACGACGAATGTTTTTTATCAAGAATGGTAGCACAGTTGGAGGCTTTTGCCTCATCACCATGAATAATTACTAATAGTTGAAACTTTATGTTTGGCTGCGTCCCCACACCACATTTTATTAATATGAAAGGGTAATGTAAACGCTGCATCTACATACATTGTAGAAGGTACACACTTGCTACATACTTTCATTCTTCAGTCTCTTCTATACAGTGACAAAATGATGTCTGAAAGACGAATTATGTTATTACACGGAGATTTTACAAGTACTGCACTAGTGCTTTTGACGTAGAATACGTCTTACCTTTCAGGGCAGCAATAGGCACCCCCAACCAGAAAATCGAGCGTTACGTTTTCACGTCACGTTTGAAATTGAAATATTATCTAAACAACAAAAGATTCACGCTTATATGAGGTACCATTCGACAGATAAAGGAACAAAGATAATAAATAGCACAATATAAGCGGCCTATTGCATCATCCAGCGCGGAGTGAGCGGGGGATAAATAGAAATGTTTTGCGCCGCTCGGCGCGCACTAAAATTAGTATTTCTCCGGTTTCGGATGCGATAGAACGTTGAGTGAGGTGTCGTTAAAATTGTCTCATCGAGTACTATCTACATAGTGTACCGCAATAGCGGTGATATTATTAAGAGCTTTGAATAATCGTAATTCAAGTTGTAAAAATCGTGTGTTCGGACAAAATGTCGCGGTATATGGATGCTAAACGTGCTCAAAAGTATCGTAAACGCATACAGGAGAGTAGAGAAAAACATGGGGAATTTAAAAAACCCAAAATGACCAATGCCGAACGTCAGAGGATTTACCGCAACGCTTAAAAGACAAGGAAATAAATACTGAAGTCGAGTCAACACCATGGAGACCAGAATTAATTACCATAGTAACAAGTAAATAAACAAACGATATTTAGCGTCATCGGAACTATACCTTTATCCGTTCCTGTAGTTTTTAATTTTTTTACTATGCGATTGTATTGATATATTTTGTAATTTTTTATACAGATACGTCTATATATTTTGTAATTGTCTTAAGCGATTATAAAATGTATGTTTATACGTATTTCTGATGATGCCACCGACTACGCTGGGTAACACCACCATCGATTTGACTTTCACCAGAAACATCAGCGTTGATTACCTTATATCAGCTACTTCTCCTATCATCGGCCCATTATAAATAAAGTCTTGCTTGAACCAACTAATTAACTTGTTTGATGATTTTGCAAATAAAATTTTGTTCTTTGTCAAACTAAATATGTGTTTGTTCATTTTATTCATAACACATTAGCAACCCTAAAGCACACAGACGTATTCTACGCTCTGAAGATTTGCGGCCGTGGCTCCGACACAGTCCCCGCCGATTTTTTTACATCGTCACGCGTTTGAAGCATTTTTAATCGTTTCAGATAGTTTCTTTTCACGATTTGACATGGTGTGCACTATTATTTTGGTTTTAACAGTCTTCTTAATGACACACACTATTCAGACACATCCACATCAACCGTGGGATTCTAGTAACGGGGCCGTATTATAAAATTTTGAAGTACATTACACTGTTCTTTAATGTTTTGTACACTTCGCTCAGATTTAGGCTAATTTCCACATTTTTTACCTTCCCATACTGAGTCAAAATACAGTTTTGGATACTTGAAATACTTGAGTTGTTACATTTAAAAACCAATTTACCATATACTTCGCACATTGTCTATTATGCTTTTGTTCTAACGGAAAACAAAATTACCTTTATTGTTTCATGTCCTGTTCCTTCGTTCGTCCTACGACAGCTTTTCTCAAGATGAGAGATGGCTTCTACAGTAAAACCTCCGTTAACCGAAACATTTTTAACCAAAACGCCGTTTAACCGAAATGACCGACCAAACAAAAAAATTACATATTCCCGATTTTTACAATGAAAATTTGTTTTTCGGGTAAAACACGAAAACGAATGTATTAAACATGTAATATTGTCATGTTAACAAAGCGAAAACGGGTCGTAATAACGATTGAAGAAAAATTGGATGCAATTAAAAAATTACAAATGATGAGATTTTGCGAACTGTGGCAGCCGATTTTGGTATTGTTGTTACTACTGTTTTTGATTGGGTCAAGATGAAAAATAAGTTTGAAGAGCTTTGAAGATGCCAAACAAGAAAACAATGAAGACTTCTCAAAACGACAAAGTAAAGGCTGTGTTTATATGGTTCACGCACGCAACAAAGGGACGACGAAGACGATGACAGTGAAGACAGCAACACCGCTGACGAGATCTTTAATGCATTAGGAGTAAAAGTTTTTACTTTGCGTTAGGGCATTAAAGTAGGCTATATAAAATACGCGTTTTTCTCACGGAGTTTTATTCATATTTTTAGATAGCGTTACGGTTCGTTGAACGATCTGAAGAGTCAAAGCCCTCTGGCGTTCGGCTAATGAAGCGATGGCGAGATATTGCTGTAAGAAAGCGATGTGAAAAAAAAAGCAAAGGAAAATGGAATATTAAACAAAAATCATAAAACTAGTGTTAAAAAATAACTTTCTGTAAATAGTTTGATTTTTATTAAAATCTGTTGATAATATTGTATATTGCCTTCAGTTAGTTTACCTCAAACATTAAAAAATTACATCTTAATTATTATCCGAAATTTTGGTTAACCGAAACCGCCTCTCCCCCTTGTTTCGGTTAACAGAGGTTCTACTGTATATAAAATACTACACGTAAACTAGACAAGATTTGTTCTGGAAAGAAATGGCATAGCAGAGGCCAGATAAATAAGGATAATGATCATAATTTTCATTCCTATTTTATTAGTTTTAGCTTGCGTGTATTTTATCAGACGTTTAAGAGCATCTTAGCAAATATTCGCAAGGGTGTGTGTCAGATAACTATGTACCTACATTGTAGGTACTTTGTAGACCGTTGTTCATCCCTGGATTAGTAGGCACTACATTTTTTTGTATAACTCTAGTACCGCACAATCTTAAGCCCTTCCACTGTGACAGGTCATTCCACCCGAGCAGAATGGGTGTGAATGTCAAGGTGCTAACTATAGCCGCTAAAACCTGTTCTGCGAGAGCCGTTTATGCGAGTTGTTAATGGTCGGTCGGTTTGCCGAATTCTTTCTTTTACGCTCCGACCAGATTCGAATGACCGTAGTCTTTATTGTTTAGTCTGAAAAAAAAATAATAAAGAGTTTCCGGAAACAAAGCAACTATCTTTTGAGACTGCTTCATATTAATTCACTGAAAATAAAATGCGTCATTTAATCTGTTATATTGGTACCGATTATACCTATATACATTTATGTCTATAGTAAATGGGTATCCAACGTTGGACTAAATCGGTCTCCTTTATTAAATAATAGTTACTTGAGACTACTAATATTGAAATATAAAATAATTTTACTCAGAAATCTGTTAAATAAAATTTTAAGGAATTAGTAATATGTAATAATAATATTAATAATAATAGTGCACCTTAGAAGAACGGAACCAGAATATATAGTAACATATTTGATTTTTAAGCTCCAGGAAAATGGAAAGCACAAGCATCATTGGTGAAAGAAGTTCATGAAGATCCAGAAAAATATTGAATCGGGGAGGAAGAAAAAGCTAACAGAAGTATTTGAAAGGAAAATTGAGAATTGAAGGATCTGACAGAAGAGAAACTAAGGACAACAAAAATAACGTTATAGGAAGAAGAACAAGCAAAGATGAGCCAGAGAACGTAGGAATACTGGCGAAGGAGAAAGGAACTTCAAAAGGTAAAGCAAATCGTGTAATCGCAGCCAGTAGATGGCTGAAACGAAAAACTAATGTAGGGAAGATGTAATAATAATAATAATAATAATAATAATAATAATAATGAAACTGGTGGCTCAGTGGTTAAACTACAACACTGACACTGTGTTCATTAAACGACCGTTCGACCCAAGGCCATGTGAATCCAACTATGCTCCCTTTATCAGAGACCAAACAATACACTGGTCGATTGATCTGAGTTAGTAACACGGCATCACGTTCACAAGGCAATGAGAACACTGCATACAGCGTCTGCTCGCCTCTGGACCAATTAATACAAGATTATTTATTATTTGGTTACTGATTTAGATATGTACATTAAAAGATGTTGGTAAAATAACATGAAACGTTTTCAGAAAGTTACTTGATACCACTTCCTTTATAGACCTATAATGGAATTATTTGCCTTTATATGCGAGATTAAGTAACAGAAAGCTATCGGACTTTTTCTTTAGTGAACCCTACAGCGAAAATTATTACTGCCAGATCATATAAAAATTAATATTACTTAGCTGACATCTGCGTTAACTGTTAATGTCATTTTATTTAATTGTTTATGAAATTATTAAATGCCTGAGCTAACTACCGAAATTTCACGTTAGCGTATTGCTGAATCGTTCATATGATCATTTGATGAAAAACACACGAGTCGGAACTATTTAATATGTTAAATTTTAATTTTAATTTTAATTTGGCAAAAAATGTTCTAGAATATTTTAGAAAAATTACTTATATCTCTGAATCTAAAACTGTAATGTTGTAAAATTTATTTCTTGCAACATCATTCTGTAGCAAGGGAACACACTTCAGTTGCATAATACGAGCTAGTATGTTCTGTCATTATTATAAAGTAATACAAGAGGGTCCACTCTAGCGCCCTGTAGTAGGTTAAAGCCGATCGTGTCATCGACTATCGTGTTCGAGCGCGTGGTTGCATAATCATAATTATTACACTGGGCATTATTCGAATGATTATCATAAATATTTTTTTAAATCGTTTAGTATAGGCCTACTTTGTGATTTTGTATGTTCAACTGCACCTGAACAGCTCAGCGTTGTGTGGTATACTTAGATTATTCCCAATATATGTCGTTTGTAGTCGCTAGCAGAGGAACCCTACCACGTGACTTCATGAAGCATTAACAGTGAAGCCACGCAGTCTCGACTATGCTCCGCCTCCAGGAAGATAAATCTTTAATTAGGACAATATTTAATCAGAAACCACGCTTGATATATTAAGGTACGTTTCCACTGAGGCAACTTCTGTGCAACATGTGGCATGCGGCAAGGAGTATTTCAAGCGAAGCAACACGCTGCGACATGTAGCAAGTAACAATGACGCATGCCACTTGTTGGGCCGTGTCGCCAGTTGCGTCACACGATGTCGCCGTGTCGCCAAGCGTGTCGTACGATGTTGCCAGTATCCAAAAGGTAGTGGATGAGTGCGGCAGAAAACGGGCGACATGGAGTGGAATATACAGAAAACAACCTTATTTATTGAAGACTACCATACTTCACCGGAGTTGTGGAACAACAAAAGTGCTTCATATAAAGACAGGAATGTGAAAAGTGACAAATTAAAATTACTTGCTACCAAGTACGAATGTTTAGTAGATGAATTAAAAAAGAAAATCAAGAATTTGAGGTCTGCTTTTCATCGGGAACATAAAAGGATTACTAAACCGAAGAGTGGCTCATCTCCTAAAAAAGAGAAATGGTTTGCTTATAATCTCCTGACATTTATGTTAGATGTTGACATTCCAAGACAAACCTTTTCAACAGCAGAAAACTCTGAGGTAAGTTAATTAACATTTCTAACTAATTATTTTTAACAGAATAATTTAACCATTTAACGTTTCTTGAATTGACCTTTCACTTTTGATAGTTGTGTGTGATAGGGAGAAATAAAGTCATAAAATGGTAACGCAGCTAAACACATTTATTTTACATACAATACTACTGTACAGTGTAGAGTTTGTGTTTTGTCTCTTAGTATTTGTCTTGCCAAGATACTTTTCCTTCTTTTGACACAAAATACCTTGCGAATTCATCCCGGACGTCTTTTGCATCTTCACCTGATTTTCGTGGTTTGCGCCGTAAATTCACTTTACCCGTGTCATCTTCGACTACCGTCCTCCATGATCCTGGAATAACAGTTCCATCTTGTGTATCAATATCTAAGGTTCCATAAGGTGCATAAAGAGGTCTTGAAGTATTGCTTTTCCTTAAAAAATTGTGTAGATATACACACGCAGATGTGATAGTTTCTGCGTTTTCAACATTTACCATTAATGGTTTTCGAAACACACGAAAAACTGATGCTAATAATCCGAAAGTATTTTCCACTACTCTTCGTGCGCGTGCTTGTCTGTAATTGTATATTCTATTCTTAGAACCTTTTTCTTGATGTCCTGGATAAGGCTTCATAATATGTACCTGTAGGGGAAATGCATCATCTGCCACTAAAACGTAAGGAGATAACACTTCACTTCCAGGGAGAGGTTGTGGAGTCGGTAATGCGAGTTAATTTTTCATTAGTTTTGGTAAAATGAAGTTTGGCGAAACACTCCTCCGTCTGAAATCCTCCCTTGACAACCAATATTGGCATACAAGAAACAATAGTTAGCATCTGTAATCCCCATCAAAACAATGCTGAATGACCCCTTGTAATTATAAAACAAGCTGCCACTGTTCTTTGGGTTCTGAAGCACTGTGCTTTCCATCCACGGCTCCGATACAGTGTGGGTAGTTCCAGGTTTTCTCAAAATCATTAGCTATTATCTTCCACTCATCTTCATTTGGTGGAATCTGTAACATAAATAAACGATAGCACATTATTATTTTATGGAAATGAATTAGCTCTATTTTGTATTTCTTCCTTTTTTCAGGAAGAAGACGATTTGGCGTCTGATACATCTGAGAGTCAGCATACTATCCCACCAACTTCCAGCCAACAATTACAATCTGATGATGCAACAAATTTTTCAAGTAATGAAGTGTTAAGCAATTTCTTTCACCCAAGAAGAAAGCTAAAAGGAGTAAACCCGCATCAGCCTATTCTAAACATGAAGAAGAAGCATATGCTATATTACAACAAGCAATGAAGAAGGATGAATGCACAACTTATGGTGAACATGTCGCTAATGAATTGCGTGATCTTCAGCCTAGAGCAAGGACCATTGTAAAACATCTTATCAACAACATACTGTTTGAAGCAGCTATGGGAAAGTACAATAATGTTGGGTCATCCACTTCATATCATGGGAGTTCTGATAGTACAAGCGACTTATCTCGTCCTCCTTCTCTTAAATCTCAATCTTCCAGAGCTACAAGTGACAGCGAGGAACAACCAATTGGTTCTGAGTTTACAGTACTTACAGAATTTTTGGAACTTTAATAAACAAATCAAAAGTTTACTATGTGGCTATGTATTTGTCAATTAAGGTTTAATATGTTCAATGTTATTTCCTTGAATACATAAATAACAAACTACTTTATTCTATTCACTAACCCAACTTCAATTCTATAAATATAGATTAGATTAGATTAGATAGTATTTATTATGTACACAATTAGTACAATTGATAATACATTAATAAAGTAAACAATATATATGATTCCGATAAGTGTAATATAATAGATGCTTATTTAAATTTTCTTAATATAATTCATAATTATTTGAAATTATTTGACATTTTAATTCAATTCCTAATTTAATAACCTTACTTAAGATTAACTTAGATTTAATAACTAATACATTTCATATTTATAGTAAGTATTCAAAAGCATAAAAATATAAGAAGATAAGAAAAAAATATAAAGATATAAGTATATAAATTTATAAATGAAAAACGCTAATTTTCATGGAGCACAGTGAGTAAAATATATCATTAATTCTTCAAAGTGTTTATAAAATAAGACTATAATACGTTGATGATACACAAATGTGATTGGATAACAATTTCAGTATTTATTTTATCTAGTTTAACTAGTTTTTCCTTAAGTCGAGTTTTAAACAAAGATAAAGTTTCAGTGGCTCTTAGCTCAGGGGAAAGTTCATTCCAAGCCTGCGCAGTACTTACGAAGAATGATATAGAGTAGATTCCACAGTTTGATCTAGTGATATCAATAATATAACCCTTTTGTCTGGTTATTATATAAACATTATTTATAAAGGTACAAGTTTTATGAACTTACCTTTACAAAATCTCGCAGAACATTGATAAAGGCTCTGCATACTTCTGGTATTATGCGACAAATACTTGGGATTGAAATTCTGAAGAGATACATAAGTGATGCATAACTATCTCCAGTAGCTAGGTATCTCAAAGTCAACGATACTAGCACTTGAACTGGTATCGCATCACGACAGTTGGTGTCTCCTTTTTTCACCCAAGGAGTGACCTTTTCGACTAGGTAGTCAAAATCCTGCCTGCTCATACGTGTGAAATTTTTGAACAAACTACTTGAAATAAGTTTTTCGAAAAATTCCTTGCGATTATCACTACTTTTAACAAATAAATCTCTGATCCACCACCTAGGCTTCTTCCGTTTTCTTCTTTTATTGCCATTTGCGAGGATCAAATAAGCAGCAGCTGCCACTGCTTCTGATGACATGACGCACACTACTGCAAACAGGTGTTGAATAACTTGAAATGCTTTTGCCTCATGCTACAAGCAACGGCAACAAGTAGCAAGTGACAACTGGCAACAGATTCTTGGGCGACATTCGACTTGCGACAAAGTATGAAGACGCACGGCAACATCTAGCAACAAAATAACACGTGTAGCGTGCTACATGTTGCTCGTTGTTGCCTCAGTGGAAACGTACCTTTACTCTCTTGAAAGCTGTGCGACAAAACGCGTCAAAATTATTACGGTAAACAAAGAGAGGGGCGTACCTAATCGTTGGGTCAAACACAACAGATCAACATTACTTAAACCAGTTGTTTCACTCGCAGTGGATATTAGGAATTGAAAACACTCGCAAGGGCGCAGTTCTCTGCGTGGGTAGATATTTTCAGCTGCTAATTAACATTCTTATTAAACGCCATGATTCAGCTCGACAGTACTTAACACATCAGGAAACGACATTTGTTAACTGGTCTTACTTGTTTCAAATTATCATTGTCAAGGTTCCATACTGTTAAGGTAATATAGGCTACCAAAATAATACGCAAAATATTTATTATGTAATCAGTAAGGTTTCAGATACAATTGGTTGCAGTTAATTCTTTGTTATGTTATGTTATGTTATGTTATGTTATGTTATGTTAATTCTTGGCAATTATCACTCATTAAATATCAATTAATGGTATCAGTTAGCCTTATTTTAAAGATTGCTTAGTTTTTTAGTTGTATCGTTTCCAAGGTTGCACGAACAGCTATCATGGTATATTACACTAAAATTATATACAATTATAGAAATTACTAGACAACTAGTTATTTTTTTGTCAACACAAAACCACACAGAAAAAACACACAAAATAAATAATAAATTATAAATTAATAATTAAATTATAAAAGACCGTGTTAGGAGAAGACACGAAAATTTTTATGAAAACGTAAATAACATAATAAATTCTATTCTGTAGTATTACGTAAACTACACCTTTCGAGCTGGTAAATGAAACAATTGGAACTTAAAATGCGATTGAGCGCAGAGAGAATTTTTGAAATATATTGCTTTCTCCTTTCAATATCGTGAGCGAGTAAGATAACTGTACAATTTCTGTTGTATTTCAAACAACATTTTTGTTGTTTTTTACGTATAATTGTCTAGGGTCTAATGCGGTTCATAACATCAGTTTTTAGATTATGTTAATATGTGGAAATTAATATCCACCAAGAAACAACTACCAGAATTTTCAATTGTTCTTTAATAAACTATGTATTTATTTTTATTTACCCATTCTATAAGAGGCAGAAATGTTGATATTGAGGAAAGAAGAGAAGCGGAGGTTACAGGCCTTCGAGGTGTGGACCTGGGGAAGGATGGAAAGGATTTCCTGGAAGGATAGAGTGACGAATGAGGAGATCATTGGAAAAGGAGAGTGTTGGATATCATGAAGGCAGGAAGAGAAATTTGTTTGGACTCTGTATGCGACAAACACAAGGTAATTTTGTAGTAGAAACACTGAAGTGGTTGGTAAATGGAAAGCGGAATAAAGGACGGCAGAGAGGCCAGATGATAGATGATATACGGAAGCGATATCATGAAATAAAGAGATTAAACCAGCATATGGAAGCATGGAGGGAGCATGTCCTGTAAGACCTGCCCTTGAGCAGAAACACATGATAATGATTCTTTAATGTGGCATCGTTAGTGGTAAAGGTCGGACTAAAGACCCACTGTTGTGTCCCAACTATGCCACTTAGGGAAACCATCATTCCGTTGCGGAACAGAGGGAGTCCGTAAGTTATTTCATCTAACACAGTTGTCAGCATTCTTTTAATTTCCTCCTCAGATCTTCCCACCGTCTTTGCCTTCTCAAGAATTGGTATTTTCCATGTGATCCTCGGTCTCGCTCTTCGAGAACCTTGTGAGTTCCACTCCATTGCTTGTCGCGAGAAATTGTACACCGGTTTTATGATGGTATGCCCCAGTCAACATTATATTTCATTTCAGCCGTTTTTGTTTGTTTTTCTCCATAATAATGTGCTGGAAATTTTACCTTACCAGAACACATGCAATAATAGTGGGGGTTAAAGACCAGATATTCTTCATAGATATCCGTTTATAAAGACAGGACTTTTCTTGAAATAGTTTTTGTGACATTCGGATCTCTCATCTAATCAAGAAGACAAATTTGAAGATGAAGTCTGAAATACGATTTTAGTTTTCATGGTGTAGAATCTTGATTCACAAATGCTTTTTATCATTCCAAACGATTTTCTGGCTTTGCGAAACCCCTTCTCAATGTCACGAGCAATGCCTCCAGCTTTATCTACGACAAAGCGAAGATAAAATATGTGACAATCTCAATGGACTGATTGTCCATGCAGATAAGTTCAGCATTTTTTATGCTCAAGCAGAGCTGTTTAGTTTTGTGTTGTCTAGATCTACATGTAGATAACATGTTCTTGCTGTCTCATACCATGGCGGGAAATAAGTGAACGATAGAACGTTTGCAGTGCCACATAATCTAACCAACAACTATCTGAGCTCTGATGTTATGAATTACACTAGACTCTAGACACTAATACGTAAAAACAACAAAAATATTGTGTCTAAACGTTTAGTGTTAATAACAATAACGTGATTGTCAACCGCTGTTAATATCAAATACTCATTATCAAAAAGCATGCCTCCTAGTTGTTGATAGAGTACACACTGGATCATCGTTTAGTAACACAAATAATAAAACTGTATAAGTTTACTCAGTGCTATTACTCAGGGTATAAAGGTATAAAATAATATTAGCGTAAAATCGCATTAAACTGAAGAATGCATGCAAACCTCTTTGTGTAATCTTCTTCTTCTTCTTCTTCTTCTTCTTCTTCTTCTTCTTCTTCTTCTTCTTCTTCTTCTTCTTCTTCTTCTTGCAATCTAACTCCGGGGATAGGTGGGTGGCCATATTTTGAAGTCGTTATGTCGCCTCTGTTTAAAATTTCTGAATCCTTTCAGCCTCGCTTTCTGATGTCTTGGGTGCAGAAACAACATTCTTTGCCTTCCCCTAGCATTTTGTCCTCACTCATTATTATCACATCCATTTCGTACAGTTTTTGTACCGAATTAAGTTTCTCAGCCATCGCTATTTTCCTGTGACTGAGCTTTCCGCAATCTTTTCCTATTATATCCTCTTAAACACTCTATTACTGCTAACCGCGCCCTTCATGAAATTTCTCTCTAGCTCAACATCTCAAAATTTGTAATCTTTTTTTTATTTCTCTTCCCAATAATCCACGATTGGAAGCCACTTACAGATTATGTATTACAAAAGATTATGAAAGGGAAAGCTAGACAAGAGACGTGTATCAAATTCTATAAGGCAATAGCAGTACCAGCACTGCTGTATGGATGCGAGACCTGGACTATAAGGAAGAAGGACTGGTGCCAATTATAGGCTGCATAAATGAGTATTTGATATCGGTAAAGGGATATACGCGACTCGATCATATAAGAAACGAGTATATTAGACGAGAACTTTATATAGTTTCCCTAAATGAACTCATTCAGAATTATGAAAAGTGCAGGAAACAACATCTAGAAAGAATGGACAATACGCTCTTTCCGAAGTTGGATTATGAGTATGAGCCGGTTGGAAAAAGATTTGTAGGCAGGCCAGTCACAAGATGGCGGAGTCATGAGGCCGGAACAAGAGGAATCCTATCCATGAAGTGATGATGATGATGATGATGATGATGATGATGATGATGAAGAACGGGTCTTCTTCTTCTTCTTCTTCTTCTTCTTCTTCTTCTTCTTCTTCTTCTTCTTCTTCTTCTTCTTCTTCTTCTTCTTCTCCACGTCAAGGTGTAGGCTTACAGCCTGTTCCGACTTCACTGAAGAGGTAGACCTCTTCCTTGGTCTACCTATATCACGTCTTCCCTGAGGTCTGTATCGAAAAGATTATAAGATTCATAATCTTAGAGAATATGAATCCTTGTTTTGAGTTCAGTATTTCTTGAGATTGGGACCTTTTCTTTTCTATAAGAGCTATTTAGCCTACGTTATCCTAGAGGCATTGTATTCTCTTGGTTTTCTATTCACAGTGACAATGATATTCAGGTACTTGGAAGCCTTTACCTGTCAACATATGCTCCTTACACACGTTTCTCATATTACATCTCCCAGTTGGATACCCATTTTAAACACGTCGTCTCCATTTAACATTACTTTTGTTTTCTCTTCATCTTTTTATCTCACATTTTTATTATTTTATCTTTTTTTCATCACTTCTGTTTTTGTTCACCTGTATATCGAATGCACGAAGTCGCCTTTCCTTAACAAGAGTTTTCCTGAAGGAAAAACTTTCAACCAAATCTGTCCTTTTCTTTTATCCTCACTTTATAACTTGATGGATCGCTTTCGCGTTTTCCTCTTCATTTGTCATAGTAATTCTGTTTACATGATTAATTTATCTGATTTATATACTGCTACTTGGTCTTCCTACACTACGTAACGCTTATCCTCAGTCTTCTTCTACTGGCGTTTATGGCCTCTTCAATGATTTTTCCCCATTGAGCTCTCTCAATACATAGTCTTCTCCATCTTGCTACTCCCATATTCGTCATATCGTTCTCAACATTATCGATCCATCTCTTTCTTGGCCTTTCTCTTGATCTCCTACTTACTGGTCGCCATTCTAGAATTTTATGCTGTCATTTAGTGGAAACGTAAAGTGACAAGTGAAGAGATAAGCGCGTTACTGGAGAAAAACCAAGTTAGCATAGAACAATCACTGACAAGAAACAGCCTTTAGGATAAGCCTATATCTTAAGACGTACAGAATTGGTGAAGGAGTATTGGAGAGAAAAACTGTAGAGCAAAGCAAAGATACAAAACAAACAAACTACCATGGGTGTGATATCTGGAAGCTATACTGAGGTGAAGAGGTTGGCAGAGAACAACGAAGCCCGTGTGCTACTTCAAAATAGTCTGAATACTGAAGAACAGTGCCATACAAATATACGGATACTTCATTTCCAGATCTGTATTTTATCGGGTGTCGAAAAAAGCGCACACCTGGGTTCTAAATAGTCTATATAATCCTATCTACCTAGAAATTCCTGATATAATTTAAGTATTGATTTTTGATATACATTTCAAGATATACCTGTGAGAGAATCAGTACCACACGCACCACGGGTATATGCGGGGAGGGTACAAACCAGTCGAAGACTGAAGGACTACGATACATTTCAAGAGCTGATTCCCATCATACTGTCTTCAGGCTCTAAGCTAGCTAATGATTGATTGACGTACACATATGTTACAACCATGTTATAACCATGTATGTTACAATGTGTTTAAAATCAGCTTGATTTAGCTTCGTTAATTTTTACATTCTTTATTTACACAATTTACATGTTTATTTACAGCAATTACATACTTTTGCACAGTTTTCTGTATACGTTCATCTAATTTTAAAAAGGTTTTTTCTCGTTATCCTGCAAGGTTTGGTTTTGCTCTCACGTACATGCAGGCTGAGTTTTCTGCTTCTCACTTCAAACAAAGTATTACGTCTTTGATCCTGGAGTTTGGCCTTCCAAATAGGTTGTTGATTTTGTTGTTCAACACCGTTTGATGCTGCCTCTTGTAGCAAGTCCACAGTTTAATAGGAATTTTTTCATTCTCCTTAGATTTTTAGGCGCCTGCGAGTGGATTTCAAGGCACTATCTAAGATTTCATCATGTTTCAAGAAGTCTAACGTTAAACACATTCATCATCATCGTGGATAGTATAAGTCTGGGCAAACTGCTACAACTTTTAAAAGCCCCACATGAAAAAATTTCTGACACTTCAGCCTCTCTCTTCCTAAATGAAGCAGGTATAAACGTCCCTTGTGTGAGCTTATGTCGAACACTTCGATTAGTGCGCTTATTTCAGTGTGCGTTCTTTATATATTCATCCCTCAGTTTCATTCTCCTAACCTTATTTTCTTCACAAGTTCTCTTCCCATGTGTGTTACAGACAACCAATAGTATAGTTCTAAATATTTTACCACCTGTTTCTTATAATATGTTTGTAACGACCATCATAATAATAAGAGTCCTTTTTTTTAAAGTGACAATCATGATACGTAGTAAAATAACTGACGAAAGTTGAGGATACATATTGTTTAGAAGAATTGTTGAAAATGTATGTTTAGTGTTTTTTTAATTTTACAAATGCAAAAAATCCCTGCCATTTTTATTGTTTCTTTAAGCAATTTTCAATTAATACCGTTGGCAACAACAGATTTAGTTGACACTTAATGATGAAGAGTCAAAAAAAATTTGCACCTACTGCTGCGCGACCCTGAACTATTCGATTAATAACGTCTACGTTCCTTCAGAGGAGGAAACTATTCTGAATCCTGAACGCCAATTAGTTGCCGATAGGAAAATGTTTATATCTCTATGACATTTCACGGCATCACTTTATTACTTTGTCTGTCAACAGGCGGCAGTTTTAGTTTTGGTTCTATGAACAGTTAAGCCAAACGGTGATCCTTGTTTTTCAAAATTATTTACTAAAATTAAGTTTATTTTTATTCTAATTTAAAAAATCCAGTTGACAAGGGATTGCGACAAGCTTGTGTTATAGCGCCCACTTTATTTAAGATATTTTTTAATTCAGCTTTAGAACGTTGGAGGCGCACTTGCTGCAACATGGGGATAGCTGTCAATGACGAAACGCTCTTCACTTTGCATTTCGTGGATGATCAGGTAATTATAGCTGAGGATGAGGCGACATCTATTATATGCTTAGAAAGTTAAGTGAAATGGGGCTTAACAAAAAGCACAAATAAGACTGAATACACTGTCGTCGGAAATATATATATATAGGCCTATATATTGTTGGAACGGGGAGTTGTGAAGGGAGGAGATTCATACAAACACCTTGGTGTCATGATTACAAAATACGGCACAAGTGTAACAGAAATAAAAATCGCATAGGACAAGGGAGACAAGTAACGAGACAGTTTCGTTCTACTTTATAGAGCCATGAACTAAGGCCCGAACCAAAAATCAAAATATATAAGACAATAATGGAACGTATTGTAACATATAGGCCTGAGGAGTGGGAGACTACAGAACATATGAGGAAAAGTTTATGAGCCATGGGAATTGGATACTAGAGAAGATGCTGTAGACTTACTTGTTGGATAGTGTAAAAAATTAAGAAAGAAGGAAAAGAATGAATATGTGTATACACAATACACAATGACATAATTAATGGTAAAAGATTAAGATAGTACGGGCATGTGTGCCGCATGGATAATGATACACGGCGAAAGAAGTTACTAGAGTAAACCCCTCTTGAAAGATGAAAAAAATGGAGACCACGACAGACTTGGATGGAAGGCATATGGAATGCAATGGCACATAAAAATTTGAACGATGATGATTGGAAGCACAGTAAAGTTTTGAAGCTAGGATGCGAAAATTACTTTAAATGTTCGAAAATCGCACATATATATATTAAAAAATTCAATTCATTTTGGGGTGGTAAAATAAAGTTCCTTGCTAAAATCTGTGACAACGTATTTCTTAATACGTGTAGGTTTTGGAGGGAAATTTATACTGCACGCGCATGTTTTCATTCTTTACGGCATGGGTACCACGTATTTAGGTATTTTGATCTCATTTTGAAGAGTTTAATTAATCTAATCATCTTTTTCTTCTTCTATCTTCATGTCTTATTCTTATACATTTTACAACTTCTAATCTTCCGGTTTCCCTTTGGTTACCAGAGGTCTAGCCCTTTTAGTTGGTATTCAAATATCTTTTGGAAATGCGAGTACTTCTTCTTCCCCGATTGATCTTCCATTGTCTTCTATGATTGTGTACACTCTCACTCATATTTTATATATATTACCGTTCCGGCCTTGTTTTTATGGTCTTCTTCATATCACTTCTTGTACATCTTGCCGATTTCCTTAAAAACCTAAATCTCTGTCTCTGTTGTGTACTCTTTCTTTCACATCCGTCAGAGTCCGAAGCTCGTTTCCATACTGAAAGTTTGAGATGGCCATAATTTTTAAAATTTCATCGTAGTGTCTTCTCGTTCTTTATTTCCATCTGATAGTTTAAGGTTATCAGGGCACTTCCATTAAATTATCTGTGTCATCTTATTTACGTAGGCTGTATAAACCTGTTCGCCTCTACGAAATTATCGATTAGTCCAATATTTTCTAGGATCTTTTTTGCTTAAAAGTACGCCTAGACTTTTGAATTAAATATGAAATGAAATACCAGACACATGATTTCCATTTGTTTTTAATAAAAGTTCGCACTTTCCGTTTAATGTTTCTATTTTTATCTTCGTGACAATTTATTTTCCTCTTTAGTACCGTTTTGCCCGACCTCAATCATTACAAACCAAATCAGATGATATATAATAGACATTATAGGTGTCCTGTATACTTTTTCAGTTAATTCGTGGCTCTTAACTTACAAAATGTTTAAAAGCCGTGTTAATATCTGCTGTTACAATATCATTCTCCTAGACTCTCATTTATATTTCTTTTCCAAGCTCTGATAGCAACGAGTTTAAACAAGATTATCACAATATACCCACACCTCTCACTGTCTTAAATCTGTATTAAATGATTTTTTTTTTATAAAACTATATTCTAGATGCTTAATAAGTGAATAATATTGAAGTGTTGAAATTAAAAAAAAAATCAAGTTGTAGTCTAACACACACATCGAGGGAGGCGGTGTAGAGGTAGAGAGGGGAAGAGATTAATTTTCTCTGTGTGTGTGTGTGTGTGTGTGTGTGTGTGTGTGTGTGTTAAGATCCCAAATCTAGCACGTGGAGACGTCGTATGGGAATGGATAGATTCAATGATAATATTATTCAAAAAAAATTACTTGTTTCAAATTTACTTGAGTAAAAAGAACATTATTTCATACACTAATTGTGAAATTATATTCTTTCCTGCCAAGTTTTGTCTTGAAAGGCAATAATTGTACACAGATAACTACCATTTTCAGGTTAAACGATTGTCGAAAAAAATGGCAATATAAAAGCTTTAAAATACCAGCTCATATTTTGTCCCCAAAAAGCAGCAAGCAGATGGCGCATCCATTCAATGTTTTTCTTTTTTCTTTGAGGCGCTACTAAATTATGATAAAACTTTTTCTTGCAAAAAGACCCTGACTAATGGAATTGGTTACGAATTTTTTTCGATATCGCAGCAAATGAGTGCTTTTACGAAGTTAAACAGGTTCCCGGTCAAAACATAAACGAGTAAAAACGTTTTGTGACGAAAACCAAACAAAATGGCGTTAAAATTTTGTTCTTTAATTAGTATTTCTGAACAAAATCTTATTAAAAGTCTCGAAGTCGTAAAGTGAATAGGCCTAACATCGTATCAAGATTGTATATTTTCTAGACCTGTTTACAGAAATTAATAAAATAAATATGTTATTGCAGTTAACCCAAGCCAGCTCATTGGTGAGCGACTGACTTCATCGACTATTTCGGAATTCTTTAAATTTTTTTTATTTTGTCAATGTATTTTGATTTTGTATTTGATTTGTATCTATGTGTTGCCAGTTAATTTTAATATTTCTCACTCCAACTTTCAACTGAATTATTGAAATTGACTTTTTAGTAAACTGTAGACATTAAACGGTCGTTTTCCAAATAATCTAATTTTGCTAAATGTAAGAATGTTAATGTACTTCTATTTTACTGACGGAAAAAAAAACACTATTTTATTTTATACAAAATTATTTTATATAAGACTGTTGCGTTTTATTGTGTGCACTTATTTCGTGTAAATATGGGTGAAGACGATTCTCATTAAAAATAACTGTATTTGATTTGTGAGTATGGCTATTTACAAATGTAATTATGTTTTTAATGTCTCTTTTTATTATCATGGGATGTGGAGAGAAGACTTGCTCAATTCCGCAGTGCACATTGTTTAGTAATAACAAATTAATACTAATTGAAGTACAGTGTTTTAACATGCGTACTATAAAAAACGTTACTGAGAACAAAATTCAAGAAAACGGAGTTAAAGTTTATAAAATCATGCCAGATCCACAGCTTCTATATGAATCAAAACTTTTTGCGGATGGATAAGTAAGATTCGACTCTTTGAACCTCATAAGACAGCTTAATGATTAAAAAAATTAAGGTGGATGTTGAAATGAATACCTATTCTCAGTACTAGAAGTAGACCTGTTTTTGTTTGTATTAAATCAGTGAGCATAAACAGTATTAACAGACCCGTGTATAAACATATTAAATACAAGATTGCGAAATATAAATATGAGGCGTGACCACAAAGTAAAAATACAGAGGCCTTAAAATTTTCATTAACATTTATTAACATATCCTTAACTGACAATTACTTAAATCTATGTTCTTTAGCACTACAGCCCAACGTGAGTCCTGGCTTCCAACACCAGTCTTCTCCAAAGTCTCCTATCCATTGCCATTTCAGTTTAACCCCTCATACCCATTTTCCGAGATCTTCTAGCACAACATCCAACCATCTTATCCTAGGTCGGCCTCTCCTTCTGCTTTTGTAGACTTGCGTCCTCAGGATTTTCTTTGGCATATGCTGATCATCCGTCCGCTCCAGGTGACGTAGCTATTGTGTTTGTTAAGCTTTTATGAATCTTACAATGTCCTCATGCTTCAATAGCTCATCTGTCTCTTGGTTATTTCTTATTCTCCATTCGACATCTTCTTTAACCGAGCCATAAACACGTCTTACAATCTTTCTTTCAAACCTTCTTAGTGTTTCTTGTTCCTTTTTTGTCAGTGCCCACGTCTCGCCTCCATAAGTAACAACTGGTCTGATAAGTGTCTTAAATATTTTTATTTTTGTGTTACTACTAATGAGTTTGTTTCTCTATAGTCTACTGTTAGCATAATATGCACTCTTTCCGATTTATATCCTGCCATGTACTGTCGTGTTTATGGGCCCAATTACTTAAATACATATACCTTTATTTCTCGATGTAATCATTAATCGCCTGAACGACTAAAGGCTTATTAATTCTGGGTATTTTGTATTTCCGAAGATAGAATTCCGCCGCTAGTCCTTTGAACAACATGTGCCCTTCTTTTACTTCAGCATTGAATTCTAACTCTTTCTGGCCAGATGTTTCTTCAGGCGGAAAGAAAGTGAAAATACAAAGCTCGAGGCCCAATCTATGGGATGGATAATTCAAAACATCCTTGTTTCCAGCCGTCAAGCAGTGCGCAGATGACGCCTATAGATAATATGGGATCGTGAATTGTCGTGTAACAGGCTGACATCGTTTGTCGGCGTCGCCTTCTTTTGATTTAAATGGTCCACCGTAGACAGCTCCGTAGACTCAATATGCATGGGAAGATAGTAGGCTACACATTAAGTTAACTAGCACAGCTCCTCTCTTGTCCCCAAAATCGAAACTATCATTTTTTTTGCCTGTGTTGTAACGCCCGGGGCTGGGGCCTCACAAAGTGAAAGCTCCAGTCGTGTGGACAGGATAGCTGTGGGAATGGCTCGTTATTAAATAAGGCATTTACTTAGATTAATAATATTTCTTTGATTCATTAGAGTAACTACGTTTGTTAACAACTTTTATCTTGATGAACAAATGACAATACAAATGAACAAAATAACAATAATTGAAGTGACATACTCTCGTTACAATAATTCTATTGAGTGTTTTCATTGAGGCATAATATTATACAAAAAAAAAACATTCTTTATATACTGACTATTCTTTATTAAAACATTATAAAAGCTTTACTAACTATATTTCTGAATTTGGTACGTTACCACTTTAAATTAGGCATAAATGATTAAGATGTCAATTATACATATTGCTTAACAAATTTAGAACACTACTGAGCACTTCTGAGTATAGATAATTCGTTATCCAAAATCGATTTATGCTTTAAGTTTGAACAAAGTAAAACAAAACAAAGTTGTAATTACGCTTTTGATGTGGCTCCATCGTAGACAGAGGATGTACGGAGAGTGCGCAAGGACGCCAAAAAGTGAACAAGTGAAAAAAGAGAGTGTGTACTTCCCAGTGCTCTTGTCAGTTTTATACCCTGCGTGACGCAAAAAGTCTCTATGAGTTAACGCCCAAAATTCAGCCAATCAGAACTGGACTCTACACGTGTCTCGAAACTTATCAGGTCACACGAGAGGACAATTTGACATTGATTTTTGTGAACCAAAGCGGAACTCGTTCACGAACACTGACAAGTAAACTATCTTTAGCTTCCCTGGTTGATAACTCACTACACGTGCCATGATAAAAATGGGCAGCACACTTCCTCACAATCGCTCAGTTTGTTCCTTAAAATAATTCTTAAGATAAAATAAAATAATACTTTGAGTAGTTTGAGTATGAGTAGAATTATATGTATTTACAATTATATGTATAAAATCATAACGTGGAGTGTGCTGGGCACAACACATGAAGTTGACTTTCCAAATGTCTTTATTTTGAGAAATTTATGTGGCACCGTTCTAGTGTTTGTTATTGCTACTATTCAGAGCTTATGGTGATAAATCCAGTTTCTTTACAGTTACCCGAACGACTCCGGGAACTTTCTCTGCATAGCATTTGAAAACATGAGCATGGAACCCATTCGTTTTCTTCTTACGATCATCCGTTAACATTTCTGAAACTCAGCGCGAGTACAATTTTTTACAGCATAATTTTTTCTTTATGATTTAATGAGCCATAGTCTTAGGCACTTCAGTCACTTCAGGCACCAATTTTGTCAATTTATGTAATTCGCTTACTGTCAAACGCCGATCTGCACAACCGTTATCTTCTGTTTTTACAAGATGGTTGTCAGAAATCAAGAATGGCCTACTATCCCTTTGTTCGTTGTGGAAGTCAGTCCTTTTTTCTGAGATTTTGTACCACCTCTTCGGGAAATTTTGTTAGGCCATAATGTCTGGCCACCTGTGATCTGTCTATGAAATTCGTCCAGCCATTAACGTTTTGCCTTTAGATAGCGAATCAGAATACGAACTTAACGTTTAGCGGTAGTCTGCACCGACGCTCAACATTTTAAAAACATACTGCATGTGAACTACTAGACCAAAGTCTATTATCATGTGGTATCGGCATTGCCTAGCAATAACGACAGTGTTACCATCACCTGCAAATATGTTATCCTCACAGCTAAGTTACGATTATCTGTACTTTGTGGATACGCTTCGTAAATTATGGAATACGTCCTAGGAATGTACACCAGAAGGCGTGGTAAAACCGGCGTGATACTTAAAGCGGTAAAGATTAATAATTCATGGTTATTTATTAATACCTAATCTTTGAATTTAATATAGACGATAATGAGAAATTTACTTACACTGATTACTAATAATCCATTTGAAAAAGATGATCCTATGAATTTTGTCAGACCTGTTTAGTGAAAGACTCAAAACTTTACATTCGGTTATTTTCGAACCTTCTTTTCTCAGAATTTTTAATGGCTACGTGTGAAGTCCAACAGATGTTTTGGCATTAATTCTACGGATACAACCAGTCTACGGCTTCTTTGTTGAAAGGATCAATCACTACCATAAGTGCAGTTGTTATATTACCAATTAATAAGCTAATACAGGCGAAGACTCGAATAAAAGACGAGACCCGGTGCCTCATAATTGATTTTACCTAAGTATCACTATAATATTGACGACTCGGAACACAAAGTTTTTTATAAGTAAAAACGTAAAGTTTTACCTTACAGCCTAAACCGGCTTTCACCTATAGAAGGCTTCATCAGAGGCTGTCGTTAGTAGCGCTGCTCGTCTTGTTGTTGGCGACGAGAAAGTGTTTCGAAAGATTGAAGCTGTGTGTGTGTGGTGAGATGTGTTCGAATAATGCGTGCGATTTGAATTGTGTCTGTTCGTTTAGGATGTCGTTTTTATTTGTTTTTGTGTGTTTGTATATTTCTAATTGTTCTAGAGTGTCTAGTTTTCGGCCTTTTGTGTGTACGTGTAGTATGTTCATGTTATTGTCGATGTTTTTATATGTGTGGTTTGCTTCAATGAGGTGGTTTGCGAAGGTAGATTCTGTAGTGGTGTGGAGTGCTTTTGTGTGTTCAATGTATCTCTGTTTGAAGCTACGTCCTGTCTGGCCTATGTAGAATTTACTGCAATTTGAACAATTTAGTTTATATACACCGGGTAGATCGAATTTGTTTTGTGCTTTGGGCATGCGTTTTGATAGTGTGTGTTCTGTTTTGTTAGTAGTTTTGTAAGCAATTCTGTATCCTGCTTTTTTGAACTTGTGGGCAATTTTTTCTGTTTGTTTGTTGATGTATGTTAGTGTTATGAATTTGTTGTTTTCTGTCTTTGTCTGTTGTTTGTTTTGTGTTTTGTGTAGGAGTTTACTGACTATTGTTCTGTCATAACCGTTAGATTCTGCTAGATATTTTATCGTGTTTAGTTCGTCTTTGTAGTCTATTTCATCTAAGGGGATGTTGTTAAGTCTATGTATCATGGTGCTAAAAGCAGCTAGTTTGTGTTGTATTGGGTGATTGGAGGTGTTGTGTATTAGTGTGTCAGTTGTAGTTGGTTTTCTGTATATACTGAATTTGTGCCTGTGTTCTAGTTTTGTGATGGAGAGGTCTAAGAAGTTTATGGTATTGTTGTGTTCGTATTCGGCAGTGAAGGTTATGTTTTTATGTATTTTGTTTATGTGCGTTAGTAACTGTTCACATTGTCTTTTGTTTCTCCTGTATAGTATTAGAATGTCATCAACGTATCTGTGCCAATATAGTATTTTATGTGAGTGTCTGTCATTGTTTGTGAGTATTTTTGTTTTTTCTAAGTGTTGGAGGAAGACTTCTGCTAGAATGCTGGATATGGGGGAGCCCATGGGTAGGCCATCGTTCTGTGTGTAGTATTTATTGTTATAAGTAAAGTAGTTTTGTTTTGTGATAATGTTCAGAGTTTCTGTTATTTCATTGATAAGTTCGTCTGGTGTGTTGTTCTGTTTGAGTTTGTTTTGTAGGATGGTGATTGTTTCAGAGATGGGGATGTTTGTGTACAGGTTTTTAATGTCAAAGGAGGCTAATGTGGCGTTATGGGGGATGTGTATGTCTTTTATTTTTGTTACTAGGTCAGTGTTGTTTTTTACTGCAATGTTGTTGTCTATTTGTGTGTGTTGCCTAATAATTTTGTCTAGATATTTTGCCAGTTTGTGTGCAGGGGCATTACGGTAGTTGATAATGGGGCGGATCTAATATTAGACAACACACACAAATAGACAACAACATTGCAGTAAAAAACAACACTGACCTATTAACAAAAATAAAAGACATACACATCCCCCATAACGCCACATTAGCCTCCTTTGACATTAAAAACCTGTACACAAACATCCCCATCTCTGAAACAATCACCATCCTACGAAACAAACTCAAACAGAACAACACACCAGACGAACTTATCAATGAAATAACATAAACTCTGAACATTATCACAAAACAAAACTACTTTACTTATAACAATAAATACTACACACAGAACGATGGCCTACCCATGGGCTCCCCCATATCCAGCATTCTAGCAGAAGTCTTCCTCCAACACTTAGAAAAAACAAAAATACTCACAAACAATGACAGACACTCACATAAAATACTATATTGGCACAGATACGTTGATGACATTCTAATACTATACAGGGGAAACAAAAGACAATGTGAACAGTTACTAACGCACATAAACAAAATACATAAAAACATAACCTTCACTGCCGAATACGAACACAACAATACCATAAACTTCTTAGACCTCTCCATCACAAAACTAGAACACAGGCACAAATTCAGTATATACAGAAAACCAACTACAACTGACACACTAATACACAACACCTCCAATCACCCAATACAACACAAACTAGCTGCTTTTAGCACCATGATACATAGACTTAACAACATCCCCTTAGATGAAATAGACTACAAAGACGAACTAAACACGATAAAATATCTAGCAGAATCTAACGGTTATGACAGAACAATAGTCAGTAAACTCCTACACAAAACACAAAACAAACAACAGACAAAGACAGAAAAACAACAAATTCATAACACTAACATACATCAACAAACAAACAGAAAAAATTGCCCACAAGTTCAAAAAAGCAGGATACAGAATTGCTTACAAAACTACTAACAAAACAGAACACACACTATCAAAACGCATGCCCAAAGCACAAAACAAATTCGATCTACCCGGTGTATATAAACTAAATTGTTCAAATTGCAGTAAATTCTACATAGGCCAGACAGGACGTAGCTTCAAACAGAGATACATTGAACACACAAAAGCACTCCACACCACTACAGAATCTACCTTCGCAAACCACCTCATTGAAGCAAACCACACATATAAAAACATCGACAATAACATGAACATACTACACGTACACACAAAAGGCCGAAAACTAGACACTCTAGAACAATTAGAAATATACAAACACACAAAAACAAATAAAAACGACATCCTAAACGAACAGACACAATTCAAATCGCACGCATTATTCGAACACATCTCACCACACACACACAGCTTCAATCTTTCGAAACACTTTCTCGTCGCAACAACAAGACGAGCAGCGCTACTAACGACAGCCTCTGATGAAGCCTTCTATAGGTGAAAGCCGGTTTAGGCTGTAAGGTAAAACTTTACGTTTTTACTTATAAAAAACTTTGTGTTCCGAGTCGTCAATATTATAGTGATATTTAGTTAAGTAACGGACACGTCATGGACAACGAAATCCAATGATTTTACCTCTCTCTCGCTGTGTGCAAAACAGATTCGGGAAGGAATATGTGGACGTCTGTACTTATTTGGTATCCAGTCCGGGGCAGGAATGAAGCTCGAACTCCCTACTCTGCCATATGCGAATAATGAATTAGTCTGGGCCAAACGTTTGGGCAGGGGACGACATACTGGGCCAAAACTTTGAGACAAAGTAACAAGTTCACTTTTACAGAAATAGGAAGTGTAATGTACGATACAGCGGGTGAATGTAATCCCGGTGTACAACAAAGTCAAGGTTGCCTGTTAAACCGTCGTAACAGGTTTTGGAAACAGCATTCCTACAAAATCATAACAAACGCTGACGGACACACACAATATCATCACTTTCACTATTATTCTGTATGTGTCTACGTAATAACCGGTTTCATATGCATACAAGTAAACGTCTTGTGATGAGAATAAACCCTGAGACCGTGTCGGAAATGTAGGCTACTTCGTTATCGTAAACACTAATTGTTTCTGATGAGGTTATCCGCGACAGGGTCCTTGTAGAATCCACTTCGATATTTTCCATTTACAAATATAAAAGAAAACAGGCTATGTCTCTACTCATTTCCAAGACAATTTAGGGTAAGGAAACATTTTTACGAAAGCTGGGTTTTATTCAGACTGTTTGTCACCCAACCTGAACTTTCGTTTTTAGGCAGATCATACTCGAGGAAGTTGTCTCCGTCTTGGATAGTGAGTCTGATTGCAGTAAAATACCTAAGTCCGGTTATCTGTGAATCTGTTGGCTTGCGTGAAGTTCCTCCTCCTGCACAGAAGATTCGCGTCATTCTGCCAAGCTAGTAGGTAGAGGTATTATCAGGTTGCCGTAGCAGAACACCCGTCTCTAGTCTGCTTCCTGATCTGTTCCGCTGAAGAGATTGGTCACCACAACTTTACAATATGTTGCTCGGCGTCTCTGGGCCCACCATTATGTATGCCTGCGTGACAGTAGGATTGACCTGTATAGCCCGATGCAGGCTAAGTGACTTTCTGTTATATGAAAGCGATAATCCATTATGCCTATATTTAGACACCTTAAAAATATTTACGATATACTATTATATCAACAAAAGAGTCCAATATATTGCCGATTGAATTCTAACAACACTTGCCCGACCAGCGATTTTAAAAGTATCTCAAATTTACCCTCTTAACCGAATGCCGATATCCGCGTGGATTGTAAACTATTAGGAAGTAACTGTAGGAGTATGAAAAGGAAGAGGAAATCCGTAAGCCATCCAAGTTCATCAATCAGAACAAAAAAAGAGTGGAAGAGGAAAATAGACATTCTGCTCTATACTGTTAATTGAGTAGTTATATATACTTTTAACAATTTGGTTCTGCACAAGCAGAGATGGACAAATTCGAAATTGACATATGTGGATGCCCATGTAAGGGTAGAGTTTTCCTGTAAAATTTCGGTATTTACGAAAAATGAATCTAATCGCTGTCATCGTTGCCATCATCATCATCATCATCATAATCACCACCAGCAGTAGCAGAGGGACTTCCTTGGTCACTATTGACTGATTAGCAAGCTTCGTTAGTGATTTATCTTCTGCGGATTCGATCAGTTGCGATCAATCTACATTATCACCTGTGCTTACCTAGTCAGTTGCGACATTTCTTCTGTGCTTTAGATAGCAGCCATCCAAACTTTTGGAACAGGAAGTGTAAAGTGTATAAATAAAAAAAAACGTTTGAATTACTGAAAGCGATAACTCGATTCGCTGCTGAAGGACGTTTTGTCGCAATTTTTTATTTGGTTAAGAGTAAATCGACTATTGATAGTTTCGCACTGAACTAATATCTAGACCCGAAGGTTTGCACTAAGGCTTTGGTTGCAAGTTGTTTAAACTGTTGAATGACAAAAATCGACACGAAAATTGTAATCGACATTATACTTTCCTCTCCTGCACGCCCACCGTACAAAACGGACCGCAACCTAACGCTTTGAGCCAAACAAACGTGGACCGCTACTCGTTTGTGCCTGGAGTTCATCGCGCTTCGACCCGGAGACAACGCAAACAAATTTGGGCACAAGACGCCCCTCGCAACTTCTTCCTATCTGTCTTTTCCCACACTGCCCCCGCTTCTTACTGTTAGGCCGCCGTCGGCCTCACTCCGACTGCCCGTTTGTCCTGTTAGGAGGTTCAGTGGCGCTCCTACCACGATGATCTGGCAAAGCAGTTATCTTCTCCCCCGTCGTATCATTGGAATTACTACTTGGAATCTCTGGAAGTCGTTCAAGCCTCGGTCTGTAGAGCGGCAGGTAGACTTACTGCCAAAAAGAGGACTCGCCATCGCCTGACTCCTAAGAACGGCACTGTTTACTTCGCGGAAGGTAAGGCCAAGGCCTTCGCCGACTGCAACGAGGAACAGTTCACCATTCATAGAGACGTCTCTGACCCGGTCCACGCAGCTGTGGTTAGGGACTTCCTTTCTGGTTACTTTCTGAACCCTCCATGTGATCACCCGATTTCTCTCGACCGGAGCGATATTGTGCCGATCTTCAATCGGCCAATCGGCGAAAAGAAGAGAAAAGACCCCAGCTCTGATCACAACGGTACCGCAGAGTAAATGAATATCGCGGCTCCGGCAGTCAACGTACTTCTAGAGTTGTTCAGTAGGCCTACGTGTCTCCGGCTTACTACTTTCTCCGCCTATGGAACCCCGCAAACGTCATCACGATTCCGAAACCCAAGAAGCCGTCTACGCTAGATATCGCTTTGTCCTAGTAATCTCGAAGGTATCTGAGTGTTCACTGTTGGCTCGTATCCGGCTCCTGGTGGATGGTATCAACCGCGAAGTGCGCCTCTAGTTTCGGCAGGGGGACTCGACTAAACTTCAGTTAGTGAAGGTAATCACTCAACTATCTAGCAGAAGTCGCCAACATGTATCAGTCAGCAGGCCGGTACATGCCTGCACACAATTCGCAATTCGAAATTAATTTAATCGTTGTGCAATTTCTCGAGCCGCTTCGGTTGCGCTGTCATTCCAGCCATGAGAAACCGCGAGGCGTGCAAATGCCTAATTGTGGGAACCATCTACCTGGGCATGGTAGCTCATCGATCCCCCCAACGCCTTCGGGCGGCCGAGCCTCTCTAAACTCCTCCGGGCGAATCCTTAAGGAAGCCACGGAGCCGCGTTCCCGACTGGAAGTCAGGCTAGAACGATTCACCAACTTCTCTCCTGCACGCCATATCGTGTAAAGAAGGCCCGCAACCTATCTCCTTGTAGCGGAAACAAGGAGTACTGTATGAACCTGGCGTTCATCGGGCTCCGACCTAGACAACACACACAAACAAGGGCGCAAAACGTCACGTGCATCTTTCGCCTATCTCTCTGTCCACTTCGCAAAGGCCCATAGTAATGGTCTCTCGACTTTCAAACAACTTTCATGATTGTCTCCCAGCCACTGTCCAAACCTTCAATTTATTTCTTAATTTCTGTAAAAGATATCATCTATATCTATCTTATATGTTTTATGTTTATTAATTTTACATGCATACAACATAGGCTATTTTACTTTCTCCCCTTTTTATTCATAGTATAATTATTTCCATGATTGTACAGTCTGCAGTTTCCTATCGGTCTCGTGCTAGAGAGAGAGAGAGAGAGAGAGAGAGAGTGAGAGAGAGATGGAAAACAGACAAAGTCGTTTGATAAAATTATCATTTTTTAGCATATGAACACGTGCTCTAATGTTTTGCTTTCATCTTAACAGGAAGCAGGTCAGTTCCTCTTCAACCTGATGCTGTTTTATTACGATAAAGTTTTCTAGGCTATAAAATAAACGCACATTCGTCTACTACAAATATCATTCTTAATGATAAAAGATTTTGACATGATTATGGATCATAAATCTGGAGTCAATTGTACAAGAGGATATTATGGATTTTCCTAAACATTAGACCCAACACTAAATTGACGTGAATTAATTAAGAAAGTTAAGACGGCTGTACATTAACATCTTGTGCAAAGCAGTTTTCTTTAAATTTATCAAGGAGCCTTCAATAATAATAATAATAAAGGTACCATAAACTGTAGACCTACTGAAGTTCATTGTTCATTCTATCTATAGGCTAATTGTAACCTTTTACACCATTTAAAATGCTGGCTCTTATCATTGTTCTCTTTTGCATGTTGTCTAACATGCTCAAAGTTCAAGCATGGCTGTAAGAACTAAGCTATCAAAAGGTTTTAACCAGCTCATTTCAGTTAAAATAATCAAGTTAACCTGGCACTGCCCATATATTTGAAGATAAAACAGTGTTTCTAGGATAATTAAAAAAAACGTTAAAAGATAATAAATAGTCATTTCTTCATATATTTATGTTTAGTGACTTCTTATTGGCTCCTCTACTTCTGTGCCAACCACTACAGATGTATTAATAGTAAATTATTACCTTATATTCGGTCCGCCGTGTGACTTCTCAATTTGGTTTACGTCAAAAGTCACACGGGCGACACGGCGGACCGAATATAAGGTAATAATTTACTATAATTATAAAAGTGACTTGGATACCAACACGAACATGAATGTTAAAATATGTATTAATCTCATCAAAACGTTTTTATGTTTCCAGAACAGTCATCAGTAGCAATGTAGACAACTTCAACACTGATATTTTGTAGACAATTTTGTATGTACAGTATATTGTCACAAAAGACAATGTGAACAATTACTAACGCACATAAACAAAATACATAAAAACATAACCTTTACTGCCGAATACGAACACAACAATAGCATAAACTTCTTAGACCTCTCCATCACAAAACTTGAACACAGGTACAAATTCAGTATAGGGGAGAGTGGGGTAATGGCGCCACCTTAAGAGGAAATTATTTGTTGTGACTTTAGTTTTATCTGAAACTTAGGTGTTAGTACTTGAGTGTGTCAATAATTTGTTTCCCTACACAAATATATATATTCAAAAGTATATTATCTGCTTTTATAAGGTCAGAATAAAAATAAAAACTTGTTTATGTAAAGTGGCGAAATTGCCCTACATAGTGGGGTAATTCCGTCACGGCCATGGGGTAATACCGCCACAAGTTAAAACTATAAGAGTTTGGGTATTTATGAAACATATACAGAACATGTAATGTAAAGTAACTATTTATTACATACAGTATAACAATTGCAATGTTTTTAATTTACTACAAATGAATTCTTGTCCAAAGATTCACAAAAATAAGCTTATGTATAAAGAAAAATATTAAAACATGTATTGGAAAGAGTTTATTGACAGAAGTCACAAACATAATTTTCAGAGCAGTCTTTTCCACTGCATTCAGAATGCGCCCACTTCGAGCAAATAACACACCGGTACCAAAGTTCATTGCTCCCAAACTCTCCGCAAACCAATCACGTCTCTGTATCAGCAGCAAACCAATCGTAGGCGTCGTCATCTTCATTGTCATCACAAAGAGTTTTCTCGTCCAAATCTTCTGACGATGTTTCATCGAAATTGAGTTTTCTTCTGCCAGTTTTCTTAACTGTTCTCTTTTTTTATTTTTATTGTGAGATATCAACTTCTTTCCTTTTTCCATAATTTTCTTTTCGTTTTGTTTGGACATTTTTGTGTGCTTTCCTTTGCTTCGGTTGTTTTCAGTATCGGTAATTTTTCTTTTGAGCACTTTATTTTATTTTTTTTAATCCTTCTTTTCTTTAGCATCTTCAAGGACACTCTCCATAGGTGTAGCCGTCAAAATAATTGAATGCTGCTTTCTGTCTTTCTGAGTTTTGTGTTTATGACCTGCTTCTTTCACTGGTAGTGGTGAAATCCCTTCAATGCTTTTTTGGAAATCAGATTTTCCTTGGGATGTGCCCGGTTGAGAGTTAACATAAATGTCATGTAATAAAGTCTCATTGTTAGCATCGGAAATCTCAGCAGCGGTGTTATTATGTATTCCAGCAGCAGTGTCATTAGGTGTCTCATCAGCAATGTCATTAGATGTCTCAGCAGCAGAGTTTCTTCTTTGTCCTCAATAACTATTTGCTGAACAAGAGTATGAGCAGGAGCAAAGTCGTCCTCAGTAAACTTGTTGGGCTGAAAAGGAGTAATCCCACAAGCTTTAAATCCTGATACAGCCTTTTCTAGATTGGCAACTCTCAAATAGGCTTTGCTGAAGATCGAGGCAATGTCGTAAGGTGTTATTTTCTGATGAACATTCGTTTTCATGAAGTAATCACACTCCTTATTAAAAGCATTCTCCAGAGGTGCGTAGAAAGCTACGTCTAGGGACTGCAGTCTGTGTGAAGAATGGGGAGGGATTGACACAACGTGAATGTGGTGTTGTCGGCAAAAGTCATAACACTGCAACGAAATGTGTCTTCCATGGTTATCCATCAAAGCAGAACAGGGTCCTCTTCACTTGATTTGACGTCTTTTTGGAAATGCTCTAGCCATTCTAAGAATAACTCCTCATTAGACCACCCATTATGAGAGCACTTGTAAATAGCTCCTGGTGGCCCCCCTCGCTGTAACAGAAGTGACATACGTTTTCTTGGAAATATGAACATTGGGGGTACATATCCTCCTGATGCGCTCATGGTGCACACGACAATTATATTTTTCCCTCTTTCCCAACTAGTGATTCCCCCCACTTGTTTCTGCCCTTGGGGTGCAAGGATTTTTCCGGGCTTTTGTACTGTGGAAATGCCGGTTTCGTCCATGTTGTAAATACGACTGGGGGAAAATTTAAACTTCGTCATGACAGTTTCTAAATTTTTGTAAAATAAATCAACGTCTTCTTTATTAAATGCTGTCGCCCTGCTCAAGCTAGTGGCTTCAGGTTTTCTTAAACTAATCTTATGTCTGCTAAGAAACCCTCTTAACCAATCTACCCCGGCCATTTTGCTTGGTTTGTTAAAATCATGTTTTATTCCATTTTTCTCGGCCAAATCAAAAACCAAGCGCCTTAGTTCGGTTGTGGTGATTCCGTAAAATATCTTGGCCAGGAGGACCACATGATTAGCTATTTGTTGTTCTTGCTCAGCAGAAAACACGGGTTTCCGCCCTAAAGAAGGCTTAGTATTATCTTCTGACTTTAATCTATCACGTAAAGTTGACCTAGGTATGCCAAAATTACCGGATGCTTTTTTCTTTGAGGTTCCACTTCGAACTGCTTCAATAGCTTTTTTAAGGTCTTCTTCACTCCACTTCGCCTTTTGTGTAGTTCTTTCTCGTGATCGAACCATCTGAAAACCACAAAAGGGTTCAGTTTGCTATCCTTTGTAATAAAATATTATGTGGGGCAATACCGCCACATGGCGATATTGTCCCACATAGGAGTGGCGGAATTACACCATTTGGACAACATGGCGGATAGTCGTTACAACTGACAAATGAGTGAACAGAAACGCAAGCAACTTTACAGATAAATTCCTCATACAATACTCTATCAAAGCGCGTATTAATTAACTAACAAATAGTGAAGTTCATACACTTACCACGAGTTAAACAATTGGTGAAAATAACAACAAAGATCAGGAAAACAACGTCTCTACAAGTAACACGCGAACTGAACGCAACAGGTGCAATGGCGGTACTGCCCGAAGCATCCCGAGTCGGCCGCTACGGCAGAGCGCTACTGTCTTGGGCCTAACACGGAATCTAGAGTTGAAACCAGCGGGTGGCAGAATTCCCCAGGGTGGCGGATTTGTACCACTCTCCTATACAGAAAACCGACTACACTAATACACAACTCCTCCAATCACCCAATATAACACAAACTAGATGCCTTCAGAACCATGATACATGGACTTAACAACATCCCCCTAGATGAAAAAGACTACAAAGACGAACTAAACACGATAAAATATCTAGCAGAATCCAACGGATACGACAGAACAATAGTCAATAAACTCCTACACAAAACAAACAACAGACAAAGACAGAAAACAATAAATTCATAACACTAACATACATCAACAAACAAACTGAAAAAATAGCCCACAAATTCAAAAAAGCAGGATACAGAATCGCTTACAAAACTACTAACAAAACAGAACACACACACAAAGCATAAACAAATTCGATTTACCTGGTGTTTACAAACTAAATTGCTCAGATTGCAACAAATTCTACATAGGCCAGACAGGACGTAGCTTCAAACAAAGATACATTGAACACACAAAGGCGCTCCACACCACTACAGAATCCACCTTTGCAAACCACCTCATTGAAGCAAACCACACATAGGCCTACAAAAACATCGACAATAACATGAACATTCTACACGTACACACAAAAGGCCGAAAACTAGACACTCTAGAACAATTGGAAATATACAAACACACGAAAACAAATAAAAACATCCTAAACGAACAGACGCAATTCAAATCACACGTATTATTCGAACATATCACATCCTACACACACAACATCGATCTTTCGAAAATCGATTTCGTCGCCAACAACAAGAACAGTTATACTAGCAGCAACCTCTGAAGAAGCTTTTTAAAAGTGAAAACCGGCTCAGGTTATAAGGTAAAACTTTTAATTATTTAAGATCTAATGTTATCTGTTGTTAAGTTCATAACTCTAGTTTGAATGTGAAGACTACTAATTGAATTTACACTCATCGTAGATAGCGCTGTACTAATAAAATCTCTCTCTCTCTCTCCATCTCTCCCCCCTACACACAAACACGCGCGCGCGCATAAAGAATTTCGACGAAACCCAAACATCGAAGCATGATAATGTTTTGTAAACAAAAGATTTCTAGACTGTGGGGAATCGAAAGTGTGGAAGCGTTAGATTTTTCGATGACGATTTTGTGGAATGACCCCCAGCCTAAAAACATTCATGTTAAAAAAAACTGGAGATTTACTTTTTGCCTCAATGAAGGGTATTCCAAATCTCCCAGAAGAATCCTTACCTATCTAGCCATCCAAAACAAAATACCAGAACAGCCCATACGGTACTGTTTAAACTTATTCTTTTTCTGAATATTTTCTTTTTAATAATGTAACAGTTTGGTTTTGTTTTATGCAAAATAATTAAAGACATTTGTTACTTTTTTTAAATGTAACTTGTGTTTAACCATTTTATAAGGTAAGGTGAATTTTATAAGGTGATAATGTAATTTGATGACTCCACTTTTTTGTTTATAAATATGAATAACTATTAAGCCCGTTTATGTAAATAGTAATACTGTATAAGTCACAGGCTACAATATAACATTTGTTCTTTTGTAACGTTATTGCGCACGTTGATCGAATTTGGTCTCAGATTAAACTGTTTGAAACAACCATAAAGTTAGCCCAGTTGTCGGGTAGTTGATAACTTCTGGGTGTAGTTGGGTTATTAGTAAAAACATATATATTATAAGTAATGCCTGCCGCGTGCTTTTCATACATTTCCAAGCTGTCCGCAATTCCCAAATTTCACCAGCTGAGTTTATCTACCATATTAAATCAGCTGGTTAGATATCGTCTTCCTTTTCTAATCTAAGCGACACGTGGTCATATGTAATTTGTTTGAAGCCGAGTTATAATGGCAGAATGTAATGTTACTAGTGAAGTATTATCCGATAAGGATAAAAAGCCAGTTGGAGTTGCTTTAATTAAACAAGAGTATGTATATGTTAAAACAAATATGTTAATCTACTAATTCTCAACCTACAGTAAGGGAGAAGTAAATATTATTTGTTTCTCGGTACATAACCTCAATAAAGACAGTTTGTCGCTGTTGTTTACATTAGATATCATTCAGTTAGAAAAATAAAAATAGCTTGTATTTGGACTATACAAAGTAACGTACATTCTTATAAAACGTAAATCCCTTGGTTCTTGAGTTTCTAAGTAGTAGTAGTTGTCTTTAAAAAAAGCGTCCATGTAGAACTGACATCAGATTAGGTTATATTTTTTATTAATTTACGAAATATTAGTATCTTACTTGGTCACATCACCTTTTGTTACGGTATATCGTAATGTATTTAAAAATAATGGCATGTAAGTACTTTTAACAGATGACGTTGTAATGAATTCATGTATAAATGTTGAAGTTATGGTAGGCTAGACATACACCATTGTTCAACCTGTAGGCATGAACAACACCTGAAAACATCAAATGGTTATGCAAAATGAGAAGTGTAGCCAACAGGCTGTTCAAGGCAGTGAATTTAAAACACGCTACAAAATGTATTAAAAAACCCATGTTCAGAACTACCACTAACCACAGTTTAGAAGTGTAATCCAGTAAACATAAACAAGTTATTTTTATGCCGTGTCATGCATTAAAATACATTGTCAAGTTCCATTGCCGTGTTACATGTTATTGCAAGTTGTATGCTTAATACGTTTAAAAATAAAAACATTTAGGCCTATTATTTCATTCTTGGATTATTTCACTATGATACGCAGATATGAATCCAAGCAAACACCTATGTCATATATATGCACATACCATTCATGTACCATTCATCATGAGTCAGTAGTGAACATTTATGTAAATTGTTGTATTACAGGTATATAGTAACTGACCATGTCCGTTCTCTGGCAGTTGAATGCATTACAGAAAATGACAAACGAAAATTGGATGTCAATGACAGCAATGAAGAACCAACCAAAAGACAGAGGGTAAATAAAAAAGAAATGAAGAAATTAAGAGGTCTGTTCTGTACCTTCTATAATTTAATTGAATCATTTTATTTCACACACACACACACACACACACACACACACACACACACACACACACACACACACACACACACACACACACACACACAATGTTTATGTGTAATGTAATATAGTGTTTATATGTACCAGTGTGTAAATGGGGGTCAGTAAATGTTGAGAAGGCTAAGTTGATTTGTAAATAGCTCAGATGAATCTGAAGATTCATTCTTTATTAAGGTGTTTTCATCATGACATATCATTATCATCATGGCCCAAATTCCATGCCAAGTTGCTGCAACCAATCGCTTCTGACCTCTACTGATGTTATTTGGTGATAACTCTCACATGCCTTTCTAATTGTGACGTCTTTCAAATAACTTTCCCCAAGTCTATTTTTCATAAAATTCTGTTTTCCAAAATTTTCATGATAAAAAAATCATGTCTTATATCTTAAAAATTTAATATTCTTAAATACCACCCTTCAGTTCCCACTTATCCTTCCCACTGCTTACATCTTTTCCATCAGTTTTTCCCGACTCCTTTGGATTATGATCAGACTTTGATTGGATTTATACATAGTTTGCAATATTTTATCATAAGTGCAATCATATGTATGAGTCAGCAGTTTCAGGTACTGGTGTTAGTTTGGGGAAATGTTAAGCCTGCTGGAGGAGGTATGACCATTTATCTTGTTTTCTAAAAAAATATTGGTCAGTGGAAATGTAAATAGCTGACTGCCAATCAATAATCCACTGTTATTCTGTTTGTGTGTACTTAGTATATTGGGGAATTGGTGGATTAACCTGGTCAGTGACAATTGCACAATGTATGCTCTCTAGTTGTACATAAAGTTGCCTAATAAAACATATAGGCACACTTGGAGCACATCATTGTAGGATAGCTGTATCAGTAAAGTTAGGTCTGCAAATTTGTTGTGGGGAAACAGCAACACTCAGACTGTTACCTTTGTTTTCAGGTCAGAATAAATCACGTGGCCCAACATTCGTGGTGGAAAAAGAATTAACACTCTGCCCAGAATTAATTGACAGAACTGAAGCATCAGATTTAGATGCAGATGTGGCAAAAAAGTGTAGGTATTCTAACTGTAAGTGTATGCACAATGTAAAAGAGTATCTTGGAATCAAGCCACCTGATATCGGAGAAGTGTGTTACAATTTTATGGTGAAAGGACGGTGTCCAAGAGGACTTACATGCAGGTAACAGTACGTTACATTTCAGAATTTCAACCTGCTGCTTGTAATCTTTTTATAAACACATAACTATTGTAAACAGTTGGTTCATTTATATAATTAATTATGTAAGACTTGTTGTTTGGATGTGTGTATGATAAACCACACCTTAGTACATGCAACAAATGTATTTTTCATTTATTTTATGCTGGAAAAAATCAGTGTATCAGATACAATTTTATGACTAGAAATTAAGCACAATTAATTTTTCCGTTCTTATTAATAAAATACAAATATGAAAAATGTAAATATTTTCAGAAAGGCTTTAGTAGATGATATGGAAACAAATACAGCATGTGTCTGAGCTGGAAATGAAAAAGAATTTCAATTTCAATTTTGATGTATCAGAAAAAACAATAATAGAATTAATGAGAATAACACAAAAATGACACCACATCAGCTGCGACCAAATCGTACAAAACCCTGTCAGTATGCCATCGAGGTGAAAATTTGAGCCTGAGGAATTGTGACCTGGCCAGTTGCAGTCGAAAATTCATCCTATCAGCTACAGATATTGCATCTATCAAAGGCGTATGAAGAGATGAAGCCTCATGCCTGGAATGTTAATGCATCGCCTGTTTCCAATGTTTATATTCTGTTGTGACCAATCAACTTTCTGTGTGCATGTTTTTGCATATTTACTCTCTGAATACTGAACCCATATGTGACAGTCCTGTGCTATGGCTTTGCTCACCCTACACAGGCATCAAAACAGTGGCCTTCGGTTGATTTGCAGGTTACTAAAAAGATCACTCATATGTTACAGACATAGAAGCATTAGATCAGAACACTTGGCTTGTCAACAAGCCATTTCTCCTTGCTGTGCTCGCAGCTAAGAGGATATCATGTTGATCCACCGCTTAACAAAACTTACAATCACCTGTACTAACATTAACACATTTTGTCGCACCATTACTAGCTACATCATGATCATCATCAGCCATAGCTCTACAAACCTTGGTGGGTCTTGGCCTGCTCCAAGAGTTGACTCCATATTACTGGCTACATAACAGATTAATTGCTAGGACATCACATTTTAAACATCTGCACCGCTCATTGTAACACACATGTTACAACTACTTCTCATTGTACACTAACTCCATGAGCCTCCGTGTTACTTGTAAAAGGACACCAGCCTAACATAACCTAACAAAAATATTGGAGGAAATGAAGTGCTTACAGAATTGAAACTTCATCTAAGTTTGGATCAGGAACGTTTCCACTAGTTGCCATGGTTCGGTTATGTCAGGCACAATTGATCAGGTAAGAACAGGTAAAAATGTTTTTTCATCCCAACTGACTGAGGCTGCAAAATGATGAAAATTGGAGATATAAGAGGAGAGTTAAAAATATAGAAATTGAGCAAACAGTGATATACCAGTTGAGAGCTGTCTATGATTTTAGAGCTTTCCATGATTTTAGGGTGTTGATAGACAAAAAAAGTTCTCAGGAAATGGAAATCAATGTAAGAGTTGAAAAAACATGAAAACCATATTATGTTATGAGTATAAATGTCAAAAACAAGCAGGAAATTGCTACAGAAACAAGAATGAAGATACTCAGAATAACGTACAGACCTATTTTAATATTTTGATGTGAGTCATGATGTTGAGTGGAAGGTAGAAAACACAATACAGGCTGTGCAAATGAAGTATGTGAGAACAGTTGTATGAGTTCCAAAGAAGGGTAGAATGAGAAATGTGTACCAGCATGTAAGAAGGGACTTACAGATACAACATACACTGGAGTTTATAGCAGGAAGACACACACACAGAGTACTGAAGTAATTTATATAAGAAACTGATTCTACACAAAATCAGTTACGGAAGATTTATAAAAAGTTATTAATCTGATTTTCAAGAGAATTAAAATTACAAGAAACTAGGAGAGTGATATATCCAAGTATAATATCAAAACTTTCATTTTTGTTTTCTTTGAATTTTGCCCATATGTAGTAAAAATTGTATTTACGTCGTAACTCATATTTGATTTATACTTGGAACATGACATTGAGCAACCATCTTAACAAGAACCTACAACAGTTACATCAACCCCTCACTGATGTAACATCAGACAGGTTAAGATATTATTATTATTATTATTATAAGCTAAACCAATTCTTGATTCACCTTGACAGTTTTATTGTTATATAGTGTTTTTATTGAACAGTATTAAATACAAAAATAGTTTTATAATAGATTAAAATATTGTATCTGTATTATTGTTAAAGTGCATATTCTGTCATTGATGTTTTCATTCAATGTTTGTTGCAGATTTGGGTCACAACACATAAACCCTGACGGCACTAACAAAGTAAACCAAGACATTTATGATAAATTTATATCAGACAAAACTTTACAGACATTTTTCTGTTCAAAGGATGTTCTAATACAACTGAGAAAGAAGGAGTACAATTTTGACAGAAGTGAAAAAATAATTGATATTATATCTAAGAACCATGCAATGAAAAAGAATAAAGGTAATATTAGTAATGGAACTGTAAGTGAAGAACCAGTACCAGATAAGTTGAATGAAACCAGAATTGGTCCAGTGGACGATAGTGATATAATTAAATTACGCCAGTGTGAAAAGAAAAAGGTATAGTTTGGAGTTTTTTGTGAATTTATGTGTAGCAGATAATTTTATTGCGTACACAACTTAGTTCAATACTGCTTGAAAACTAGTGGTACGATGAGTATTTGTACAGAAGCCAAGCAAGTGTAAACAGAATTCTTTTCAAACCAACTTTTGAATTAATTTATGGACAAAGTACATTTTTATCGCTTTTTTACAGTTTCCGCTTAAGTCTACACACACACATTTTTCCAGTGGATTGGCAGTTTTTTACCCCATTTTCTTAAAAAGTTTTAGGATGTTTCAGAAGCCAGTTGCACACAGATTCCTCCACCTCATTATTATTGGGAAAATATCCCTCTGATACTTCCTTTTGTGGTCCAAACAAATGGTAGTCACTTGGTACTACGGCTACTAGGAGGATACTTAATAGTGGCCCAATGGATTTGCCTCAATTTCTCACTATTTATGATGACAGTATGGAGTGTAGCATATCTTTTGGACCTATAAGCTCCTTTCACTTTGTTCAGTAGTTTCCTAATTAACATGTAACATTAATTGTTCTTTGGTCAATGGGAAAATCGATATAAACTCCTTTGTAGTTCCTCCCAAAATTGCAAGAACCTTGCCTGCTGATAATCTTGCTTTTGCCTTTACAGGTGTGGTTTCATTTTTTGAATATCATTCCATACTTGACCACTTCATTACAGGGGTGTAGTTGTGCACCCACATCTCACCTCAGGTAAAAAGGCACTTTAAACATTCATCCTCCTCTGCTTTATATAAAGTAAAAATCTTGGGATAAGTCAAATTTTGTATATCATTTTGACCACTAGAAAAGGACTCATGCCATGCAAAAACTCATGTTTTTGATAAAGCCTGATTGACAAATTGTGACGTAATCTCTACAGAATTTCACTGGGTTTAGATTTAATTTCACTGCAGTTTGCATTTGTTACAAAGTGGTTACTTTTAAGACAATTACAATTTCGTATTTTATATTATCATAAATAACTGCTCTACACCTTACTGTAGACAGCATCCAGATTAAATAAATAAAGTTAATTACTGTTTTGTTTTGTTACTTAATCATTTGTAATATACATATAAGACATGTTTTTATTTTATTTAGATAGATTGGCGAAATAAACTTTATTTGTCCCCATTGACGACAGTAGGTAATTTACCTTTCCGCCGAATCTGTAAAGAATTTGGTGCTGATGTAACTTGTGGAGAAATGGCCATGGCACAGTCATTGCTACAAGGCAACATTCAAGAGTGGGCATTAACTAAACGTCATGGGTCTGAAGATTTATTTGGCGTTCAGGTAATTGGTATGTACACTGCGCGCGTGTGTGTGTGTGTGCGTGCGTGCGTGCGCGTGCGTGTGTGTGGGTGTGTGGGTGTGTGTGTGTGTGTGTGTGTGTGTGTGGTGTTAAAACTGGAAATGTATATATTAACTGTTTGCAGTTTTTATATAGTGGCTTGTAATTCAGTCAGCTGAAGGACCAGGTATACATATACAGGTTCCATTGTTGGTACATATTTTATACATTTATTACGAGGGCGATTTGAAAAGTTTGCGGCCTACCATATAAACAAATGTGTGACGTTTCTATTTTTTACCGGATCATGGCACCACATTCGCCCCACAAACAGCTGTGAAGCGGCAAGTTCGGTCAAGTCATTGTTGCGGAGAAACAGCTGTATAAATAAGGTTATCTCACAGCAACGCTGAAAATGGAGAAAACTGAACATCAAATTTTTTGTTAAGTAAGGTTTAACGCAAACAGAAATTTTTAAATGAGATGAGGAATGTGTTGGGTGATGCTGGACCTTCATTTACTACAGTGAAAAAATGGGCTACTGAATTTAAACGTGGTCATGCAAGTTTGGAAGATGACCCGAGTACTGGGCATCCGAAAAGTGCCACTAAACCGGAAATCATCAATAAAGTGCATGGTATTGTTTTGGAAGATAGCTGTTTGAAGGTGTCTGAAATTGTAAGCCTGTGGGCATCTTAGATAAAAGGGTACATCACATTCTTACTGAGGAATTATGTATAAAAATGCTGTCTGCAAGATGGTTGCTGGGTTTGTTGACAAGTGACCAAAAACGCATGCGAATGCAAGCTTCTCAGGGATGTTTGGTCCGTTTTAAGAAAAATCCGAAAGATTTTATTCATAATTTTGTGGGTCCATTACTTCACTCTAGAAACAAAACAACAGTCAAAACAATGGATGCATAGTGATTCAGCGCCTCCAAAAACGGTAAAATAAGTTTTGTCAGCTGGAAAGTGTATGGATCCATTTTTCTGGGATGCTAAGGGGATATTGTTACTAGATTGCCTTGAAAAGGGTTAAACGATAAATAGAGAGTATTATGCTAACCTTTTGGGCCAATTAAGTATAAAAATTCGAGAAAAAAGACCAGGTTTAGCAAAGAAGATCATTTTCCATCAGGGTAATGCACGCCATCACATATGCGTTGTGTCTATGGCAAAAATCGCCGAGTTGAAGTACGATCTGTTGCACCATCTGCCTTATTTGCCTGATTTTTAGCACCATCTGACTTTTATCTATTCCCAAGCGTGAACAAATTTTCAGGGCGAAGCGATTTTCCTCAGATGACGAGCTGAATGCGGCAGTAAATGGTTATTTTGAGGACCTAGAAGAATCGGACTTCCTCAACAGGGTAAGTGATGGGGTAATGACTTGATGCTTCACTGCTGTTCGTAGGGCAAACGTAGCGCCACGATGCGGTAAAAAACAGAAATGCCACACATTCGTTTGTATGATAGGCCGCGAACTTTTCAAATTGCTACGTATAATGTTATCCAATAACTTAACTTGGGCATGTATGATATCACATCTGAGCAGCTTTACCAGATTCCTTACTTATAGACTGTAAATCTAAAATACTTGAAACAGAACAAATATCTATTAAAAGATGAGTGCAAGAATGTTGTGTACTGTTTCCAACTTTGTTTAATATCTACAATGAGAATATCTTTCCGAAAGCTATCGGTACACAAGATGGTGTAAAAATAGGGGGGGGGACACTCATCAATGTCTGTTATGCTCAGGACCAAGAGAAATATAACGACATAATTGAAATTGGAGTTGTCTGCCTGATTAGGCAGGAAACTAAAAGAAGATACTGGATAGCCATTGTAACTGGAAATACCGGAATTGATGGTTCAGAATATGTGTCACTGATATAAGAATAAAACCTACATGTATATTTTGTCATTGTAAAAAAGATGTAGTTCTATATACAAATGTTTTATTGGTTTTTGTTATTCCAAGCTAAGTTTTTAAATTTTTAGCTTTCAATAGTTGTGTATTATCTTATATTTTTCTTAGCATATTTATCTTAGCAAGACTTACGTACTGTATGTCCTTATGGCTACATCCTTAGTCATTTAAGTTATATATGTAGTATTTAATTGTTATGTTAACAGCCTTTAAAATAACGTATTTAACAATATCTTCTGTATTAGTCACATTTTGTCATGTTTACTTATGTTACCAAATTAGAATAGTAGAATGAAAACCATTTACAAGGTAGAAGTTTATAGTTCAATACATTACTGAACACTCTAGGAATTATTGAATTTATTTTAAAATAGAAACTTCAATTGTCAATAATTTTCATGAAACAAATAAAACTTCAGCTACAGTTAATAGAAAATTACAATAAACACTAATGTTCACAGAATGGTATAAAGAAACATGATTTTTTGAATGAAGTATTGTCCAATACTAGAATACTAGTAGCTGATTCACGCTGATAGGAGCATAGTATAAATTTCAAATTCTGTGTTGAAGATTTAGTTTGCACAGTGTTTAAATACAACTGAAATACTTTTGGACATTTGACATTCATACATTTCACTTTTTTGGACATTAAAGAGTCGACTTTCTTTATTCAAGTTTCATGCTATGCCTCAATGCTTTTATTCCGTACTGAGTAGGTGAAGAATGTTGTTATTGCTTATGGGTAGCCTGGACTCCAGTCCATCAGCTTTCTGGCATCCCAATACAGATGTGTGATGTTTCCTGCAGCTCACAGACTTGCATCCAGTTATTGGCAGTGGAGGAGGTGTTCACTATCCATCCTGGAGTTTAGCTTGCGGCATGTGTGAATCTTTCAGAGGAGCAAACTTTGATTCGGCTGAGGTGGGTAGCAAGGCAGTCATGCCCGGTATTGAGATGAAGCAACAGAATATCACCTAAATTGTTTTTATTTTTCTCCCAAGTTGTATCTTTGTTTTTCCACATCTTGTCACTATTGATGTTATTGATCAGTTGCTCTTGGTTTTTTTTCTAGATGTTCTTTTAAGTAAGTTTTCTGCAATTATGACAGTAGGTACACCTCTGGGTTGGTGTAGAGAGGTACGTTTCTTTGCTAGTTTGGCAAGCCACCTCATTCCCTGGTATCCCCACATGTGAAGGGATCCATTGGAGAATTATGTTTAGTTTTAGTTTTTGTAGAGTTTTTATCATCTGTTGTGGTCTCTAAGAGGTTTGCTGGAAACTGTTGTCTATGAAGATACAGCTTGTATTGCTGTCTTTGAATCTGTCAGTATAACCGCTTCTTGGGATTTGTGGGGGCAGTTCAGTACAAAAGATGCGTTTGTTATTGAATTATGAAAAATAAAAAACAAATACACATAACAAGGAATGCATATATGGAAGTTTTTTAACCCATTCACTGACTATTTTTTTAAGGAATTAATTTTCAAAAAATGTCTATTTTTTTATTGCAGATTTAATACCTACTAATATGTTAAACAATGTTACATAGCAGTAAGTAAAAACACATGTAGAAAGCATTTAAATTTGCCCGACATCTATTGGAGATTCATAAAACTACTACAAAGCAGTTCTTACATTGAAACAAATGGGCGAATGATTGCCGTCAAAGTCAGTGAACCGAACAAGTGGCGCGAGCTACACTCGTCAAAGTCTCCACGGTACTGATAAAATGGTGCGAGCTACACTCGTCAAAGTCAGCGAATGGTTTAAATGTTGATTTTCATCAGATTGGGTTTTATTTCTTCTTGGAAATATCTTTGTATTAATTCTTGAGTTATCAAGCCTCAAAAAGATGGATGGAATTTTGTAAAAGTTGTAGATATAGCCAAAACTCAATAATGATTTAAAAAATAATTTAACCTTAGATAATTTAACATACACCTAAAAAATAATTTAGCTGCATGTCTTAATATCAGTTTTCTTAATAAAATAATGAAACAAAATATTAATACTAGGGCTTGATCATAATTTGTACAGTAGAACCTCGTTAACCCGGACCTCTTTAACCCGGACCAGTTTTGGCAAAAAAATTACATGTATGTTGTTCAGCGTAGTAAATGAAGACTTGTTTTACAGACAATAAATCGGTATTCTCAGTAGGTACATTACTCGAATTCACTTCCCAGCGGGCGAGTTCATTGCACTCACCCCACCTGCTGTTGCTACGCAGCAAACTGGTGACTCAACCCTCTCCTTCCCCTCCCCGCGCCTCGCACTGACATTGACCTAGAAACAACATTCCTCAGTTGCGCTGCAATCTCAGTAGTGTTCGCGTGTTGTCCTAGTGTCACTGTCGAGGTACAGTATCGTTGTGCTGTTTCGTTAGCGTGTTGTTCGCGATGGCGACGAAACGTAAAAACATTGTTGTGACTATGAAAAAAAGGATGGAAGCATTGACAAGAATTGATAAGGGAGAATCGTTAAAGAACATTGCTGCTGAGTTTGGAGTAGGAACATCGACCGTATCTGATTGGAAAAAGAACAGAAAACACATTGAAGACTTTTGTTTCAAAATGATTTCTAAGGACAGTTTGGATAATCAGTGTAAAGCAAAAACTGCTAAACTAGAAACTCTGGATGAAGCATTGTTTGTCTGGTTTTGTGCTGAAAGAGAACGTGGTTTGCCGATTTTTGGACCCATCATCCAACAGAAAGCATTGAGTTTGAACAAACAGTTGCCCCATGGAGACCCGAGTTTTACAGCTAGCCAGGGGTGGTTGGACAGATGGAAAAAACGGCATGGAGTGCGTCAACTTACAATCACTGGAGAAAGCTTGTCAGGTGATGTTGAAGCGGCAGAAAAATTTAAAAAAGAGTTTGAAGACTTTATTAAAAAGGAAGAACTGACTGCAGATCAAGTTTACAATGCCGATGAATCCGGTTTATTTTACCGGATGTTGCCGAGTAAAACGCTAGCCTCAAAATTAGGAGATTCAGCGAAAGGGTATAAAAAAGGGAAAGACCGCCTCACCATAATGGCTTGCAGTAATGCGTCAGGAAAGCACAAAATTCCTCTCCTTATAATAGGGAAGTCTAAAAAACCCCGTGCATTGAAAAATGTGAAATGAGGCTCATTGCCTGTCGTTTACAGCTCACAAAAAAGTGCTTGGATGGTTAGTGACATTTACAAAAACAATGGTTTTTCGAGAATTTTGTGCCGTCAGTAAAAAAATATTTGAAGAACTGTAGCCTTCCCAACAAGGCGGTTTTGCTGATTGACAATGCGCCTTCGCATCCGTCTGTCAATGAACTAGTCAAAGATGACATTTCAGTGACGTTTTTACCACCTAATGTAACTTCTCTCGTTCAACCAATGGACCAAGGAGTTCTAGAAAAAATAAAAAAAGTGTACAAAAGGCAAATGCTAAGTCAATTGGTAGAGGACGAAGGAAAGCATGGTGTGGTAGAGGTGCTGAAATCTTTTAACGTAAAGACTGTTATTTATATGATTGCGGAAGCTTGGGACCAGGTTGGAAGAGAAACTTTGATAAAGTCATGGAAAAAGTTGTGGCCTAGTGTGTGTGACTTGCCAGAAACAATACAATGGAAGAAGAAGAAAAAATAAGTGTGGAAGAAGATTTTATAGACATTTTTAAAAATATCGATGGCTGTTCCGATGTTGATGAAGAAGACATTGACAATTGGTTGCAAATTGACAATGACGGAGGTTATAAAGCGATCACAGAGGAAGAAATTATTGCATCATGCAGTGTTACAGAAAATGAAAATGAAGAGGATTCAGACAGTGTTGATGAACCAGCTGTGGTTATGACCCATGCAGAAGCAGTAGCAAACATAGATAAATTGATGGTTTATTTCGAGAGTCAAGCCGAAACATCGCCAAACGAGATTCTAATGCTAAAGCGGATGCGAGATCGCGCTGCTCGTAAGCGATACACAAAACTGAGGCAGCAAAAGCTCACTGCCTTTTTTACTACCGACTAGTTTGTACCTATATTGTGTACAGTGTAAATACATATTATGTGTTTTTAGGTGAAAGTGTGCCGATAATAATTTTTAAACTCCATTAAAAATATTTTTGGTAAGTACGTATTCTTTTTTATCGTTTTTCCCTCATTCTCTGGATAACCCGGATTTTCGTTAACTCGGATCGGCCCTGGCCCCAGTTGATCCGGGTTAACGAGGTTCTACTGTATTAACTAGAAGGCTTTCTCCTCTTCTATTCATTGTGATGTAACCATGTTTAAAGATCTCCATGGACTTCATGTGCAGCTATGTGTAGGCACTCTCCAAGGATAAGGTTTTGGTCTCCTCAAAAAGAGCTCAAAATCCTCAAAAGTACATAGTCCCTACCTCATCACTAGGGTGAATTGGTGGACACTGAGACAATTGTTTCCGACACTGATGATGGCCTCTGACAGTGAGGCCAAAGTGTCCGTCAAAACAGACTATAGACCAAGGCCTAACAGCCCGGCTACTAATGTTTCCAACTCGCATCCAGTCTTCAACAGATGCGTTAATTACTAGTACAAATTACAGACAATACTGAATTTATCTCTTGCCTACCATGTGTTGGAATAAAGTGAATACGAGAGTTTATATTGTATGTTGATGAGAATGAAAGGATGCTTCAAATCTGCTGGTTTTTTTATAGTTTTTAAAGTGGTTTGTCTACTGTAAATAATTTTTTTTTTTATTTTGACCTTTTATGTTCAGTATTTTTAGTATTTTGTTTGTTAAAATAGTGTATTCATGTTGTGTATTTTTTAAAAGGTGTGTGGAAACAGTTACAGTCTTTTAACAAGATGTGCTCAGGCTCTTCAGGAAAACACAGAGATAGATTTTGTGGATCTTAATTTAGGCTGTCCCATTGATATGGTATATAAGCAGGTGAGTGTTAATTGAGAATTATCAGTGTGGCGATGTCTCTCATGACTTTCAAATTCTATAAGTCTGTTGGTCTAAAGTCTTTCTATCTCCCTTGTTAGCATTCATTATTCACTGTGTGTTCCTTCTTTGTATATTTTGTATCCGAACTTTAAAGTTTAAAAGAATGATTTCACCTAAAACAGGCAACAGTTATAGAATACTTGGGATAGATAATAATGTCTCTTTGATATTTGTAAAGTTTTGTTAATTACAGAATGTCTTGTAAAGGTACTCGCCTTTTACCCTTTTTAAAATAATAATACTACACTCATCATATAATAACACTCACCGCTGCCAGAATTTTACTTACCGTCATGGTCCCCGTTAAACTTACCTTTAGAAACTGCCCAGGCCGCCAACATATTTTTTAGATAAACATGTAAACTTAAAACACTCTTGCCCTTATAAAAATCCTGCTATCTGACTGTATTTTAAAATTTCAGAAAACCCCCGATTACGTTAGACGAGCTGTCAGCACAGAAAACTAGGAAGTGGTTATGGCGTAATAACTAGACTAACACATGGTTATATAAAACAAGACCTTTTAATTTCTCTATTATTAGTTATTCGTCTGAATAAAATTCTTACTCCATAATTTAGTCACTATCCATCTTTAACTCAAATCTGACTATCTTTTGTAAATAGGAATAACCCAAAACATTTATTTCATATCTTATATCTATTTCCATATTTAGTTTTACCAACGTTAAAGCTAACCCAGTTTGCTACACTCTGGCATTCATTCTTCAAAACCCCATTTATTTCGAGCTCTTTATTATTAAACTTTCATGAAATTATAAAATGTTAAACTTGTTTGTTTACTTATCCATCGTTGTGCAACACTGAATGTTTGTCCAAAAGTTTTGGTTTTACGCTTTCATTTGCGTAAATGAAAAAAATAAATTTTTTTTTTTTTTTTTTCAAAAAAAATTTTAAATTTATTAAAATATACTTTTCTCAATATCGAAAAAAAATTTTAAATTAATTAAATCAATTAAATAGCAAAATTGGCATTACTTCATTGCCATAACGGGTCTAGTATATAACATCACCCATTAGCTGATCAAACTGGGTCAAGTCAACAACCTTGACCTACACAGGTTATACATAGGCTACATCATGAAATACATTAATCATCTTTAAAATTATTACCTTCAAACATAATAAAACATAATAAAATATGACATTTAAAATTAACATAGTATTATTACAATCAACAATAAAATCGACATTTACATTACTCAAAATTACACCTTTTACAACTTTACTTTACTCTCAAATTCTGTTAAAGTTTGTCACTTGTTTCCATTAAAATTCTATATTTTTACTATGACTCTTTCTTTAATATTCTCACTCTCCATTAGTTTGGGTGATTTAATTATTCATAACAACGTGATTGTATCAACTTGGCACACACACACACACACACACATATATATATATATATATATATATATATACTCTTAATCCCTTCTGACTCGAACATCACTAACAGCTTTAACTAACATGACACCCATCTCTATCAAAAACATCTATCAAACAATCTCTAAACCCACTTAATACTCAACTCAATTCGCATCATTCTACTCATATAAAAAAAATACTCTCTACCCCTTTGTACTCAGGATGTGTGTTCCCTCCCAAAAGCTCATTCCCTTATCTGGTCCCTGGATTCTACCTAGGCAACCCTTTCCGGCGCCAAACAGTCCCTTCCCGTCCCAACCCTTTTGTTGCAGACTCCTGCCACCCCATCTCCCTTACAATATTCCCATCAACTCTAATTACTCTCCCAATACGTCACTTTCAACTACAAAATATCTCCACTTATTTATTACATTAATATATCAATCATTACTCTACATATTTCCCCATAGCTACTGTGTCACTATCAATACTTCTCAAATTCTACATTACATTAATTCACAACAATATTATTCATCTCTAGTACCCCTTTAAATTCACCATGGACTGATCTAATTGTCCTAACAAAATATTAATCACCCAACGTCTAGCTGTTACTATCTTTCACAAATCATTTAAAATTCTCAACTATATCAAATTATTTTCATCATTTAACTCAAAATCTTTTAACACATTAAAATCACTATTCAAACATTAATTACATTCCATCTTCCTCATATTAAAATCTTTAACTAACTTGAAAAAATTGCAAATCGTTTATAAGTGATATTGTACAGCTGATCAAACCGATTTTCTTAGCAAGGTGAATGACCTTACCATAAACACATTTCAAAATTATACAAATTACACATTTTATCAACACTTACCTCTAACACAATAAACTAATACATTTATAAGATAGAATAAACACAGCATAATAAACATCTAATGCAACCATTTCTCAAATCATGATACAATTATTTAATTACTTCAGGAGCGAGTCATCATCTTTAGGTTACAAAATTTTAATTCGTTGCTCCCCTGAGCAACCACCCAGCCACACACACTATTGTTTTTTTTTCTGTTGGACTGTTGCGCCCATTTGCCTCCACAAGGACGGCATTGGTGGAGGAATTTATCATCTCCGTGTCCTTGCTTCAGCGTTACATTGGAAATTATTTGGATATCATCATATCCATGTTACAAATTTATACGCCCTTAAAACGGGTCTACCACCTGGCCTTGCTGTTCCTACTCGAACAGAGTGGCAGCCGCTGTTCCATAGTTCCGGGGGATTTCCCCTAATGTCACCCCCCATCAATTTCTAATATAAAGCAATTTCAAGCCAGCTATGGTCAAGGTTCTTAATTTATGGCCATAGCTGACCGCTAGCCAAAACCACGATTAGTGCTGGTAAGGCAGTAATCGCCCGAAAAGTCGGGGAAATCAACTTTACTTTCAGGCATGTTATCATCATCATTTATCTGCACGGCACGGCAATCTATCAGAATACAATATAAAATTGTAAAAAAGGGTGTGCCGTGCATATTACGCCATTTTGGCCTCCGATGGAAGTAACACTCTCTGTTACCCCCAACACTTATCGCTACCTACGGTGGCACATGCCACCACCGTACTAGCCACTTAATAACTAAACTAAATCTTCCACATAACATCATTTCATTATCTCTCACTCACTACAATTATATTCCAAAAAATTCCAAATTTATTATTAACATTTATTTTACATTACCTTTCAGTTATTATTACTTTTTGATTATAGTTTCTATTTAGTACAATTATCTCAAAGTATTTTCATTATTGAATCAAAATCTTTTCACACCTGTAAACATTTTACTCTATCTAATTGGTATTATAAATTTTATACTTACAGTACATTATTCACCTACTGACATAAACACAAAATATACACACCACACACACCATTACCTCCTCATAACCTCTGAAACATTTAACAACAGTGTTATTTCATACCAAACAATTTAACATTTATCTGTTTATTACTATCAAATTCACATCTTGTAAAATAATTTAAATCCATTAGAAAACTCAATTATACAACGTTTAAATCAATCAAAAATATTTAAACACCTCCAATTATTGTAATTAAATTAATTATTGAAAACACAACATTTTAATTACTCTCACCAATTACAATAATTACAATTCATTTGTTATCCTCTTCAAAATTATTTTGTTATTTATTTAGACTGCAAAATATTATTATTATTATTATTATCACAACAATTACCTACACATACACACATTGTTTACCTAACATTTTACGATACACACAATCAATTTCACTATCAATTATTTACAATTCTTCACCATTAATTGTTCAAATTTATCACACTTCATTTCCAAAAGCAGCCAGGTCAGAACCATAAATCAAAATATTTAAAATGTCCATTTATTAAGTTTATGTTCAGCCTCCATCATCAAAAATTAGTCTGGGTTTCACATAACAGTTTTCAATTTTATTTACATACCATTTATTATTATTATTATTATAATAAACCATTACTTCTATGTCATTCATCTTCCCTTTTATTAAGTCATAAAACCTGTCACTATTATTTATCTTTATCCAGTCTCCGTAAGTATTTGTTGTTACACCCAGGTAAATTATTTTCTCATCTCCATTTAGACTATCACTATACTCCCTTTCTAAATCATAAGCACTAACTAGCAATCCCTGATCAACCTCAACTCCCATTCTACTCTCATTTTCACTATTGTCTACTGTATCACTTTTTGATACCCCGTTTTCAGTTACATAATCATTATTCTTATTTACTGTTATTTCATCATTATAATTACTTGTATTACTACCACTTACCTTGTCTACCATTCCTTCGTTATTTTTCGTTATATTACTACCACCACAAACACTTACCTGTTTTAATTCAATTTCTGTATTTTCCTTTAATTGACATCCATCTCCTCCCCACTTTTTGTTATCTCGTTCAAATGTTTCTTCATCAAATCAAAACCCTTATCCATTACTTCCTTTGTTTCATCTAATTCTGTGTGTAACTCGTCAAAACGTTTATCCATCCTTTCAAAACCCTTGTTCATAACACCCCTATATTCCTCCAAACCTTTCTTGATCATTTGCAACATATCCATTACACTCATCTTACAATCAGATTCACTCATATTATACTCATTATTTACCTCATTATCTGCCACCTGATCGTCTTTATTTTCTTGAAATTGGTTTGTCTCTTTACCATTATTTACCACCACCACACTCTCATCATTATCACTAGGCCTATTTACTGCCTTATTTTCTACCACTATTACTTCAACTATCTTACCTTTATTATTTGTCATCTCACTATGTTTATTAATTTCTGCGAATATTCCCTCTTCTTGTTCTTCCATTCGTACTAAACTATCATCCAAATTACCCCACTCCTCGTCTGTCATTTCACCTACAACCCCTCTAAATTCGCTTTCCCACTCCTCCCACGCGAAATCAATATTCTCCATTACCTCGGTCATTCAAACTTTATTTATATAACCTCTTTATATATAAAAAAACTATTATTCAACTACAAACATAAAATCAAAACATCTAACACCCTTGTACACATCATACTTCTGTAATAATATCTTTATTAATACAAATATAAATACATAAAATTACTTATCTTCCACTTACCTTGAAAATCGTTTTTTAGTCCAGAGTTACGTCATATGAACTTCTAGGATGCAAGCATGATTTAAGGTTGTGTGAATAACTTACGCAACTCGCTTTTTATGAAAAGAAATTAATTAAATTTTATTTTTTTTACTTAAAATGTTCTATATCAAATTATTTGTTATTCATTTCTGTATGTTTGAAAACAATCTAGTACTTCTAGTCAACTTTTAAATTGAATACAACTTTCTTGAAATAATTGAAACATTATGTTGTACCATTAAACTTATTTAATACATCTTACCTTATTATATATATCAGACAGCCCAGTCTGCTCTCTCTCACACACACACACATTCAATTTTAAAATACCTTTATTTTAAAGCCCCATTTTAAATTAACCTTGATGTATATCGATACTCCGGCCGGCCACGTGTTTCTTAGTTCGCCAGTTTAATGCACATTAATTAACTTTGTTCGATGATAACTTCACTTCGTACGTTCTAATTTTACAAGCCCGTTATTTTCTTGGATCCCGGCCGGTATGAAAGCTATATTAAACTTAGTTCTTCATATTTTATAAAGTTCAGGCCGACCGGGCCCACGCGGCACTATATGCGTCCGTTAGGTGTTGTGGTTTCTCGTGAACTGTCTATACATGATGCCGGACATTACTGCCTTGGATGCAATCAAATTTCTTCGTCGTTCGCAGCCTTTGTTGTCAAAGTTTAGTGGCTGTACACATGACACATAGGATTTTTGAGTGCGGGACGTCGACGATATTCAGTGAGCACTGGTCGACGTCACAAAAGTAGGCTGGACTTAAACTTACATCCACCAGCTAGGATCATGTGTAAGACAAAATTCATCGCCAAGCCATCTTGAGCGTCTTTTAGTCAGCGTGGGTATGCGCACATGCTGGTGTAGTGCGTTTGGGCGTAGATGTCACACAGCAGCAAAGTTCTAAGAATTGTGTCACCCGCACATTCCTTTCCAATTGTTTCACCACAGCTACTGCGTACTGTTTCTTTGTTTGAACTACGTTTTAGATTCAACCGGGGACTGGCCACACATATGGAAATGAATTGTGAAATTTTACAAAATAAAACCCCATTTTTAATAAAAATAAAAACCCCTCATATTCACCCCGTTACAATACCCCCCCCCAATGAGATATCTTCTGCCGAAACAGAAGAAATCTCATTGCTAAACCCCTAAGAGGACCGGTGGGGATATGGTGCCAACGAACCCCCTTTAGCTCTTATACATCCTGGGTAAACAACCCCCCTGGCTTGGCGACTATGGCCGCATCTGAACGAGATCACTGGACTTCTCTATACGAGATCCCAACACCATAAAATCGAACAGACACGCACCACAGCGCGCCTGACCTTCTAACATGCGACCCCAAAATCCAAATCCCTGGTCTTATATCATGCCAGATCCTCAACCGATATGTTCCCCCTTATCATGCACACTGGGCTGCCTTCAGCAGTTACTGGGCTTGTACACACACTTATAACTACATCCTAGCAAAATTTTCATTTTTACATTCAAAATTTATTTAAGTTGAAATTACTTTCTTCAACAAAAAAAATAAAATTCTTTTATCTGAATTGATTATTTCTCTTCGTTACTATTGATAATTTGAAAAACAAATAAATTGAACTTTTACTTAATACATGAACTTCCTTATCCTAACAGTTGCTTATACATATATCCTAAACAATATAATTCAATAACACTATTAATACACACAAACAATAATATAGTCAAAATTCAAAACATCAATTAAATGGCAGGCACAAAATCAAAATTTTTTTTTCAAACAAAAATTTAAATTTATTAAAATAGACTTTTCTCAACATTCAAAATTATTTAAATTAATTAAGAAGCAAAATTGGCATCACTTCATTGCCAAAACGGGTCAAGTATAGAACATCACCCATCAGCTGATCAAACTGGGTCAAGTCCACAACCTTGACCTACACAAGTCATACATAAGCTACATCAGAAAATGCATTAAACATCTTTTAAAATTTTATGTTTAAACACAAAAACATAATAAAATAAGACATTTAAAAATAACAGAGTATTATTATAATTAACAAGAAAATCGACATTTAAATTACTCAAAATTACACATTTTACAACTTTACTTTATTCTCACATTCTATTAAAATTGTCACTTGTTTTAATTAAAATTCTATATGTTTACTATAACTCTCTTTCTTTACCATTCTCATTCTTCATTAGTTTGGGTGATTTAATTATTCATAACAATTTAATTTACCACTTGGCATGTTTACATTTATAATCTTTACCTCTTTGACTCTAATACTAACAGCTTTAACTAAACATGACACCCATCTCTATCAAAACATCTATCAAACCCTCTCTCAACCCAACTTATTATTCAACTCAATTCGCATCATTCTACTCTTATAAAAAAAAAAATACTCTCTAACCCTTTGTACTCAGGATGTGTGTTTCCCTCCCACAGCTCATTCCCTTATTTGGCCCCTGGATTCTACCTAGGCGGCCCTTTCCGGCGCCAAACGGTCCCTTCCCGTCCCAACCCTTTTGTTGCGGACTCCTACACCACCCCCTCTTACAAAATTCCCATCAACTAATTACCATTCTCATTATATCACTTCAACTACAACAAAATATCTCCACTTATTTATTACATCAATATATCAACCAATACTCTACATGTATTCCCCATATCTACTGTGTCACTATCAATACTTCTCAAATTCTACATTACATTTATTCATAACAATATTATTCTCTCTATTACCCCTTTAAACTTAACATGGACTGATCTACATGTCCCAACAAAATATTAATCACCCCAAAATCTACCTTTTACTATCTTTTACAAATCATTTAAAATTCTCAACTATATCAAATTATTTTCATCATTTAAAATAAAATCTTTAACACATTAAAATCACTATTCAAACATTAGTTACCTTGGAAATTAGCAAACAACTTATACGTGACATTCTACAGCGGATCAGCTGATTTTCTTAGCAAGGTCAATGACTTTACCATAAACACATTTCAAAATTATACAAATTACACATTTCATCAATCCTTACCTCTAACACAATAAACTAATACATTTATGAGACAGAATAAACACAGCATAATAAGCATACGAACACCTATTTATCAAATCATAATACAATTATTTAATTAGAGTAATAGCGAGTTATCATCTTTAGGTTACAAAAATTTGAATTCGTTGATCACCTGAGCAACCACCCAGTCACACACACTATTGTTTTTTCTGTTGGACTGTGGCGCCCATGTGCTTCCACAAGGACGGCATAGTTGGAGGAATTTGACATCTCTGTGTCCTTGCTTCCGCGTTACTTTTGAAAGATTTAGACATCAACATATCTTTTGTTACATAATTATGCGCCCTTACTGTGGGTCTACCACCTGGCTTGTAGTCAGCGTGGGTATGCGCACATGCTGGTGTAGTGCGTTTGGGCGTAGATGTCACACAGCCGCAAAGTTCTAAGAATTGTGTCACCCGCACATTCCTTTCCAATTGTTTCACCACAGCTACTGCGTACTGTTTCTTTGTTTGAACTACGTTTTAGATTCAACCGGGGACTGGCCACACATATGGAAATGAATGTGAAATTTTACAAAATAAAACCCCATTTTTAATAAAAATAAAAACACCTCATATTCACCCCGTTACACTCCTACCAAAACATAACCTTATTTTACGTAATTATATACAATAAAATTTTTACAAATACGCCGTTACCAATTCCTATTTTCTGTGCTTTAAAACAGGTCTAGTTCCTATAATTTTTATACGTACATCCTGGCAGGGTCGTCGCTATAAAGGTACTCGCCTTTTACCCTTTTTAAAATAATAATACTACACTCATCATATAATAACACTCACCGCTGCCAGAATTTTACTTACTGTCGTGGTCCCCGTTAAACTTACCTTTAGAAACTGCCCAGGCCGCCAACATATTTTTTAGATAAACATGTAAACTTAAAACACTCTTGCCCTTATAAAAATCCCGCTATCTGACTGTATTTTAAAATTTCAGAAAACCCCCGATTACGTTAGACGAGCTGTCAGCACAGAAAACTAGGAAGTGGTTATGGCGTAATAACTAGACTAACACATGGTTATATAAAACAAGACCTTTTAATTTCTCTATTATTAGTTATTCGTCTGAATAAAATTCTTACTCCATAATTTAGTCACTATCCATCTTTAACTCAAATCTGACTATCTTTTGTAAATAGGAATAACCCAAAACATTTATTTCATATCTTATATCTATTTCAATATTTAGTTTTACCAACGTTAAAGCTAACCCAGTTTGCTACACTCTCGCATTCATTCTTCAAAACCCCATTTATTTCGAGCTCTTTATTATTAAACTTTCATGAAATTATAAAATGTTAAACTTGTTTGTTTACTTATCCATCATTGTGCAACACTGAATGTTTGTCCAAAAGTTTTGGTTTTACGCTTTCATTTGCTTCACTTCACTGCACTAACTCCAATCTGATACCCGTTTACTGGTTGTTACCGGTTTATTACTTTTTACATTTTTAAATAATTTACTTGGGACCACCGAGTCGAAGCGAGCGTCCGGCCGCCGCCGCTACTGTATCTCGACTGACTTTACATGAGGCCGGACATTACTGCCTTGCCTGCGAACAAATTTCGTCACTGCACAGCCTTCGTTGTCAAAGTCTTGGTAACTGCACACCTGACACATAGGATTTACGTGTGTTAGACGTCGACAATATTTAGTGTTCACTGGTCGACGTCACAAATGTGGGCAGGACTTGATCTCGTTTCCGTCGCCTCCGATACACGTGGTGAACAAAATTCATCTCCAAGCCATGTTGTTTTACTAACTTGGCGTCGGTCTGCGCTCCGCCGATGTTAGTGCGTTTTGGCGCAGATGTCACACAGCCGCAAAGTTGTAAGAATCGTCAACCCGCACATTCCATTGCAATTGTTTCATCACCGTCTCTTTGTTCGAACTACGTTTTATTTAACACGTGGCTGACCCCACAGATGAAGTGAATTGTGAAATTTAATAAAATGAAACCCAAAGTTAATAAAATAAAAAGCCCCCCCTTTTGCCCCGTTACAGTCTGACATTAAACACATAATTATTTTGTACTTCTACAACATTTTGATGATTAGAACAAGCCTGGGGATAGCTTTTCCAGTTCTCAGAATGTAGGGCTGTTATAATCAAATAGATGAGTGCTGACACATTTTTTATAGTTTGAGCATGATTCTCCATTATTTTGTTGGTATAAATAACACTGCAAAAATACAACAAGTTAAAAACTGATAGAGAGGCTTTTGAGGCTTCGAACATTTTTTAATATTGTCATACTTGACTATATGAAATCCTTTAGTATAATGAAATTGAAAAGACACTAAACTAAGGTCTTTATGGACAAAAAAAAGTTTCAAGTTTTTTGAAATATGTTGCTGTTGGTACTTTATTAATTGGCAGTTCTTGCTGACAGGATTTATTTTTGAAATAACTAAAATTATATTTTACTTTATGTATAACGAACATTTAGCGTTAAATACTTTCGAATAAAATATATGAAATATGCAATAATGAAACATACATATGATTCGAATCTTTTCAGGAAATTGGATGTTTTATAGAAACGTATATGTGACATCATTTTCAGTGCAAATAAATCTGAAATGTTGCACTACCATATTTTGCTTTAATAATAAAAATTTAAATACAGTTTTTCAATTAGGCGGTTTCTGATAAGTCAGTTACATTTTCCAAATTATAATTTATTGACAAAGTGACACTTCCATAACAAAATTATATTTGAAAAGCACAGAAGTCACTATCTACTTGGCATAAAGAGTAATTAGTCATGATTGTGATTCAAATAAACATTCTTTATAAATTTATTTGATTCATTAGACTTCTGTGATAGTTTCTAATGAAAAATGTGAATTTGTTGTAGATACTCATATAGCAAGTAAAAATCATTTGTCACAATTTGTTGTTTTCAAAAGCTACCTATTGTAAAGCCTCAGATGCAGTGGCATATCCAGAATTTGACCCTGGGGCGGGGGTCGGCTTCATACAAAAGAAAAAACAAGTTAAGACTAATCAATATTACTATCTTTAGTGGCTGAAATCAGTGCCATTAAAGTACATGGTAATAACTAGGGGGCGGATTTCTATGACCTAAAAGTGTAGGAAATATGCATGCATTTATGACCTAAAAAACATTAAAACATGACCAATAAAATCCAAAATATGACTTCATTAATGACACATATGTGTTACATTTTTTTTAATTTATTAAATATAGAGCTAATCCTCTTAATTTTTTTTTTCATATCGGCCATCTAAGGACCACATGCCAATTTCAGTTCTTTACTCTTTGTTGTTTTCTTTTTCCAATATTCTTTCATCTTCTCACTGTGTCTCTTCTTCCTGTCTTCAGTCCACTTTGAACCTGCGTTTTTATCTTTCCTACCCTGGACTCCCTCCATTTTCAACACTTTTGCCCGAAAAACTTCTCTGTCAATTGCTTCTTCTGCGTATATATTATTTTTTTCTAAATCCTTTTGGACTTCTTTAATCCAACTTGATGCTGACTTCTCCCCCCACAGATATCTGAAGATTTGCTTTGTCAACCTATTGTCGTCCATTCTATATAAATGTCCAAAAAATAATAGTCTTCTTTTTCTCATTGTTTCTTTATATTTTCTATACTTGATATATTTCATCATTACTTCTTAATTTCCAACCTTCACCTGTTAATTATTATTTTTATTTATCTACTTCAAATGAGTGTCTTTAAGGTAGTCACACAATGCAGCATTCACGAGCTTATTTAACTGCATTCTGTAAAACAGCACCAGTAAGGGAGAGAAAAGTAAGTAAATAATTTTACTTGCTCAAATCCCATTTAACACCCCTATATTCATACCTGATCTCAGTCTTCATTATCAGCTGAATTGTTGCAGTTGACGACATCCATTTTCAGGTTGTGAAATGAACATCCTCTCCTGGTGTCGCTGAGAATTGTCTTGTAGCGAGAGAAACTTTCTCTCCACATCACCCGAAGTAATGTGGGTGTACTTAAATAAACTTAGGTCAAAGGATGAACGTTCATTTTCGAAGTCTGAACCTGGTTCATTTCCGCACAAAATCTCACTTATACCACACAGTTGCAAAAATCCAGGATTCTTCTCCAGTACACTCACTAATTTTGCACGAACTTTGGCTGCTACTATTCCTTTTGCACGTTTTAACTCTTGTTATGTGTATTTTACAATATTCAGAGCATCACTTAGTTCAGAACCTGAAGCTTCTAGCTGGGTGATTTTGCTTGGTAGGAAACTGAAGTTGTATTTCAAATAAGCCAGGTCAGTTCTTATAGTGGAACATGAAAACAAATCTTGCATTATTTTCACTGACGAAGAATCTGTAGGGTCCAAGGAGTTCATGATCTCCTTCACGGTGTCGTAATTGTTGCAGTAATATACTGCAGCTTCAATCCACATACCCCAGCGTGCTACAACAGGCTGGGGAGGAAGGGTCAATGAAGGAGCTGCATCTTTAAATGCCTGCAGGCGGAGTGGTGATTTCTTAAAGGCTTTCTTTCCATTTGATAGTAATTTATTCACTTCCGGGTAGTTACTGAGAATTTCTTCGGCCACTCTATGTAAAGCATGCGCAAGGCACGTTACATGTAACATCTTCAGATATAACATCTTTAGTCCCTTGGCTGCTTTCATCACATAAGGAGCCGCGTCAGTAATAAAGAGAAGAAAATTATCTCTTTTTGGCCCTTTTGGCCACAGTATATTCAAAGAATCGTCGAATAAGACAGCAATACTTAATGATTTGTTCTCTCTAGCACTTCACATGCTACGTGGAATATTTCTCCAGGTCTGTCTTATTTTAGTGTTCCAACAATCACCTTTGCAACCTACCTCCCATCAACATCTGTTGTTTTATCAATTAAAACCCACAATTTACAGTCCCCCACACTACATCTTATTTTATTCAACACCTCTTCGTAACACCCAGTCAGATAGTTCTTCCTCAGTGTCGATTCATTTGGAACCGGATGTTTCGTATATTTCTCCAGAAACTGTCTCAAGCTTTGATTGTTAAGCTTTTTCAATGGATGTTGGATGAAACCATCGCTCTGCAGAGATCTTTCGTAAACTCTGAAGTGTTGGAAGATGAAGTTGAAGTACTAGCAAATTTTTTGAATAATAGAAGTTGTCTACTTTCGACTGCTAACTGTCTTTGTAAGCAATTTTTATGTTTTGCCGTATTACAGTGTTGCTGCACAGTGAAATGTTTCTCAGCGGCGACTTCAACTTCACACAACTTACAAAATAAAATAGTGCCATCGGTACTGAATATTTTATCGCAGAATTCTCGAAAAAACCGCACAACTTTTCATTCACCGAAATCTTTATTCTAGGCATGATGGAAACAAACTGCGGACACACGGAATGACCATTACAGGGGAAGGTGAAAGTTAAAAGCACTTTACAAAATGTAAGAAAAACCCTCCCCCTCCCTTCACTTCTGCCCGCTGGCATTATCACTCACGGAGGCAAACTATAGAGGCCTATAACGGTACTTGAAAATCCGCATTCCAAAGACTTTTCACACCATTTCTCCGAATATATAGGTATTTTAAGGATATCCTGAAAGATGTTTTTACTACCTTAACACACCACAATTTGTTACGGAACGAATAAGTGCATTTTCATGTGAAAAATGCCATTATAATTCATTTTCACCGTAAATTTGCAGTAAAAGTTCATAAATGTCTAAATATGCATATGAAAAGTAAAAAAATAACTTAAATATGCATTTTAGTGCTAAATATGCTACAAAACTTAAAAACTACCGAAATATGCAATTATATGCATAATAAAATACTATCAATCTTCATCAGAATACTTGGAATCAAGTTTAAATCAAGCTGAAACCTGAAATAATGTCAAGGAAAAAAATATGATCATAGAAATCCGCCCCCTAGTAATAACACAATAAAATACGTGTTATTGAAACATTTTTACAAGATACTTATTGACTGAATTGATTTTCATGTTCTTTGAGTTTCATGTATATAGTTCATGTTTCAAACGTATATATGCTGATGTTGTTAAATAAACCTATTTGTATATTTAAAAAAGAGTTACCACTGTATTAGCGTACACAGCTGAAAAAATAATAAACAGCCTAAAAGTTAAGAGATCATCTTTTTTGACCCTCTTGGGGTTGTCCGGTTCCTTTCATCTCCCTCCCCCCAATAAATACGCTACTGCTCAGATATCAAATAGAAACTTTTCTTAGCATTTTGAATATAGTAGAAACCTGTTATGAAATTGGTAATTTTTTTAAGTTTCTATATTTTCATTAGCTTTTATTAAGCAGTTTCATTTGGAGATAAGAAGTAATATCTTAACAGGAATGTTCTGATTTTTGTGTTAAATTAATTTTCATGTGTCCTATAGTAAATATAATTGACTGTATCAAGAAATCATTAAAATGTTTCAGGGAGGAGGAAGTGGATTACTGTTAAGGAAAAATATACTGTTCAATATTGTTAACAGTATGAATGGTGTTCTGGATATTCCTTTAACAGTAAAAACTCGAACTGGTATTTACCAAGGGAAAAATGTTGCACATGAATTCATGAAAGAATTTAGTGCAGCTGGAGTGTCTCTTATAACGGTGAGTTATATGAGATATTGTGTGTCATATACCATTAACCATATGAATGTTTGCATGTGCATGCATGCATACAGTAGCATTTTTTTTCCACTGGGAATGGAAAATATTTTGGGGAAACATCGCTTTGCCTATACTGACCAGCCCCTCGGCGTGATGTCTCATCTCACCTGAGTTATATTTGCTTTCCTGGTGCCTCTACAGATTGAATTGTTTAATGTAATTGTGTTTATGTTCACAATAAATGGGGGTTCCCAAGTGCGTTCATTACACATTTTTATTCCCTTTTTTAAACATTTTAAATGTGGGGATTTTTTTAACAAATACTTTTTTAATGTCATAAAATTAAATAAAATAACTTGAACTTGAATGATTAATCAAAATGCATTTACCTGTCAAATCGTTTTTACTTCCATTTTCCATAAGGAAATGGAATTATGGTGATGGCAAAGAAAATTGCCGAGATAACGACAGATTCTGATTGTACTACCATCAAAACATGAAAAAAAGTAATTTTTCAAAAAGTGTGTGTGTGTGTGTGTGTGTGTGTGTGTGTGTATGTGTGCGTGTCTGTCTGTCTGTCTGTCCGTCTGTGTGTAGATTTGTTTTCTATGGCAAATGATAAGAGCCGCAAATTCAAACAGAATCAAATAATTTTTTGCATACAGCCCTGAATTGTAGAGTACTCAAGACCTATTGTTTTTGGTGAAGATCGGTTAAGGGAAAGGGGTAGTTTACCCTCAACACTTTGTTTTAACAAGGGTAATTTTTCTTTTGACGAATGATAACTGCCGCACATTCAAACAGAATCAAATATTTTTTTGCATACGTTCCTGAATTGTCAAGTACTCAAGCCCTGTTGATATTGGTGAAGATCGGTTAAGGGAAAGGAGTAGTTTACCTGCCACGTTTTATGTTTTAACAAGAGTAATTGTTTCTATGACGAACGATAACTGCCGCACATTCAAACAGAATCAATTAATGTTTTGCATGCTTCCCTGAATTGTAGACTACTCAAGGCCTGTTGATTTTGGTGAAGATCAGTTAAGAGAAAGGAGTAGTTTACTGGCAACGTTTTATGTGATAACAAGGGTAATTTTTTCTATGACGAACGATAACTGCCATAAATTCAAACATAATCTAATAAATTTTTGCATATATCCCTAAATTGTAGAGAGCTTAAGGCCTGTTGATTTTCGTGAAGATCGGTTACGGGGAAAGGGTAGTTTACCTGAAACATTTTTTGTTGTAACAAGAGTAAAGTACTTAATTTTGATAAATAAAGTATCCTGATAAGAAGATCTTAATAATCCACTGTAGAAACGTAGATGAAATATCTATAAATGAAGAGGCTAGTTGAACGGGGTGGGGGTAATTTTCTATAAACGAAAATTATAGTTGAAGGGGAGGGGATACATTTTTTATATATGTACTACGTTATCGGCAACAAAGAAGTAGTTTGTTGTTAAAATTCCTTCCTGGGCTGTTTGGCCGTAGACCAATGTTTTCTGCAAAACCAGACATTTCGGCAGTGCCATCGACTTCCATCATCAGTGAAAATCGAGTGCGATAACGTGAGGTGGTATATGTTAGTGACCACAGTACTGTGGTTAAGACTGAAGCAGTAAGTAGAAAGAAGTACTCAAAGAGATTCAAAGAACATCTCCCCAAAAAAGACTTTGGAAAAACTAAATCCAATTTTGAACGACATTTGATTGACAATAATCATAATTATACGGATTTTAGTACAAACGTTAAACCAATACACATATGCAATAAAGGTAGGAATATGAATGCGAATGAAGAATTTGAAATATATAAGGCCTTTAAAACCAGTCCAGATTATTTATTAAACGATCAGTTGAATTTTCGCTCTAACTCGTATGACACTGCGATGCAAATCTCAGAACAACTAAGATCCACGTCACACATCATGCGCGAGCAGCGATAGCGGTGAACTGATAGCGTTAGTTCAGTGTTGTCAAGGTGCGCACCGAAAACGTATCGCGCGCGTTAGATACTGAATACTAACTATGTTATTGTTTTTTATGTGTTTGTGATATATTTTAATGTTTCGACGACCTCGCAAGAGTAATTACACCTGATGATGGAACATACGTTCCGAAACACGTAGTGTTGTTTTAAAAAGGGAAGTCACAAGACGGATAATAAGGTGAAATATTAATATATTAATTTATTCAAAGTGTGACTTGGATACGAATATCATGGATTTTAAATAGAAAGAAGTAGTTTCTATGGAAATATTTCATTTCGAAAATGATTTTAAATATAAATCGTAGAACATGGAAGTCATGTATGGTTCTCCATACCGATATTTTTTATTTTCACAGAAAAGACAATGGAACATTTACCATCTGTGAATGCCTCACGCAATTCTTTGTTATGTTAGATTTATGAAAATCTTTGGTTTTTACTAATTTTTCTCATTGTTAAAGCTAGTAATAACTAATACATTTGTAAAGGTACTCGCCTTCTACCCTTTTTAAAATACTACACTCATCATAATACTCACCGCTGCCAGAATTTTACTTACCGTCATCGTCCCCGTTAAACTTACCTTATTAAATTACCCAGGTCGCCACGATATTTTATGGTTCAATATCGAAACCTTTGCACTCTTGCCCTTATAAAAATCCCGCTATCTATCTAACTACCCTTAAATATCAGAAAAATCCCAAAGAACGTTAGGCGAGGTTTTCAGCACAGAATAGGAAATGGTTATGGCGTAATAACTTAATTTAACACATTTTTATATCCCTAAACAAACTTGATTTTATTTTATTAAGTAGCCTACAGCTGAAAAACATGAATTTGTTCAAACACCAATTTTATCAACTAATTATTTTATAGGAACCAGTACTTTTAATCATGATTTCTCCCCTTAAATATATAACTTTTACCCCCTTTATAGTATTCTCATTAATTCTTTTATAAATCTAAATTTGTATAGCTTTTACTGATATCAGATTGTTATGGAGTCACTTTTGTATGTAGTTGTTACTTAACTGACATGTGTTCCAGTTGTTACCCGATCACTAGTATTTCACTGTCACATTAGCCACATCACACAGAACTGTTCTAACTGCACAAATTAACGTATTTGTTAATTGTCTCGATCGCTTTCTTCATTTTACTCTTTTGCACACTTTTTATAAGATTCGGTAGGCCTAGGCTACTGTATTCGCTTTGGCCTACCGAAATTTCCGAGGCCACTGTATAAACTTTTACTTATACATGCACTGCTCTCCACTGCTGTCTGATGATAACTCTGGTGATAGACTGCAGACTGTGATTCACAAAAAGCCTGCTGCTGGGGCAGTTACGCAATACGTCTGGGCAATTGTTTAGGCTAACTGTGTGCATTGCTGTACTGGGGCTCCTCACAGGTGAAGTCTGGCAATTTGAAAAGTGATTGAATTGATGATTTGAATTAATATAAAATTAAACTGGGGTAGCTCACAATTCTGTACCGTTACAATACCCCCCCAATAAGAGATTGAAGGCCGAGGCGTTCAAACTCTTATTGCCTAAAACCTAAAAGGGTCAGTGAGGATATGGCACCGCAACCCCCCTGAACTCTCTACTAAAATCATGGGTTCTTACCCCCCTAGTCTGGCGACTGTGGCAGCACCCATCCGATCTTACTGGACTGCTCTGTTCGAGATCCCAACACCATAATCTCGGACAGAAACCCGCCACAGTATCGCCTGGCTTTATAACATGTAATTAAAAAATTAACAAAAAGGCCTTCCATTATACCATATCCCACAACTGATTCGTTTCCTCTTAGCCATACCGGCTTATTCTTTACAAAGTACTGGGTCTTTTATTTGCAAAGTACTGGCTTTAGTTTAAAATAATAATATAACCTTACAGTCTACCTACAGTTCAATCATATAAAATTTTTTTTTCTCTCTCTACTACCCCCTTTTAATCCCTTAACCCCTGATACCCGTTACATATTACTGTGTTCTGCGCTAGGCTTCTTGGCCATTGCCGGCCTCATCCTAGCCGTAAACCACATCCCCCTCGTGACCTGTAACTGGGTCACCGCCCATCCACACTCACTATTTCCCCCCCTGGACTGTAGCGCCCAGTTGCTTCCACAAGGACTGATGCGAAAGTGGTGGACATTTTTTTCTTTTATTCCACCCCCATCCTTACTTCGGCGTTACAATAAAATTCGGTATTACACCTACTATTCTTGATTTATACACCCCTAATGGACTACCACCCCTATCTGGGTGAAAATAGACCTGTTCCAAAATTTGGTAGATTCCCCAAAAAATAACCCCCCTACTAAATCTAACAAACCACCGGGTTAACAAAATAAAACAAACCACAAGCCGGTTATATCAAGTAAAATTTATGATTTGTCACGATTAACTACCTTCACGGTCATGATCCAGTAAGGTCATGACTGCACTTAGGTGGGGAATCTACAGTTAAAACATAAAATATAGATTGACATTAATAAAATTTATATGAACAGTAATATACACCTCTAAGTTTCCCAAACAATTTTGATAGCGTTCACGCAAAATTTCCTTCAGGTTCCAATTTAAGTAAAGTACATATTTCATTTATTTTACAATTACATTTGAAATTTGAATCAGAATATATATGAATATATTATTAAAATCATCTTTCCAACTAATTTCATTATCAAAATAATTGAATTATATTTAATTTCTCAAACTCTAAGTTACAGTAATTACCTCATTATTATATTATCTGAAAGAATTTAACTTAATTTCTTTTATTTCACAATAAGATTTTGCTGCTGGCAATGATTCAGCAGAATAAAACAGTTGTCAACTTCAACATCTGGCTGCAAACATTAGTCAAAACATACAACACACCTGTTTACATCAACAATAGTCTGCCAGACTGGTGTTATAAACACTCTCAGTTTCAACACTCAAAATTACATCACCCTAATACCTATACTTTTAATTTCCACAAATCTTTTAATGTTAACATATTTGTCAATTTCTATTTATTACAATTCAAACCAAAATTAATTTTGCTTCATTAATAAAATTAACCTTTTTAAATTATTTGTTTAACTTGACAATTATTTAATAACCTCCACTCAAAACAACTTGGCTGTAATTATATTATTGAAAACATTTTTAATATACAAACATCATACAAAATAGACTTAAATATTATTATGTCATTTGTTCTTATTACAAACATACGTTACCTATAAGCTATACTGTTCATTACAGCAAAATAATATTAACACAATACATTTATTTACAAAAGTTTCGTCACATTTTTTATCCTTTACCATACTTCAAAATCTAAAACAGCCAGGTCATTACCATATACTAAAGTATTTGAAATGTCCATACACTGCTTTTTTAATTCAACCTCCATCGTCATGTATATACCTAACATATTTATAGCATAAATCATTTTTATTTACATCCAATTTATTATTATTATTATTATGATAAACCATTACCTCTGTATCATTCATTATCCCTTTTATTATGTCATAAAACTTGTCACTATCAATTATTTTTGTCCAGTCTCCGTAAGTATTTTTTCTCAACATCAAGTCAGTTATTTTATCATTTATAACAGTTTTATTCAAATATTCCTCTCTCTCTGTTTCATAATGCAATTCACTTTCTTCATCTCTCTCAATATCTAACACCTGCACCAACATTTCATAACCTCTGTTGATCTCAAAAATTTTTATTTCTCTCTCTCTCTTTCATTACAACACCTCTCATAACCATACTGAACTCTCCCATTCCATGCAAAGGGTACCATTAAATATTTATTACCTCTACTGGCTTTACCAGTTAAATCACAAAAAATACAGGGACCATCTGAAGACACCTTGTCTTCCATACAAATACAGGAGGAAACTCTGTCCTCATTAAACACCTGTGAAAACTCTGTTTCACCATAAACTTGGGGAACATCTGCCCTTTGCCCGTTTAACCTCTCTACACACACACTTATAACCTCATCAACACTTTCTTTGCTCACAACCTTACACTCTAACACCACGTTTTTAATTTCACCACTGTTACTTACCGTATCATTCTTAGATACCCCATTTTCAACTATATAATCATTATTCTTATTTAATGTTATTTCATCATTATAATTACTGGTAGTACTACCACTTACCTCAGAATTGTAATCACCATCATTATATTCACTAGTCAACACTACCTCTCCCACTATTTTGTCACTGTTATTTATTAATTCATTATTGGAATTATCGTTATCACTCACCTGGTTAATTATTCCCTCACTATCTTTAACAACATTATTATCCAATACTTTATTCTCAACTATATCATTGTTATTTATTTTAACACCACCACTTACCTTGTCTACTATTCCTTCATTATTTATATTCTCATCGGCGTATAACTTACCACCGTAATTACAGTTTTCTGTCACGCCTACACTCTCATCTGTATTGGCACCATTTTCATCTATTTTGTTATTTCCATTCATACTATTTTTACTTACCTCATTCTCTGTAACTTGATCATCTTTTTTGTTTAATTGGTCTGTCTCTTTACATTTACCCCCGTTTTAATCTCACACTTATCATTATTCAATATTTTATTATCTAACGCTACCACTTCCACTATTTTACTTTCACTAACCCCATCACTTACCTCGTTATTTCGTTTACTAGTGTCATCACTAATAGTGCCACCACTATTCTCTCTTAACAATTTGTATAATTCCGGAATTCGTTTAACCCTCTCATTAAATTTATGCCGATCATCATCAGTCCTTTCTTCCAAATACCTCTCGAAACTGTCACGGAATTTCTCCCATTTCACCCCAAAGGTTTCTTGTGCCTCAGCCATTTTAACCTAATTTTTTATTATAATCCCCTTTATATAATACAATAATTATACATACCCAATCAAAATACTCCACACATAAAACCGTCACTAATATATATTATGTAAACATACAATAAACCTGCCAAAACATAAATCTATACAATAATTCAAAATTTACAAATACGCCGTTACCACAACCTATTTTCTGTGCCTCAAAACAGGTCTAGTTCCTATAATATTTATACGAACATTCTGGCAGGGTCGCCACTGTAAAGATACTCGCCTTCTACCCTTTTTAAAATACTACACTCATCATAATACTCACCGCTGCCAGAATTTTACTTACCGTCATCGTCCCCGTTAAACTTACCTTATTAAATTACCCAGGTCGCCACGATATTTTATGGTTCAATATCGAAACCCTTGCACTCTTGCCCTTATAAAAATCCCGCTATCTATCTAATTACCCTTAAATATCAGAAAAATCCCAAAGAACGTTAGGCGAGGTTTTCAGCACAGAATAGGAAATGGTTATGGCATAATAACTTAATTTAACACATTTTTATATCCCTAAACAAACTTGATTTTATTTTATTAAGTAGCCTACAGCTGAAAAACATGAATTTGTTCAAACACCAATTTTATCAACTAATTATTTTATAGGAACCAGTACTTTTAATCATGATTTCTCCCCTTAAATATATAACTTTTACCCCCTTTATAGTATTCTCATTAATTCTTTTATAAATCTAAATTTGTATAGCTTTTACTGATATCAGATTGTTATGGAGTCACTTTTGTATGTAGTTGTTACTTAACTGACATGTGTTCCAGTTGTTACCCCATCACTAGTATTTCACTGTCACATTAGCCACATCACACAGAACTGTTCTAACTGCACAAATTAACGTATTCGTTAATTGTCTCGATCGCTTTCTTCATTTTACTCTTTTGCACACTTTTTATAAGATTCGGTAGGCCTAGGCTACTGTATTCGCTTTGGCCTACCGGAATTTCCGAGGCCACTGTATAAACTTTTACTTATACATGCACTGCTCTCCACTGCTGTCTGATGATAACTCTGGTGATAGACTGCAGACTGTGATTCACAAAAAGCCTGCTGCTGGGGCAGTTACGCAATACGTCTGGGCAATTGTTTAGGCTAACTGTGTGCATTGCTGTACTGGGGCTCCTCACAGGTGAAGTCTGGCAATTTGAAAAGTGATTGAATTGATGATTTGAATTAATATAAAATTAAACTGGGGTAGCTCACAATTCTGTACCGTTACACATTAATTATGATAATAATAAAAAAAAAACAGTAATAAGTAAATTAAACACTTTTTTAAAACAACCATCAACGGATTTTTATTATTTTTTGTCAAGGAAACAAGAAAAAAATACACAAAGCTAAGTATAAGGAAGCAAAAAAAATCTTGTGAAATTTAAAAATCTTACTTGTGTCCATTGTATAAGATTACACTAATTCAGCAATTCCTTCCATGTCACAGTCACTATAAGACCTGATGATAAAGGACTCAACAACATTTTCTATGTTTAGTCTCAGTGACACGTAATACTCTTCCACTTCATGAACATGTTTTATTTTACGTTTCCACTCTTTATGACTCATTATAGTAAACTTTCCCTCACACAATCTTCTCACTTCGTTTAGACTGAATGAAATGTTCTGTCTTGCGATAAATCCTTTCACCTCAGCCCAAATTAGTTTGATCCCTATCGGGATGATAGGGCAAGTGGCGTAACACTTCATGCCCTTCACTTTCCAAAATATTGTTCAAAACATATATTTTAAATTTTCCCTATTTCTACTTCAATGTTATGATAAGGGGCATTATTAATCACAAGCACTGATGATTGAGGTTCTAGTTTTGGAAGCAGCTTTTCACGTATCCACTTCATGTAGTTTTTCTTATTCATATTTTTATGATGGTCTCCTGAAGAAGACGCTATCCACAAAGTTAGTGCACCAGGAATGAATCCTTTTTCCCTCCAGCACGTATAATAATCATGCGATCTCCTTCAGAAATCTGAGAATGAATGCCTTGGCTGGAATCGTCTGACCATACTTTTCCACTTACATGAGAAGAATGAATGTATGTTTCATCCATATAAATGATAGGACGGCCGTCATCTCTATATTTCTTGACAACTTGGAGATCATCTGTTCTCTGATATCAGATTGTTCAGTAAGTAATTTTCTGTTATTCCTAATTTTTTCCATCAAAACCCCAGTTCTTTCAGGAACACTTTTTTAAACTCTATTCTTTTTTGAATTTCTTCTCTCAAAAGTTCTGCTGTTGGCAGTTGCTTTTTATTGTATAAAATTCATGCACTAACCACCCAAAACACCCTGATCAAAATCATCTAGTCGAGTTACAGGTTTTGCATTCATTCGCTTCATGCTCAGAGTAACAAATGAAGTAGGCCTATCACCCTCATTGCAATTTTCAAGTTGTCATAGTTTCTTGTTTATTTTGGTCACCACACATTCAGAAACTCCAGTATACACACCGGTACCAATCTGCGAGCTTGACCTTGACGACAGCTGGCAAGGACAATAGCTAATAGTCAACTTAAAAATATTGTGCCGTTACTCTATAGGTGACTATTTGCATTACTTTATACCGGATCATATTGTAATAGTTTGCGCTCATTTATAACAAATCTTTGGTATAAAAAATTTATACATTTTCTGAGTAGTAGTTGAATACTAAAGCTGTAAATTATTAATGTAATTGTAAATTTCTTCAAAGAGGCATTGAATAAGTACGCGAGCGAAAGCATTTTTTCATCCAGCGGAGAACGTTTTTTCCAAAGCGATGACCTATACTTTTTTTTTTTGCTTAACCGTTTTCTGAAAGTCCAAGTAAAATTTTAAGATCACAATCCGAGAAAGTGTTGAGGTAAGGTTTCGAGATATCAAGGATGTAAGCAGAGTGTAGCGGAGCATTAACAGAAAAGACGGGAGCTGTGTTGTGCTTATGTATACATGGTGTGGTGGGGTTTGTCAGCTTGTATGTTATAATATTAAACACACACACACACACACACACACACACACACACACACACACACACACACACACACACACATTGTTTTCTTATATGCTTATTTCGTTGAATCAGTATTGTTTAAAATTGTAAAACAAAATTTATAGTTTGTAAACAACGTTGACTATACTGAACAAGTATGAGTCAACGAAATATCCGTTGAAAAAAGAAAAGAAAATAAATACGAAAAAATTGGTATAGTTTTTCGTTGTTTAATATTTCAAAGATCAAATACTCCGATATGAAAACATGAGAGGTCTCTCTCTCTCTCTCTCTCACACACACACACACACACACAGCGCGCGCGCGCGCGCGCGCGCGCGCGGACGCAACACATAATTCAAAGAATAGGCCAATCTATTGCATACTGAAAATGTAAAACACGTTTTGAAATAAAGTAAATACAAACTAATATCCTAAACATCGTAACTATAACTTACCATAATGTCCAGGACACTCGGTACTTTGTTTTTATGAGGTTCTGTTGTTTCCAACAAACACTCGATTTCCTTGTACTATTTTTTGTAAAAAATGCATTAAAGTAAACAATGCATACAAGTTATTTACATATAACGATGTCTAAATACACGTTTGTCGTAAGAGTTACAGGGTAAATTAATACAGTAAATAAAATTGGAAATATAATAGACGCACTACTAAAACGCACTATCTAAATTATTACGACTGATGTCTACTGAACTTCCTTTCAGTCAGAAAACATTTCGATACCGCACATATCTGCGTCGGAATCTGTTTCCGGCTCACAATCACTGTCACTCTCATTATCTAATGAAATCACAAACCTATCGGTTTCTTCGTCAATAATTATGTCTTTTTCACAGTATTCCGTCTCTAATCTTTTAACTCTATCACACAGAGGTTTCCAGTCATCATCGGACAGTTCACCAAATTTTCATTCACACAAGGCAATTACATCATTCATTTTAAATGTAGTATTGTGTTTTGCAACATGCCCTTTTATGATAGACCATATCATCTCGATCGGGTTTAAATCGGGATGATATGGCGGAAGTCGCAGTGTCGTATGACCATGTGCTTTCAGTAGCTCGTCAACTACGTATGTTTCTTGTTACTCTGGTGTTTTTTTATAAGCGTTAAAAGTTCAGGCTTCAACATATTTGTCTAAAATGGGACACTGTTATCCTCTAACCATTTTATCATATCCTCCTTTTTGGAATTCGAGGTGGGTGCCTTATGTATCTCCACATTGTGATAGGCTGCATTATCCATTACAACAACACATTCAGGAGGTAGGTTGGGAAGAAGTTTCTCTTGCAACCATTTTATGTAATTGTCTTTATTCATTTGGTCATGGTAATCGCCACTCTTTCTTCCAGCCTTCCACATTAAAAGACAATTCGGTATGCAACCCATTTCGCCTCCAGCGTTGATAATTATCAGCCTTTTGCCTTTAGATACTGGCCGGTGTATACATTTTGCACTGTCGTCTCTCCACAATTTAGATGACACATGACTAGAGAGAATATATGACTCGTCCACATAAACAATTGGTCTTTTCTCTTCCCTGTGCTTAATGAGACATTTTAAATAGTGAATACGCTTTTGGCGTAAGTCACTCTTTTCAATAAGAACTTTCCTATTACTTGGGGTAGATTTCCACATAAAAACTTAGCGATTTCAAAATGACTCTTAAACTACGGTCGCTACCTTTAAAATTAATCTTGTCATCAAGTTTTTTCCTAATTATATCTGCGGTTGGAAGTTTCTGTTCAGCCACACACACTTCATGAACGGTTCTATGAACAACGCATTTATCAAAATCGTTGATACCAGTAACGGGTTTGTCCCTTTTATATTTCTTTGGAGTCGAAAATGAACATGTTGGACTACCATCCTCACACATTTTCTTGGCTTCTTGCAATATTGTCTGAACTACCGTCCTTGAAACTCCACATGCGGCTGCTGTTCTCTCTTGGCATTTTTGAATGGGTACAATAAAGCCGTCGTTACATTTTCCAGTTTTCATTATTGCTTGTGCTTCTTTTTTCATGAAATCATAAACGTTTTTTATTATTTCCCTGCTCTGACTATGTAGTTTCTTGCCTTTTAATTTTGATACAAACTCTGACATATTTGCCAAAATTGCGAAGCACAAACAAAAAATATAATACACAATTGAAGATTCACTACACTAACAAGACGCACCAATGAGTATAAACAAAGTGATACAACACAGTTTACGCAATACACTTCGAGGCGTAGCCATACACTGAAGTAAAAAAAATCCAATCATTTGCAAGCCGTTGACAGCGGATGTTTTCAGTTCCAACTGCTTACAACCCGTCCTTCCTCATCCCGCCTGTCGGAACTGTTTCAAGGTCAAGCTCACAGATTGGTACCGGTGTGTATAACAGCAGCAGTTCGCTCCCTAGCTCTAACAAATGGAATCATCACCTCTTTGTTATCAGTCTCGTTCTTCATAAATTTAAACACATTGCTAATTATTTCCCTGCTTTGACCATTGAGAACTTTCCTGTCTAGCCTACTGTTCATACCAGCCATTATGAACAATTTTATTAGTTTCACTTACAGACATACGGAGCACTAGCACAAACTCAACTGAGATTCGCAAGACAATACCAACTACTGACTCAAGACTATTACAAAACAGATAATTCACATAAGTCAACCAGTCAGGACGAGCAGAACACACTGAGGCATTACAGAACAAAAGGTTATTCACAATATCATTAGTCTGTTGTCCTGTGGTTGACAGTCAATGTTTACAGGAAGGTTAATGATTTACCCTGCACGCCTCACCCTTTCTTATAGCCCACTCCCGGACCCAAGCGCTCAGCTATGCGCCGGTAGCTGTAGCCTCTTTTGCATTGTGCAGTGATCCCATTGTTTGCATCATGCTTGAGGAGCTCCTCAGAAGTGTTTGTGTTACAGCATATACTGCCGTCTTCTTTGAATCTCCTCAGCCATATAAAACCCATTCACTGCTCCACCTTGAAATTCAGTTAATTTTAGAAATAAAAAAATAACCATTAGGAGATAAGTCAGATAAATAAGGAGATGTGAGAATAATCCAATATTGGCTGCTAATATAATTTTTTGCTTTGAAAGCAATATGGCCAGGATTAGTGTTACGATGATGGAGCCCAGTTGTGTCACAGTTCCTTGTGTGCAAAAGAATGTTACATCAAACTTTACATTTAATAAACATGAAGTTTGTTAAATCATTCAGATATAGAGAAATGTTTAAATGTTGAATTTCTCAGAGAACTGTGATATTTAAAATTTCAACTCAATTACATCTTTAGTAAACATGTTATTTTACCAATTTCCAAGTTATCTAATATTTGTATTTTTTACTTTTTAGTATAATAAGTTTGGTTATCTTTATTTACTTACAAGTTGTGTATGTTTATGATTGCTTACTTACGATGGAACATTTTTCAAGAGAAAGGAAAAATTTCTTATTATTGATCTTCTGTTTCTGCGTCTTCCATGTTTCTGACATTTTTGATGAGTTTAACTCTACTTGTTTTTGTATAGTTTCTGTGTTTATCCTTCCCTAATGTATAACCATTTAAGGTAAGATAGTTGTTAATACAGTTAAAACTTTCATGTTGTACCATCTCCTAATTTGGGATCCATAGCCTAATCCAGTAAACCAAAAATTAATTAAAATATTGACTTACGTTTATTACTGTTAATGTATCATGTTAGTGAATAACATGTTAGTTGCTTGTTATTGTATCTGATTTCTGAGCAAGTTAGTACCTATAGATTTTGTAATGTTCCAAATGGTGCTTACATGTAACACAAGGATATAAATTACTTTTTTCATGCATTAAAGTGTAACGGGACAGAATTGAGGGGTTTCTTTTTATTAAATTATTAATGGTAATAACGGGGAATCACCCAGAACAGTTTTTAATTGTAAAGCAGTGTGTGACTTTCGGGGCACCCAGTTGCACGTTTGGTCTGTCCCCTCAACATGCTACATTTCCAGGTGCTGAGGAATGTGAACTAGTGCGCGTATGCCTGCCCGCACAGATGAATTGGCATGGCATGAACTTTTTGCGAGCCTCAGAACGCAATTTTATGGTATACAAACTCGCACTCCAGAAGATATCACGTGATGCCCATTGGGCCTATCACAAACAAGCTGGTGAGCAGGAGAACGTTTTTGGCCATCTTGAAAACGTCGGCGTCTGTGGCATTCGGCTAATAACACCTCAACCGCGCAGTTGTGTCGGCGCACGGGTCGACTAAATTTCAACAATGTAGACCGACCGGCAGTGATAAAAATGTAGTGAGGACGTAGTTTGGACGCAAAAGGTGAAATACAATGTAAGAAGTGCAACGCGGGTTCGGCAGGGACACTACCAACAGAGTAACTATGATATAAACCAAATATGAAAATTTAAATTTAAAAAGCGCTAAAGTAAAAAGGGGAAAATGAATGAAAGTGTGTGTGGCAAATACTGGGTTGTCTTTAAATTAATTTGATTAATCAATTATTGTAATTATAAGGATTAAGAAATGTTGAAATTGTGTCTGTTTTAATTAAATGGGGTCTTTACCTCAATAGTGAAATTTGTTTGATTTAAATGGTGGAGAATGTAAAAGGAGAAGTCATAATCTTATTTGATTCACATAAAAGAGAATAATAAAAAAGAGTAATAAATGAAGTTGAAACAGTTAACAGTAAATGAGAGTAATTATTACAACACATAACCCTAAATCGCGCTTATAGACTGCGAGTTAGTGTGAAGACCCCTGGCATCCGAAAAGGTGAGATGAGCTTTTATTAATTATTAGGTGGTAGAGGAATTGTATAATTACAATAGCTTCCTTAAATGACTATGCAGATCACTTTTCAATAAAGGATTCACAAAGTTATGATGTTGTTTGAGGTTCACATATTAAATGTGTATAGTCATGGAAATTATTTTGTAAATGTTGTTAGGTAAATAAAATATGATAAATTATTTGAAAGCCAGTTTTATAATTTTGTGTGTATCCATTAGTTATTTCAGGAAAGTATTTTATACTGTCTGAGTAAAGGACTTTTATATTTCAAAGACATTTCTGTATCTTACATTTAAGCTGCCTGTATGCTCCCAGACAATAATATAATAAATAAATAAACCTCCGCTCAACAGTCCGTTAAGGACCAAGGCGTACCGCGCGGCTTTTGTGTTAGTGTGACAGTGTATGGCTAGTACTACGCGCCACCAACCGCTAGTTGCGGTATTCACAGCCAGGAGGCGGCGCTGTTATCTCAGCGCCTACTCAGTTTGCCTCACGACGCTGAGTGCACGCCGTACGGAACCTCCGCCGGGAATTGAACCCGGGACCACGAGCGCATCAATCGCCCGCGTTCCCAGACAATAATATAGGCAGCAGAAATATTTCAATTTGTTATATTTAACTTTTGTTAAGTATATAATTCTTTTTGTGTAGGTTCATGGAAGAACAAAAGAACAGCGTTATACACGACTGGCAGACTGGGATTATATAGAACAATGTGCAAAGTTGGCTGCACCCACTCCTGTCTTTGGGAATGGTGATATATTATCGTTCTGTGATTATGAAGCTGCTAAGGTATTTATGGAGATCATATTTTGTGTTGCTCATAAATTTGTGTGTGTGTGTGTGTGTGTGTGTGTGTGTGTGTGTGTGTGTGTGTGTGTGTGTGTGTGTGTGTGTGTGTGTGCTCTCGACGTCTTACTGGCCTGAAACACTTCCTTAAGTTTCCCAGCTGGTCGAGTCCCAATGGTAGCAAGACCGGTCGAGTAGCGTAAAGTTGATGAAGAAATATATATGTTCAGCTTCACCGAAAGTTTCAAAACAAAAATTATTGTTTTGAAGGAAATTTAAAAAAAAATTTATGTTTATTTAAAAAAAAATTAATAAAAAAATTTTTTAATTTTATTAATTAATTAATTATGATCAATTAATTAATATAGGGCTGTGAAGTTTTAAAAAGTGTAATGCTCTTCTGAAAATTTTTATTAAAGTTTTGGTATATTTTAAATAAACTATCACCACTCAAAAGACTGTCTTCAAACCAATCGATACTTGTTTACCTTTTTATTTTTTAGGTTATCTTCACTTATAGGTGGTAAAGTCCTGATAGATTATTAATTATAATTATATTAGTGATAACTAGTAATATTATGAAATGAAGAACTATTTAGTGTTGAAGAATATTAATGTTTTATTAATTAATAGCAATTTGACTCTTACCGATTATTATCGACTCTCAGGATATCGAAAAAGTTACAAAGTATATTATATAAAAATTATACAGGGTTCTTTAAACAGCCAATTATTATCAAAGTCAGAGAAATCGGGCTAATATTTAAAAAGTATAACGTTACAATCAAATTAATAATTATTACTAAACACAGACATTGAATAATAATTTGAAAATAAAATAATTGTTTTCACCGAACAGCTGGGTTGAACTAGGAGAGGCATTGGAATTGTCAAAGAAAGATGGCTGCCGTCAAGTTGATCAAAATGTCGCTCGTTCCTGTTGCGTTCCAAATAATGTATTTTCTGGCAATATTCCTGTTCTGGTGTCTGCAAATCTCTTGTTAAATGTTGTGTAGTGACTGGTGTAATGTTTCTGGGTTGTATTTAGTATATCCGTGTAATTATAAGTCAAAACACTTTTCCCAATTCCGACACTATCACTTGGTTAATGTGTTATACAGTTTTCTGGTGTTTTGTGGTGTTTTTCGGAGTAGAAATGTATTGTTTAGTGTTAATTAGTGTTTCTTGATTGTTTTTGTCACAATGTATATGTTCTGGAAGGATTTTATAAGACACTCTCGATTTCACAGTAACGTACTATTCGCCGCTTAACTTCACCGTTGTAATATAGGTTAGATCGTCACAAAACTCTCGTTTATGTTAACCGTTCGAATACCAATAATCAACTAACTGTTTCCTTCAGTTTCAATTAAACTCTTAGCCCATATAATATTATTCTTAACATTGTTCAAATATATTTTCATATCCTGTGCACACTTTAATATTTCACTATATAAATACCTAAACTTGGGTTATTTATCAATTTTATTCACTAGATGTTATTTAAATTAATCTTTCAGTTCATTCAGCTTATTTTCAGATTAAATAATGCCGTTTTATAGTGTTTTCTGTCCAAAAAATAGTAATTTTACTTTCAGTTTGGTATACTCTGAAAAGTCAAAACATCAAAATTTACTTCCTGTCATTATATAAATTCAGCCATTTTATCAGTTATATTTAATATTAATAATCCTATATTGTATTAAAGGGTTCATATTCCCTTATTTTCTGGTAATTAATTGAATTAGTTGTATTCTGAAACATTATTCAGGAATATATGACTCCCATGTCCAAATTTCTGAGTTTAGTCATTTTCATTTTTATTTATAATTCTGAATATATTTATTAAAATCTCTCTAAATGGTATGTGCAATTATATGGCATGATCTCAAGTTTATTTTGTCTAAACCCCTTTTGTTTATTTGCTTTTAAATGAGTAATTTCTCTGTTTTGATGAAGTTTGGTTTCCATTCTTTTGGCCTATGATTTTTTAACAATTTTTCTTACAAAATATTTTACAAACAATATATGATGTGTGATACCCTCTCTGACTTTTACATATAGTATTATAAATTAAACATGTTTTCAAATTACACAAAAACAATTAGTATTGGTTACAATACAAATAATAGTTAAACAAAAAGAAAGAATTTTTTTTTTTTTAAATAAATGGTTGTCTTCAAGTCAGACATTTTGCAACAAAATCCCCATTTCCAACATAGAAACATGGTTTACAAAAAAAGGTTTTTTACTAACTAACATCTTAATTACTCTCTACTATTTACAAGTGGTAACTATTTTTACAGTTCTGATGTTAGTTGTTTCAGACCCAAACAAATGGCCTTATATCTAAAACATTTTTAAACATTCTTTTACTATATACATAAAAACCTTATATTTATATTCTTATTTCTAACTATTATTATAAGTAGGATTCTACAGTTTTTATACCGTCTTTTACCCATTGTCTTTGGGGAATTGTACCCTGTCATTAATAAATAAATAGTATGAATTGTTCAAAAAGTATTAAGAAATCTGTTTTTTCTTTTTTCATGTAAAACAAAAATGTTATTTTAAACAGATTCATGTCTCATGAACAACATATTGTCACAGTACACATTTCAAGTCATTGAAAAATGCATATTTCATTGCATTCAATGTTTGTGATTGCCAAGAATGAAACACAAGGTTCATTTTTTATAATACCCAAAACTATCACTGGTTCACTTTGCACTTATATATTATGTTAATGCTAAATGGTCGTATAGTCTTATCAACATAATAAATTGGTTAGCGTTTTTTCAATGGAGATTTGTTCCATGGGTACTATATTATTGTTTCATCTTAGTTCACAGGCAACTTTTACTTTATACACTTCCCTCTCTTAAATTTGTATACATGTGGTTTTCAATTCGTTATACTTTTATTTTTAAATATTTATTTTGGGGGATATAGGGATTTGGGTGTCTTTTATAAGAGCATGACATCTTCTTCAGGATGCTGCCTTCTTCTTCTTTCATCAGTCTTCTTTTCTCCTGCCTTCTGGGACTGGTATCTTCTCCATCTCCTTCTTGATGCCATCAGGTTTCTTGGGTTCTTCTCCATCTTCTTCTTTATATCAGACATACACAACCTGTATTGGTTGATCTTGGCTTATTTTAGGGTTTCTATTCTATTTATTCTCCCTCGTTGTGGGTTTGGTCATATTCAGTACTGCTTTGTTATTTACTTTTTTACCTTCCTGGGTTATACCTTGAGAACCTTTGGTTATGAGACTGGTCTTGGATGACTCATCACTAGTAACTCCTTTTATTTTAACTTGTATTTTCTTTATAATAATGATTTCTTTCCACAGTTGCTATGAATTAATCTATTTATATTAAACTTAATGCTTTCTTCCAAATTTAAATATTATAACTTCATTATTCTAATGATCAATTGCCATTCAATATTATGCATACATCTGTCACGCTACAGATTGCTCTCCTCCAGAAGTAATTATTTCAGACATGTTTATGGATGAAATAATTTCTTATGATAATTTCATCATTTCTTATAATTCATTTTCTTCTCCATTTTTATATCGACTTTTTTATATTAGAGTTTTATTAATTTTATATATATAATTATTTGTTTTACTACTGATCCTTTTCGGATAGTTAGTGTCTTCTGAGATATATTATTATTGTAATATATTTTCTTCCTTTATCAACTTCGTGTTGCATCCTTGGGATATTAATTCCCTAACATTCCCTATCACGTGGGCTGGGGCAGATCAGAGGGGCACTGTACGCTACTTCTCTGCTGGCCATACACCACTTCTATAAATTGAGTACAGAGGCATATCCATCCCTGCTCAAAAAACATAATGCTGCTGGAATTATCTTCAGTCAGACATCGAATAAATAAATAAAAAGTAGCCTCATTTTCGACTAATAAAAATATCTTTGGATTCTCCACTTCGTAGTCTCTCAGATTATCTCACATTTTCTATCTTAATAAATCTTCATAATTATTATTATACTTATTATATATATATTTTTTTCAAAACTCTTAACTTGTCTGATATATTTTATTTTTATTATGGTTGAAAACCTTTCTTTTAATAATTCTGGTTACTGTTTACAGTGTAACTCTCTTTCTTCTTCATCTGAATTCTCTTTATACTTTCTTCTGGTTACTCATAGTATTAGCATGGTCTTTATAAATAGTCTTTCGTATTCATTATTTGAATGGTCTTAATATATTATATTTAATTTTTTAACATTGTATCTTTACATTAGATATACAGGTTGTTATATTGATCATCTTATTTAAACATTTTGGTTCTTTCCTTTCTCTTAGAAAGTTATTAATCCGCCTTCGCATTCATTAACATTAATTCATTTATATTAAATTTCATGTGGTATTTCTTCTCTTTGCATGTCATATAGGTTTTATTATTATTATCAGTCCAAAATCATCTTCTCCATATGTTTGGTATGAGTTGTTCTTCTTTGCTCTTAATTAACTGTTTTCATTATCGTTTCATAGGTAATTAGTCTCTTTGCTTCCAAATTTTTTCTTTTCTTGCATATTACACTCTTTTTTGTTATTCTTCTCTACTCCTTCAAATGCTATTGTGAATATCTAGCATTTATTCTGGATTAAAGTTAATTCTCTTTTCTGAATTACTCACTTTATTTTCTTCTCAATTCAATTATAATTGACACATAATTATTTTTTGGAACTTGGTTAGTTTTAATGTAAAATTCAAACTATTCTTTTTATTTAATTGAAAAATATTTCTCATAAATCCTTGTAATATGTTGATCTTATCTTGTTTCAAAGTTCTGACGTTCTATCAACATTCAAATTCTGTTTAATTCATTTATTCCCAGAATTGTTTCATTCAGAATTGTTTATAGTAATGTGATCTTACTATTATTTCTGAATGTTTCGGTATTTCTCCAAATTCAAATTCTTCTTAATTATTTACCATAAAGTTTTCTCACAAACTTAGTTATAGTAAGTTGGTCTTGCTTCATTTTTAAATTTTTTAAAATTAAGTTCAAAATTCTCTTTCTTTCTCTTTCTTCCATAAAGTTTTGTTCTAAATTATCAGATTGTAGTAAGAAGAACTTACTCAATTTAAAATTTTTATAAATATATTTCAATTCAAAAGTCTTTCTTTTTCTTTCTTCCATCAAGTTCATTCCAAAATTATTAGGTTGTAAGTTGTTCTTACATATTTTAGAATTTTTTTAATAAAAATTCTAAATTCCTTCTTCTTATAATTCTCCAGAATGTTCTTTTCAAAATATTAGGTTGTAAGATGTACTTACATTATTTTAGGATTTTTTCAATAAAAATTCTAAATTCCTTCTTCTTATAATTCTCCAAAATGTTCTTCTCAAAATATTAGGTTGTAAGATGTACTTACATTATTTTAGGATTTTTTCAAAATATATAAAAAATTCTTTTTCTTTCTCTTTCTTCCAAAAGGTTTGTTCAAATTATTAGGTTGTAAGATGTTCTTACATATTTTAGAATTTTTTCAATATAAATTCTAAATTCCTTCTTCTTATAATTCTCCAAAATGTTCTCATAATTCAGTGGTAGTAAGCTGTGCTTGCTTAATTTTAAATTTTTTTAAAATTAAGTTCAAAATTCTCTCTCTTTCTCTTTCTTCCAAAAAGTTTTGTTCTAAATTATCAGGTTGTAGTAAGATGTAGTTACTCAATTTTAAATTTTTATAAATAATAAGTACAAAATTCTCTCTCTTTCTCTTTCTTCCATAAAGTTTTTTCTTCAAATTATTAGGTTGTAAGTTGTTCTTACATATTTTAGAATTTTTTCAATAAAAATTCTAAATTCCTTCTTCTTATAATTCTCCAGAATGTTCTTTTCAAAATATTAGGTTGTAAGATGTACTTACATTATTTTAGGATTTTTTCAATAAAAATTCTAAATTCCTTCTTCTTATAATTCTCCAAAATGTTCTTCTCAAAATATTAGGTTGTAAGATGTACTTACATTATTTTAGGATTTTTTCAAATAAAAATTCTAAATTCCTTCTTCTTATAATTCTCCAAAATGTTCTTCTCAAAATATCAGGTTGTAAGATGTACTTACATTATTTTAGGATTTTTTCAAATAAAATTCAAAATTCTAAATCTCACAACTCATTCTTCATAATATTTCTTCATAGAAGCTTGATTGTACACTCCTTTGATTTTTCCTGAAACGATTTCCTTCAACTCATATGTATTGTTATGCTTATCATTTACCACAACATATGGGCCAGTATATAGTAATAGTAGTTTTTTGGTTATGCCTTCTAAGGTGCTAGGCAGCTCTCTATTTTTTAGGAGGACTTTTTCACCCTCTTTATATGTTACAATTCGCCCTATTGCCTTCTGGTATTTGGCTTGCCGTTTTTCCTGATCTTCTGCTACCTTATTGTAAAACTTCAACTGGTTGAATTTCCTATTGTTGTTCGTTGGAAATTCAATGATTTGTTCAATGTCTCGGGGAGTCGGCTTCTCATACATGGCTGAGTACGGTGGAATTTCTATAGCTGGATGGTGGGCGTAATTTAGGAATGTTTCTGTCGCTGCTAGGTACTCTTGCCACTTTTTCTGTTGGTTGTGACAGTACGTGCGCAATATCCTACCCACTTCTCTTAGTACTCTCTCAGCCGGATTGCTACTTGGGTGGTAGACTGCTGTCTTATACGTTTTGACCCCAAGTGCTAATAAAGTGTCTCGCCATCTCCTCCCCTTAAACTGTGTACCATGGTCGGTAATAATAGAAGATGGTCTACCGATCTCTGGGATATACAAATCAATAATCACCGCCAAAACCTTTGCTGTTGTTGCCCGATTAACCGGATATAGCTTTATATACTTGGTGTAGTGATCCATTATAATTACCAAGTATTTATATCTGTGCCGACCACCACTACGGGGAAATGGCCCGCAGATATCCAAAAACACTTTTTCCAGTTTTGCGTTGGAAGTTATCGGTATCATGATACCCTCTGTCTTTTCATTGTTTACTTTTGCACATTGGCAGATCTTACAGGACTTGATGTATGTTCTCACCTTGCGGTTGATATTCTTGATCTTACAATGTTCCTCTAGAGCCTGCATCACTTTTAACGCTCCCATGTGACCATACCTGACATGGTAATCGATGATGACCTCCTTTTCGATTTGGTGTGGGATTATCACCTTCCATGTCTCATCGTCTAAGGCGGTTTTTATGAATAGGATTCCCTTGTTAAGGTGGTAATATTTAGAAATGGTTTCATCATTGGCTTCCAAACGACTCACAATGTTTTTCAGCTTAGGATCAGACTGCTGATGGATTCGAATATTTATTAGCAAAGCTTGTAAATCGGCTCTGGTCGTGAATATGTTATAAATTTTGACTAAGCTCTCCTTCTCTCCCTCGAAAGTCTGATCTTCCAGATTTATACGTGACAACACATCCGCTACCACGTTCTTCTTTCCTGGAATGTATTCCCATTTCAGGTCATATTCTTGTAGGGCGAGTACCCACCTAGCCAATCGGCCGTGACTCAGTTTGCACCTACGAAGGAACGAGATGGATTTATGATCAGTTCATACCGTGACTTGATATCCGAGAATGTACGTCCGGAACTTGCTGCATGCGAACACCACGCTCAACAATTCCTTTTCTGTCACACTGTAGTTCTTTTCGCACTGGTTCAGTGTACGACTAGCGAAGCTTATTACCAGATGTTGTCCCTCCTCATCTTCCTGGTATAATGTCGTTCCTAAGCTTAAATCACTAGCGTCACAGTTTAGAAAGAACGGTTTCTTAAAATCTGGGTGACGAAGTATCACACTCTCCAGAAACTTCTCTTTTATCAATCGGAAAGTAATATCTTGATCTTCACCCCAAGTCCATTTGTTTTTGGCAGATAACTGTGGTTGAAACTTGGCGGTCAACTCGGAATATCGGCTCTGAAACTTCCTGTAATAGTTACAGAGTCCGAGGAAAGATTGCAATTGTTTCCTGTTTCTTGGTTGCGGGAACCTCTGAATTGCCTCCACTTTTTCTGCTGATGGGGTAATACCTTGGTCGTCTAGGTTGAAACCCAAGAATTGTACCTCGCGCGCTATGAACTTGGATTTCTCCAACTTCAGTGTTATGTTGTTCTGCGCTAGTTTGTTTAGTACAAATTCCACTCTGTAACAGTGCTCCTCCCAGGTTCCGGATGTAATTAGTAAATCGTCAACATAGACGGTGGTAAATTGGAGCGCTTCTGGTCCCAAAATCTGGTCCATGCATGCCACAAATATGGCGACAGAATTGACAAGTCCGAAGGGCAGTCTCTTGAACTGGTAATTGCGCCCTTCGAAAATGAACGCTACGTATTGGCGGCTTTGTGGATGCAGCTCTACCTGCCAATAACCACAGACCGTATCCCAGGTGCTAATAAATCTAGTACCATGAAAACGCTTTAAGATTTCTTCTATTCACCGGGAGAGGTTCTGTCATTCACAATTGTCTTATTCAACTCACGCGCATCTAAACAGAGCCGGACTTGTCCGTCTTTCTTCGGAACAGCAATAATTGGACTAGTGTAACGTGATTGACTAATCTCAATTATGTCATTATCAATCATCTTGTTTATTTCTGTTCTCACGGCTTCTTTGAGCGACTGTGCTATTGGATATGACCTCCGGTTGAACTCTACGTTCTCTTTAAAACGAAGTTGGCACTGGTAGTTTTTTACCTTCCCTGGTTCATCAGAAAATACCGCCTTGTATTTCTCATATATAGCGATTAGACGATCAGCCAGATGTGTTGGTATTTTCTTGTTATCGCTTCCGCACTGGAAATTCCGTATTTCTTGGATCTTAACTGACCATAAATCCTCTCCACCATGGTTGTATGTTATGGGTTTAGAAAGAGGGCTGTTTCTAATAACATTTATTTTACGAAGTTGTTGATGTATAGGGCTGGGAAGTATAGTTGTGCTTCCTACCAGATCTGCGGTCCATGTTACTCCGTCTGGGAAAAGTGATACTCTATTTAAATTAAGATCGATTACTGCCGAATATCTACGAAGAATATCGCAACCGACTAAGATGTCAAATGGTAATCCGGTGGCGATTAAAAATTCCATGTCTAAAGCTATATCACGGCTAACGACACTTAAGGAAACTTGCTTCCTAATGGTTTTATTCTGGCGACCAGTTGCACCTACCAACACAATGTTGTTGACTGGTAACATTGGCAAAGTTTTTCCACATGTACATTGTATCCTCTCCAACTCATTGGAGTTTATTATTGAAATATTAGCTCCTGTGTCTATCATTATTTTAGCGGGAACTCCTTCCACCTCCGCTGTTATATAAATTATCTCATTATTACTGTTGCTGAGACTCTTCTCGTTCTCTTCCAAAAGTTCAGTTCGTATGTCTTTCAGATAATGGTTACTTATGATAGTGATATTCTTATTATTGTTTGCTTGTGGCAAATCATCCTTTTCTAACCCAGGAAGTATAAGCAGTAACGGGTCATCGTTGTTGATTACTGCCTCCTCTCGTTTAAAGTATTTTGGTCAGTGTTTATGTTATTATTGACCGAGGCATCGTTCGGGAAACTCTGGTTTGTTTCCCGACGTTCTGTACCCTGATTGATGTTTAGCGCCCTGTTCTGTTGACTGCCAAGATCTTCCAGGCTGGTACTTCGTCTTTCCTGTTCGTATCTTGGCCCGTCTCGTTCCGCACTCCTCCATCTTCGGTCGGCGCCGTGGAAGCTGCTCCTCCTCGGTTGATAATATCTCCTGGGTCCGCGATCTTCTGCTCTTATAAAATTTACCCTAGGGCGCGACACTCTGTTATTATTATTGCTATTGTTGTTATTACTAACATTATTATTATAGTAATTTCGGTTAGGTGGGTAAGGTCTGTCACCATTATTGTTGGGATATGGATTTCTCTGACTGTATGGGACATTATTATTTTGTTGATAAAAATTGTTTCTATTATTTGGGTAGGGGTTGTTATTCCTTACGCCGTTAAAATTACCGTTAAACTGGTTATTACGCGGCTGGTTGTTAGGGCCGTCGTAATTATTGGGCTGGTTCCGGTTACTTGTATGGTTATTGCCGTTATTGGGGTAGGTAGTCGGCCTTGCTTCTGGTCTCTCATTTCTCTTTCTGCTCTGCTGATAATACTCTTCGTTCTCGTATCCCTCTAGTAACTCGGTCATTCCCTGGATCGTCTTGATCTGGCTACCTCTCCGGGCCCTGATAATGTCCTCATCATAGTGATACGATATCTTGTTCACTAAACATTCTTCTGGGATTGCTGGCTCAAGGTGTTTTGCCATACACACCTTCCCCAAGAAATATGCCGTCATACTGCTACCTAATTGTGACCTGTATCTTCCATTACAAATATTGTCACGGATCAAGTTCTGGGTGGTCTCAGACCAGTATTTTGTCTTAAACATTTTCCGGAACTGTTGGTAGTCGGAAATTTCACTCCGGTTGGCCATCCACCAATTATCTGTTATGTCTCGGAAAGACTCGTCGAATATCTCCCTGCTATGGCTCCATTGGGTAATTTTATGCTTGGTCAAATATTCTTCTACCCTAGCTAGGAACTCCATCGGCTTGCGTTTGTATTGCCGGAAGTTGAGCCACTCTCGGCTTTCGTTGACAGGCAATCCGGTGAAATGAGTCGGTCTGTTTCTTATTGCTTCCATCTCCTCTCGGCTTTGTCGCACCTGACCGGTGATATTGGCCATGGTCTCTTGTATATCATTACATCGCTCTGTGACTTGGTTGCGTACTTTTCCGAACTCTTCTTGATTTTCCTTCCTCTGTTCTTCTACCTTCCTACGACTATGTTCTTCAATATTTGTGAACTTGATGTTCACCACTTCTTTAAACTCATGCACCTCCTTTTCGGTCTGGTTGCACTTTCCATCAATCTCTCGAATCTGTCGATTGACCATTATATTTTCTTCTTCCATCTTCTTATTCATCGCTTTTTTGTTAACAGTGATTTCTTTATTCAGTTCTTCTCGCAACAATTCCATTCTTTCGTCCAGTTTATCCAAATTCTCCTGATTTACCTCCCTTAACTCTTCTCTTAGAATTTGATTGTCTTCTCTCAATTCTTCCAATTTCTCCCCCATCTTCTCTTCCAACTTCCTGTTATCTTCTTTCAACTCTTCCTTCAATTGTCGGTGGTTCTTCTCTATCTTCTTCCTGGTTTCATCTATTTTCTGATTGGTATTTTCAATTTTATTAATCAACTCTTCTTTAGTCGCTTTGAATTCTTCCTTGAACGATTGGTTGTCTTCCTTCAATTCTTCCATGTTCTTGTTCATCCCAGTCAACTCTTCTTTTGTGGATTGATTATCCTTCTTCAATTCTTCCATCTTCTCTTCCATCTTCTTGCTGTTTTCTTCTATCTTCTCTTCCAGCTTCTTATTTGTTGTTTCGATCTTATTTCCTAAATCTTCTTTCAAGGACTGGTTATCACTCCCCATTTTCTTACTCAAGTCTTCCTTTAATTCCTTACTTGTGGATTCCATTTTCTTGTCCATTTTCTTACTATTATCCTCCATTTCCTTCTTCAACTCTTCCTTGTTGGATTTGTTGCTCTCTTCTATTCTCTGACTCATTTGAAGGAACATTTCCATCATTCTCTCTAGAATTGGACCTTCTACTGTTTTGGATTTCTCAGGTCGTTCCTCTTGGATATTGACTTCCCCTGTCTGTGTGGGTATCTCCGGTTGTTCAGTTTGTTTGGACAACACCGGCGGTAAAAACTCTTCCACCTCTACTGGCGTTGCCTCTTTGTTGTCCATATCGACTTCTATTTCTTTTTCGGCCTCCGCCGCCCGTTTCTTAGATGTTGCACGTCGTTGCATTTTCCCTTGAAATTCTCTGGCTTTGTAGCTGTTGCCTAGCTCCAACTAGTGATTGGGCAGATTGTATTGGCCTTCCAATCGCTAATTAAAGCCCCTAAAGTTGTGCGCCAATTTGTAATAATATAAATGAGTTGATGTGTGTGTTGATGATATTGTGAAGTATGAGACTCCGATGTAATGAAGCCCCACTGTTTGGGCTAACCAATTTGTAATAAAATAAAATAAAGTTGTAATGTAATATGTTTAATTGGTGTGTAATTGGTGTGGCTCTCGACGTCTTACTGGCCTGAAACACTTCCTTAAGTTTCCCAGCTGGTCGAGTCCCAATGGTAGCAAGACCGGTCGAGTAGCGTAAAGTTGATGAAGAAATATATATGTTCAGCTTCACCGAAAGTTTCAAAACAAAAATTATTGTTTTGAAGGAAATTTTAAAAAAAATTTATGTTTATTTTAAAAAAAATTAATAAAAAAAAATTTTTAATTTTATTAATTATGATCAATTAATTAATATAGGGCTATGAAGTTTTAAAAAGTGTAATGCTCTTCTGAAAATTTTTATTAAAGTTTTGGTATATTTTAAATAAACTATCACCACTCATAAGACTGTCTTCAAACCAATCGATACTTGTTTACCTTTTTATTTTTTAGGTTATCTTCACTTATAGGTGGTAAAGTCCTGATAGATTATTAATTATAATTATATTAGTGATAACTAGTAATATTATGAAATGAAGAACTATTTAGTGTTGAAGAATATTAATGTTTTATTAATTAATAGCAATTTGACTCTTATCGATTATTATCGACTCTCAGGATATCGAAAAAGTTACAAAGTATATTATATAAAAATTATACAGGGTTCTTTAAACAGCCAATTATTATCAAAGTCAGAGAAATCGGGCTAATATTTAAAAAGTATAACGTTACAATCAAATTAATAATTATTACTAAACACAGACATTGAATAATAATTTGAAAATAAAATAATTGTTTTCACCGAACAGCTGGGTTGAACTAGGAGAGGCATTGGAATTGTCAAAGAAAGATGGCTGCCGTCAAGTTGATCAAAATGTCGCTCGTTCCTGTTGCGTTCCAAATAATGTATTTTCTGGCAATATTCCTGTTCTGGTGTCTGCAAATCTCTTGTTAAATGTTGTGTAGTGACTGGTGTAATGTTTCTGGGTTGTATTTAGTATATCCGTGTAATTATAAGTCAAAACACTTTTCCCAATTCCGACACTATCACTTGGTTAATGTGTTATACAGTTTTCTGGTGTTTTGTGGTGTTTTTCGGAGTAGAAATGTATTGTTTAGTGTTAATTAGTGTTTCTTGATTGTTTTTGTCACAATGTATATGTTCTGGAAGGATTTTATAAGACACTCTCGATTTCACAGTAACGTACTATTCGCCGCTTAACTTCACCGTTGTAATATAGGTTAGATCGTCACAAAACTCTCGTTTATGTTAACCGTTCGAATACCAATAATCAACTAACTGTTTCCTTCAGTTTCAATTAAACTCTTAGCCCATATAATATTATTCTTAACATTGTTCAAATATATTTTCATATCCTGTGCACACTTTAATATTTCACTATATAAATACCTAAACTTGGGTTATTTATCAATTTTATTCACTAGATGTTATTTAAATTAATCTTTCAGTTCATTCAGCTTATTTTCAGATTAAATAATGCCGTTTTATAGTGTTTTCTGTCCAAAAAATAGTAATTTTACTTTCAGTTTGGTATACTCTGAAAAGTCAAAACATCAAAATTTACTTCCTGTCATTATATAAATTCAGCCATTTTATCAGTTATATTTAATATTAATAATCCTATATTGTATTAAAGGGTTCATATTCCCTTATTTTCTGGTAATTAATTGAATTAGTTGTATTCTGAAACATTATTCAGGAATATATGACTCCCATGTCCAAATTTCTGAGTTTAGTCATTTTCATTTTTATTTATAATTCTGAATATATTTATTAAAATCTCTCTAAATGGTATGTGCAATTATATGGCATGATCTCAAGTTTATTTTGTCTAAACCCCTTTTGTTTATTTGCTTTTAAATGAGTAATTTCTCTGTTTTGATGAAGTTTGGTTTCCATTCTTTTGGCCTATGATTTTTTAACAATTTTTCTTACAAAATATTTTACAAACAATATATGATGTGTGATACCCTCTCTGACTTTTACATATAGTATTATAAATTAAACATGTTTTCAAATTACACAAAAACAATTAGTATTGGTTACAATACAAATAATAGTTAAACAAAAAGAAAGAATTTTTTTTTTTTTTTAAATAAATGGTTGTCTTCAAGTCAGACATTTTGCAACAAAATCCCCATTTCCAACATAGAAACATGGTTTACAAAAAAAGGTTTTTTACTAACTAACATCTTAATTACTCTCTACTATTTACAAGTGGTAACTATTTTTACAGTTCTGATGTTAGTTGTTTCAGACCCAAACAAATGGCCTTATATCTAAAACATTTTTAAACATTCTTTTACTATATACATAAAAACCTTATATTTATATTCTTATTTCTAACTATTATTATAAGTAGGATTCTACAGTTTTTATACCGTCTTTTACCCATTGTCTTTGGGGAATTGTACCCTGTCATTAATAAATAAATAGTATGAATTGTTCAAAAAGTATTAAGAAATCTGTTTTTTCTTTTTTCATGTAAAACAAAAATGTTATTTTAAACAGATTCATGTCTCATGAACAACATATTGTCACAGTACACATTTCAAGTCATTGAAAAATGCATATTTCATTGCATTCAATGTTTGTGATTGCCAAGAATGAAACACAAGGTTCATTTTTTATAATACCCAAAACTATCACTGGTTCACTTTGCACTTATATATTATGTTAATGCTAAATGGTCGTATAGTCTTATCAACATAATAAATTGGTTAGCGTTTTTTCAATGGAGATTTGTTCCATGGGTACTATATTATTGTTTCATCTTAGTTCACAGGCAACTTTTACTTTATACACTTCCCTCTCTTAAATTTGTATACATGTGGTTTTCAATTCGTTATACTTTTATTTTTAAATATTTATTTTGGGGGATATAGGGATTTGGGTGTCTTTTATAAGAGCATGACATCTTCTTCAGGATGCTGCCTTCTTCTTCTTTCATCAGTCTTCTTTTCTCCTGCCTTCTGGGACTGGTATCTTCTCCATCTCCTTCTTGATGCCATCAGGTTTCTTGGGTTCTTCTCCATCTTCTTCTTTATATCAGACATACACAACCTGTATTGGTTGATCTTGGCTTATTTTAGGGTTTCTATTCTATTTATTCTCCCTCGTTGTGGGTTTGGTCATATTCAGTACTGCTTTGTTATTTACTTTTTTACCTTCCTGGGTTATACCTTGAGAACCTTTGGTTATGAGACTGGTCTTGGATGACTCATCACTAGTAACTCCTTTTATTTTAACTTGTATTTTCTTTATAATAATGATTTCTTTCCACAGTTGCTATGAATTAATCTATTTATATTAAACTTAATGCTTTCTTCCAAATTTAAATATTATAACTTCATTATTCTAATGATCAATTGCCATTCAATATTATGCATACATCTGTCACGCTACAGTGTGTGTGTGTGTGTTATGCTTAAAGGATCAGAAATAAATATACAGATCATTGTAACTGTCTAATCTAAAGCTCTGTTTGCTGGGAACAAATAAAATGCAAGCTATTTGCAAAATATTTGTAAACATTGTTCTAACAAAATTTGTATAATAACACTGGTGGACACATGGTTTGTCCCAGCTAAAATGTTTACTAGTTCCACAGAGCCAGATTACAAATAGGCAATTCTGCTATGATGTTTGAGGTGGTTTTGAGAACAAGTTTGACGGAAACATTCTTATACAGTGGTATAATTATGGTGGGGGATTAGTCCCTCCTACCACAAGAGCTGTTCAAAATTTTAGTGAAATTCCATAACCACTTACTGTTGATCTATTTCTAACCCAGTTGTATATGTTAAAATAAGGCTTATTAATAATTGTATAGATAAAAGGAATTACAGTGTTTCTAAATTAATAAAATGAAGTTAGATTTGAGTGTTCATAATAATGACAATCACTCAACACTTTGTAAATAACATAAGTTTTTGGAGCTGTATGTACATTTTATACATTGTATTTATAAGACTGTATGGGAATCATTATGAAATTTGTATTTGTCCTGAGTAAAATGAGGAGTCCAACCTTCAAGCTAGTCTTACCCCCACCCCTGCAGAAGCAACTCCTTGTTAAGCTATTGTTCTGACATGTGGGCCAACAAAGCATGGGTAATATGCCAACTTATTCGTCACTCATTGTGTGTTAGTTTTAAACTTCTAGGAACATGGCTACTGTGTGTGTATCTTTTCTTCATAGGTGATTCACAATGTTTTTGTAGGACACACACATACACACACACACACACACAATAAAATTATAATTACTTCTGCAAGGGGAATATTCTTGTTTCTTATAAAATGATAAAAATAAGAAGATTCTGCTTGCAGAAGAATCCTGCAAGAAACTTAACGAGTTACTTACAGTACAATGAAAATATATGGTATCAATTAATAAATAGTTCTGCAAGTATTCTGCTTATTTTTTATTGTTGTATTTCAACTTGAGTACTTTTCACAGAATAAATTGGTATCATCAGAGGTTTCTATATGAATCATAGCACTGGGGAAATTAATGTTTTGTAAAGGAGGCTGTTTGTTATGTGTGATAGCAGTTTGGAGCTAAATGTCTTTGGTAACCCAACCAAGGTCCTCCAGACAAGTACAAGTTTTCTTTGCATGTTCTCTTCCATAGCATTTGCTTTGCTTACAAGCGAACCCAACTCAACAAATAAATGCTTTTACTATTTGAAATCAATGCTCCCCAAAACAGTTGTACTGGCTGTATCTATTCATTTGACTCTGCGATCCTGACACAATCAGATGTTCTCTTTATTTATTGTCAACCTAAGGCATTTTTATTAGTCTCCCAAAATAAGAAATACTCACTGAACTCGAAAAAATGACTGCTTTAAAATAGGAACATCATTTCCACATGCAAGCAACTGGATGTTAATAATTTTGCAAAAAATCCAGGCCCATGTGTTGAACTGTATGTATTAATGTACAATAATTTAACAATGAATGATGTAAGTATATAAATTGTAGAATCCCACTGCCTATGCTAAAAGAACTAAACATTGAACAAAAGCAAGCAAAACCTTTTAATTTATTTGAAAAGTATTGGGGATAAAATATGATGCATCAGAAATGATTGAAAGCAAAAGGTGTAAACTTGTAATGCTAAAACAACAGAAATTATGCTTATGTGATGAGTATAGAGATACTGTATTTACATTTTAATTTTTATATAAAAACATGCAAAAATACTCAAATTTTGCCAGAATATTGTCGCAGAAAACATTCTATGACAGGACAAAACTTTGTCAAACATGTTTTTGCATTTGTGCTATTTTTTCTGGACAAAGTGCGGGAATATAACAAAGAGGCTCATTTATCCATTATCAAGGTGAAGGTGTTTGATAATGTCATTTGCAAGTACTTTTGAAAATTCTGTAAAGAAAACACCTGTGGCATTTGATTGTGCATTATCACACAGGTACTAATGTACATGACAACTTTTAACACATAAATTTGTTCTCATTTTATATTAACTGCAAAAATCTCAGTCTTTGTTTTGGTTAATTGTAAATATTTTAGCAAGTCAAACAAAAGTGATAGGATTCTTGAAAATAGCCGAGAGAGATGTTTTTCAGGCAAAAGAGATGCAGTTTTTCATCCATATGGGGAGTAACTTGCTTTAAATAATCTTCTGGAATTCATCCTCTTTCTCTTCAAACCAACCTAATACGACTTATACTTTTGGACCTTGGTTTTTTCTCTTGTTTATTTATTATGATTATTATTATAATTTTTTTTTTTTTTTTTTTTTTAATCGCTATGCATTTCAGGTACCTTGACTCTGTTTATTATGTTTTAGGTGAATTTTCCTTCTGTTTGAATTCTCCTTGTAATTTCTTAGAGAATGGCTTTTAACTAATCTTGATTATATACAACTTTCCCAAAAGAAGTCCAGTTCAAGAACATTCAGTGTTTGTCCCATTGTGTTGTGTTCGAAGGTTCTGCTCCATAAATAAATATACATTTATGTTTGAGTTTTTTCTTACATTTTCTGACCATACAAATGGTACTGTTCAGTTCAGTTCCTTTATGGCTTGTTTTGATTTCTGTGTTTATGTGTATTACTTCTTTTTTCAGTATTCCTTCTGAACTAACAGGCAGCCTAAATATTTTACTCATTCTTTTTTAAACAGAATTACCACTGTTGCACACCACTATAGAAAAAGTTATTCCGATTCTGTACAGTTACATATTTTTCTAGCACAGTTGTGTGTGTGTGTGTGTGTGTGTGTGTGTGTGTGTGTGTGTGTGTGTGTGTGTGTGCATCTTTTTAAACTTAACGTTGTAACGCCTTTCTCATTCACACTTGTGGGCGTGGTCACTCACCCTTATTTCAAAAACATCCATATATGCCTATGCAATTTAATTCTTAATGTTATCTATCCATCCTCTATCTTTTACTTTTTAATTATATTATAAAATATTTCTTCATTATCAAATTTAGTTTTAGTAATCATTAAATTGTCTAACCCTTTTTCTCTTTCTTTCAATATTTCCAACTCCTCCCTAAGCTTCCTTTCAACTGTGTTATTTACTACTTTTAAAATTTCATAGTCTTCCAAAGGATTAACAAACTTATGGTTCTCTTCTATGAAATGTCTTGCATATAACGAATTTATTGTTCTGTTACCTTCTCCACGTTTGTGGTCAGACAACCTGCATACGAATTTCCGTCCTGTCTCACCTTGTAAAGAAATAACCTTTTTACAACTATAAAATAATAAAAATACATGCTGCCAGAATATTACTTACCTTCAAATTATGTTAAACTGCCCAGGTCGCCAACATATTTTATCGATGAATATGTAAACTTAAACACTCTTGCCCTTATAAAACTAAGATAATTTCGCTATCTGACCACCCTTAATTCAGAAAATTCCCCGGAACGTTAGACGAATTTTTCAGTACAGAAGACTAGGAAATGGTTGTTTTATTGATTCGAAAATTATGTTCTCTGTATCGTTATTTCTTTCTATATTTTTAAATGTTACTTCTCTACTCTTACTAATCTCTATTATATAAAAATGCTCCTATGCTAATCTATACTTACAGACCAGTACTCTCGTTAACTTTTCTCTTTCTCCCCATTTTACTTCACACACTCTCTCCTTCTCTTTACACTTTTTGTTTACCCCCTTTTGTCGAGCTCATTTAACACTTATTATTCACTGATACACTTCTGGCCAACGTAAAAGATCGCTTACATTATCTTCGTCGTTGTACCTGGCGATGCGAGGTTCCAGGTGTTGCACACTATTTTGTTTAACTGCTTTTCACATAATATTGAAACTCACTCTCTTCAAACCTTTTTACACAAACTGTTTGTTGTTACATTGTTGAACTCCACTCTTTAGTAGACCTACGTAGACATTTCGGTGTACCAAAACTTTCCAGAGGCTAACATCAAATTTATGTCTGTTCACTATGCGATTGTATCGTCGACTGCTCTGTTTGATGACTGCTATTCAACTGTCTGCGAGCGTCGTTCGCAGTTGCATAGATGCAAGGCGTTGGACGTTGGTCCGGTTGCGCGCCAACGTAGGTCGATTCTGTAACTCCTGCTCCGATTGGCTGTTTTAAACTGGGCCAACAACTCCTGCAGCTGTTGCTGCCTGATGAAATTGGCTTGTGACAATTACAGGTTTTTCTGTAATTCACAGACATCCTGAGTTGTAAGTGATTGGGTAACTCGTCTAGCCAGACTGACGCCAGACACAAACACAGACGGGGGTTTCACAATAAAATTGTTTGCGTTTTTGTTACAAAGGGGTTCCCTAAAGGTTGAACATTGTATGAGTTAAAACTGGTTAAAATTATTTACTCTCCTAATCTGTCCCATTACAACCTAGGTACACTTTGTTGCAGTCTTTACGTTTTAATTTATAAATTCCGCTTCTCTGTAATACTGGGATTTTTTCTGTATTTTTATTCCTTATCTTATCAAATAGTGTTTCACATTTTTTAATAGCTATATCTACTTAGTATTTATTAAAACATTTTATAATTTTTCTAGTATGTGATCCTGTGTATGTCAATGCCCCTGCATAATTATTCTGTTCTGGTTCTATTTTAGCTTTTTGTATGTTAATACTTTTCATAACTTTATCCACTATGTTGGTGTTATAGTTATTATTCCTTACAATTCCCTTTATTGGTTTTAACTCCCTATCTTTTGTTTCTATTTCTTTTAAACACTTCTAAGCTCTATAACAAAATGAATTTATTGCCGCCATTTTATATCTATAAGGGTGGTACGACTCTTTTAGTATAATTATATCAGAATACGATTCTTTCCTAAATATCCCAAACTGTAGTTTTTCATTATTTTTAATTTCTATGTTTAAATCTAAGTAATTTATTTTCTTACCTCCTATAATACAAAAACTAGAAAATGAAAATGATAAAAAACGAATAAGGTGGGAAGTAGGTAATGTAGTAGATAAAATATTTAAGAAAAATTTGTATAACTCAAAAAATGAACAAAAAATCAGATCAACTGTAACTAAACTAAAAAATAAAATCAAATAGAATTATATTATAATTACGAAGGCAGACAAAGGAAACACAATGGTGCTACTGAAAAAGGACGAATACATAAAGAAAACGGAAGCATTTATAAGTGAAGGACCATATGTAACTTTCACTCTTCTCTCAAATATATAAAACGACTACTTACCCCAGTGAATACGATCTTTTCTCTAACTTACCTTAAACTCTGAAAATCCCACAAAATTTCCAGGTCCACCAACACGTTTGTAGAAGTAAACATATAAACCTTGACACTCTTCCCATTAATTAATTTAGTAAATTTAATTCCCTTAATTCAGAAGTTAGCAGACTCGATTAGGCGAGTTTTTCAGCACAGAAAATAAGGTGTGGTTATGGCGTAATAATTACTCTTAACACATGGTTATATAGATATTATCTTTATATTTATTGAACATATTCATTTTCATTATTCTTTTCTATTGAAAGCAAAAAACAAAATTTAATAAACCCAACTCTGATATTTAATCTAACAAGGATCTTACTTAGCAAACCAGTACTTCCAGTACTTCTCACACACACTTGTTTTCTCTCTCTCTCTCTCTCTCTCTCTCTCTCTCTCTCTCTCTCTCTCTCTCTCTCTCTCTCTCTCTCTCTCTCACACACACTTTATACTCCCTTTGTGTTTGAGATCTCATAATTCTTTATTTATTTTGAATTTTACTTTAAGAAATATAATTTGATGTTAAACTTTTTTGCCTAGTCGTTCTCTGTACTTAGCTGGAGCGGATATCCAAGATGTTACGCCATCACTCGCAGTTCACTTTTTTACTCCAACACTCAAAAAACTGTCCCACACTGTTAAATAAAGTTTAAGATTGCACTTTCTCTTTAAAGAGAGTTATTTATAACTGTTTTAGATTCATATTCACAACTTTTGGTAGGCCTACACTTAATTTGCCCGCGGGCTCGGTTCAACACGACCATACAGCTTTAAGGTGTTTTGTCGACTGCCACGAATTGCGGGCTGCAACTCTATACTATCTGGTCCTTCTACGCATCGGTCACGTGGTTCGCCTGGATCCCCATTTCGTCCCTTGTCTGGACACATAGAAAATTCTGGAAGATTGTCGAAGCCGGAACTGCGTTTCAATATTGGAAAACACGTGGTTCTTTCATGATATCCACGTGACATCAGACTAATTACCAAAATTCCTTGCCTTATATGGTGAGGTCTATTCGTCTTGGGACGGCAATGCATATGTCATACACGCTTAGTCACACCATCCAGACTTCTAAATACGTATTTTACCAATGGTTACATAGGTTGGGAATTATTGAATAATATTAAAAAATTGTTCTGCCCTTTTTGTCCCGTTACACATATGAAGAAATAAAGTATGATTATACAAGTAAGTACCAGTCAAGGATAAAACAAATGGTGAAACAAATAACATTTATAGAAGAAAATAAGAAAAAGTATTTAATGGAAAGAAATCCAACAGCACCAACTTTTAAAAGTCAGGTTAAAATACATAAAGAAGGAAAACCAATTAGACCGATTGTTTCTTTTATTAATGCACCTGTTTATAAATTATCAAAGGAAGTTAGTAGAATATTGAAAGAGAAATATGAATTTGGGACAAATGCAACATAGAAAATAATGTAAAATTGATAGAAAAACTAGAAAATATTAGAATGAATGAAAATACAAAATTGATATCACTGGATGTTAAGGACATGTTTACAAATATTACAGTAAATAAAGTTATTAAGTTAATAAACGATAACATGAGAGAATACAAGTATAAAAAACAATTGATTAAAGTAGTTAAAGAATGTCTAAATCAAAACTGTTTTAGGTTTAATAACAAGTTATATATACAGAAAAAAGGATTACCTATAGGATCTTCATTATCCCCTATTCTTGCAGAAATATACATGAATGATTTTGAAAAGCAGTTAATAAATTTTACTAGGTATAAAAATGAAATGTTTCTATAGAAACTACTTCTTTCCACTTATTGCTTCAGCCTTAACCACAGTACTGTGGTCACTAACGTATACCACCACACGTTATCGCACTTGATTTTCACTGATGATGGCAGTCGACTACACTGCCAAAACGTCTGGTTTTGCAGAAAACATTGGTCTACGGCCAAACAGCCCAGGAAGGAATTTTAACAACAAACTACTTCTTTGTTGCCGATAACGTAGTACATATATAAAAAAAATTATCCCCTCCCCCTTCAACTATAATTTTCGTTTATAGAAAATTACCCCCACCCCGTTCAACTAGCCTCTTCATTTATAGATATTTCATCTATGTTTCTACAGTGCATTATTAAGATCTTCTCATCAGGATACTTTATTAATGAAAATTAAATACTTTACTCTTGTTACAACAAAAAATATTTCTGGTAAACTACCCTTTCCCCGTAACTGATCTTCACCAAAATCAATAGGCCTTGAGTACTCCACAACTCAGGTACATATGTAAAAAATTATTTGATTCTGTTTGAATTTACGGCAGTTATCGTTCATCATGAATACATTTCTCTTGTTACAACATAAAATGTAGGTATTTTCTATGGCAAATGATAACAGCCACAAATTCAAACAGAATCAAATAATTTTTTGCATACAGCCCTGATTTGTAGAGTACTCAAGACCTATTGTTTTTGGTGAAGATCGGTTAAGGGAAAGGGGTAGTTTACCTGCAACATTTTATGTTTTAACAAGGGTATTTTCTATGGCAAACGATAACAGCCGAAAATTCAAACAGAATCAAATAATTTTTTGCATACAGCCCTGATTTGTAGAGTACTCAAGACCTATTGTTTTTGGTGAAGATCGGTTAAGGGAAAGGGGTAGTTTACCTGCAACGGTTTATTATCAAGGGTATTTTATTTTTAATTCCATGTTCCTTAAGGAAATGGAAGTATGGTGATGGCAAAAAAAATCGTGTTCGAGATTATTGCAGATTCTGATTGTACTACACTCAAAACATGAAACAAAGTCATTTTTCGAAAAGTGTCTGTCTGTCTGTCTGTAGATTTTTTGTATGGCAAACGATAACAGCCGCAAATTCAAACAGAATCAAATAATTTTTTGCATATAGCCCTGATTTGTAGAGTACTCAAGATCTATTGTTTTTGGTGACGATCGGTTAAGGGAAAGGGGTAGTTTACCAGCAACGTTTTTTTTTAAATCAAGGGTAAATTGTTCCTATGGCAAACGATAACAGCCGCAAATTCAAACAGAATCTACTACTCTTTTGCATACAGCCCTGAATTGTAGAGTTCTCAAGACCTGTTGTTATTAGTGAAGATCGGTTAAGGGAAAGGTGTAGTTTACCTGCAACGTATTATGTTTTAACAAGGGTATTTTCTATGGCAAACAATAACATCCGCAAATTCAAACAGAATCAAATAATTTTTTGCATACAGCCCTGAATTGTAGAGTACTCAAGACCTATTGTTTTTGGAGTAGATCGGTTAAGGGAAAGGGGTAGTTTACCTGCAACGTTTTTTATCAAGGGTAATTTTTTTTTGGCAAATGATAACAGCCGCAAATTCAAACAGAATCAAGTAATGTTTTGCATACAGCCCTGAATTGTAGATTTCTCAAGACCTTTTGTTTTTGGTGAAGATCGGTTAAGGGAATAGGGTAGTTTACCTGGAACTTTTTATGTTTTAACAAGGGTAATTTTTTCTATGACGAACGATAACTGACGTAAATTCAAACAGAATCAACTACTCTTTTCCATACCTTTTTGAATTATACAGAACTCAAGGTCTGGCGATTTTGTTGAAGATCGGTTAAGGGAAAGGGGTAGTTTACCTGCAACGTTTTATATTTTAACAAGGGTATTTCCTATGGCAAACGATAAGAGCCGCAAATTCAAACAGAATCAAATAATTTTTTGCATACAGGCCTGAATTGTAGAGTACTCAAGACCTATTGTTTTTGGTGAAGATCGGTTAAGGGAAAGGGGTAGTTTACCTGCAACATTTTTTTATCGGGGGTAATTTTTTTTCTATGGCAAATGATAACAGCCGCAAATTCAAACAGAATCAAATAATGTTTCGCATACAGCCCTGTATTGTAGAGTTCTCAAGACCTATTGGTGTTGGTGAAGATCGGTTAAGGGAAAGGGGTAGTTTACCTGCAACATTTTATGATTTAACAAGAGTAATTTTTTATATGACAAACGATAACTGCCGCAGATTCAAACAGAATCGACTACGTTTTTGCGTACCTTTTTGAATTAAAGAGAACTCTAGGTCTGTTGATTTTGTTGAAGATCGGTTAAGGGAAAGGGGCAGTTTACCTGCAACATTTTATGTTTTAACAAGAGTAAAGTACTTAATTTTGATAAATAATGTATCCTATTAAGAAGCTCATAATAATCCACTGTAGAAACGTAGATGAAATATCTATAAATGAAGAGGTTAGGTGAACGGGGTGGGGGTAATTTTCTATTAATGAAAATTATAGTTGATTGGGGAGGGGAGAATTTTTTATATGTGTACTACGTTATCGGCACCAAAGAAGTAGTTCTTTGTTAAAATTCCTTCCCGGGCTGTTTAGCCGTAGTCCAATGTTTTCTGCAAAACCAGACTTTTCGGCAGTCCATCGACTGCCATCATCAGTGAAAATCGAGTGCGAAAACATGAGGTGGTATACGTTAGTGACCACAGTACCATGGTTAAGGCTGAAGCAATAAGTAGAAAGAAGTAGTTTCTATGGTAATATTTCATTTCGAATATGATTTTAAATATAAACATGGAACATGGAAGTCATGTATGGTTCTCCATAACGATATTTTTTCTATGGAAAACGATAACTGCCGTAAATTCAAACAGAATCAACTACGTTTTTGCATACCTTTTTGAACTAAAGAGAACTCAAGGTCTGTTGATTTTGTTGAAGATCGGTTAAGGGAAAGGGGTAGTTTATCAGCAACGTTTTATGTTTTAAAAAGGGTAATTTTCTTATGACGAATGATAACTGCCGAAAATTCAAAGAGAATCTAATAATTTTTTGCACACTTTCCTGAGTTGTAGAGAGCTCAACGTCTGTTGATTTTGGTGAAGATCGTTTAAGGGAAAGGGGTAGTTTACCTGCAACATTTTATGTTGTAACAAAAGAAATGTTTCCATGACGAACGATAACTGCCGCACATTCAAACAGAATCAAATATTTTTTTTCATGCATCCCTGAATTGTAGAGGACTGAAGGTCTATTGATTTTGGAGAAGATCGGTTAAGAGAAAGAGGTAGTTTACCAGAAACATTTTATGATTTAACAAGAGTAAAGTACTTAATTTTTATAAATAAAGTATCCTGATAAGAAGCTCATAATAATCCACTATAGAAACGTAGATGAAATATCTATAAATGAAGAGGTAGGTGAACGGGGTGGGGGTAATTTTCTATTATTAAAATTTATAGTTGAAGGTGGAGGGGAGAATTTTTTATATGTGTACTACGTTATCGGCAACAAAGAAGTAGTTTTTTGTTAAAATTGCTTCCCGGGCTGTTTAGCCGTAGTCCAATGTTTTCTGCAAAACCAGACTTTTCGGCAGTGGCATCAACTGCCATCATCAGTGAAAATCGAGTGCAAAAACGTGAGGTGGTATACGTTAGTGACCACAGTACTGTGGTTAATGCTGAAGCAATAAGTAGAAAGACGTAGTTTCTATGGAAATATTTCATTTCGAATATGATTTTAAATATAAATCTTAGAACATGGAAGGCATGTATGGTTCTCCATACCAATATTTTAATGTTTTGAGGGTAGTACAATCAGAATCTGCAATTACCTCGAACACGATTTTTTTTTTGCCATCACCATACTTCCATTTCCTTATGGAACATGGAAGTAACTAGTTTGGGATATTTAGGAAAGAATCGTATTCTGATATAATTATACTAAAAGAGTCGTACCACCCTTATAGATATAAAATGGCGGCAATCAATTCATTTTGTTGTAGAGCTTAGAAGTGTTTAAAAGAGACAGAAACAAAAGATAGGGAGTTAAAACCGATAAAGGGAATTGCAAGGAATAATAACTATAACACCAACATAGTGGATAAAGTTATGAAAAGTATTAACATACAAAAAGCTAAAATAGAACCAGAAAAAAAGAATTATGCAGGGGCATTGACATACATAGGATCACATACTAGAAAAATTATAAAATGTTTTAATAAATTCTGAGTAGATACAGCTATTAAAAAATGTGAAACGTTATTTGATAAGATAAGGAATACAAATATAGAAAAAATCCCAGTATTATAGATAAGCGAAATTTATAAATTAAAATGTAAAGACTGCAACAAAGTGTACCTAGGTTGTAATGGGACAGATTAGGAGAGTAAATAATTTTAACCAGTACTGTATGTGTAAGTTTTGGACATATTTAAAATGAGTGACATCATTGGACATCTGAGTTTGAAATTAGAAATGCAATCTATTAGTAAATGAAAGGAAAGTTTTTCCTGTAAGAAATTACCAGACACTTCTAGGAAATGTATGGTAATAACATTAGGAATGAAGCAAGTGTGAGAAAATGTTCTTTGAAGGAAATTTGGATATTTATGGTGAACAATTTTCTAGATGACCTGCCTTGTGACTGATAAACTGAAGCAAACAATTAAAAAAGGTATTTATAAGGACTGAACATTTTACACTGGGCGGGATTTTCGAGTTTGTGAGTCATTTTAAATGTGAGTTGAGAAAGAATAATGTATGTATTGTTACAAAACTTGAACACAGACTAAGGTAGGACAGCACTGAACTGATTGGAATTTTTAGAAACATCTTCGTCTTTAAAAAAATTTTATATCCCCAATACAGAATGCAACACAGTATGCTGGAGAAAGATAAGTATGTAATTAGTCAGACTTGTCAAGGAATCTTATATGATTTTTTTTGTGTGGGCTCACTCCATACATGTTTTATTGTGTTTTCAGTTATTTTAATTTTCATTTCCTAGTGAATTAACTAACCATGACAAGAGAATAATAACCATTTTCATAGATCAAACCATTCTCCTGTGAGCATCACCTGGAGTGAGGCTGTTTATTCTAAAGTTCATTATTCCTACTATCCAAAGATCTAATCTAGTACCTGTATCATGGTACTTTTACTCAAACAATGCCAAAAGTGTGGCTAATTTTACAATTAATTTAAACAGTTTAAAATATAGAATGAACTTTACTTTCACAGGAAAGGCATCCCACTGTGGCTGGTTGCATGCTTGGTAGAGGTGCGTTAATTAAACCGTGGATCTTCACAGAGATCAAAGAGAGGAGACATTGGGACATTAGTAGTTCAGAACGATTGGAAATTATCCGAAAATATACAAATTATGGTCTTGAACACTGGGGAAGTGATACTAAGGTAATGCTTGTTCAAATCCTCACAAATTATGGTCCATACCATACCCAGTGCTGTTAAGTTAATTAGTGGCAGGGGTATACACTGCAATTTTGTATACTAACAGAAACATATTGTGTGAACCATTGGTGTGCTGTTGTGTTTTAAGTAAATAAATTCAACATGATTTATTTTTCTTATACATTGGTCAGTCCACACTTTATCAGAAAAATAATGCACTAAGAAGTTTGATTGTCTAGTGATACAACAGTTAAGTTACAGTTGTTACAGTTTGTTTAACTTAAATAAGTTAAAATTGTATTTTTTTAACTGAGCAATATAAAAACTTCTATCAGGAAGTGACATATGTATATCAGCAAATGATGTAGATTTACTTTAGTGTTTGTTTATATGGATACAAATTTTGCAAATTATGACCTAGTATCAGAATTTCTTAAATTTCAGTTATTTGTCATTTTTCAGTGTCTCTTGAGTTTTGTTTTTATTACAGATTTCTATTGTCGCCAAAAGTAGTACATATAAAATAGAGTAAAATAAATTTAAAAGAAAAATTGTATATAAAAATTAAATTTTAATGCTCATAAACACACAAAACATATAGAATTAAAGATATATAATTGACAGTTTGTTTTCATATTGCCACATGTTTACTATAATAATTTGTGGAATTTAGTTGATAATTGGAAAAGTGTACTCGTTCCTCTTCCCCAATAGTAACTTTATTAATATTTAAAAGTAAGTACAATATGTAGATATATTTTGATAAGTTTTCAAATATAGGGTGTTGAAAACACAAGGCGGTTTCTATTAGAGTGGCTATCATTTTTATACCGGTACATTCCTGTTGGCTTACTTGAGTTCCCACCACAAAAAATAAATGAACGTCCTCCAGTGTACCGAGGTAGAGATGATCTTGAGACATTAATGGCCAGTGGGAATTGTGCAGACTGGATAAAAATAAGGTAAATAGACATAATGGTTGTGTTTTGTTTTTGTGATAAGTGTTGCAAAATTATGACTACTATTTACAAATATCCAAGTTGAAACTCATTGTTGGAGTAATTCCTAGCTACCTCTGTAATTCATGATTATTTTCTTCGGGTTCAGTATTAATTAATTTTTTGTTTAAACTTATCAAATATGCATTAAAGTATCTAGGAATGATAATCAAGATGATTCATTCAGAATGTGTGTACATCATGATATGATATTACTGAACATATGAGCCTAAATCATCTTTTATGTATAGATTTTTATTTAAACATATACAGTAAAATGTGTTCAAAGCAGAACCTAAATAAGGATGGAACTTTTCCAGAGAGGATAAATTTTACAGTCCCAGCAAATGTAAATTTTATTATACATTATCTATTTCTTGTTTTCATAGGTTATTTACTTTGTGCAATGTGGAATCTGCTCAACAGTGTGATGAAATACTAAATTTCAGAAAAGAATATGTATAATACAGAAGGTTAGGCTCTGATATTTTATAATTTCTGAGTTTTTAGTGATATTGACTTTAATAAAAAAAAGAACAAACCTGTGCTTATGCTGTGTAATACATCTACACTGATGGCAAGATGTCAGTACCTAACTTTCAGTATCCATTACCTAAGACAGTAGAGTGTGACAGATATGCGTAATTGTACATCCTACATTGAGGCAAGCGTTTTTTAGTCAGACTGAGAAAACATAAACACAAAAGCTGAGAAAAGTAAACAGTCATATTATTGTAGTGTATTTGATAGTAGGTTCTATGCAATTGGCAATAGGGTTAGTAACATGTGAAAGTAATGATTGTGGCTAAAAGTTATCATTATTACTAAGTGAAAGTTACTGTGTTACATTAAGACATGTTTTAAGTATTTTTAAATATTTGGTAAGGACAGACAATATTTTATGTGATATTTCACTCAGATATTTATTTTGTTTTCTACAAAACAAAACATTTTTATTTTTATTATAGTACCACTATCTTATAAACCTGAAGATGGGAGGACTGTGAGCTTGAAATGCATGATGTACAAAGTAGCAAGAAGCACTCAGTAACACTGATGACATTGTTAACAAACTAATAAGTCACTGTTCGGGACGTCATTTGTTAACTAACTAATTGTCACTGTTCGGGTCGTCATTTGTTAACAAACATACTCTGAGATATTATTTTTTATAGTGACTTACCTTTTTAGAAAATCTCGTTGCACTTATATTTTGTTTACGTTTGGATTCACCATGTGGCGCTGTTGCCAGCATAACATTTTCTGTTAGGGTCCAGGTTCGTTTTTAAGCGAGCACAGAAAACAGCATGGGTATTTGAAAATAACAACTCGGATAACATTTGGTTAAAAAGACTTGTGTTTAATAATCTGAATATTTTGATTATTGAAAAATACAAAACAAGATGGAGTCTTGATCAAATACAAAACAAAATGGCGGTGACGCATTTTCGCTGCATTAACTCTAAGTCAATCTCAATTACATACATATTTGTTATCGTCAATTTCCTAATTTATTATCAAATGAAGTTAGGAACATAATGCAGTCTAATATTTATATTGTTACGTAAACTGGGTCACGTAACGTGAACCAATGCCTCGTGTTTTTTCTATATGTGCCGGCACATGCACACACACTCACATGCTTCCCACAAATTATTTTAAAGGTACATTCTTTTATAAATTTTAAATGAGCTCAAAAGTTAAAGCGTTGTGATTGAAATTTCGATATTGGTTACTTTCCTGAATTCATGTGCTCGAAGACCAGCTCAGACGTCCCTCATGGTCACGCAGGTGTTATGCAGACTTATTAACTGTTTCTGTCTCCTTTCCCACTACACCACTGATTCTCATTTACATGTTATGTTGTTATTCTTTCTTACTGATTGAAACTGTTCACATTTTAGTTACATTTTTATCACTTTAAATACTTTTGCTGGCAATTGCTGACCAGCAGATCTTACAGCGTGCTCTTGCACGGACGGTGTTGTGTCGACTGGGCAGACAACATGGCGTATATTCCACTAATGGATAGGGCAATACGTCACTGAATCTATTGTTCTCTGACGATGACGGCTTTGTTTTGCAGCTCAACGATTACGTTTTTATATTTTTTTATGACGTTTTTAGGAGTGTCCGGTTATTGCTGCGTCTGACTTGCTGCCGTGGGTCACATAGGCCAGTTGACCTTGAGGCAATTCGTCATTACATATTGCGTTGTAGTATTTTGGGAAACTTTTATCCTTACTCTTCTTAATGTTGGAAATATAATAAAATTATTTTTGTCATGTACCTAAATTCCTTTACGGACCTAATGTACCGTTACAAAACCCCCTTGATGAGAGGTTTTATGCCGAAGCATAAAAACTCTCATTGACACACTCATACTTCCTAAAGGGATCAGCTTGGATATATCACCACAACCCCCTGTAGTGTTTATATAACAGAAATATTGCTAACTTACCTTTGGTCCAGTGATTGTGACAGTACCTGCATGACCTTACTGGACTTCTCTTTCGAGATCCCAACACTGCAAGGCCAGTCAGGCACCTGACATTCCTGCTCTGACGCGCTGGCCAGCTCAGGACCGCCGCCACAGCATCACCAAACTCTGTAACATCGAATAATAAAATCAAAGAGTGGCCTTGCATAATGCCATATCCCCAACTGATCTGTCTCCCCTTAGCTGCATTGGTTTACGTTAATAGGCATTGGTTTTCCTTAATTCCTAATTTCTTGAATACAGAGATAAAACAAGATTTATAATAGAGGTCTCTTTCTCTTTTGCATTTCTACATTTTATCAAAATTTTGACTCCAGTCAATAATATTTTAACTCTTTTCAACACAAGAAGAAATATACTCTTACACTAAAGCAATAACATGTAAAATAATTCCTTAAGTTTAACAGAATCAAGAACAATTTATCTATATATCTCTAATATAGAACCAAAACACAAATACATTATGGCAAACAATCTATCTATTCAAAATTCATTGATCAGTTTTCCTGATACTAATACTTCTTCAAAGCGAAATCATAATTATCTTTATGCTTGACACCATTACCAATGTCATATACTTAATATTTGCTATTCACTTAAACGTTACTACCCCTGTAGCAACCTCCTTACCACACACACTATGACCATACAACATAATATAACATAATAAAACATTTACTTTGAACATTAACATTAAATAAACAATTCACATTTAAATAATTTGTATAAAATTTATAAACATTATAACTTGAACTTTCTCTTAACTTTGTTTGCATCAACCTTTAATTTATTTAACAGATATCATACCATTATTCTCAAAAAAATTTAAATTTGTTATTGACATTCATTATACATAACATTTCATTTACTATTCCATTTTAACTATGAATTTTCTATTTACCCTTTCACATTTTGATCATCAATTAGTTTGGGTGACTCTCATTTATTCACAACAATTCAATTTATTGAATGGGCATTTATATCTATAATCTTACTCCCTTTCTTCCTACTAACAATCACTAAAACCTTACTCCCTTCTTCCTACTAACAACCACTAACAGATTTACATAGGGTGACACCAATCTCTCAATAATAACCCCCTTCGACACTACTTCCATTTATACCATTCTCCTCTTATAATAAAATATCTAATACCCTCTTTGTATTTCGGATGTGTGTTCCCGACCTTGGCAATTCCATTCATCACTTTTGCCCTTCCCATAATCTCGGCAAACACTCCTCGACCCTTCGTACCTGCCCAACGACGCACGTTGATCACTCCTTACCACCTCACCCTCATCTACAAAATATCACCAGCAACTATTTACTCTCTAATTACATTACCCTCTCTGTCTACATATAAGCACTATCACTACTGTGTCCCTATTACTACCCTGTTTCTGTATTATTTTCTTCAAAATTCTTATTTCATCTAACACCCATTTACTTTGGTTGACTCAAATGCCTTATTTAAACACTCATTGTTATCCAAACTCTATCTTTTTTCACCTTAATATGATCTTGGACAATTACCCTAGAAAATTCATCACTTACCTCTTAATAACAATGTAACTCCATATCCAAACATATTATATGTTAATCATTTACTACTCTTTATAGCATCTAAATTTCAAAAAAAATCATTTGAATTCATGATCAGATCTCTTTTATGCAACATATTAATTTAATTATCTACAATTATTTGATTCCATCAGTTTAAAAAACAAAGTTACTTTAATTACCTTAAACTTCACAATTATGCTCATTACATTTATTTAGTCTGAAAAAAAACTGTTATCACTATTATTCAATCAACTCCTATTATCTACATGGTGTACATGAAAATACATATAATACACAACATAATGTAATACACAAATACCTTGACATTAACACACACAAAATATACAATCCAACTTATTTGTTATCATTGACCAAAATCGTTTCACAAGACAATCCATTTCAAAACCACACTATTCACATAATTAAATGTTCATAAACAATAAAACACTTATCCGCCATCATCAAATAACCATCTAATTTTAGGTCTATACAAATAATTTTTTATTGAATATCTTATATTATGATTATCAATGTAATGATTATTCAGTTTTTTATAATTTTCCACAATACTGTTATAATCAGTATGATCACTCCATATCATTATCCCATATACCTTGTCACGATTGAGCATGGTCCTGTCGCCTTTAGTATTATCTGTCCCAACCAGGTAAGTTATAAAGTCATTATTATTGTCATCTACTGTACTTGTTACTTCACAAGGTAGGCCTTTTATATAATCAACTCTCTCGTTATTTATTTTCTCTATTAACTCTTTATAATTTCTCCTAACCTCAAACAATTCTATCTTCCTATCACCAGACCTCTCTCTCTCAAAATATCCCTCATCATAACACCAAGTCACACTCCCTCTCTCAATATATGCAGGGGACACTACAACTTTATTATTGCACCACGTATCAGATGCACAAAATATCCAGGGACAACTATTTGCAGACCATATGTCTCCCAAATATACTCGTGAAGCCTTTTCTTCACCCCCAACTACAACATCACGGGAAACATTTACCCCCTGCAACCCCTCTATCTGTATACTCTCTCTTCACTTTCTCTCTGACTCATCAACACACACTAACATTCCATTATCATATTCTACTCCCTCTAAAATTTCATCAGTACTCTCTATATTCACACCATTATTCTCTAACACCATATTTTTACTTATATTGTCATAATTCTCACCCCTACTTACCTTATCGTCTTTATTTTCATTTTCGTTTAATTTATCTGTTTCTCCACTATTCTCTACCCCCATTTTAATCTCATAATTGTCATCTACTTTCTTCTTTGTAAAGTTATTAATTATGTCATCTATTCTGTTTATTTGTTTATCAAACACCTCGCTAATTGATGCTACTATTTTTTTTTTCATATTGTCAAAACGTGCATTCATTTCATTAACATGTTGATTAAAATTATAACTATACGTAATTTGTAATAGTGTGACAGTAAATAATACATAATGAAATTAATAAAGTACTCTAATAAACTATTTCTGTAAACTACATAAAACACCCAGACTTGTCTAAAACTCATGGAAAGGTTAAAACATTATGTTTGTGACTCTCCCCCTACTTTATTATTTATTACTACACATATATTGATATTTATATTTATAAAAATACCATAATATGGTACTTCTGGGTACTTACCAATTTCAGTCACTGCTGGGCTCATAGTCTCTCTTTTAAATGTGCTTTTACCTAAGGGGGGCCAGGATTCATTTACAGCGAGATTTTGATACACAGATGATGACACAAATGACAACACTGTATTATTGAAAATAACTATCAAAATTTAATTTTCCAGAATGTTTTACATACACGACCATGCGGTCAAATGACGTCATATAAGATGACCAAAAACAAAATGGCGGTTAGTTTAATATCCAACATTATTCTTAATACTTCTTTTTTGTTTTCTCAATCAAGATCATTGTAACGTTTATATTGCTGCAGCTTTAATCATTTATTACTTAGTAATTAATTTACACACAAACCAATGCCCTCGGCATATATAGTTATGGCCATGAGTTCACTCACTCACTCTCACACACATTCACCCTTGAACAAGTACATTCGTTTAATTAATTATTCTTGATTAATGAGCTCATTAAACTATAAGAAAGATGGTAAAATTGGACTTCTCTTATTGTTGTTCGGTGCTGTTCCTTCGCTGTTGGTGGTTGACGGCCATGTTGATGGCCGGTGTTCGCCTCTAGTTCTGCTGAGTTTTAATGAAGTAATTATAAGCACTGATTCTACATATTATATTTCATACTGTTACTAATTTCGAGCCTTTATTGCTCCACTATTATACTGGTAATTTTGAGTCTAGTTATTATAAACTTTTGTTATAAAATTGATCACCCAGCGATACATCGCTGTGTATCCTTTGAAGAACTGCGTTGAATTGAGAACGAGGCAAATGTAAATTTGTGCTTGTGTGTGTGTTTCTTACTTCATCCAGCTTTGTCTTACTGGACAACGCCTCGTTGTACGTATTGTAGTCAGTGCGTCATTGTTTTTGGTTATGACGGAACAGTGCTATGATCCAATCACAATGCATATTTACAGTCATTCGTCACAAACACCGCCATGGCCTTTTCCGATTCCAGCACGTCCACTGGTGACCTTGGTATGGTACTCTTGCTGAATTTACTTTGTTACTCCGTATATAGGGAAAATGGACCTAACCATTCTGTACTTTAATGATTAAACAATATAAAACATTGAAAAATACCTTTAAACCCCATAATTATGGTATTGGGTCATTATGTACTGTTACAAACCCCCTCAATGAAAGATTTTGTGTCGAGACACAAAAACTTTCATTGACTCATTCACACTTTCCTAAAAGGATCAGTCTAGATATGTCACCACAACCCCCTGTAATGTTACTACCCTTGGTCCAATGATGTTGGTCGCACCCTCTGACCTTACTGGACTTCTCCGGAGAGATCCCTACACCATAAGGCCATGAGGCACTCTACGCTCCTGTTCTGACGCTCCAGCCAGCCCAGGACCGCGGTCACAACACCACAAAACTCTGAAACATTGCATACAAAATTTAAACTAGTGGTCTAATACACTTCCATATCTACAACTGATATGTTCCCTTTTAGACGCATTGGTTTGTGTTTGGGGCATTGGTTTGTTCTATTTTAAAAGTTTAACATAACAACAACAAGACTTTAAAATGTATATTCTTTTACCGCCACCAAACTCAATTTCTTCCTTGTAAGAAAACAAACTATGTATACAACTACAAATAACACAATACATAAACAATTCCCTAATATTCCCCCCAAAATACCTTCACCTAATTATTACTATAAATTCAACCGACAACTATGATGGCAGACACTTTTATTATTTAAATTTTATTACTCGACTTATAATCATTTATCTATTGCAACATGTATCATACTATATTTTTGCTCAACTTCAATTGTACCTTTAGACTTCCAACCTTAAAAGCTACTATTCTTTAACATCTGTTACCGTCATTACCAATAACAATAAAACATCATAAAACATTAGACATTACACATTAACATTGTTACATTTATCTTACATTAAACAATTTACATTTAAACAACTGGTACCAAAACTTTATCACATCATTACTATCAACAATTCTCTATTAACTTTTATTATTTAACACTTGTTTATATCAGATTCTATACAACAATTTCAACTTTATCCTTACCTTTCTGTTACAATTACCTTCCTACCATGAATTTTCTTTTTCTAACCCTTTTATCCTTACTAGTTTGGGTCTCTCTCTATTATTCACTATTTTCTCTATCTTATTTTGGCATTGTCAATCTAACCTTACTACCCCTTTTTTTCTACTAACAACCGCTTCTAACCATTAATATATCATGACACCAATATCTCTATAATAACCCCCTTCACAAATCCATTTAAAACCTCTGGCACCGCTCATTTTTGTACTAGTATGTGTGTATTCCCCATCTATGCTCATTCCATCATTGGTTCCTGACCCTTTCAGATAACCCTTTCCGGCACACAACGGTCCCTTCCTGTCCCAACACCTCTCGTTGCGGACTCCTACACCAATACCCTTATTACAAAATATCACCATCAACAAATATAATTACCATTCACATTACTCAACTCTACATATAATCACTAACCACTGTGTCCCTAAAATATCTAACACCTCTTTATATATTATTAGCATCTCAACATTCAATTTTTTCTAACTCCCATTACTCTATTTAACTAACTCCAATGCCCTTATTTATAACTATTACCCAAACTCTTTTACAACATTTCAACTTAATACACCATTAGAAAATTCATCACTTATCTACTAACAACAATACCTGTCAATACCCAAATCTATTACCTGCTTAATCATTTATTAACCATTAGAATGTGACTCTCATAATATCATTTAAACTCATCATCAACTTCCTTAAATTGTTTAAAATTCTACAATACATGTTTACATAAAAAATACATAAAGTACACAACTACAAGAATACACAAATACACTGACAATATACACAAAAATATACAATCCACATTACAATTAATCATTTACCATAATCAGTCATAAACAGTCCATTTTAAAAAACACTGTTCACATAATTAAATGTTCATAAACACAATAAGAACAACTAACCTCCATCGTCAAATAATAATCGAATCTTAAAACTATACAAATCATTTATTATTGAATCTCTTATATTCATATCATCAATGTACATACTATTCAAATTTTTATAATTTTCCACAATCTCATATAACTCCTGATCGGGTATGTTTCTGTCACCTTCAGTAAAATCAGTCATAATTCGGTAAGTTATATTATCATTGTTATCATCACCTCCTGCTACTTTAGTTTCAATACAAGGTAAGTTTTTATTATATTTATCACTTCTATCTCCACCTAACCTTTCAATAAACTCTTCATAATCTCTACATACTCTATATAACTCTATCTCCCAATTATCACACAACTCTCTTTCACAATAACTCCTATCATAACCCCAAATCACATTCTCTCTCTCAATATATGCAGGGGACACTACAACTTTATTCTCGCACCACCTATCAGGTGCACAAAAAATTCAGGGACAACTATTTGCAGACCTTTTGTCTTCAAAATCTACATCGAAGGCACTCTTGTCCTTCCTAAAAACATGTATATCACCCCCAAATACACCTTTAAGGGAAAAATCTAACCCCTGCAATTCTTTTACAATTATGCTCTCTCTACACACTCTCTTCAACCCTTCAAGACACACTATCATTCCATCATTATTATATTCTATTCCCCATAAAATTTCATTATCACTACTCCTGTTTACACAATCATTCTCTAACATCATACTTTTATTTATATCATCATACTTTTCTACCCCACTTACCTTGTTTTTGTTTTTATCTAATCTGTCTACTTCTCTACTCTTATTTTCTAACTGTATCTCATTAATTATCTTGTCTAATTTCTCCTCTACTTGATCTAATTTGACATTTTGTAAGGTATTTTGCGTCTTGAGCTCATTCTCAAAACTATCTAATTTTACATTAAATGTACTATTCATTTGATTGAATTTGTCTTCAAACTTACTATTTTGTTGTTCAAATTTGTCACTGATTAACGTGAATAAATCTTCTAACGAGATTTTATTTTCAGCTACTCTAGGTGTCGAGCTAACATGTTTTCCTAATAAAATGGATTCCGTGTCTGTATTGTCCATTTCTAGACTATTATTATTTTCTGCCATTGTTAATTAAATATTTAAATGACTGTTCATTTTTTATTTGTACTTAACTATGCAATTACTAGTTACTTGACTTCGTCAACATAACCTCTCGTTCATTAGGTTATGTCCCGTCTTATATCATCCTCTGTGTTTCTCAATCTGGCTGTTTTATATAAATTAATTTTTATATAATGTCCACAGTAAGGGCGCCATTTGTGACTCTCCCCCTACTTTATTATTTATTACTACACATATATTGATATTTATATTTATAAAAATACCATAATATGGTACTTCTGGGTACTTACCAATTTCAGTCACTGCCGGGCTCATAGTCTCTCTTTTAAATGTGCTTTTACCTAAGGGGGGCCAGGATTCATTTACAGCGAGATTTTGATCAAAATTTAATTTTCCAGAATGTTTTACATACACGACCATGCGGTCAAATGACGTCATATAAGATGACCAAAAACAAAATGGCGGTTAGTTTAATATCCAACATTATTCTTAATACTTCTTTTTTGTTTTCTCAATCAAGATCATTGTAACGTTTATATTGCTGCAGCTTTAATCATTTATTACTTAGTAATTAATTTACACACAAACCAATGCCCTCGGCATATATAGTTATGGCCATGAGTTCACTCACTCACTCTCACACACATTCACCCTTGAACAAGTACATTCGTTTAATTAATTATTCTTGATTAATGAGCTCATTAAACTATAAGAAAGATGGTAAAATTGGACTTCTCTTATTGTTGTTCGGTGTTGTTCCTTCGCTGTTGGTGGTTGACGGCCATGTTGATGGCCGGTGTTCGCCTCTAGTTCTGCTGAGTTTTAATGAAGTAATTATAAGCACTGATTCTACATATTATATTTCATACTGTTACTAATTTCGAGCCTTTATTGCTCCACTATTATACTGGTAATTTTGAGTCTAGTTATTATAAACTTTTGTTATAAAATTGATCACCCAGCGATACATCGCTGTGTATCCTTTGAAGAACTGCGTTGAATTGAGAACGAGGCAAATGTAAATTTGCGCTTGTGTGTGTGTTTCTTACGTCATCCAGCTTTGTCTTACTGGACAACGCCTCGTTGTACGTATTGTAGTCAGTGCGTTATTGTTTTTGGTTATGACGGAACAGTGCTATGATCCAATCACAATGCATATTTACAGTCATTCGTCACAAACACCGCCATGGCCTTTTCCGATTCCAGCACGTCCACCGGTGACCTTGGTATGGTACTCTTGCTGAATTTACTTTGTTACTCCGTATATAGGGAAAATGGACGTAACCATTCTGTACTTTAATGATTAAACAATATAAAACATTGAAAAATACCTTTAAACCCCATAATTATGGTATTGGGTCATTATGTACTGTTACATGTTACAATAGAAATAAATGCATTAGAATTGAAAAAATTACATGTACAATTTACTAAATAGACAGTGACAGTAATAAAATGTCTGACTTTTGTATAACATGGTAATAAATTTCTTATATGCTCTGATTCACTCTCCACCTTAGGTTCTCTTGAAGGTATTTGTGAGACTAAGATAAACTCAATTGCAAAGCAGACTTTAACCTTATTATCAATTTCTAACATGTGTATTTGTTTAGCACAGATGTTTTACCTTGTCAGGTATTCATAGCAATACTGTCGCTGATCAAGCTGCTAAATAAGCCACATTGTTACTTCCAGCTCCTAATCTTCCTGTTACAATAACTTACTTCAAAACAGCCATTAAATCAAAAGTTAAAAGACAATGGCAGCATAGATGGGAAAACCAGGTACTTACCAACAAACTGTGGTAGATTAAGCCAACTATTGATGATGTGTGGTTTCATTGTTACGACGTAATAGGAGAGAAGTTATTCTCTGCTGCTTGAGAATAGGCCACATCAGTCTAACCCACTCCTATCTCTTTGGAAATTTGCCAATCACATTATGCTCTTCACATCAAGTGCCGATCACTGTTCACCATGTATTCGTAGAGTGTCCTTTATAAGCCACTGAAAGAGACCACTACTGACCATTACTCTTGTGGGAGGTGTTGGGCAACAGTTAGGAAAGTGATGGTTGGCTGTTTTCTTCTTGAAACTGACTGATATTTCTACCAGGATTTAACAGTGCACATCCTGTGCATGTAGCTTCAAAACTCTACACAGAATATTAAATTTAAAAAGTACAAAATTTTTAAAAGTAAAATATGGAAACTTGTTCAATTAAAAAAGAATATTAGCCCTCTGTAGTTATGTTTTGGACAAGTTTTACTGTATTAGGTAGATTTAATCTATTTTGTCTAAACAGAGTACAGCCTGCTAAGAACCTTATTTAATATCGCAAAGGTAAAATGGATGATGTTGACACTGAATATAGATGTGTTGATTGTTCAATTTTAAGTTCTACAATAAGTTCACACAGTTTGTCACATATCTTATCTTCTTGGTATTTATATATTTAAGTCTTGATCATTACCATTACTGTCTTGTTTCTTGTAAGCCATTTTGTGATGTACACAGAAAATGAGTCTGTAATATTAACAAACGTTCTTTTCTGTATTTCAGTGAAATGCTGCTAGGGAAAGTTCCTGAAGGATTTAATTTCTTACCAAAACACAAGGCAAATTCATGGAAATAACTGTAATAAGAGGTTATTAAAGTAAACTGTGTATACTAATTTCAGGTGACCTTATAACGAGGATTCTGCTCTGAACTTAAAGTATACCATTGGTAAGATCAGTAAGAACTTTTTTAAGAGAAAAATTTGTGTAAAAAATTGACGGATAACAACATATATTGCATTGACCCGAATATAAAACAGCCTCACATATAAGACGACCCTGAAAATTTTTAGGAGTTCCATGGGAAAGATAATTAATTGGTCTAAATACCATACCTTCGGGTGAAAGTAAATAAAAATGGCTATTTTACATTAAAAGTGAAATTATAAGTAATAAAGTGCCTTATTTAGTCACAGTCATCATCCTCATTTTATTCTTCTCAAAATTCATCTTCAGTACTGCTACTAGAATCAGTACTGTAGCTGAGAGGTCGTTCCCCCAGGGATTATAACAAGGTCAGTGTTCACGTCAGCAACCAGCTTCTTTATTTCTTCAGTTATGTGACCACAAAAGCATAAAGAATTAACATGATTTTCTGCCGTTTAGTAAAACTCCTGGTTGACATCTCCAAACAACTTTAAGCCAATCTACCATAAATTCTTCCATTTTCATGTCATCCACCCCTTTTCATGTGCTCTAAAATAATCCCAGCTGGAAACTTTGGAAGCATTTTCTCTTCAAAATAATGTATGGTTGAAGTCTTCAGTGTCACAGTAATGTGTGATTTTTCATTCCCTGTAGACCTAACTATAACCGATTTTGCACCCTTCTTGTCCACAGTACCACTTGGTGGCATATTGGAGGTTGTAAGAGGCTTCAAAACTAAGACAACAGTACTGGTCGTGTGTTCATATGGCGAGCGGTAGTCGATTTATTGGGGAAACATGCGTAACTGCACACATCTCTTTAGCTTTCAGGGAATCAGATAATCACATGTTCTACTGGTTGGTGGTTGTAGAGGGCGTCAAACCTAAGACAGTGATACCAGACTTGCGTTCATACAGCGATCAGTGCCAATTTATTAAGGACACACGAAGGCTGCACGTGGTGAGCTATCATACAGTCAGACAGAAAATCTGCACCTGAATCTGGCTAAAACAGTTCGTCAATTTCTCCTAAAATGGAAGTGGGGAAATGGTTTTAAGTCATGCAGAAAATCTTGGAATGAGTCCGGCCAAACGGATTTAAACTTTCCGTTTGACAGAGCTGGGTAATGGCTATATCTCACGGAAACTCTACGAACAAATTCAGCAGACTGAATTTGTTCAACTACCCAGTGGTTAAGGGAGAGTTGGTGTAGTGTTTCGTGGACAACCTTTCATGGAATGCAACAAAACAGATTCCCCCATGTCCCTGTCACCATGTCTTGACCTTGAACTAATTATAACATGTGCCTGTTGATGCGCTCAAAATATGGTACACTTCTGCAGGTACAAACATGAAAGTTTTATATATTAGGTTGCGCATATAAGATGGGTAAAGATTTCGGAAGGGAATTTTAAGGGAAAAAAATCATCTTATATTTAGGCCAGTATGGTGTTTTTTAGTTTGATGTGATTTGTATATTTGTGCACATATGATTTGAAAGGAATGAACTCTGAGAGACTCCCATAATGAGAATGCATTGTGTTGTAAATGACCATTTACATCGTCATTAATGGGGTCCAGTTTCACAAAAAAAAAAAAAATGAAACTATTACTTCTCTTTCTCTGTGAATTTGATTTTCCACATTTAAAATTAACGTGGTTTGGGAAAGGACAAATAAAATTCATTACACAGTTTCTTCAGTTATACAATTTTTATTAAAATCGTTTGTAATTCATACTTAAAAATATCAGTCATTGAAAATGCCAATATGCTGAAGTTTTATCTGCATGAATTGTTTTTTATACTGATTATTTAAATTTTTGTTTTGTCTTGTGCTGTTGAAGTATTTCCAACTGTATTGTGTAAGTTTTAACGTGTGTGTTAAATAAATGTATATAGTTAAAAAAACATGATTATACATATTTGTGTGGGGAGGGGTGTCTTGTACAATATTATGTTTTGTGCTGTCATGTTATGTGTCTGTAATAAGTGTATTAGCTTAGTTTATATAGATGTAAATTTGGAAATGTACACCATTTAACAGCAGACACTTTTTGACATCACATTTAATATTATGATATGTAAAACAACAATGAATCCATTTTGAATAGATATTTTCATTCTCAAAGTGTATTAGAAATGATGTGCAATTTCTCCTAAAGCTGTCACTGGCCACATGCATTCACAGCTTGCAGCTATAGTCTGTGTAAATGGTTCCCAACAGTTTGAGTCGAAGCGGCGTCTTGTGAGATATATTGTTTGTGACCTCTGTACACAGGAGAATCCTGGGTATACACACATCTGGGAACAGGCAGTTTTAATTAGTTATTGTTTGTTTTGTTTTGATCAGATGCTAAAATGAATTACTTGGATGGTTAGTGAGGGAAGCAGGATGGAATTGTACTAACAGCTACTAAATACTTCTGTAAAACACACACACGCACATGCACATGTCAATAGCAAACATCCATAAGATTGTACTTCCCACAAGTTCTCATGTTGATTTTTCTCAGTAGTGGCTTTTCTTATCTGATACCCCTTTGTTATTCACCGTATAATGTCCGCTCTGAAATTTATTCTATTACTTTCATATTAGAAATTCTTTGTCAGTTGCTTGCCAACTGTTGTTTACACTTTTCACAAAACCAGAAAAGATATTTTTGGTTAGAGTATTGTTTACATTATTTTATTTTTTTAAGGCTTTTTGTATTCTTATGCATTTTGTTTTTTTATTGTATTTTTCCTTTGTTATAATTAACAAGTTGTTTCATTTAGATGAAAATTGTATACAAAAATCCATTAGATAGAAAACATTTTTTGGTATGGATTTTTTCTGACAATGTGTGTATAACTACATAGAGATGTAATGATAGAGACATAAAACAGCACTTCAAAATAAGGGCGATTTAAAAATATAATATTACATGTACATGTGTATCTGTAACATAATATATACATGTACATGCCTGACTTATTATGTAGACACAAAAGTATGATTATCTTATTTATATCTATGAGTATACTTACCAAATTATTGGAGTTTGATAAGAAATCACCAGAATTAGGTGTAGGGCCTCTACAGACATTTTCAAAATAGTGAGGAGGCCTGTACTCATACTCATCGTCTCTTAGTTCTACTTTGTGCCGTATGGTTTGGCACAGAGAGCGATACTCCTGTAGTAAAAAATTATTATATAAAAATGTTTACTAAAACATAAATGAAAGAAGCGTATCGTATTCAGTAATTTTATTAATGTTCAGAAATCACTGAAAATAGTAAAACAATTATCCAAAGTAAAAGTTTGTACAAAGTTTTTTAACATGGTTAACAATAATATTTTTACAGTTTGCAAGTAAATAGTTTTATTAAAAATATTATCTAGCACGTGAGAAATGAGAAACCATGAAGTTCAGCATGGAAACAGCAGGTATGGAAATGTAGGAATAAATTCTGCATTTAGAAAACTTTAAGAAATGATTGTAAAAAATAAATTAAAATCTTATTGGATATTAAGAAATATTTTATAGGGTATAGAAACAACTGTAGTAAGTGGTGAAACCAAATGTGTAAATGTGTAAGCCTAAAATGTGTAGCTTTTCTAAACTTTACATCATGATATGTTTTTAAAATACCCTTACATTGAGGGGAGGGAAGGTGCATCATGGAAAGGAGACAAGTTCTTATTATATCATGCATACCAGATTTTTTCCTATAAAGTGTGTCTGTGTACTTGGATTCACTTAGGGTTATGATGGTGTTATCATAGTCTTTGGACATTTGTTTTTAAGCATTACATGTTTACTGAAATTGTGTTTCCACCATGTGAACTTTGTTTGGTGTGTTATTGACATCTATATTGCAACATTAGTCTTTATTTTTTCTATATGTAGAAGTTCTTTTTTCATGAGAATATGAAAATTTCTGTGTTGAATACTGTTCTTTATGTATTGTCTACTATTCTGTCCTTTTTTTCATTGTTTTGGTCTGTGTTTTGGAGTGATTGGGGTGGTCATCACTGTTGTGTTTAGTATTTAGTAATTTAAGTATGTAGTGTAATTTAATGTAGATCAGTTTTGCCAGTGATAAAGAGTACGATTGTTGTATGATGTATACTAATACAAATTAGAATAATATTGCATAGGAATACTTGATAGAAATAAATTAACTTGTTCAATGTGTGGTTTATATTGATAGTGGTTCCATTGATTTTGTGTGGATCAGAAAATTGTGTAGTAAAGACAAGGTCCAAGATTCAGGTCTCTCAAATGACCTTCCGAGGTATGTTAAAGGGTGTAAGTAAGGGGGGGGGGTCATATTTGAAATAAATGAAACCATGAAGATGTAGAGTATAACCTACAGGTATTATCTGTGTGATAAATCAGTACACAACTAATAAATCAGTTAAGTGTAGACAAAACTGACAACCCCATTAAGGAAGTGTGTAAAGCAGAAGACTTCAAAGGAAATTAAGGAATTTGTCATAGCAGATAAAAGGGATGTGAATAGGAAATAGAAAAATGCAACTGTAGTAAGAAGCTTGTTAAATCAGAGTAGGCATCATTAGAACCTAATCCTTAAAAACTTATAGTGATGAATAAAATCCAGTGATGGTAGGTGCCTCTTTGTGGTAATAATTTTATTGCAGTAATCAAATAAATGTTTGTGGATAGATTTATCACAACTTATCTTATAAATGTTGTTATTAAAATCATTCTTCAATCAGTAAGGTAAATTGTAAACTTCGACATAGTAGCTGTTAACAAGTTGTAAGAGAGACTGATTGTGCACTATTATAAAATGTAAATTCTTAAATTGAAAACTTATAAAATTAATAGATAATCACCCATCAGTTTTATATATACAAAACAATATTATTCTTTAATGTGAAAGTAAGTAGTATTGCCAGAATTTTTGTATATATTTATTTATTGCTTACAGGGTTGACAGCATCCCTTTCAGTTTTTCCTGTCATCTCTTCATAGTCTGCTGGATCGTGTATGTTTTGAGGAAGCATTGGAAAGTAATCCCATACTGATGATCCTCCTGATTCAACACTTCTTGTGTGTCTAGTACTACCATGCTGTGAACATAAAAAAGTTTTATGTTTTACATGCATTATGTCTTTTAAATATACATGTTTAAAATATTCTTTTAAACATGCAGTATGCCTTGTAAACATTTGGCATTTCTATTTACACATATTTATGTAAATCTTAGTTTCCATTAATGGGTAAAAAGTATGTGTTTGTGTTGTTTAAATTCATGACCTCTGTCTGTCTCTCTCCCTCACATACTCTCTCTCTCTCTCTCTCTCTCTCTCACACACACACACACACATTTTCGTGTGTGGCATACATGGATTATAGATGAGTAAGGTCACTATATTTTTTCATTGAAATTATGTAGAAATTTTAAAACAGTCTTTGTTTTGACAGAACTGTTTTAGTTTTGCATACATGTAAATAAATTAGAGTAAGAATGTGTACGAGTTTGTTGGAATTCCGTATAGTATTTAGACTTTAATTTGACTGTCTTAGTCATTGTCTTGTTTGTGTTAACGCAGATTATAATTTGTGTACAGTTATTTGATTCTCATTTTGTTCCTAAAAGGTCAGCTGAATACCGACAAGGTCAGAAGTTGTTACTGCGTTTATGTACACAAAAAATAAAAACATTAACACTTGTCTGAAAATTATGATAAACATATTTTATATTTGTTATGTTATTTAAATTGATCAGTTTTTGGCTAACATAAGTTACTAGTTAGCTGTTGTAATGGTTACAGTTTTTTTGCTACAGTGTTTCACACAATATTTTAATTTTTAATTATTTTAATAATGGTTTATGTCCATATAACCACTTACACTATACATATAGTGTAGAAAACACTATGTGTGCTTCATTTGAATCTGGAAATCACAGGTAAAGTTATTACAGTTACAGCTCTGAGAGAGAGGGTTAGGTCAGGCTAAATTATTTTAGCCATTTATTACTTAATGTAATAAGACCAGTGTGAATAAACTGTGTCTAAATTGACTTTAACACTTTGAGTATTGACACCTTAATCCAGTAATCCATCCTCTGTGACACTTGGTTTAAAAGAAAGTCTATATTGAAGCATGGCTAACATATTTACTAAAATTTAGTATTAAAATATAAGCATGAAACATAAGCATACATTTCCATTCAGACCTCTTCTGAATGACTTCTTTGCATTTTAATTATCAATTTGTACTTTACAATTAAAGCAAAATAAACATAAGATGTTTTCAGTATTATGAGAATGAATTCTTGAAAATTGTGTTTTTTATGAATCAAGATCATCAGGTCATGAATATGATTTATAATTAAAAATAATTATATCAGGTCTTTATAATCTAAAAAAAATGTAGGCCTACTATAAAACTCAAAAATCAATAACTTCAAGTTAGGTGTATCAAAAACAGTAACTTTCATTTTGAGCTCCCATGAATATAAATAAACAGGGAGACTTTAGATCTGAATGTTAAATCAAGAAATAAGGAGCAATAAACTGCATGCATAAATGATGTGAAGCATTTGAACTCATTGAAAATGATTCGACACATCAAGTCCACCCATTGGTACTCAAAGTGTTAGTGTCCTCAGTCAAGTACCAATAACGGCTGGGTGAGCTCAGAATTCAAAGCCTATGTGTTTTGTCTACATCTAAGCTACTTCAGCAGTACAGAAAAGAACTATTTTTATTATTATATAAAAGGTTTTTATTAGTCTAGTTTTTGAACTGTGCTCAGTAAATCCATCTTACATCCAAATATGACTTTGGGAATATTACATACTTTAAAATTATATTTCTATTTATATATTTCTTTTTAATTTGAGAAAAGGCATAATTTTTTTTCTACATGTTACCAATGACAGATGTTTACTTAGAAATCATTTTCCAATGTATGTGTTACTTTATTAAATTTAAATTGAGTAAAAATGTTCAAATTTGTTGTTATAAATTATTACACTGAAAGTACTTTTTTGTAAATACTGGTATGAATGGTGGCGTGTATTAAATAATACGTACTGTAAAAACGTATGACAATGCTGTCACATACTGAGTTCATATGACAGTGACAATTATCATAACGTACCTGTGACATGTGACAGTAATGGAATAAGTAGTAATAATAATTGTGATTTATTGGTGATGGTCATTGTCTGACCAGCTGGTTTTGCAATGACATTCTACCATCTAAGTTTGGGATTAATGATTCTTTAAGAATCAGATATGCCTGTAATGAAACAAAGTGAACTAAATATTTTTTCTTAAGAACTAAGTCAAGAATACAGAATAAATAAATGTTCCATTAACTTACATAGGCAGTTTTGTTAGCGCTATAAGAATTCTGCGAACTTAATGCGGGAGCTACAAGAAGTATTAGGCAAACAAGTGAACGAGTGGCCTGAAATCAAACACATTTTAAATTTATATTTCAAAACAGTAGTCTGTAAATAATTACCACCATTAATTTTCTGTCCCATTTTTTTATCATCCAAGAGCTACTATATTTTTTAGTGTGTATTTAGTTGACTCAGATTTTTTGTTTACATCATGTGACATAGACTCATCAGAGGAAAGTAAGGAAGACACATAGTTGGTGGAGTGTAATAGAAAAGGATATTTTGTAGACTCTGTGTCTGTTCATGAGTTAATTATTAACACATTGAGAGTAGTTATTCACCATCACTTGATCAATTCCACAGAAATCACGTAGTCCATGTCATGTGTTGCCACCATGTGATTTACTTGGGTTGAACCAAAGTGGTAAATAATATAGAATGCTAATCAGTGAGTTCATTCTCATGTGATTGAGAATGCTTATATATAGAGGTTAGGAACCATTAATTTTAGACTGTTCAGAAATATAATATTACATGAAAATAGTTAGTTTTTAATATTCTTGAAACTAATATTGCCAAACTCTAAGAATTACCATCTTGAAACCAATATGCTAGATACATTTTCTTTAGAATCATATTATAAAAAGCAATTTTTTGTAGGAACGGGAACATCTGAGCTTTGCTTTTTTTAAAATAAAACTGGGCTGTTATTAAATGTCTTCTCCAGGAAGATATTTTGGTTATGTTCACTGTAGTGGTTTTAAAAAAATGTCTGTTTTGAAAAGTTTTGTAAATTTCCGGATGATGACCTCACAATTTATGAAGTGGGATCATCATTCGCAAGCATCGTCCTATAAAGCTCTTCAATTCAAAGGATGGTGTGCAGATCAAAATGAAGTTTGTTAACGTTCACGAGGAGCCTGCACCTTGTTGACTGCTGGCCAAAAACATATGCAAAAGGATGTTTAAGTGCGATGTTTGACAGTCTGCAGACCTTTTTGCATTGATTCCTGATCACAGATGAAACCTAATTTATCACCACACACCTTAGTCAAAGTAGTGGACAGTGGTTGCTTATAGTGTACCAAAGAAGATGAAGACGTTTCATTAGCAGGGAAAGTGTATGACTGGCAAGATTCTGGGACTCCCAAACAGTAACAGACTGCAGTGAACTCTCCTTACTTGCACGTTCTGTATTAACAGGGCCACTGTTTGTGACTGATTTCTTAATTTAAATTTTGTATTTGCAGTATGTATACGGGTGTTGTTTCATATGTGCACATAATGACTTCTTGTTTTTATTGTTTCTGAAATGGATGCGATTAATCCAAATTTATGCATTTAAGTTTTGTCTGAAGGAATTAAAATTTCTTGAAACCTTTACAAGTTTTAATGGGAGTTGATTCTTCCATGGATCAGAATGTTTTTTTTTTTCAAAATTGAAGACCAGTGGTGGAGTATAAAAAATACATCTGGGTTTCCAAAATATATTTAAAGGAGGAATAATTTAAAGAAATTATTTAAAACTCATTTAAGTTAATATTCCCGTCTGTTTGTAGATCTGTTAGAACTTTAATGTTACTGACCTTGTAGCCTCATCAAAGGACGCACGCAAACTCTCATAGTAAGAGTTGTCAATACTATTACAATTATTATAGTCCAGGCTGTTGTGCTGTGGTCTGTAAGATTTTATACAGAAATCACCAAATGTCATCATAGGCGGATTGAGAAATAAGGTCTTGGTTCTACTTAGTCTTACAAGAGCATTTAAATACCTCAGTTCCTTCTCCTCTGATGGCCATCATAGGCACTGCGAAAATGTGTGGCGATTTCAGTAACGAATCTTATAAATCACAGGCTAACAACCTGGACAATAATAATTTTAATAATATTTTTAGTCTATGTTCAATTTTTTATGTTTTGTATGCATTTACAAATGTGTAAAGTTACATTTTAGATATTCTGTTAACTGAGTTCTTTGTTTAACACACTGTTCTTCATATTATATATATTTTTTAGTCCAGTACTACTACTCTCAGTATTTTTACATTAGGTGATGAAGGTTTTGAAAATCTATTTACCGTATGTGGTGTACTCAATAATTAATATCTGAAAAACTAGGTATAAAACAAATGTGTATTAAATACAGTATTGTACAGTAGTACACTTTGAGTACCATATCTGAATTCTGTATTGATTCCATATTTGTGATTACTTCTTTTCAGAATCCAACCTATCTGGTGCAAAAAAGTTGCTCTGTCACCAGGACATCATGCCATCTCACAAATTAACTGGTGGAAAGGTAAAATTGCATGAATTGTTCTTCAAATTGATTCCGTGTCTATCCTATTTTCTGGACTGGCCCCATGCAACTCTTCTCTGTTGCAAAACTTTACAAATGTGGCTAAATAGGAACAAATTTTTATAAAACAAGGATACTATCAACATGAAAATTTTGCAGAGTTTGATAATTACCTATTTTTGTGATGGTATAGCTAAAATTTAATCTACCTGGCCAAATGCATAGTCCTCGATGGGGACAATGTTGAGATATAAAATTAATTTTTTTTTCTAGATACCGGTATATGTATGCTTTTGCAGTAACTTTGTTTCACCAGATTTTTCAAATAACTCTCATAGAATATTATTATGCCAGCTCATGGTGCTAGGAAAAGAAGAAAGATGCTCTACCACACCAACACCTACTGGTCATTACCGAGCAGAAATGTCCAGGAATACAGAATCTGCATACGATTTGACTCTAAGGAGTTGGTAATCATTTTTAATACAATCAGCTACATGTGTAACCAAGACTGTTGTCAATCAATAAAACTTCATGAGCCATCAAGTTTACTGTTGTTCCTGGAAACCATGGAGTATGGTAAACACCTGACGAGCAAGACGTCCCATAATGGGCCACTAATAATGCTCATGACGAGCATTAAAACCTAGTCATGAAAAACTCACTGTATTTGGACAGCAGAAGGTGAAGGGACTGTTCTGAGTAAACCAAGATGTGTGGGATCCCTACATTATTATAAATAAGTTAGTAAGATTGACAATCTTGTAAGTTTCTTTTGTGGACATGATTTTAAGACAGTCTTATTCATTGGATTATGCAATATACAATATGCATCACACATATGCATTTTTCCTGACAATAACAAGGATGTTTTTCATTGTTACTGTTGCGGACTTATAAAAATAATGTACAAGTAGGTATGATTTTTTAACATAGTTGACATTAAGACTGAGGTGAGAGGAAAAGCAAAATATGTCTGATGTCTTGGTCGTTTTCATAAATTAAGTGTGTTTGTTATGGTTTACAAATACAAACTGCGTACCCAAAAAATATGAGACAAAACACTAAGTGAGCGTTTCACACTTGTAAAAATTTTATTATTAATGAAAATTGCCAGTCTAGCCCATCTCTACTCATACAAAATATAATTTGGCAACAGATAAAATATTAATATTAAAGACAATAAACTAAAAAACTGAAAGTTTAAAAGATTGACCATATTTGCCACGTATAGTTTACCAAAGGTTTACAGTTTAAGAAATGTGAAGAAACTCATAGAATAATTCAAGCAACAGATAACCAAGTTTTTGTAAAAGTTTGGAGAATGTGTTTGAAAAGTAGAGTTTATGAAATTCAGTAGAATAGGATGCTAGTATCTACAATGATGAAAACAGATTACATTGAACATAAAATGATCATATTTTTAAAACAGACTTATGAATCATGAATATGACAAATGAATATAAAACACTCCCAAAGGTACAGTTAATTGAGGAAATACAGTACAGATCATTTATTTAGAACATCAATATTATCCATTGCATTTATTGGATAGATTAATAAAAAAGTGTTTGACTGGCAAATGAGGCATTCTGAGAATTGTATGAAAGGTAATCCTCAGTGGTAGGTTCCAGAAATTTTAGTGCCTACTGGGTTAGGGGTGTCCTCACTTACAAAGAATTTAGAAAACAAGAACAACGTTAAAATTTAATTCACATGTATGGGATAAATGAAATTGTTGAACATTTTGAAAATGTGTAAATCTCTTCATGCTTCTGTTTGACAAAACGGTATTCAACTACGATTGGCAACTGGAAGTATGTCATTGTTAATGCAGTATCAAAAAATTAATGTCAAACAGAATTAACATTGTTGATTCGGTTCACAGCTATAATTGATCGCTGACATATGATCACGTGTCATGAGATCATGTGAGTACTGTAAGCTGATGAAATGGTGGTGAATAATTGCAAACTGTGTGTGAGAAGATACTGCAGATGAATGACATTAGTATGAAAGTGAATTGAAATAAATTGATGTGTTTCTATTAAGTTTAATTTGTGTCAAGTAGCTGAAATATTTATCTATATGCTATAGACCTTTCACTCTTTCAATTGATCTGGTAAGGGTTAATTTGTTTCAAGGTGATCTTTCAGTGTTGGTTCAAAAATCATTCAGTCCTATGAACTGTATCTGGAAGGAATATACTATAGTGTGTGTGTGTGTGTGTGTGTGTGAATCCTGTTACCCTACAGTAGGGTGTAAGGGAAGTCTTCTGCAGCTTGGAATTCTTCCAGTTTCCTTTTTGATGGCATTGCTCTCTTCTGCCGGGCTTTCTGTTCCAAAGTTGCTTGTTCAGCTCTCTGCACTCTTTCCTTATCAGTACCCAACATTATTTCTGCACAGTTCAGACTGATAAGCCTGGTTGTTTCAACACTGAGCACCTGGTTAGATAACCTCTAGTAAAGCACGAAACTGCATCTTAGCCCCAAAATTCAATGTTTGTAGGAAAACAAAAACAGTTTTAGGAATCTGCGACCAAATTATGCTGTTTACTGACTCTCATCAGGGTTTTGACTTTCACCATGGATACACTTTTTTAAAAGTTTTGGATTTGCAAGGTCTCTGAACATAAGAAGTTTAAGTTCATCCATAATGGCTGGTGGAAGATGGGTATGTTTGGTATGATCATAATTTTCTTCATTGCCAATTGTCTTTTGATACTTGCACCAACTGTTTTCACTTTTCGAGCATGAATAAGTGCTTTCATTTGTTGAGCCTAAATGGAAGTACTCAGCCCACACAGCTTTTCTTAATTTCTGGTAAACTTTCTGGATTTATCCTGATGGCCAGCCAATTTGAATTGCTAGGGTTTTGTCATCAATCAATAGATTTTTTCCTCCCCGTGTCTTACAGTGTGAGGTTTTATTTATTACTTAATTTCGTCTTCAGTGTGTGGGGTGTTGTTTCCACATAATTTTATGTATGTCTCACACACTCAGTATTTGCAATAGTAAAGTCATTTCTACAAGTATTATATTCAACAAGGGATAGGTAGGTCCTAACCTAATCTAACCTGACATTACCATCTACAAAAAATGTAAAAACAATTTTCTGGTTGTTTGATCAATTAATGTCAAATGAAAACAGAAATTCCATACCATATTTTAAACAAAAAAACTAAAATTGAATTTTGTTTAACAAAATGCCTTATCGACACTCCTTAAGTTATAAAAACAAAACAGACTGTTTAGAAGACAGAATTTTAAAGACAGTTAATATGTAAAACAAAGCAGACTGTTTAGAAGACAGAATTTTAAGGACAGTTAATATGTAAATAATATGTAGACAAAATTTCAAATTGACGTCAAGAATTGTCTAAGAATAGTCTTAGTCACATTGCTTTCTTTGTGTACCGATTACAAATAATGTCTCACCCATACTGACCCTAAGACCTAGAGGGACGTGATAATAGCTGTGTGCCTGGGGCATGACTGAAATATGGTGTTTCCGTATGTTATAATTTTGATGAGCAATGTACTTTTGTTCAGTAAAATGCGGATATCTTTAAAAAAATTCAGTGATTTTTTTTTTTTTAATAGTAAAATAAAACTAAACGTAGGGTAAATATTAAATTGTAATATGCGTGATTTTCGTATTTAATTATTTGCAGAGCAACGTTTTCAATAAAATCAAACATTTGGTGTGATTTCGGCGCCAACCCCCAAATGTGACGCTCGGATTTTCTACTTTGCTCGGCTCTCCTATAAGGTCAGCCCAGCGATGGTATAAAAAGTCAATACGGTCAGCCGACCAGAGTTAATAACAAAATGCTATCTACAGTAGACAGACTGTACAACATTGGTTACACCGGCTTGTCCTAGGGTCAGTTAATTAAATACTGTTTTCTTACTTGTTGCTAAGTGCAATAGGCCTTAGACCTTCACGGCGACCGGCCCTGGTTTTTCAATTAGACTTGGCTAATTGAGCGTGAGGGTTTGCCGAGACCGTGTCCAAGATTCACGTGGCGTAAATGGGTTTTGACCAAGGGCGCTTAAGAGAGGATTGCCCTGAAAGCGTGGGGACAACGGCGGTAGAACATGTCCGTATAGTGACGTTCAAGGAACGGTCACGCAGGGATTGTCTGGTTCGTCGTTAGAAGGTGTGCTGTACATGCCCAGCGCAGTCCTCGGTCCAAGAGAGACTGAAGCTTTCGCTTGTGGGTCATATCCAAGTAGCCTCACACAGAGATCGCGTAGATAACCATCGGCGCCACATACGACGTGGTGGCGATAAGTCTTCCTAGGCGGCGGGTTATGGTTTTGCTGCAAAGACTGATAGATCGAAGCTGATAAAGACGATTGGCAGTTTTACGGACTACTTTCTCGGAATGTGTCCGCCAGATGAGACGATTGAGGTTAAAAGGCAGTGATGAACACGTTCGATTAAGAGTTGTTAGAAGGAATTGCAAACAAGAAAATGGATTCGGGGGAACGAGGTTAGCGTTTCGACGTGGCAGTAAGTAGGGACTGTAGAAGCTCATTTTATTGACTGTACATGAGGAAAACGTAAAGAAAAGAAACAGACCGCTTGAACGGAAGTGCACAATTGTAGTCCTGGTATTAGTTGTATAGAATTAGCCTACCGTTTCGCTAATGGGTTCCCCGTACCACCAACGACATGCTTGTAGGTGGTCGTTGTAGCAACGTGTTGAATACGTCATACGGGTACAGCTCATAGAATCTTAAGTTTATAATTGGTGACTTAATTGTGCCTACTTCGCATGACTCGGAATGTCTGCTGTAATTGATTGACCTTACCGTGCGCTCAGCAAGTCGTATCTATATCCTGTGTACATCGGTGTTACAAAATTCTGTACTTTCATCGATACAAATGTCGAGGCACAAGGATAACGGGCTATTAGAATTTCAAACAGACAAATTGTAAAATTTTGGATAAAAACAAATGGGACAAATTCGTGCTTTCTGTAGTAGCAATTATTTTTACAGAATACAAGTGAATCGTAGACCTACTTAGCACCATTTTAATAAAATAATGTACATATTATAAAGCTTTCAATACAGTATCACTGCACGTCTAACAATCCAAGTATTTTATAATCTGCTGGATCTGATAACACCATGATGTTCAAAACAGTTGAAAAATGTCAAAATCGTTAAGTAAGTTTCTGTAGGCCTACCCTAAAGTTTCAGTATTGTTTTGTGTGTCGGAGAGAGAGAGAGACCGCATTTGTGTGTTACGAAGAAACATAATCTATTTCGTAGTAAAATACAATACTTCGTCTCAGTATTGCAAAGTAAAACAACGATATAAGACACTCTAACTTAATCGTAAACGTATTTATGCTAATAACGCTTATCATTAGTACATTCTTCCCAGTTACGATTTAAATTCTCCCATCTTTAACTTTCAAAGAAATATAGAACGGAACTATAATTTAGAAAAGTCTATAGAGGTAGATGTAGTAGAGCAATGGTTTAATAATATACTTAGAAAACGTAACGTTAAATTTGAGAAACTATGGCTGAACGTCGACGGTATGAAGCCTAAGATTCAAACCCGTGCGAGTTTTGATCGTGCGGGCGAAAACGTGTGCAAAGAGCCTTCTCGAGGAATTCCGAGAGTTTCTGACACGCAACAAGCTTGATGTACTGCTCATTAACGAGATCCATCTCGAGCCTAATGACAACGTGAGGTTACCCAACTATGTGCTCTACAGGGGCGATCAACAGATCTTGACGTCTTGCGGGGGGGTGAAAACTTCTGTTGGTCATGGCCGCATGGTTTTGCCGTCTCGATGAAATATCTATGCCACATTCGTAAAAGTCTCCGGATTTCTCGGTGGCGTCCTCTTTCTTTCAGCATATAAACCGCCGAGGTCTGAAAGTTGTAGACATCGACCTGGATACGCTCTTCCGAGCCCAGACGAGCCGATGCTGGCTTTGTAACTGCCTGGGCGTGGGAACACCATATGAGCGGACAATCAAGGTGGACATCAAGTTACTTGACTTCAGGAACCAGGACAAATAGATTCTGCCAGGATGCACTAGGCTCCGCGGTTCTTTCCAGCGCCTGGAGAATAGCACTTGGTCTCGTTAACGGCAACTTTCTAGTTGTCAATCCAGTTCAGACCGTCGCCGTCGTTCCAACAGTAGCGCACTGAAGTAAATGAGAGCTTGCACATTAAACGGAAAAATAAACGCGCGGTCAATTTGCCGTTGGCGGTAGCTGTGCAACAGCCGACTGCCACTGGAGTCGACGGTAGTTTTACCGTCACCGTCCAAGTAGTGGCGTATGCGACCAAATGCACGTTTACACACACAGCGGTTTTTCTACCGTTTAGAGTTGTTTTGTTCGTGTGGAATCGAACGTGTGGAAGCGTAATATTTTTGTGGAATGACCCCCAGTCTAAAAAATTATCATGTTAAAACCTTCTGGTTGCCATAGCAACTAACAAAATAAACTCGATTTAAATAACACAGTTAAACTAAGTAAACTGGTTTGATGATGAAACTACACTGCCAACAGTCACCTGACTCGTACGACGGCGACGGAGATTTTACCGCCCTGTGTGTAAACGCTAGATTTCTGTGAGCGGCGACGGTCAATTATCCGCCGAGGAAAACTCCCCCGTGTGTGTAACCGGCCTTATGTAGGCTACTGGCCTTCCGTGAGCAGTATTCTGTAGCCATGGTCAACAGAATGCGGGTTGAGGAGACTAACAACGTTAACTCGTCTATTAAGACTATCAGGGCCAGAATGGCCATCAGGAAAAGGCGCAGACCTTAGGTTTTTGAGGGCGCACCCCTCAAGTGGAGTTTAATGTAATCCCGACCTGGAAACTCGTCATACAACACCGTTTTGACAAGAATACTATTTTGTTGATATTGTATTGTTCACTATTGATTGCCGTTAACGTTTTACTATTGTAAATGAGTGTTAATATTTACTAGCAATAAATACCAGCTCCTGAGGCAGTTCCTATAACTTAAAGCTGAGAACGAAATAATAAAGAACAGACACACAAGAGTTGCATATCTAAAAAAAAGGGATAAAGTACGGTATTTAAAATTATTTACAATTTGAAATTAAGCCTTTTTTAATGTTATAAATATTTGTACTACAAATAAAAATAAAGGAAAAATAGAATATTAGCTTTCAATCGAAACAAAATGTTGATTGATATTTTTGTACATCAACAAAATACCTTTAAAAATCAAACGTAGTATTAAATTTTCGGTTCAAAAAATATCAGTGTCACTTTGAAGAATTTACGGTACCAACGTCTTAAATAAAACACTGAAGTTAATACATAATAATTAGTGAAGCAAAATACTACTCTGTACAACTTTTGTTATCAAGAAACAAATAATTTAGAATTAAAATTTTTTATGTACAAGCGTTTGTGCTACAACAAAAATAAAGAAAAAATAGATCATTACTTTTGAATGGAGACAAATTTGATTGGTATTTTTATACATAAACAAAATACCTTTAAAATCAAACGTAATACTACATTCTTGTGTACAACAAAGATCAATGTTACTATCAAGATCTTACAAGCGTTTTAAATAAAATACTGAAATTAATACATAAAAATTAGTAAAGGATCTACTCTGTACACATTTTTGTTATCAATAAATAATAAAATATAAAAAACAAAGTTTTAACTTGAATCTGTAAGGAGGCTGTAAACTGAAGAAAATGTTATGATTTAAGAATAGGTAAATTTTTAAAACAAGCTACAAAATCTTTACTATGTAATTTGCTGCCGACTTTATATTTTGCTAACCTGGAAATAAAGTCAATGGAGATTGCAAATATGATACAAAAACGAAAATAAATAACTAAGGATAGTATACTTTTTACAATGTCTAACTCTAATAATTTAGTATTCAGTAGTAGAGTAGGCATTGCATTTCTTCACTCTTACTGAAACCAAGTCGCACAGCACGGACGGGCACTTGTTCAATGCCTGCATCCGATTCGCCTACTTTCCTAGGAAATGGCGTTCGGCTACGGTCACGATGATCCCGAAGATGGGCAAACACCCCAAGTTTCCCGAGAACCTCCGGCCTATCAGCCTGTTGTCCACATCGAAAATTCTTTGAACGACTAGTCCAGCGGCGACTAGCGGATCACCTTCAACGGTTCGATACTCTGGTCCCCGAGCAATTCGGTTTTCGTGCCGGGCACTCCTCGACGCATCAATTGATTCCGTTTTCCTTGATGTCGAGAAGGCGTTCGATCGTGTTTAGCATCCAAGCCTCCTGTACAAACTCACGGAGATTCTGCTTCCAGATTGCTAATTTCATCTGATTGCTAGCTTTCTTCGGAACAGAACCTTTTGCGTGAGAGTAGATAACACCCTTTCTTCGGCAAGGGTTATTACGGCTGGTGTACCTCAGGGAAGCGTCTTGGGCCCCCTGCTTTTCTCTGTGTACGTCAATGACGTGCCCAAGTTGCCTGGGAACAGGTTGGCCATTTTCGCTGACGACACGGTGGTGTATGCCGTCGATCGTCGAGCTGAAACGGCAGTTATCTGGTTCCAGGAACCAGAGCCAACGTATTGGACGAATACGTTGAGTGGGCAGAGAGATGGAGGGCTGCCATCAACGCGGCCAAGAGCACAGCAGTAGTCTTCTCCGGACGCTTAAGACTCCCCGACAGACTATACGTAGGTGATACTCAGTTGCCCTGGTCTCGAGAGGTCAAGTACCTTGGGGTCCACCTCGATCGTTGTCTTACCTGGCGAACACACTCCGCACAAGTAGCCCGCAAGACCGCCAATCGCCTATATCAACTCCGCCCTCAGCAACGCCATGACCCGCCGCCTAGGGAAACTTGTCGTCTCCACCTACGTGGTGCCGATGGTTACCTACGCGATTCCCGTATGGGGCTACTTGGCCAAGACCCAAAAGCGAAAGCTTCAGTCTCTCCTTGACCGAGGATAGCGCTGGGCGTGCAAAGCCCACTATCTGACATAAAATAGAACCATCCGAGAAGCCTTGTGTGTCCGTTCCTTGGACGCCACTATACGGACACTGTCCCGCAAATTTTATCGCCGCTCCGCCCGATTCCAGGGCAACCACCTCATTAGCGCCCTCAGTCGCTACCAATCTGTGCCAGGAGAACCTTGGACCCGGTCTCGGCGTATCCTCACCCTCAATTAATTGTCCACCCACGGCCGGTAGCAGGCCACACCCTAAATCCAGCCCCATCTATCGTCCCTGCGGCAGGAGCTCCATTTGAATCTCGGGACGCAGTATACGAGCGGGCGACGGGCATCGCACAGGCCCCACTGGTCAAGCACGGACGGGCATGTACGGTGCACACCCTCACCGCGCAGCGCTCTCTGCCAGACTCGCACTCGCACACGTCATTTTACGTTGCATACGCTTTCTCTACTGCTGCTCATACAGTTAAGCAATTAGTTTTTTAAATATATTTAAAAAAAGTTTTTTTTAATATCTCGGGGATCCGATTACCAAAAACATATTCTCGTGTAAAAGCGTGACAGCATTTTCAGAGCTGGCTGAGGGCGCAGGTCGGGTTTTATTTGAAAAGGCGCACCGGCCGGCGGGCCAGTCCGGGCCTGAATACTATAATCGAATTGAGCCTGAACAGTTGATGTATATAACCTGAGTATTCAAAGGGAAAATCTTGAAGCCCGCTAGTAGAGTCGAAATATCAAAACTTTACTTTTATCACATGGTACATCTATACGAAGCAAGTAAAGCTACTCATCGATTGTATTATACAGTATATGAGATATGAGGCAAACGTTTAGGCCCACATACCGCCGTAGGCGTGTTAAAAGGATCATGGTTAACTTAAATTATAAACAAGTACGGTCTTTTTCCATTCGATACGGTTTTTATCGAACATAAAAGTCACAATTTTTAAAACGAAAACGAACCCCCAACTTTGCAAAACACAATATTACCTTAAAAAATAGTATGTAAAAATGAAAAGAAATAGTATAAATCCACTTAGATCGATCAACTGATTCCGAAGACTAAATGTATGATTTTAGATGCTCTTTACATGAAGAATTCAAAAACATTCGTTTCAGTGTCTTTCATCGAATAGTTTATTGGACATCCCATATGAAATATGTGCAAAAATTAACAAGAAATACGACTTTGTGACGTTTTTATAAAGAAGTTAATTCTGAACAAATTTGGGTAAAAAAAATCGACAGAAAACATGCCACGAGCGTAAATAAGTTGTACTTTTAATCAAAACAATAATATAGAAAAATTACCTTTAAAACATTATTTACTCCAAAATCAGTTCAAATTAGTTTACTATTTATATCAAAATAATTTCGCAGAACATACGAAACCGTTATTTAATAAATTAATTACTAAACAAAATTAAATTTAGTCGTATAAAGTGAGTTCGCGTAAGTGCAGTACCACATTGTTTTACCGTTGAGCCCAAAAAAGGGGAGAGAATCTTTGACCGGCTGTAACTAAAAAAAAAGCGTTTGCCAAGTTTAGCAGAAGCCTGAAACATTCTGTGTGTGTGTGTGTGTGTGTGTGTGTGTGTGTGTGTGTGTGTGTGTGTGTGTGTGTGTGTGTGTGTGTGTGTGTGTTTTCGGGCCTTCATGATAAATAGAAATATTGTCAGCAGACGTAATGTAGGAACCAAATGTCATGTGACTTAAAATATTCGACATAACATCAATTGTATTATTTTCTTAGACCTACTACCAACGTGTACCCTCCGAACATCTGTAAATTCATTGATCGCCAGTGGCGTATCCAGAATTTGACCCAGGGGGGGAATCCGATAGAGTCAGCTTCATACAAAAGAAAAAACAAGTCAAGACTAATGAAAATTATTATCTTTAAAGTGGTTGAAAAACGTGTGATAACATCCTGAAATCAGTCCCATTAAAGTAAACGGTAATAACATTATAAAAATACACTTTATTGAGACATTGTTTAGAACAGTCATAGACAACCTTTGAATTTATGGGGATCCATATATAACTGACGACCAGCTCGATAGGCGCACCCCTCCCCACACCGTCAATGGAAAATAGAAAGGTGCGGAGCTGGATGTAGGACATCAATGGTCAATAGCTGGACGTTAAAAACATTAACTGTCCTGGAAAATTACAAAATTAGCGACGTGGAACACCGAATCAAAAAAAAGCTTTGCGGTATTTTTCATATAAATTTGTGAAAAAATGTTCACGTCAGGAGTTAGGAGTAGGTCACCAACAATCTGTCATGCACACGCACGTAAAAACTAATAAAACTTTAAACGAAAAATGGTTAAACAGGAATACATTTTAATAAAAATAAATTAAAGAAGTTACCACAATAACACTATTGATTTTTATGAAGTGCACAGAAATGTAAAACTTGAAAAAATTACATTAAAAAAAAGAAGGTTTCAGTTCCTTTCCTTGAAAAAAACTAACTTACAGTAATTATTGTATTAGAAAGAAAGTAAAATTTGAAACGGCTTGCACTATTTTATAATAAAGTACTTCCAAGAAGGTACAATACTAGTGCGTTCCTTTGTTCAAAAGCAAATAAAATTACTAATTGGTTCGTGGGGGCGACTAACCGTATCGACGGGCGCACTTGCGCCCGCGGACACAGGGTTGCCGACTGCTGGTTTATAAGATACATATTGACTGAATTGATTTCCTATATTTCATATTTCAAACGTATACGAAAATGCTGTGTAATAAACCTGTTTGTATATTAAGAAAAAGCTACTACTGTACCAGCGTACAAAGCTGACAAATAGTAACACAGCACAAACATTAAGAAATTAACAAAAGTCGTCAACTTTTTTCGACCCTCTGGGGGAGGGGTTCGTTCACATTCGTCCCCTCCCCCCAAATACGCCCGTGATTGATCGCATTGCCCAAAGTCGGTGTAAATGGACAGAACGGTGCACAAAATGCATGAAAACAGACTGTCCAGGAAGGGTGCTGTGTACACACTCAAAGCAAAGACATGCGTCGAAGAATCGCGTCTAAAAGGTGAAGAGATGTGGCAGTCAGGTACAGGTGAACCTAGTTCTTGAATGGAGATAGTGGTGAAGAAGAACAAGATTCTTGCATAGCGATCGGAGGACGTCGCAGACGGCCTTTGGATGATGACAACTCAAGCCTTTAAAAGAAACGCATACGTCATGCATTGGTTTGTGATCGAATGAGTGCAGACGTTTCACAAGCAGTCAGTGTGTTGGTGTGCACAATAGTGGATAAGTACTGTGCACTTAAGTGGAAAACAGCTCTGCGTAAAGTGGGCTTCCTGTTTCCCACTGTGGGAACGTCACGGCGAGACGTCACCGTCGCGACGGGTTCGTGTTATTGTCCCCTCCACACACGTCAAACCGGGTCACTTTACGGCCACACGTTAATTGCAACGCAGTCTGAAAAACAAGAGTATTAATTACGTATGCACACATGTTGTTTTGGTTGCGGTACGGAATTCCCCAAAATTATACTCCCAATAATTGGTATCACAATATTATTCAATATCACTTGTGTGTAACCTGGCAGTTACACGTCTTGTGACACTCGCTGCAATGAACGAAATAAATATTTATCTGTTTATTTTTTGACTGTCTACCTGTTATTTTAACTGACACAACACTAAGTGACATACTAATCACCGAGGACGAACGTCGTAGAATGGGCGAAATGTCTAGTGTCGGATAAAACGTGTGTTATACGTGAAACATAGTGAGTGTTGTACGTAAATCTAGTGGGTGTGTTTAATTATCAGGACCACGAAATCTTTTAATTTTTTCGTCTGTATTATTAAAACTGTCTGTGTAGGTAAAAATCACGTCGTTTATTTCATTTTTTTTTTAATATGAATATTGTTGAATGACCCCCTCCCTACATTCTGTTGCGTCATTCAGGATTATTTTGGCGGTACATTAAAATATTAGTTATTTTATGTTATATTCAATATAACATATTACGGCCGTTTTAATTATCATGTCAAGTTATATGATGGAACCTTAACAGTATATGTACTAATGATTAATTTACTAAATTAATAAACAAATATATCGCATTAGAGTTACATAGGTACTTGAAATTGTAAGGTATTGTTCAGGAAAACTGGCTTCAGAGATCACACACACATACACCAGCAAGGAAACGACTAGGCAAACAAGATTAGAAGCGGTCAACAATTGTTTTCATTCCGCGAAGAAGCTTCTTAAGTGCAGCTTCTTAACTAAAGTGGCACAGTTATAATTATAGGCCTATATGAAAGTGTTATAGCACAGTTTTAAGTGTATGAAGTCGGACGATATTCAATAAGAAAATGTTTTGGGCGCTTCTAGAAACTTACAAACGAGGACTTCCACAGTCCTCTGTACTGTAAGTACAGAATCTAGGTACTGTACTGTACTGGTACTGTACTGTACAATCTAGGTACAGAATTCAACATTTTGGGAATCCATCTAATGAGACTAGAAGATCAGCGTCCCAGACAGGGTGTCAGCAGTCATAGTTCGGACGCTTCGAGAAGAGGCGGCGTAGTCTCTTTAGTTCGGAGCTAAATAATCCAAATTCATATAAAATTATAATAAAGGATATAATCCTGAGTTGTGCGAGGCATGTCATAAGAAGAAAGAAGATATTTTCGAGAAAATTGTGAAATTACTTGAAACCTCATATGTGTGAGGAAACGTGTGTTTAAACAACTCTTCGATTTATGAAAGAGTTTAGGCCTTTTGTGGAAGGAGTTCCGCGAACGATACGATAGGTGACATAAAATTAGAGTGTTCTTTATGGCTGAAGTCATTTAACCAAAATTCATTCTGGACGTCAATAACCGTATGGTCGTTCGTTTCATCCCTATGATTAAATACGGTTTCAAAGAAAACTGATGTATTTTTTAAATAAAAATTGTAATAAAAGTTTACTTTAATATATTTTATCTGTATCGTTCCAATATATTTTACTAAATATTATACTTCGTTTAATATATTTTACTTTATGCTAAAGAAAGTATAGTTATGCTTTTTGTTTTAAAACGAGACAGTTGTTATGCGACATGTCAACAGTGGCTAGCGAACTCAATACCATTTCACAGAATGGGTGAGTTGTTAGGTGACAAAAAACAAAATGTTTGTTAAACCTAAAACTAACGTTGCTTTTAAGTAACAAAAGCTATGAATGCCTAGAAATGAGACTACTTTGTAATCATTTCATCTTCCTGCATTTAACTTTACTACAAGTATTTTTCTCCTTGTGTGTTTTTTTTTTTACATTTTATTTAGGTTAAGCAGCTTAGTTTTAAACAACATCTATACTACTGGATCGCGCTTTTGTGGAGTGGAGGTGCGGAGCAAACGGTCTACCTGCTATCCCCACCATCTGGCTGTCCACTGCAACAAGTGTCCATACTGTGCATACCGCATATCATGTGTCACAATTACGTACCCATGCAATTACGTGTGTTTTGCTTCGACATAGTACTTCTTGTTCTGTGATCTCACTAAAAATATATTTTCAGTAGACTGTTAAAATATTTAACCAACATCCCCGTCCATTGTGCAGCCTACAATTGTACGAAGAGACATCAGAAAAGCAGCGAAGAAAATGTATCTTTTTAACTTTAGAAGAGGAAAATATTTCAGAGACTTGTAACTTTGAAAAGGTGCTTTGTGACTTGATAGGGAATCAGAGTTCTACATATTACAAAGATAATATTTTATTTTATATAAGTGGATTTATAAGAAAAATTGACAGCAAAATCAAGTGTTTGGAATGCAGTAACGTACTGTTGGCCGACGTTTCAGATCTTAGTGCGTACACTCACTTTACAGATTTTATTTCAAAGGGCAAACTGGTGAGGGCATCTCATGATGTTCTAAAACTGATTAAATACATGTATAATTTATATTTGTCTAATAACAACAAAGAAGTAAATACTTATAATTTATTAGCACAAACTTCTCGCCAGTTCACAGGTTCTGTGTTTAAAAATCATAAATTTTGTAGTAACTTTGCAGACAGTCATGAAATTAAACTCATTAAACTTATAGGTCAAATGTTTTTTAAAGTTATATGTCATGCTTCTGCCAAAGAAAAAACTTCGGCAGCAAATATTTCTAAATTAGGTGTTCGTCAAAAGTATAATAAACTCGTTCTTTTTTGCAATATGTAACTGAGAAAGAAACATGTTAAACGCGTTTTTCTTATAAATGGAATTTTTCGATAATTTAAGAATTCTTTATAATAAATGCTCAAAATAGAAGATATGAATATGACAGTTACCGGCATATGTAGGCCTATCATATGTATCACAAAAGCGAAATTAGAATCCCTATTGTACTGTTAAAAAAGATCAGATAGATTACATACGCGGCGCACAATTTGAGAATTCACTTTATAAATATTAGTTTGTGCAAATAATTTTGTAGATAATCTAGCATCAGCGCATTTAGTTGTAAGTTTATTTAATTGTAAGTTGTAAATAATTAATTGTAAGTTGTTAAGAATGTAATATACAAAAATTATATACTGTAGTAACGTAATTACCAGTTACCGGCATATCATATGTATCACAAAAGCGAAATTAGAATCCCTATTGTATTGTTAAAAAGATCAGACAGATTACATACGCGGCGCACAATTTGAGAATTCAGTTTATAAATATTAATTTGTGCAAATAATTTTGTAGATAATCTAGCATAAGCCCATTTAGTTTTAAGTTTATTTGAGTTAATTGTAAGTTGTAAATAATTAATTGTAAGTTGTAAATAATTAATTGTAAGTTGTTAAGAATGTAATATACAAAAATTATGTACTGTAGTAAAGTAATTATAATGAAATGTCGAAATGCAAACATTATGATGGTCAATAACATGTACATAATAAAAATTAAAAACACATTTAAATTAATAATTAGGAATTGTTTCTGTTGTATTTTTCATCATCCCGTTGGTAAAATTTCTTATCCTTATTCCTTAAGAAATTTTTTCTTTTAGTACTTTTCCTTTAATAAGGAAAGCGCAATGATAAAACAATTCAGTGTTGTCATGCGCTGCTCAAGTTCCAGCAGCGAGCGACGACAGCCAGGTGGTGGGGAGAGCTGAACGAGCAGGACCGTTTTGTTAGCACGCACGGCGCGATCCACTAGTATAGAGCGTTGGTTTTAAATGTATAGTGCGCTAATGCGATACTTTGTTTGATTTGCTTTACGCCAGAAACCTGAGTGTAGCAATTCTTCATGTTTAGTTATCACGTTTGTTATTGCTTGTAACTACGTATGCTATTTCATTGACACATCGCTCCATTACTAACGTTAATTTGTCGGCCCATGGCTCGTGTGCGTTTCTGATAAGTAGTTGCTTGGTATTATAAAGAACTGTTACCCCTTCATCGTCTTTTAGGCTCCTCTTTAGATCGTACTCCTCCTGAACCGTCTTTGGCGGGTTCTTCATATACAGGATATTGTTACTACCTTCCATTTTCAGGACACGTCCCAGGACAAAATCTTTGTGGTCGCTCTTTACGTATGACGAGCAACTGTTATACCATTTTTTTTCGCTATCCATATCTCTTCTCATCATCTCTGTCTTTCTGAGGGACTTGTTTTCTATAAAGTATAATTTTCTTGTATGTACTTTCACATTAACTAGAGTAGTAACCTGCATATTGTCGAAGTAGCATATGTCGAGAACTAGAGCTAATAAACTTATTCTAAAGTCATATTCGTTTTTCTCGACCCCAAAATTTTAAGATTGACTATTTTTAGAAACGAAACGAATTAAAAGTTTTTTTCTTGAGACAACGCATAGAACATGCATAGGACATTGTTCGTAGTACGTAAGAGGAGAATAAGTAATTTAAACAAACATAATGAATGTAACCCACACCACTAGTATAGTACAGAGTGGATGATGACAGCTTTCCTAAGAAAATACTTCAGTTTAAACCGTCGCTTAAGATCTTAACAGGCCCAAAGGCGTCACGCTTGATGTAGACGGCGGTGACGATGACAATAATCCTGCTGCTGCTGCTTATGATGGTGATGGTGATAAAATATGTTCATCATTTGGATGTATTTAAGTAGCCTGTATTCAATGTAATTTTTTGGTAAGTGAAAATTTTCAATCCCATCGTGTAATGAACATTTATTTATTTTTACTGTTTGTAAGGATATATTTTTCTCAAATTTGTTCTTACTGCAGGGTTAAAATACCATTATAGAATGCTTGCTAATAGTGCGTTAACACAACATGTTCTTACAATCTGTAGGCCTAATGGAATTTTGGAAGAGCCTGCAAATAAACGAAACTGGAAATATTGTTGGTTATAGTGATGTCTCCTAATACCGTATACTCATTTTAATCGATTTGTATTGTTCGGGTTTTAAACAGTTTCCATTGAATAAACCTTGTTTTTCGCCGCGTCTAACTAAAATTAGAATCTAATCAGGTCAGGAAGGTAATGTCTTTACTTACGAAGCCATCATAACTCCTTTAGGGGCAAAAACCGTCGGAACATCAAGGCTGAACAGTGGACTCGTAGCGTTCTTTTTTTCCTTATGCAACCACACTTCCAAGACCGGTTCGAGTAAAATCGTGATCTGTTTTTCTGTTTTTCAAATGATGTAAATGTCAGTAAGCATTCGGCCTTCCGACGGTGTAGTAGTGTAGTGGCTTAAGTACGAATACGACTGTGGTACAACTTTATTCCGAACCGACGGAAACAGATGATCTCGACGACGACTTAAACCGGTCTCGTGACGGCGGGCAGGTGACTTTCAGAATGCGACGGACAGAAAAACAAACCGAACTGTGAGTCGCAGAGCAACAAGAACTGTCAAAATTTTGGCAGAATCTCAAGACTGCGTCTGAAGGAAATTAATTTTACTGTCTGAAATGATACAGCTAGGTACCGGCGACGTGACTTTTTATTTATCATAATTGAAACCTCTGTTTTTCTCTGCATTTCTCTATCTTTGGTCTCTCTCTCTCTCTCTCTCTCTCTCTTTCGGGCCTTCTCCTCTTTTCTAACAGTCGCGGTTACACAAATACGCACGTAAAATACGAACGCGTGTGCGCTCTTGTACGATTATTCTCAGTCCTCCGATTGGAAACCGGATTCCTAATTATATTATAACGAGTTAATCGAACGAAAACTTGAACACAGTGATTGTGAATCATGGTAACTGCTCTATGTTCTACGTTCAGCAGTAAAATCTTAGCAAATGTATAAGCATGTAGTTTAAAGTATCATAAGAATTTCACTTGCTATATTTTATCAAATCGTATAAAATCTCAAATATTTTTGCTTGTTAAAATCCCATTAAAATGTTTATTGTCCGTAAAACGAGACTGTTGTTACCGAAGAATGTAGCTTTGTCAAAAAAGACCGTAAAAGTACAGAACTTGTCCAGTTACAATTAAACAGGTTTCATATATGACGATTATCGCATTCTATTGTGTGCTTGTATTTGCCCGCGCTCGTGCGCATGCGTCTGTGTGTTGAAAAATCGTAATTTTGTACGAAATTCATAAAATTTAGAGGCTGACGACATTTCGCAAACAGCACACTCAGAATGTATACCGTAAGCTAATTTTATAGCTTGCATAAAAAATAGTTTTTATAATTAATATAATATACCTACAAGAAACTTGAGAAACTTGGTGCTTACTATTTAGTCTCTCTCTCTCTCTCTCTCCCCCTCTCTTCCCCTCTAACACACACACACACACACACACACACACACACACACACACACACACACACAATATAGGCCTACATAAATATGGCATATGATTTAAACTGTGACTCTCGAATTTATTAAACTTTCTACATACAGATTACAAAATTTGTTATTGTCTTTTGCTAGGGTATTACATTTTATGTCGTGTGACTTTCACATAATAAATTTCCATGTTTTATGACGTTATAATATCATATTATCCACACACATTATATATATTTTTTCATCCTCTTAAATGTAATATACAGTATATTTAATATGGAGACAAGATAGGCTGTATTTTATTTCTGCAAAGTAACTATATTCTTATGAATGGTCATCAGACATCAGACACCATACAAATACAAAACTGAAATTGCATGACAGCTTGCTTTCAGTCGTAGAGTTAGATATCACAATAAAAGAAAAAATCTAAATATGTAAGTATAAAGATAAAGAATATAAATAAAATAACATAGACACACATACTCTCTCTCTCTCTCTCTCTCTCTCTCTCTCTCACACACACACACACACACACACACACACACACGTGCTCGCGCATTTACTAGTCATTCTGCTATTACACTAAGATACCTTTTCACTACTCTTCACTGTTTCTAATGCCATAAAAAACATACAGAGTGGGCCAAAAGTTGCTACCCATGATAAACTAATATTTCACGAATGACATTAAGCAGGCAAATAATCTAATATAATGTAATATATATAGTGGTCCACAAACCTCTTGGCAAAAATACATTTTTGATGATTTCTAGTGATGAAAGGTTTTGTGAGGGTGCAGGTAGTTATTGTACAACGTTTCAAACCATATGTCGATGTTTCGACAAATTGTATATGGGCAACAGAGAAATAATTCACATATAATGAATATTAACACGTAGGGAAATGTATAATTACGTATTATTAACACAAGAATAATATCTAATACTTTTGTGTAATAGTTGTTAGTAGCCTGTACAGTGCTTTTTGAGTAACATATACGAACGTGCACGTCCAATTGAAACAATTATTATATTTGTAGACCTACTAATTATTTCTGTATTGCCAGTACATAGTACCTGATGGTGTCAATAAATCTTATTATACACACAGTTCGGTCATTGAATCGACTTGCAAAGTCGAGCGTCATCCACAGGTTGGGACCATTAGACTCACAAGGGTAAACAAAGGTAGACGATCGATTAAAAGTTATAATTTTAAAATAGAAGTAGTAGTAGTAGTAGTAGTAATAGTAGTAGTAGTGTAGTAGTGGTAGTAAGTAGTAGTAGTGGTAGTGGTAGTAGTAGTAGTAGTAGTAGTAGTAGTAGTAGTAGTAGTAGTAGTAGTAGTAGTAGTAGTAGTAGCAGTAGTAGTAGTAGTAGTGGTGGTAGTAGTAGTAGTAGTAGTAGTACGGTAGTAGTAGTAGTAGTAGCAGTAGTAGTAGTGGTAGTGGTGGTGGAGCTATTTGCAGTTGTGGTAGTAGGGGTGTAGTGCTGTTGGTGTTAGTGTAAGAGGTTACGGGGAGTCCCGGAGTCCCGTGACATGATTTCAAAAGGGCGACGTAAGTTTGTCAGAATCAAAATCAATAAACAAATTAACGTATAAACATAATTTCGTAACTCATTTCTTTAACTACACAGGCAATAAAATATCAGTTTGAATAATTAATTTAAAAAATGTAAACATTTTAAAATATTTATTTGTTCAACAGACACTACTTAAAAAATAGTTAATTTTTTATATCTGTACTATTATAATCGAGGTTTTTTAAAACAGAAACGTTATAAAACAACATTGAAATTTAGTTTAACCTTCGTCCATCGCCTAACATAAGTTTGTCATACAACTCCCCCTCACACACACACACACACACACACAAATTAAGTTATAGTGGGTGAAGTAATTTCATGTATGATAACTGATAACTGTTAAAGGGTGGGGGGGAGGCGTATCTTGAAAGGTTGAGAACCTCTGGTGTATAGTACCTTTTGGTCCGATCTGTATACTGATTAAATACGAAAAAATAAGTTTTAATTGTTTATTTAGTAAAACGTTTGAAGATATAATAAACGTGAGTAATATTTGAATAAAAAAATTGCGTATTACGTTTTACGAATATTTACGTTAACATCAATGCACGAACGTAAATTTTTTCATGTAAGTTAAATAGAGTAATCATAACGAGATTGGCCTACAAGTAAATTTAAGTAAGTTCAATTTAAATAAAATTAACAATATTAAATATTATAGATGGGGACCATAAATTGGAATTTGTCAGCTGATTGTTAACGAATCCGAAGACGCGCGCTCGCACATTAGCGGCACGCGGGAACACGAGTTCACGCACTCCGATCACGATCACCGAAAGCGCCACCATATATTTTCAAATGATCCGTACAGAAATTCGTAGGCGAAGTCCTTATTGAAGTAAACGGATGTTTTTAGAAATGCCACTACGGCCAAGTCAAGAATACTTAACCGTAATAGTTAATAATTGGTTAAAAGCATTGGATCACGTTCCTGACGAAGCCATTGCATGAGATGTGCTGTCCGTACGTAAGGCTGTGACGTTTAGTGATCTTATAGTGATGGTTTCGTGTTGCGTGTGTTTATCGCGTTTGTTCTCAAACACCGACAGACTGTGCATTGATTATTACAGTAATATTTTTGTTAATACAAAATTTACCAATATTATTATTAACATTATTGCTTTATAAATTGACGCTTAATGTTAACATAATAACTATTATAAAATGTTTTATTTAGTGGCATAATTTTAGTGTTATTAATTCGATTAAAATTATTATTTTAAAACATTCCGGAGTTAATAATATAAGGGATAAGTTATAAGAAAAGGACACTTGGCATAATTCAATTAATTTAATTTTTTGTTTTTCTTTGAAAATTTAAAATAATTCACAAATGACATAAATACATAAATACGTATGTACGTCCTTCATATTGCTTAAGTGTTAGAAAAATGATACATAAACCCGTGAATAATTTTAAGTCACACCAGAGTATGACGTAGTTGGTAATATTAAGTAGACATGAGTTTTCTTTTAAACGCAACTTAAAATTTGTATTAACTTACAAGTTTATGCCATTAAAATAATTTTACTTTGAAGATTTAAAAGTATGAAAAATTGAAATACTATAGTGTGGGTATACTACAAAATCACGCTCGCGCGGACCGGGCAGTGTTTATATAGTTTGTATGCCTGAATTTTGTAAAAAATAAAAAATAATATTTTTTTGGTATCATAATTTTTGTAATTCATAAAATTGTAGAGCTTAACGACATTTCGCAAACTGCACATCCAAGACTTTGAAACTTACCTAATTTTATAGCTTGTATAAGAAAATAATTTTTATAATTAATATATCTACAAGAAACTTGGTGGTAACAATTTAGTAACTCTCTGTCTGTCTCTCAACCTCTCTCACACACACACACACACACACACACACACACACACAGATAATTAAAGAAAATGTTCAACTGCTATTAATTAAATTTACAAAAGGAGTGTATGTGAAAAAAAGGCTTATAGTGTAAATGTCTTTATTATTTCTCTGTGATACATAAAGAGCCTGGAAGAAATAAGTCGCATCGTGCAATACGTCCTACATACACCCACGTGTAAATGGTATATGACTAAGTACACACGCACAGACAGCGCGTACACACACTCACTCACAAGACCACAGGTATTAATGTGTTTAATTCACAACGAAAAAGAACGTCTGGGATCATGAATTTCAAATTTCAGTATACAAATTTCCAGTCATGTCTCTCATTAATGTTTTTAGTGTTTTGTTAAAATCCTAAATTATAGAAAATGTTTTCTTTTATTTACTTAATACCTTAAGCAGCGTGATTACTATTGCAATTTTTAAAAGGTGGAAAATTTAGTGTTCAAGTAAAGTTTCAAATTTAATTTGAACTTTTAACACAGACATCGGAGAATACTGTTACAAAAGGATAATAATACAATAGTGAATTAATTTAATTTATAAAATTGTTATTGTTGAAATCATTTAACAATTGCCTATGATCTACTAACTTATGATCTATTAAAAAAATATAGTACGTGGTGTTACATTAAGTGAAGCTTTGTTTTTGATAAAATATTCAATCGGCTTTTTACATACAATGAAACGTCTCTAATTCGGACTTCCCTCGAAATTTCGGTTTCTTCGGACTACTCTTAAGTTGGATAAATGATTTTAAAGTTAATATACGCGTAGAATTTGTTTTCATTTACGTCAGTCGCTTTCCGTACTCTACCGGTAAATATTTGGAAAAGTTTAAGCGCCGATGTTCATAGTGTCTAACATGTTATGATAAACGTAGAGCAGTAATTACCGACGAAAATCATCTTCTACCCCCAAAATTATAACAGTTTCCAAAAAAGTTTGTTATGGATATTGGTTGATAGGTTTCTATTTAGTTTTGTGACTGAGATTAGAAAATTCAAGCTAGACGTTTCTCATATAAAAGAACAATATGTTAAAGCTTTGCTGATATTAGACAACCCTCCTGGTTACACTTCGAATAACTTGTTGGCTGTTAAGTACACTAAATGCAAATTTCCATTAATATTTTCGTAGCTTTTAACATTTATTTAGTGACATTTTTAGTAGGCCAAAATTTAAATAACTTTTTGCATTATATTTGGACTAGGCATCCCCTTATATAATCTGAAATGTAGAGGTTCTATTATCACCACAATCCCATTAGTAATATCTCGTTTACATAAACTGTCACTTAACTTGCATCAAAGTGTTTCTCATCCATGTAATAAGAGTTGGATCTTCCCTGATCGGGTATTTGACACTTAAAACTTAAAACGTTTTTAGCTAAGTCTGTTACTATTCTTCTGAGCATTTACCACCGCACACGTGTTCTCTAACATTTGAGTGAATTCAAACTGTTCACGATACTGTAGTCTTCAGTCCCGCTGTATTACAAACTTTTGATAATTTCGTTGGTAACAAACTCATTTTCCAGGTACTGGTTCCTATTAAAACACGGCGTTTTAACCATGTTTCTTAACGAAAATGTCAAGACGTTTCTTAACAGTTTATTTTGCTCTTATGGTGAAACCCCAACTGGACACCATACGCCATATGGGTTATGAAACCTGTTTATGCCATTCCAGATTGGTAGAATTAATTTTTTTCTATCAATCACTAAGTTTTTGTATTTAACTGCCAGTTATTCCATTTTTTTTAATCTCTCTCCAATCTGATTTTAGTATGTAGTGTCATGGCAAGGTAGTGTGTACTAAGTACGGTATACGGTAATGAATTCGAATGTTGTAACATTAGATTTTGTTTATCACTACGTCTGCGGTAGGATTTTGTAAATTATCGGTAAACGTTCAGGTCGTTATCGAGAAGTCAGTTCGAATCGATTTTAATTCCTTAAGTTCAATAGCTGTTAATTTAATACGCTTTTTAGGTCCAGTTGATAAAACATTTATTATCAGTAACTGGTAACTGTTAAAAACGTATTGGTTAAAAATGTTATACCACGTAACACACGAACACAAGCACACAGCGCTACAGGAGGTTTGTGTTTTCCGTACGTTTTAATTTTAATAAGTTTAAAGAGTATCTGAATAAATGAGCGAGTTACGTTTTGTAAATTCGTTCAGTTTTGCAGCTCCACTCAGTCTACAGTGTACTTCTCAGATGAAACTTAGAATTATAAAACAACAACTTCGCAATTTTGTGCCCTTAACCAGAATTTCGTGTCCAATTTTTATTCTTTTTGCTTATGACGTTAATTCATTCGGGGCAGGGACTTCACGTCTGATGGTATTCAATACGCAATTTTGGGGGGCCTTTTTTTTTCTGGAGCTTTACGCTCGACGTTTATACACACAACCGATCTTCATTTACACAGGAATGTAACTCCACTAGAAAATTTAACGTCATTGCCTGAAATCGCAAAAGTACACACAGTCGTATTATCACCAAAATGTGATTACAGTGACTCAGTTGTTTTCGTAGTAGTTTATTTTATTTATTTATTTATTTTTTTGTATCGGGCATCTAAGGACCACATGCCAATTTCAATTCTTTATTCTTTGTTCGTTTCTTTTTCTCCAATATTCTTTCATATTTTCACTGTGTCTCTTCTTCCTGTCTTCAGTCCACTTTGAACCTTCGTTTTTCTCTCTCCTACCCTGGACTCCTTCCATTTTTAACACTTTTGCCCGAAAACGTCTCTTTCAATTGCTTCTTCTGCGTGTATATTATTTTTTTCTAAATCCTTTTGGGCTTCTTTAATTCAACTTGATGTTGACTTCTTCCCCCACAGATATTTGAAGATCTGCTTTGTTAACCTATTGTCATCCATTCTATAGAAATGTCCAAAAAATAATAGTCGTCTTTTTCTCATAGTTTCTGTTATATTTTCTATACTTTGATATATGTTATCATAACTTCTTAATTTCCAACCATTCTGAAGTTTTTCGTGGACCTAATATTTTCCTAATAATCCGTCTTTCCAGTATTTCTAGTTTGTCTAAATTATAATTCAATGCTAGACATTCACTTTCATATAGGCATTCTGGCTTCACTACTGTACTGTAATGCCTTATTTTCGCATTTTTAGATATGCACTTTTTATTGTAAATATCTTTAGTTATACCATATGCCCTTTCCATCTTATGAATCCTTTCTTCTATAGCAGATTTTTCTAAGCCATTATCTTGAATTATTTCTCCTAGATACTTAAATTTTCGAACCCTCTCTATTCCACCAATATCTGTTACCAGTAATTTGGCGCATTTTTAATGTTCGTGAAAAATTTTGTTTTTTCTACAGAAATTTTTAAGCCTGTTCTACTGGCTGTGTATGTCCCCTAAAAAATTAACTTGTGTTACTGCAGATGTCAGATGTTCAGAAAGTATATAAAGTCATCTGCGAATGCCAAACAGTTTATTTCAATACGGTTGTTCCTTCTTCCCAACATGATTGGTGATATTTTGCATTCCTTTAATTTTTCATTCCAAATTCTCACTACTTTCTCCAGGACACAGTTGAAAAGAATAAGGGATAAACCATCACCCTGTCTTACACCTATATTTATTTTGAACGGTTAAGATAATTTCTCCCATGAATTTTTTTTTGAGACTGTGTCCGTAAGGGTTTCACGGACTAGATTTGCCAATTTAGATTTAACACCAAATTCTTGGATTATTCTTATTTATCTATTATTATTATTTTTTTATAAGTCGTACCGAGCAATTAAGTTGGCTTGCTATCAAGACGATAAGAAAGAGATAACTCAAAATTTGTATCAAGGTGGTAGGAACGAATGTATGTGGTGGTCTAAGGGGTTTTTGACTCCCCTCCGAAGTGGTCTAGAAATATAATTTATTGACAAACTCGGTATTGACAGTATTGAATTGATGACTTAAGGTCATACGTGCTGGTTTCGTTTGTAATCTTCTACATTTTGTCACCTTTTTAAAACTGTGTTTATTGAGTTTTATTTCAGTAATGTATGACACGAAGAGGAGAGGTAGAAGCTTCAGCAGCAATGAAATTAAAATATTGCTAGCCTAGTATGAATCTACGTATTTACAGTTTATACGTAAATTATAACAATGCATTGGCTACATTATTTTACCATAATTTATATAATTTACATTACACTTAATTTGTATCTGATGATGATAGTTGAATTACTATCGAAACGTATGTGATTTACAAAATAAAATATATTCTTGGAAAAAATGTTATTATCAATAATAAAAAAATATGGATACATTATATACAAAATTTCTAGCTGCATGTTGGTCTTCTGTGATTATTGGTAACTTTTAATTTTCCTCAGCAGCCGTAAAAAAAATAATATTATTTATTATTCATTTTTATTGTATATTTTTTGGTTACAATTCGGTTTTTACTTAATAACACCTGTAAGTAGAACTAGAAATCTGTGTTTTCACTCACCAACGTTCCATACTTACATTCTACAGGATTTCCTAGTTCAGACGTGTAATTACGGATAAAATAATACAGCAGGGTTTATGAATTCAGTGGTGGAATCAGTTTACGCTTAATCACTGCCAGCAACAACAACGCTGTGACCGAGTTTTCCACTTTTGATGCGTGGATGTATCCTACATGTAAATTATTCTGTATACATACTCGAGTTGTGGAAAATATGTGAATCACGACAGATCCATGCTAGCTGCTGACTATGGGTCTCTAATGTTTAGGACACACACACAAACAGGCACAGTTTGGACATTCAAAGAAAAGAAAAATTTGGATTACTCAGCATTATATCCACTAGGGACCTGATCTTGATCTGTGTATAATCTATTACACTAATATAGCAAACTGTGTTTTTTTTTAAATTCCCTTCTAAATTATTCAAACGGTGTTCAGAATCAGGCAGGTAAATGTACAGTGCACCTACTCCTGTAATTGTACTCACGCACCATTCTACCAATATTACCCAGATGTACTCCACTGTTATCTCTCGCATTGATTAACAAATTACCTTAAGGTAAGGTACTAACAAAATAACTTAATGTGATTGAAAACAAGTCCTCAGGGGAAACAGCACTGTTCACTGATGTTCGATTCTGAATTTGATAGGCCTACTAAATTTGATTGAAAATCATAGTTGCCATAATTGCCTTAGTTGGAATGAAAACTCTCTTCATTCCAGGTATTAAAATAATTATTGTTTGACCATATATATTTGTTTGTGATATTGCCTCAATATTATTATAATCGTTATCTTCAATTTTGTTAAAACCTTCAGTAAAATCTTTCATTGTAAACGTTCACACTGTGCTTTTTGGAGCACACTTTAATATAAATTACAAATTTTGAGTTAGCGAAAGAAGGTTTCGATTGAATGATATGGATTAAACCAACCAGAGTTATAACTAAGATTCATTTTAAAATGCTGTCATAGTTAAACTTCAAATGAGAAAATCAATTTTGAAATGAATCTTTAGGTTAAATAAAAAAAAACTGAAATTCTGATTAAACCTAAGCTTAAATTGAGAGTGTGTATGTAGTCTTGAGACTGCAGAAAATTTTAGTAGATTTTCTTAGGTAATTCTTCTTTTTAAATCCGCATTTAGAGTTTATACTTCAGAGCTACAGGTAGGAAGCGATACCACTGCCACCTGCCTAATTCGTTTCTTGTTTCCGCTAGATATGTTACAATCCCTTATAATCGTGCCATAAGAAATTAAGGTGTCGCTCTTTTCTTTACTCTGATGACTTATTTATCGCATTTCGTTCTTTCCCAAACTATTTTTAGTAAGCTCTCCGAGGTGTACGCATTTTCTAATCACGTTATAAATGCGTCCGAGTTGACAACCAGGTACTCCAACTTGAGAAACTCGTTAAAAAAAAAAAAAAAAAAAAAAAAAAAATATATATATATATATATATATATATATATAGTAATTATGTGTTTCAATGAGTCGTGGTCATTTTTTAAGTATAAGGAAAGAGGTAACCTCCTTCTGCGATTGTAATGAGGAAATGTTTAATGACTTCTGTGAATGGAAACAAGTACAACGCTAACCAATGGTGAGGCCATCACCAGGTCTTCGTGTGGTTAACGCATACTTAGACAACTGCCTGTGCAGAATAAAGGGATAAAGTGTGTGAAAACAAACAAATATATAACGTTCCCTTTTTTCTTCATTACTAATGTAATCCACGATAACATTTTACACATGGTTTAACATAGAATTTAGACATGGCCACAATAAGTAAAAAATATTCAAAATGTATAAAAAGTTTTTAATTTATCCCTTATTAGATCTCAAAGAGAAACAAAGTTTTTACCTAAGTACGTGCGTTTCTTTACATAAAACGCAGTCACACACGACACTTGCATCCGTTCTTGCGCCCGCATGCCTCTTAATGTACTTAGCTGTCTGTTTTCTGTCATTAAATTTTTCTATCCTTACGTAAACTCGACGTTCAAATGCTAACTTTACGCCATGATTATTCATTCATTATACACAGCGTGTAAGTAGGGCAACATGGAAACATCCTTGAAGTTCACATTATGGTCTTGTAACAGGAACACACACACATGAGAGAGAATTTGTAGTCCATGCTAGTTTGCGAGTTACGTATACATTCACTTTATCACTTGCTTTAGTAATTGGAATGCACTCATAGTTTATTTTTTTCTTTAATAGGCAAGTTGCATAGATAAACAAAGTGATCTGATTGGAGTGTTCTGTCCAGAAACCCGTGGCTGTGAAGTTTGAGTACAAACCAATCGGATGGTTATACCATATACAAGTGCAGTGAAGAACTCGAGAAAGTTCAGCGTGTTTTAGTGAAGAAGCGGTGCTCGTGTTCTGTGATTATAAACAACAGCGACAAGACGTTTATCGTTTAGTGCAGTACCTGATTTAAGGAGTTACAAATCTCATAATGCCCGCCGACATCATCAAAATGACATTTCCAAGCAGGTAAGAATATGACTATATTTTTATTGGAAACACTAGACCTGTATTAGAGTACAGTAGAAAAGTATTACAATATGGTAGAATTAGCTTAGTGTAGTGTTATGCTTCGAGTGTAGTACAGTGTGAATAGTGTTGTTTTTAGTGAAGTTATCGTTAATATAATACCGCTGTATTAATTAGTAACTTCGTCGTGATTATTTAGTAACGTCATCATAATTGATGCTACTAATATTTAGTATCTTAGAAACCTTATAATGTTCTAAACTTTGTTTTGATTTTCTTAATCCGTAAGGCTATAAGCAACAGTTTGCTTTATTTGGTTGTGTTTATTTACCTTTTGGAACCTTATACCTCTGCGATACGTCTTCTTCAGTGACCGTCATGAATTTCTAGAAAATTCACTGGATTAACTGGTTATTCGTATTATTATTCTAGGCGTTCGCGCCTAGAATTATTAAGACGTTGTGTTAGTTTATGATGTCCAAAGAAAATACACATTTATGGCCACGGCCTAACGCCCGATAGACCAAAAAGGAAAGGTTCTATCGGTTCGATCGGTAAAAACTTGTATTATGTGTCACCAATTTTGTCTTCATCATTGCCATCATTGTGTAACAACCAAGCGCAGGAAGAGATATCCTTTCAAGATACTGAGATCTGATAATGTCTTCTATAGTAAAATGTGCATACTTATTACGCGGATATTAAATATATCGACAAATTCCTCGTACGAAATTGAATCGTTAAAAAAACATTGTATAAAATAACATAATTAATGCTTGATGCCTTTACTTGGTGAAAATCCATTGAAAATTATAGTAAAAAATAAAACCATAAAATAGTTTTAGTGATTTTCAGTGGACGAGTGAAAATCACTAAAACTATTTTATGGTTTTATTTTTTACTATAATATATAATGTATAAAATAACGGTGAAACTGTACTCTACGTATTTAATAGTTGAGGACGACTTACGGAATCTCCGAGATGAGAGGCAGAGAATAGAAATAGGACGACGTCGGAAGTCGTTGTAAACTTAAGGCCAAACACACAGTTAGTTTATACCATATACCAGTGGAATGAAGATCTCGATAAAATAATCGTGTTTTAGTGAAGCAGCGATGCTCGCGTCGTCTTATTGATACTCGCGTGGTACCCTTATTAATGTCTTTAAGCTACATCACTACATGCCCTGAACTGTTCTCATCAAGGACAGTACAGGTAGTTTTTCACATAATTGTTCCATCGTGCTCTAGAGCGTCCTCTCCGGATCTTCCTCGGATCCAAGGTCTTCTTTGATTTGTGAGGATGAATAATTAGTTTGTAACACGATTCATGTTTAGTCAGCTGAGTATTAAAAATATTGAAGCCACAAAATCATTCAAATCAATAAGTTATATTTTTATTTATTTTTTTTAATGGCGGAGAAAATGCTTTATGCACCTTCAGGGATGTCTTTCCACCCCGGTGTGTGTTACTCTCACCCACTGAAAAGCCCACCTCATCTCAGGCATGGGAACCCATTCGGAACCACTTTCGTATTACATCGGGGCAGCTCATTTTACTTCAGTTTACGCCAGATTAGGTGATCCTTGGCTTTCTTCTTTTTTCTTTTGACGCATTGCAATCTCTCCAAAAAGGCTGCCACTTGGTTTTAACTGTTTCTGTTAATTTGCAGATCTCCACAATGTTGTCTGGTGTCATCGAACCAACCTCCATCTCCAGTCTCTGTTTCCTCACCGCCTACTTAACACGCTCAAAAAAGTGTGTTGGGCATTGTCGCGGTCAGAATCACCATACAGGTATGCCGGACTCCTCGCTTTGCCCATCCCAAACAGATAGTCACGAAAACGTCCGTGTCCTATAAGAAACTGTGTGAGGAAGTAGGTTACTTTGCCATACTAGTAAGTCTTAACAGACGTAACCGATCTGTTAATATTATTGTAATGTTAGCCACACGACATTAAATAATTATCAAGTTGTATGTATTAAGGTAAGAGCTATAAAATACACACAGACACACAGAATTATGTGTAAGCCTGTCAATAAATCTTATAAGGTTAAAGAATCTCTTTTATTCCCTTGACAAGGTTTACGATCAATGTATGTCAAGGCATTGTTACACTGTTGTAGAGTCAAAAAATGTAGATTGTTTCATTATTTTACGCTTATGGTACAGGAATAGGACAGTGTAGCTAGGATTACTTCTAGACAGTCTTCAATGTTTCCACTTGATGGATACCGATGAAAGCTGGATGAGCTAGACTCCGGCTGGATGGTGCAAAACGTTCCAAGTTGCCTTAGAACTGTATTAGAATTCTCGACATACTGGTTTGGAAGTGAGTGTGCTGCAGTGACTCCATCTTATAAGCCATACAACCTATGTATGCTGTCAATACAAATGTAACCTTGTGGATAGTTATAATGTACAGTTTCTCCTTTAAACTTTCAGCGCCCAGTATCGCTCATTGGCCTTACGCAGACCCTTTCATTACTTCTTGCTCTGAGCTGTTTTCATCTTGCCCAGTTCAAGTAATTTTTCACATCGTTATAACATCGTGTTCTAGAGTGTCCTCCCGATCTTCCCAGGATACAACGTCTCCTTCGTACGACGCTTTTTTCTCTTTGGTAACTGATTTTGCCTGTGTGTCCCGTCTACTCCCTCTCAGAGTCTTGTTGCACTTTGAATTATGTCTATCGCGTTTTTTCCTACCACTTATACGTTCTCTTCTTCTTTTGTGTTTCATTGTTAACCCAAACAGTCTTCATTCCTGGCTATTATCAATTTTTTTGACAGCTTTTTTTTTAAGCGTCCATGTTTGAAAGCAATATGTGAGTACTGATCGAAAGCATTGATAATACAGATCCGTAGATCCTGAGGTAGGCCTATTTCTCTGTTAGTTACTTTGTTTTAAGTTTCAAAACGCTGCCTATCGTAGATGATTTCTTCGGTCGGTTTCTCCTGCTTTATTTTCATTGTCTAGTCTTACCTTTTCTCTCAAGTATGCGTATTCTCTTACAAAGCATAGTTTTATATTTAGTTTTTGCTCCCCCGTTCAAAAAATATACAATTAGATATAACGTACAATCTCTTGCTACGGTTTTTAAACGATTAATTGAAATTTAACCGACAAAGCTTTTTAATACTAACGAAAAAATGTTCGCTTTATACAAAAAAAGCTGCGGATTGTAGAAATGTTTCCGTGGAACCTGGTAGTCCAGACAGAATGGACTCAGCTACCAATCTAGAGTACCGGGCTTGAGTTCAGGCTGCGTCGTAATATCAAGTAAGACTACGTTTATCAGCCCCCAGATCAACTCAGTTTGAGAAAATCAGTAAACTGAAGATTTTTACTGGCTATATTGCCGTCCTTACGTATGTCCAACGACTCACCTAAGCAATCGGCATCCTACCCTTTCTCGTTTAAGCTACTTAGGTGGTACAAACAGTCGCTATTAGAAATGCTTTCTTTTTTTGGAAAAGAACAGTGAAGCTAACACACACACACACACACACGCGCGCGCACACACTCTCTCTCTCTCTTTCTAAAAATATTGCAATATAAGAGAGCAGGAGTAATCTTTTCGGTACACGATTAGTAATTTCCATCTTACGTGGAGACATTTCGATGTTGTAATTTCGTAAATTCATGTTCTACCGTAATTTAAACATTGCAGGCCTACTGTTTAAGACCATCGAGAACAGCTTTAAGAATCTTCGTGGAACAATTCGACTGTCACAGTAGAAGACTCACTACCAAATAATTGGTTTTCATAGGGAAGTTGTTTTTTTAAGCGTCCTGGTGATCATTTGTTTTCAGTGACTCGTCATCCGCCCACAAAACGGTAGAATAGAAATCAACGCGATGAAAGATGTTAAACGACGAGGCAAGAGCTCGTTGCACAACAGGGACGTTTCGCGACAGGATATCCTATACCCTGTAGAGTTGTGTGTAAGAGATGTAGGTGCAGCATTTAAAAAAACTATAAACTGTTGCTGGTTGCTCTTTCCTCCGGATCCTTGCGCACATTGATTCGTGCTCTAACGAATTGCATATTGATCCATGTTTAATGCGAGGTTTGTTCAAAAAGTTCGTGCAATTTTTCTTTATTTGTAAAATTATGCCTTGATTAATCTACATTTATATTGCTCTCGTCAAAGTAGTCTCGGGCGGGTATAGCACGATTATGCCACCATTTTATTCAATCTTTTAAACATTTCTCAAAATGCACTTTTTGGTACAGCCTTGAGGAGCCTGTTTAATGATTTTTGCTTTACAACTTCAATAGTCGCGAAACGTTCTTTAATGGTACTTTTCATCATTGGGAAGAGGAAAGATCGCATCTGGACGGATACGGAGGTGGCGGTATTCTTTTTTACGAAAACCTCTTGAACAAGCAACGACCATGCATCCTGTTGCATTATCGGGATGTACTTTCCATATTATCCTTCCGTAAGTCCGTAAGTCTGACCGTTTGCTACGAATAGCTTCACATAAATGGCATGAATCTGTTTACTTACCGCTGTACCTAGTGATGAAAATTTATCGCACACTCTTTGTCTCACTGTCACGAACTTCAACTTATTCACGACAGGCTTTGAAGCTTTTATAACATTTGTAAAGCACCTCTTCTTGCACAGCAAGACCGCCAGAAGCCTTTTGCAACACTTTCATCGCGATAGAGCAATTTATCTCATTCTTTACACTAACTGTTCTGTTCCTGCATGTTCTTCAATCTTGCATTCTACAATGTAAAAAAAATCACCTAATACCAAAACACAACTGATTAAATTATCTGTCAAACTCTGCATCCAACAAGGTTAAACTTTCAGGCAATTGTCATTAAGACGAGCACTAATATTATATAACAAGATTTAATCGGATACTTGTAGTGTGGGAAACTCAAAACTTTGACGACAGTTTTGATCAAATCTCGTACCATTATCTATAAATAAAAATATGCCATAATTAGTAACTTACTGGCAATAATAGGTCGTTTACCATTAACTGCGTTTTGTGCAAATTATAAAAATTTGACTTATCAAGAATGAGTAGGTAACACAAACGTGTGAGACAGTTCAGGCCTCTGGAATAATCTTTTGAATTTTGAGTTCAGGGATGCAAACAAACGACCTTATTGGAATAGAAAGCGGAAGGTCAAAACTAAACGTGTACGACAATAGAGCACAGACGAGACGAGTGTGAAGGAAAATATGTTAAACACAAGGCTACGCATGTTGCCAAATAGAGACTATGTCCGAGCGGAGCATATTTTATAAATTTATGAGAAGGTCGCAAACAGACAAAAAAGGAAGGCGGCGGGGAAGATATGTATTTGTGAAAGTGGAATACGCGTTAAAAACACAATCCTTATTATGATAACATAGTATATAACATACGTTGTACAGCGACGGTTTGAGTCTGATGCAGGAGAGGGAGGCAAACTTTCCCAGAAACCCAAGCGTTATGTTATTAAATTTTAATCTATTTAGTGAAATTATAAATTATTTGTAATTGCGAATTACTTTCTATTATCGTTATTCTACTTGCTATGATGCCTCACGTTATTTTAAAGTTATTTTTTATATTATTCCCACCTATTAAGTGAATCCACTGTTACAAACTTTAAACACGACGTTGTTTACAAATTCGTTAAGTTTTTCTTTACCCCAGTATCGTTACAGGTTCCAGCATTCTTGGATGTCTTTATTCGTATTAAATATTTTCAGGATTATTCTCGCATGTCGGGTCTTAATCTTCTCTCGTTTATGATAGTCGAAGTACCGTTCATTGAAATATCACTCATCGCGAGACTTCATTGTCCACCTAACGTAGGATCCGAGTGAGGACTGCGGTAGTAGTTTAGAAACTTCGCAAAGTCCGTCGTTGGTTAACGTCACAGCTTAATTACAATATATTTAAAAGGTGTTAGGAACGAACGAGAGTTGTCCGAGAGAAGTCATATTCGAAAGTGGAAAGTAAGGACAAGTGAATACAAGGAGGGTCAGACACGGTTGCCAACAATGCTCTCACTGCCTATGAGGCCTTCGTGGGTGCTACAGCTGATGTTTAGGCCTACTACGATAATGTTTGAGTTCTAACGTTAGACGAAAACTTATTAATAATTATTTTTTTTAATGAAACTTTACTGCCTTATACGTTTACGCTTATAGAACTGGATAACCTATGATTATTGTTTTTAGTAATTCATGTTGAAAACGTAATTACCTGTAAATGAAAGACAAATTAATTGACGAATGTTGTTTTACTTATACTAATAAGCTAGTATTTTAAAATGTTATTAAATAGTTTAATATTGTGTAACGTAGTTATTATATTATTTTATACTATCTATTTTTACACCCTAATATTAAATGTAATACGCTGTGATTAAATACACGCGCAAGCACACACATGCATACACAGACATAAGATTAGCATTATTAACACACTTGTTGCGGTTTGGAAGCTCTTGAAGAATCGCGAGTTATTCCAAAGACGCTAATAAGGAAGGCTGGATTGTTTGTTAGAAAGAAGTGGACTGTATTTAAGATATTGAACATGCGTTTATTGAATAATTTGGTTTGTTAGTTACGATCGGCACGTGCGGATGCATTTTGAGGCGATAATGCCCGAAATCAACTTTGAATGAAATCGTGGTCCATGGTAGATGGACGCAGGTAGACGATTAAAGTTGAATGTTATAAATGTATGCTGAATAATAGCCAAAAGCCGCGGCTGTAAGAGAAGTGTTTAACGAGAGTTGCGCTCGGAGTCGTGTTATAAACTGAACTAATGCTGGCTTGCAGTCGGCTAGGCTGGCCGGTTGCAAGGTTTGATAAACGCGTGACGTCATCCGCGCGTGCCGTGCAATGTTAGTAGACTGCTTACAGCTGATAAAACAGTACAAAGTTTAAACATACTGCCCGCCAAAATCGGGACGATTTTGTACATTAACGGTTAAATTGAACAATATAATAATTAGACTTACATGCCGTAAGCGATACAATAATTGGCGCACTGGCCAGAGAGCAATGACATAATAAACATAATATACTTAAAGACTTATACATAAAATTTGTAAAAAACAAAATTCATTAATCCAGCACAAAGCTTAAGTCAAAACAAAACAATTTCTGTACTAGAAAAGGTACAACGAATAATAAATCATGATAAAAATGAACCTTTACATAACTGAACATGATCTCTCTTGAAGCATAACATGTGGATAAAAAATACATATATTTAAACCTTGACAAACGTAAATAATAATCTTAAATTATATAAGAGAAACCATCTTGATCACTGCTTCATATATAGTAATAGAAATAATAGAAACATAATGTTATCATAATCGTATCAAAGTTCAATGGTACATGACATTGAAAAATACAATACACATATAGAATAATTGACACTATAACTGACACTTGTGGTTCTCAAAATTTGAATCACACAAACATATTAACGATACACAACATTCATAATAATTGATAGTACATATGAGACATAGTCACTGTTGCTGTAATAGCTAGCGACACTTAACAATGTTACAATGCTTATGATACAATTGACTTGTATGCTCGCCCCGGGGAATGTCCCGGGCGTGTTCCATGTAATGTGACACGCACACACTCACACACACACACACACACACACACACACACACACACCTCGTATGTCTCGTATGGCACGCATACGATTAGCTTGTTGCCACCGGAAGGGGGCATAATTTGTGGATGGGTCGGCGTAAGATACCTAGCGCGGTGCGTACTTCTGCGACGCGTACTAAGGAATCTTGACCCGGAAAAACATTGGTAATTACCCCACGCTTCCATTCTAGAGGGGGGGAATTGTCATCCAAAATGAGGACAAGTTGTCCGACCTTCAAATTCTTAAATGGGGTGCGCCATTTATTGCGCTGCTGCAGCTGGTGCAGATAATCCCGAGACCACCGTTTCCAGATGGTCTGCGTAAATTTTTGGAGCAGAAGCCATCTGCCCAAATGAGTATTATTGCCTTGTGTATAGTCGGGTTCCGGAAGTGCCGTCAGTGGAGCACCGACCAAAAAATGAGCGGGTGTTAAGGGTTCAGGGTCTCTAGCATCGTCGGACACGGCGCATAACGGGCGTGAATTAAGGCAAGCCTCAATTTGAGAAAGAAGGGTAGAATATTCCTCAAAATTCAAGATCGTACCGCCAATTACGCGACGTAAATGGAATTTAACACTCCTTACACCACTTTCCCACAAACCACCGAAATGAGGGGCTGAAGGGGGCTAAAGGGGATAAAGGACCATTTGATGCCGTGGAGACCGCAAAACTCCAGAGAAGATTGTTCAACTTCCTTGGAGGTTAAAAATTTGTACCAATCATGCAACGTGTGGTTGGCACGACGAAAATTCGTGCCATTATCCGAAAATATTTGCGCGGGAATACCTCTGCGCGATATGAACCTTTTTAAAGCCGCTATAAAGGCGTTGGAAGTAAGATCCGACACCAATTCTAAATGGATGGCCCTAGTACACATGCATATAAATAGAGCGATATATGCCTTGGTCGTGGACTTAGAGCGCTGTCCGCCATGGCGCAAAAACACCGGACCTGCGTAATCCACGGCCGACTGTGAGAATGGCCTTGACGGCGTGACCCTAGAAGAGGGTAATTGACCGAGTAATTGATTCGCGCCTTTAGCCCGGAAACGAAAACAAGTGACACACTTATGTATCACTGAGCGGATATAGGACTTATCGTGTATGATCCAATACTTAAGCCTAAGCGAAGCTTGAGTTGATTGCACTCCAGCGTGCAACAAACGGATGTGTTCGTATTCAATTATTAATCTCGTGAGATGAGAGTGCGGGTGTAAAATTATTTGGTGTTTAGTCTCGTAGCTAAGTGGGGAGAATTGCAAGCGTCCACCCACTCTTAAAATGCCTGATTTATCCAGGAATGGGTTGAGAGCAAGAATTTTACTACTGCGTGGAAGGCACCGGTGTGCCTCAAGTTCCCTAACCTCTACGTCGAAATGCAACTTCTGAGATTGCCGGACAAAAACCAAGAGCGTGTCAGACAATTCTTGAGCCGACAAAAAGGACGTGTCTCTATCAACCACCGCGAGCCTAGAATTGCGAAGAAATCGACGGCAGTATGCGAAGACGCGAATAAGCCTCGTAAGAGATGAATAGTTTTCAATGTAACTATGTGTTGAGGACGCGACAATTAGTGAGGTTTGAGCCTGCTTGCGACGTTCCTCTTCAATGTCGGGAAAGGTACAGGGAGTATTAATGTCGAACGCGCTGACCGGCCATGAGGCCGCATCACGAGCCAACCAGGAGGGACCATGCCACCATTGAGCATGACAGTGCAGACTACGAGGGAGGCAACCGCGCGATAAAACGTCGGCAGGGTTGTCATTCGATACTACATGACGCCAAGTTCCCCTGCTGCTAACAAGACGCTGTATTTCTGCGACACGGTTAGCCACAAATACCTTCCAGCGGGAAGATTGCTGATGTATCCAGTACAACGCTATCATCGAATCCGAATAAAGATATAATCCGTCAAAATTGTAATCGACGGCATTTAAAACCTTGGACGTTAATTGAGCCAACAATAAACAAGCACAAAGTTCAAGTCTAGGAAGCGTTATCTGTTTCAGCGGAGCGACCCTAGATTTAGCACACAACAAGTTTGATGATATGGCGCCGTTCGAATAGACCGCCCGCACATAAATGCAACACGCGTAACCTTTAACCGAAGCGTCGGCGAATCCGTGCAGCTGCAATGAACTAACTGGGTAACTGTTCGAACTCTTAACCGACCTCGTAATCTCAAAATGGGTGTCAGAAATTAATTGGGCGTATAATTCCGACCATTGATCGGCTAGTGACCCGGACAAGGGTTCGTCCCAATCAGTGCCCGCCAACCACAACTGCTGCACGAAATGCTTGCAGCAAAATGTGATGGGAGCAATTAGACCTAGTGGATCATATATCCCGGCAATGATTGACAACACGCTTCTCTTGTTGAGAACGGTTAGATTGTCATCACCCCTAACGGTGTACAAAAAGTTATCCCCCTCAACATTCCACTGTATGCCCAAGGTACGCACGTTCTGACCCTTGCTGAAGTCACGGGTTACTTGGGCGCGAAGAGTCATAATCTTATGGTGGTTAGAGAACCATTTGTGTAACGAAAAACCATACCTCCTCAACAACATCTCGATCTCGCCTTTCATTTCAGCTAAGCTGTTCGGATCATCCGAACCCGTTATGAGATCGTCTACGTAAAAGTCATTTGCTATGGCCTTAGCAGCGGTAGGGTAGTCGGCTTTATTTTCATAAGCTATTTGAGCCAGACAACGCGTAGCAAGGAAGGAGGCACTAGCAGTGCCATATGTAACCGTCCTTAACGCGTAATGTCGCAATTCCTTATGCGGTGCATCACGCCAAACAATGCGTTGCAAGTTTGAATCCTTAGGATTAACAATGATCTGGCGATACATCTTTTCAATGTCCGCAATAAGTACGTATCGGTGGGTGCGGAACCGAACCATTATCGAAAACAGATCCTGCTGGATCGTAGGACCGACCATTAAAGTGTCGTTAAGGGACAAATTATTGGTGGTTTTAGCGGATGCGTCAAATACCACGCGCAATTTAGTGGTTAAGCTAGAGTCTTTGAAGACTGCGTGATGGGGCAGATAAAAGATCTCTGACCTGTCAAGCGACAGATCGTATTCATTAAGCGGCGACATGTGGCCAAGTCTTAAGTAGTCATTCATGAACTCACTATAATCCTTATAAAGGGTAGGGTTCTGCTTGAATTTGAATTCTAACGATTGGAATCTACGTATTGCTCCGCGGAGAGAATCTCCCAAATACGATTTATCAGATCTGCGGGGCAGGGCTACCACGAATCTCCCGTCGTGATTGCGGCTAGTGTTTTCCACGAAATGCCTTTCACACGGTGAGTCCTCAGATCGGGTTTAGCGACTAGAGATTTCCTCCAACTTCCAAAATTCCTTTAGTTGCGAGGAAACCTGATTATCATCCTTACAGACCATAAATGAAGAAACCGTTTTAGTCACGTCGACGTTGAATGGTAAGTCACCAGCCAAAATAAATCCTAACTTGGTTTCCTGAATTATAGGAAAGTGTGGTCCGCGCGTATATTTCACAGGTTCAATTAATTGTAGAAAATATTGAGCGCCGATTAATATATCGACTTGCGACGAGCAATGTAGGTGAGGATCCGCCAGGAATATGCGCTTGGGTAAATTTAAAGAGGTAAGATTGAACGACTCCGCCGGTAAATTATTAGTTATACTGGGTAATACGGCACAATGTACGTTTAACGTGAAGGGTTTATAGCGTGAATGTAGCCTTACATTAGTGCTGAAGTCAGCCTGGGAAAGCGAGTTGTTTATACCCGTGATGGGCAATTGCGATTTAACTAATTGGAGGCCCAACCTGCGGGCGAAATCCATTGTGCAAAAGTTCGCTTGAGAACCGGAATCCAGTAATATCCTAACGGGAAATTTTTTGCCGACCTTATTGTATGTCATACAGACGGCGGTAGATAACAATACCGATTTATTGGTCTGTGATTTCAGTGAGCACTGGTTGTTAACAGAAGTTACGTCCCTGTTGGGGACATGAATCATGGTGTGGTGACGCCTAGAACATTTTTTACATGAAAATTTGGAGGGACATTTTGAACCCTCGTGTCCCGAACGGAGACAGTTTAAGCAAAGTTTGTTTTTTAGTAACGCATTTTTTCTATCAGGGATAGACAGCGATATAAATTGTGGGCAATCGCTAAGTCTATGTCCACCGTTACATAGCCTGCATAAATTGTTTCTAACATGTGAGTGGAATGCGCCCTTTGGAGCGCTTATCTGTTTAACTGCCTTGCGATAAGGAGACTTATCGCTTTTGTTCAACCTGCTCGTTGGGCTAGTCGCGCCATCGATATTTTGCAGTAGTTTCCTACGTGAATTTAAAAAATTTATAAAATTATTAAAATCAGGGAGTTTATGCTCCGATAAACTCTCTTTCCACAAACGTAAAGTGTAACTGTCAAGTTTTTTGGCTAGATAATTTACGACAATAATCTCAAATGTGTTGACTGGCAGTTTGAGATTATTTAAAGCGTTTATATTTCCAGAGATTTGATCAATAAATTGCGATATGCTACCTTGGGATTCCTGCTGAACTAATGGTACGTCTAGGACATTCCACACGTGGTGAGCGGAGACAATCAGCTTACTATCATATCTATTCCTCAACAGATCGATAGCCACCGCGTAATTCTCATGTGTTATGGGCAATGCTTTTATTACGTTAAGCGCCTCGCCATGTAATGACGAGTGCAAATAATGAAGCTTCTGTATATCTGTCAGGTCTGTTCTGACATGAATTAGTTCCATAAAAATATGGTAATAATGTTGCCATTCCACAATACTACCCTCAAACCGTGGTAATTTTATTGGTTCCAATTGAATGGGGGGTGTTTTAGGCTGTTTACCATCAGTATTAATTATTGGTTTTTGGTTCAAATGCTCAGATTGCTCCAACAAGTGTTGCAGTTTACATTCTATAGCACAGAGATCGTCCTCCGTTTGCACTCTATCACTTGTTAACGCAGCGTCTGCTTCCTCAGCCTCGATTTGTGACTGAATCTCGTCATATTTGGTGGATAATTCCATCAAATGACGCAGTTTTATTTTGAGCGCATGAGGATCGCTGTTTAACAAATCGAAATTATCCGCGAAGGTATTTATTCGGGATATTGAGGCCTTAATTGTACCTCGTTTTTTTATTAGAGCCCTTACATCGGCCATTATTACAGTTTAAGATAAAAAAGGGAAAGATATTTGGAAAGCAATTGAGCATCGAGCATGTGAACCACAAACTTAATTTTGAATGAGTTTAAATACGTTTGGCAGCTAGCGATCGTTGGTTTGAACATAAACTTACTCTCTCTAACTAATCAAACTCGTTGGCAGTTAAATTATTGAAATTATAAATCTAAATGATTTCAAAGTATAGCTTTATCTTTAAAGTTCTGACTGATAATGAGCTGCCAACCATCTATTAATTTATATTGTGTAATAAGTTAATTGTTTATATAAATATGTCAAAAAATACACACTGATTGAAATATTATTAAAAATAAATCAAATATAGGTCAAGTTTATAGTCACGTGGCCGTCGATCCATTCGTGATGAAACTGGCTTCGATCCCGTTTGGAGCTGCTACACCTCCTGTCTCTGCCGGTTAGCCGTTGCCTCATGTTGTACCCTCCATCAATTAAAGCTGTGGAATCTCGAAAATGTTGTCCTGTTTCGTCCCGTCGTCTCTGGTCTACTGCTTGGCCGAATCTTGTCGAGATGACTGCGACGTGCTTCACGATAATGGTGTCGCTCAGGACGAAAATGATGCCCGTCTGTCGTGATTAACTTCAGATTGATTTTTCCAGAAATGATGTATATAAATAAATGCTGTCGCCTGTGTACTCAGGTATGAGAAATCTTTGCCGTTGGTACCAAAAATGATGTAGTTTGTTTTGGCCTGAAAATATGAAATCCTGCCTGATTGGACCAAAAATGATGTCGTTTTTGGCCTGAAATGTGAAATCCGGTCCGGTGGGACCAAAAATGTTGCGGTTTGGAAGCTCTTGAAGAATCGCGAGTTATTCCAAAGACGCTAATAAGGAAGGCTGGATTGTTTGTTAGAAAGAAGTGGACTGTATTTAAGATATTGAACATGCGTTTATTGAATAATTTGGTTTGTTAGTTACGATCGGCACGTGCGGATGCATTTTGAGGCGATAATGCCCGAAATCAACTTTGAATGAAATCGTGGTCCATGGTAGATGGACGCAGGTAGACGATTAAAGTTGAATGTTATAAATGTATGCTGAATAATAGCCAAAAGCCGCGGCTGTAAGAGAAGTGTTTAACGAGAGTTGCGCTCGGAGTCGTGTTATAAACTGAACTAATGCTGGCTTGCAGTCGGCTAGGCTGGCCGGTTGCAAGGTTTGATAAACGCGTGACGTCATCCGCGCGTGCCGTGCAATGTTAGTAGACTGCTTACAGCTGATAAAACAGTACAAAGTTTAAACAACACTAGTACAATAGATACAGTATGTTAAGCATTACGTGAAGTACAATTTACGTGCTTTCAGAATATGTTCTTCCTCTTTGATCATTACCTTCTTTAGTAGCACGCACCTACCTAGAGTAGGCTATATTAGGTGGAATGCCAAAGGTAAGTTACGCGCGCTAACACACACACACACACACATGTGGGCGCGCGCATGGTATAGATTAAATATTGGTATGGAGAACCATACGTGACTTCCATGTTCTAAGATTTATATTTAAAATCATTTTCGAAATGAAATATTTCCATAGAAACTACTTCTTTCTTCAGCCTTAACCACAGTACTGTAGTCACTAACGTATACCACCTCACGTTAGCGCCCTCGATTTTCACTGATGATGGCAGTCAATAGTACTGCCGAAATGTCTGGTTTTGTAGAAAATATTGGACCACGTCAAACAGCCCGAGAAGGAATTTTAACAACAAACTACTTCTTTGTTGCCGATAACGTAGTACACATCACATATAAAAATTATCCCCTTCCCCTTCAACTAATTTATAGAAAAATTACCCCCACCCCTTCAACTAGCCTCTTCATTTATAGATATTTCATCTACGTTTCTACAGTGGATTATTATGATCTTCTTCTCAGGATACTTTATTTATCAAAATTGAGTACTTTACTCTTGTTAAAACATAAATCGTTGCCGGTAAACTACCCTTTCCCCGTAACCGATCTTCACCAAAATCAATAGAACTTGAGTCCTCTACAATTCAGGCAAATATGCAAAAATGTATTCGATTCTGTTTGAATTTACGGCAGTTATCGTTTGTCATAGAAAAGAATTACTCTTGTTAAAACATAAAATGTTGCAGGTAAACTACCCCTTCCCCTTGACCGATCTTCACCAAAATCAACATACCTCGAGTCCTCTACAATTTAGCGACGTGTGCAAAACATTATTTCATTCTGTTTGAATATGCGGCAGTTATTGTTCGTCATAGAAAAAATTACACTTGTTAAAACATAAAATGTTGCAGGTAAACTACCCCTTTCCCTTAACTCTCTGTACAAGCAACTAGTAGCGGTGACAACGGTGGGACAGATGTGCTAAATCCTAAGCCTTCGATAGGCCTATGAAGTTTACTTCACTTGTCGAAACGTAACAGTAAGCCTTGGTTAAGTGTACTGATAGTCGTCAGGAACATGAGTAAATGTAAGGATTTTTCTTAATTGCCTCTCTTTTCCTATCTTCTCCTTTCATTGACAGGGAAAAACTCTATTTTGAAAACGATAATAAATGTTTATAATTAGTAGATTTTAAACCACTGTTATATTTTATATTACTACTTTCAGATTTAATGTATATTTATAATTTATCTTATTAAATAAATTGTTTATTTTAATTGAAAGCGGCCACATGCAGTTGGAAATACTGGATGTATTTCAAGTTGTACTGACTTGGCCATTGTAAAAATATTAGTTGAAGTTTTAAGAAAAGAACGTCCAGAAGTCGCAAGCAGTTACAGGTTAAGAGAAATATGTTAAACATCACAGCCCCAAAATAGTTTCAATGATGTGACTTCCTCCAGCGAAAGTACGATAAAAGATGGCAAATAGGACTTAGGGAATGAATAATTGGCGCTAGAAGTTGGTGAAACATTGATACCAAGACAGAATGGCAACAGAGGACTTTCGGAAGAAGATTCTTAAAAGGGTAAGGGGTGCGAGACACGGCATGGTTTGCAGAAATATACATCTAGAATAAAAACAAAGATCAAAAATAAATACTTTAATTTCAAGCTAAATGTAACTGAAATGGTAATTTAAAAAAAAAATAACGCCACTGAAAAGATAGTTTACACACTGAAGAGGTGTGTTCATTTCTTCGAACCAGAACAAATGGTTACATGACGTTATGTCAATGAGGAAGCGCATGGTTATGAAAAACAAAGATAACGATTGCAGCGTTTGCTCATTACAGGAAAAATGAGTTGTGGCAGTGATAACTGACTTATTTTCCAATTAGCTGGTGACGTGACAGTGACACATTAGGTCACACGCAGAGGACGAAACGTGGGCTGAGGGTAAGCCGCCCACTTTAATTTTCGGAACAGCTGTGAAGACGATTCTGAACTACTCTCAATTCTGATTATTTCGTTATACAAAATGGGCAAATGAGTTTAAATTTCACTTCTCTTATGAAGATAATCAAGTTATTGTCGCCATTAAAGAGTCATCTGTCCAATGAAACCGTCATGAACTAGACATTCAAGCGTGCCTCATTCTTAAAACATCAGTATTGAAGCAAAGCAATACCACCCATATGGTGTGTTTCTCAGTCGTAGTAAAACACATTAGATATTTATATTATTGAAAAAATATATTTTCTTTTCGTTTTTAGATTATCTTAAATAGTTCAAATCGTCTAAATTAATATTTAGTTTCATAAACTATTACAGTTCGCATCCCCACTCTAATTATAACCAGCAGTAGGCCTATGCATGGAAGTGAATTTTATACAGATTGTCCAATGGGGAATGAGACATAATTCAGGAATGCATTCTACAGGCTAAAATAAAGAGAAAATTTCATTTAAACATAGGTCTGAAAACGCTTCGTTTTCGATTTATGGCTTGCGAAAAATTTCACACAGTTTTCTGCTCTGAGGCTACAATTAAGCCCTACTAAAATTCTTGGAACTTAAAATAAATCTGATTATTTTATATGATTTTTTGATCCAAAAAAAAGTGAAAAAAGAGGGTTCCAGAACTGTATGTTGGATAGTTTTTTAGAAATGTTTCGTAAATCTAAAAAAATGGTGTTAAAAACGCCCTTTTCTAGGTTCGATATAAAGTTACATGTTTAAATTGCTAATAAATAAATTTAAGTTCGTACTGCACTTCATAAATCACTGCCATAAATTGAAAACGAAGTGTTTTAGACCTATGTTAATATGAAATTTCTTCTTAATTTCAGCCTGTAGATTGCATTTCTGAAGTTGTCCCATTCCCCATGGGACACTCTGTATACAAGTAACAGCTAGAATTAAAATAAAAGTTCCCGTTTTATACTATTGATAGGGTTTAGAATTATTGAGTTGATAAGTAATAAGCCATTGTAGGTTAAGCTACATTATTTAAACCGTAAGTTACTGAACAGAAGTAGGGCAATATGGCCAGCACTTTGTCGAAACTATCTTTACCGTTTCAGGATGAGAATGAGTCTCCATGCTCCCGATACTCTCATCGGGCTCGGTGAGCCCAAAGTCTGGCTGGGCAATCGATCCATCTTGGGCGGATTCAAATTCACGACGCTTCGTTTGGAAGGCAGTGCGCTGATCAGTGCGCCACTCCCACTTCAAAAGTTAAATCTACGAGATACGGAAAAAGGTGAAAGTAAACAGGAGAGAATACGACAATATGACGAGGTACGGCGTTAGATATACGGGATGTTTAGAATCTAATCAGAATCTCGTATATTTAGAATCCAAGGGATAGAGTAGGAGTGTATGTTGTAAAAGAATCAACCTATAGGGGATTTCATAGATAACACGAACCAGCCATATCGAAGCCATACAATTATTGGGACAGGGGCACCGCTATCACTCTTCTGAAATGTGCAGATCACAGAAATTTCTTCATGCTGTCAACTTGCCATTCAAAGAAACAGCCATTTTGTAAGCAGTAATCAGTATAGCTCGCTCGGCCACAAGGATAACATTCGGAAGCCTTAGATTTTACAATGTGTCCTTAATTGCGCGCTATTTGTCTGTGGAACTTCAGCAGAAGTTGAGTGGTTTAGAAAACATTTTGGTTAATACTAATGAAAATGGAACTAGCCGTCTGAACTAAACTGGCAAAAATTAAGTTGTACTGCTGATGCTTCAACTTAAAAATAAAATGAATTGAAAGAACTTGGCGAATCAATCTATGCCTACTTTTTTGCCATGTTTACGATGACGTAAGTGAAAATGGCTCCAAATGAGTCATTTGACTACAGTGATTACGGTGAGTCATTGTAGAGGGAAATTTCATTCCACAAATTAAAAACTTTACCTTGCCATAGTCTAAGAAAACGAAACTCAGGATGTATTCTTTGCGATTACGGTGCTTCTAGTGATAGCTAGCACAGCAAGACTGCATGTGTGCATGAAGATACGAGTGAGTATAAGCCGATTTTTACTTCACGAATATATTATTAAATTACATTGAAGTTTAAAGCAGAAGTTAGTAGTGGAACATATTACAGTAACAATAAAAAAGTAATAGTTTGCTATCAATACCTGTTCACTGAAGCACATGAAACATGAAAAAAACGCGTTATTATGTTTCTACGTGTAGTGCAGGCCTAAACTAGGGTGGAAGCAAAAAATCCTCATAAAAGGTTTTGCAAAAACGAATTTACGAAACAGAGCATGTAATACATACATTTCCACATACGCTACAAGTGTACTCAAGAGATACTAAAGATGTCTGACTTGTTTCATGCCGTTTTTCATTTTGTTTTTGTACAATGTATTAACTGAATATTTTTATTTAAATAAATATAGATAACAATAATAAAACAAAAATGAACATATTTAATGTTCGGTTTTCGTATGAAGAATGATTGCTTGTCCTCATCATATGTTCACGCATTTTGATCGAAGAGCTATTTGAGACCATTATTGATTTATTGTGTTACAATTAGCATAGCTAGTTTTGTTTTATGTATTTTAAAACTTATGGTATTTGGTCCAAATGGTATGATGCTAGTTTCTGAATTTGCACTCTTTTAAGACCCGATAATTACTACTTGTTGCGTTGTATGTTTCCTGGAGTAGGCCTATATTGTACTAAGTGTAGTTCTGTGTTTAGTTTAAACTTTAATTTATAGAAAGAAGGTATTCATTTTTACGAGGAAATACAAGCACATTTGCGTTTATATTCTTAAATCCCATACACAACGTTTAGGAACGTTAGTGTCGCCTCTGCTGCATTTTTGTATTGTTAGTGACATTAGAGAGAGATAAAAATAATAGAACACTTAATAAAATTACTATTATAATGTTAAGAAGTATGGGAAAGTAAGGATGTCAAGATGGGATTATTTCGGGTGGGGGGGGGGGAACGTAGAGTTGCACACATAATGACGTCTCTGTCTCAGAAAGGAGCAATGTTGACAGTTCTATGCTGATAAGGTTTTGATCACGTTAGAAGGCCCCGTAGGATTGTATGTCGAAGATAGAAAAAAAGGAAAGGTACACAAAGATCTTCGCGCTGTTTCGAAGATAGTTACATGAAACGCCTTAAATTAAACACACACACACACACACACACACACACACACACACACACACACACACACACACACACACACACACACACACACACACACACACACACACACAGATTCCTTTGATAGTTGCATATAATTCTTCTTTTTCACATACTATTTTTCTCTAAAAATCTGAGCCTCTGCCTTCTGATTAAACCTTCTCGTCCATTACGTGGGCTTTCGGTCTCGGCCGACTATTTTCTTTTAAAGTAGTCATGGCGATTTTCCAAATCGTTGGTAGTTGATCATGACAATCGCAACCTTATCCATTTTCTACGTCTGTGTAATTTACCTTCGCCATTAACGTGAAGACGCCTTCAAATGTAATTCAAACTTAGGCCTATTGCCCGGATTTTTATTCCTTTAATTTATTCGTTAAAAATGTACGCCCCACTCGTCAATACCTTTTCAATTATTCTGAGAAATTTCCATTTCTTAGTTTTATTTCTAATAGGCCCCACTATTATTCTGGATCAAATTTGCATATAACCAAAACGATTCAATTGTTTAAGTTTTACTTTGAGACCAACTATATTTGTATAATTAGCATAGATTATAATTTTTTTACAGTGAGTTATAATATATTATAGCACAGTGAGTGTTTTACGTAAGTGTTCTGAACAGTTTGATAACTGCGACTTTAACTACTTATCTTGATTGTTTGCGAATTGTATCCCTACTCTCACGCATACATAATTTACGACCAATAGAAATAGTTGAGACTGACTTACTGCATATACATAAGTGAACAATAAGATTTTGGCAATGAATGAGATTAGTGGAACAGAAGAAAACTTACCAATAGAAACAATTATCCGTTTGGATTGCCGTGTTTAGGATCGCAAGCAGTTGATATTAAGCGACCTGACTTTTTTGTGTAAAAAATTTCAATAGTTTTTGTGGGAAAATTTAGAACTACATACACACATCACACGAGTGTACGACTGTCACGTTCACGTCAGTTGTTCCCGTTTACGATTCGTTAAAATTGAATATAAATGAATAATGAAAAAATACTATAGGAGAGTAATCAAAGTAAACTGTGTAGTTAAAAACGCTTGATTACTGATACAGAAAACAAGAAACGTTTTGGTACTGCTTTGAAAAGACAGAAGTCTGTTGGCTTACATGAGCATTTAATCTTTGCACGAACTGTATGTAGGAAAACAGTAAACGCTTCGTTAAAAACATTGTTGGAATTTTACTTTTAACACATTCGAATTTAAATACCCGTACATATTGAATTTTGACAAGTACCAATGACTGAAAACAGAAAGCACAATTATAATTCCCGGTTCACCAAATCAAAGAAAAATAAAACCGATGTGAATCAAGTGTATAAGCGGGTACATTTTTTAAATTATAATTTTTGTAGTTAACAGTATATAGGTGCCGGTATATGATATATGCAGATATCTCAGGGTAATTGGAATATTTAATTTTACTTAGTTTGGCTTTTGACTTTTAAAGGAGCTAAAAAGGGTAAAAATATTTTTCTAAAACTAGTCGATAGAACATGTGTTATACTTTAATTTTCTGAGCTGCAATAATATCTATAATTCATGTAACGAAATCGCAACACAGACATCGTGTATATTTGTGAAAGTGCGTACGTAACCGTTAAGAACGAAACGAGAACAGAAATATATCTAATTCTCTAAAACAAGTTTAGAAAAACACAAAATACAGAATGAATGAAGAATTCTGAAAGAAATAATAAACTAGGGCCAATAAAACTGAAAAGGAATGAAGCTTATGAATCAGCAGAAAAAAGGTTGAATTTTGGTCCAAAGATTCTAGGTCAGAAATTGGCTAAAAACATTAAACCCACCGTCGTTAATAATAACGACAATAAATAATAACCACAGTAAAACGAATTCGTTTTTATAAATAATAGTGTTTTATAATATTGTGAAAACAAATGTGCTATATAACCTGACGATGGTCTGTGACCGAAATCGATCGCTTTAAGAATATAAATAATAACATTATATGGTACCTTTAGGCTATATAAAAATAATAAAAAAATAAATAAAAAATTGAATTATAGGTACCATTAATAAAAAACAATAAGTGTAAGTATAAAATACATCACATTATCATTAGTAAAACCACGTTTTTTCCTGTGACTTAAGTTCTTAAAACAAAAATCGCCGTGTCTGGACTCGAACCCTTATGATACAGTCGACGTTAACGAGATGCGTTTCATTCCGACTACTCTCTTGTTTTAGCTGTAGGAACGTCAAGAAGACAGGAATAGGATTAGATCGTTATCAAAGAATATCTCTACAGAAACGATCAAAATGTCTGCTAATTGTAAGAAAGAACCAAGTCTTCCTAACCTGGAAGTTTTCAACGTTATATCAACGGCCTCTGAAGCTTTACGGTTTCGATAGATCGATTTATATTTGGAACCTGTACGCGGGAAATGAACTATAAAAGAACATGTAATTCTCAGCTCACTGAATAACCTTGATAGTGACAGCAATGATATTTTTTAATGAAACAGAAAAAGTGTTGACGCTAATTATAGACGTTAAATTACAATTTAATCTGGTAAATTAAAAAAGTGGCGGTTGTAAATGAAAATGAATTAAGAAGGATTGCCGGTGGAGTTGAAAACCGGTTTGTCAGGCAGCGAGTGTTAAGTATGCTGTATTTGCGATATGTAATTAATACTGGGAAAGTGAAATTATTAAGACATTATGATTGACGTGACGGGCCGACGTAGCCCCAGGAATGAATAAATTAAATAGCATTAAATATTTATTATGGCTTGTCAGTTGCTAGCACACGGGAACCAAATTATCCAGCGACGCGTGAGTTAATATCATTTTTTTCAATTTACTTATAATTTTTAATTTGTCGTAATATGTAAGATATTCCAGCAGGACTTTTATTAATTACAATTTTGGTTATCCAGTAATGTTATTAAATTATTGTTGAATTAATATTGTTATCAAGGTAGAATTATTATTTGTTTTGATACTGGCTATAGTCTTCTTGATGATGAGATTTAAGAAAAACAAAGGGAAATTTCAAGATCTTTTCATTTCAGCGACTCATAAGCTACTTAATTAGATGTCCTGATGGGCAATTTACTGGAATCCGGTGGGAAATACTTATTCTAAGCGGAAGACTCCTTCGCTATACTTAATTAGTTTAAGTTTTTTATATTAATTTAGCATTTTAACAAATTTGCCATAGAGAGTTATATTTAAAACAAAATCTCTTTCCACATTTTTAGCGTGCCATTGCTTATTAAAAGCATATTGAATTCAACTTTACCACCTCAGCTAATTATAAAGTATATATAAGTCATATTATATCAATCATATATCTATAGGCTGAATTTCAACCATATATTTACGTACGTACTTAATAGACTTTAATACCGTTGATTTTTGCTGTGTATTCTGAAAATATTTGCTGTGTTCCTGGTAATATAGCTTCAAAAATAAATGAATTAAATTCCTTTTTAATTTCTTGCTGTTGTATTCAGCAAACTTTCATAACGGCAAAAAATGTATTTTTTTTGTGTTCTTAGAGGCTACTTTTGTAAGTCTCAGCAGAACAAATGATCTAGTGTTTAATAAAAGATAATGGTCACTTGCTAGATCCATCGTTACGCATTAGCCTGAAAATATTATTAGCGTGTCAATCAGTCTTTTTTCCAAACTTACCGTTTCAATATTTTTTAAATTAGTTTGTTTAGATAGGAAGTTTGAAGAAAGTATGACAAAAAGCCTAATAATATCATTTTGATTCAATTCATTTCATCTGTTAGTCTTGTTGTTTATGATATAATTAGAAGCCAATACTTACACGGTCCACAATTATTTAAGAGAGGGATCTTATGGTATTTTTATAAAAGTAAAAAAGTAATTGATTTTCCCCACAAATTGAATTGGAATAGAATTAATTGCAAGGATTAAACACAAAATTGGTTAAGCTTCAAGAAAATCACATAAAAAAAAAATTTGAACAAAGAGGTACTGTACTTCTAATTTTACATTCATGGCGAAAACCGACTACACGTTTTTGGTTACCCGCGCAGTTATTTAAAATGGTTTAATAAGTTTTCGATTTTTATTGTTTTATTCGAATCGTTTTTCTGTCACATTTACACGTGTACTTCTTCACACGCACACAAACGAGCACAATTGCAAAGTGTTAAACAGAAGTGCTAAATATATCTACAGAAAAAAAAGATAAAATATTCAGTTATGTCTGGGTACATTTAGCCGGTCGTGGATGGTCTATTAGGACGCGACCGCGTCCAAGCCAATGACATTTTTAAGCGGAGTTAGCTGTAGTATCAGTATGACCTCAGTACAGTTGGTCGCACACAAAATCGAACTGCAACAGATATATTTGTCGTGAATGATCTTCAATGAGACATTCACAGTTTACTTTGCACATAACTACAATGTCCTTTTACTCGCACATTAGTCAGGAACATTCATCAGCGCATTTGATTGTATTAATAATGTAAACATATCTCTATTTAATTGTCTACGATGAACTTTTTAAATAGTAAATTAACATCAAAACTACTGATAAAATCTGCATAATCTAAATAGGTACAGCAAAAAGTCTACCATCTAGTACGACTGTCTTCTGCTGGGTTCCAGGATGTTCTTCATTCGGTTAGTATTAACAAGTCGCTAAAATGATAAAAAACTTGGACGTTTACATATTTTGTTGTTGTTGAGGTTTGGTTATCATCAAGAAGGCTAAGTTTTGTTGTCAGTAAAATTTTTAGGGTAAACGTAGGTCCCACTAAAAAACAATAATTCAGACTTGGTAAAGCATAAATTTAACAAATTTAGTTAGTTTAAAAATAAGTAAGTGAAACTATTATCTAACTCCGACGAACATTAAGAAACGGATATTACATTTACAGTTTCAGTTATTTGGTTCATTTACTTGTATAAATAGGTTTTGTTTTCTGCCGTTAGCAGTTATAATATTATTTATAATTATAATTTAAATATTATATTTTATTCTGCCTAGACATAATGAAGCATATGTTAATGTGAATTGGTTTTGTAAAATATAATTTAAAAACATAAAACGCGCGCGCGCGCACACACACACACACACACACACACATACACACACTCACGCATGCACATGCACACATGTTTTCAAATTGTACTCTTAAATAAAAATATTTTCTTATGAAATTATATAAACTGATGTAACATTTGCAGAATCACTTTCTATATCAGCAACTGAATGATATTTATGGGAAATATTGATAAACTGAAAATGTTTAAACTATTCTTTAATACAGTACAATACATTCTGTCACAAACGATTCAGAAAATGTCAGACCGTGTTCTCGTGATTCTGGGGGACGTTTTCTGAAAATATTTGGCCTATTTCTATCGTGTTTTAACTACATTACAAAATGCACGTATTTAATACATAGATTATGTGTAGGTCTATTTCTTGATGAAGAGTCCTGTATATTCTCAGCAGAGCAGTACAGGCAAATTGCTATTCTTCTATATAAAAAGTGTATTTTATTTATTAATAGTTATATTTAACTACTAGACTGAAAACACTTTGTGCTCTTAAATGTTGGATAGGCTGTTTGTTTTAAATATATACATGAATAAGTTTTTATATAATCAGTGTGGAGAAAATATGTGAAAATATATTTTTCTTGTTTTTTTTTTATCTGCTGAGATTTACGTTCGAAATTTGTACAGCAGACGTTACTGTAGACGAAGACAGGAGTTAACGTAATAATCTAGTTAATTCTACATTAACTATAACTCATTCGGACGGCCTAATAATTTTTATTGTCTGCCATGAGGTTATGTTGTGTGACCTAATTCCGCCTCTAAATGTTTTCCGTTTTGAATTAAATGATTCACTTTAAATGTCTTACTTTTCTTACCTTAAAGAACTAAACTCGAGTAGTATAACAGTGGAAGACGGTCCGCTGTTCAATAATTCCGACAACTACGCTGTTTCCCCTCGTTGTATGCGGTACGTCAGACATTTTGCACCCTGTAACCCAGTTATCGTGAATTTTACATTACCTTTTATTTTATTCACGTTACAACGTTGTTTTATCCGAACGGATACCTAGCCTTATCAAATGGAGACATTTAAAGCGGTCTATGCATATTGTTATTCGTATACTAATTAAATCCCTGAGTTGCGGAACTAGCTCACTATTCTGAGCGAAGTAGATAAAATAGATTATTATAATATATTAGTAGACTATTTATATTATTAGGTAAATTTCGACATTAGAAAATTTTCAGTTATCAGATAAATTACAAAAATGTTACATACAATTTTTTTTAATTTTTTTTAGTAAAATGGCAATTGTAGAGCAGACAATCATACCATAAACATTAAAAACTCCAAACATTCGAATTTGTGTTAAAATTCCACTTAGTGTGACACCCGGATGGATCTTTAAAATTTTTTCAAATTTATGATACCTTTTTTTGGGTCCTGGGATCCAGAAATTTTGAATTTCTAAAACTGTACACTACATTTAGATATTGATTTAAATTCTCTTTAATTTCATACCCCATATGGAGTTTGCAATTTTATTAAACTTTTAACAAACTTTTAGGGCTGTGGCGTCACAAAATTTGTAAATTTCCAAAACATTTCACTAAATTTAGACTTTGATTAAAATTACCTTTAATCTGATACCCCTCATGAATTTTAGCGATTTTATCAATTTTTTACCTACGTTTTAGGGCACTGGGGTCCCAAAATTTTGGAATTTTCAAAGGCGAACATTAATTTAATGGCCCACGTGGACTTTTGCGATTTTTTCACTATTTTGACCCCTTCCCACCGTAGACGTGGTTTTTGAAGACTCCCACCCCCTGGTTTTTGGGGATCAGTCTCAAAAAAAAAAAAAAATATATGGATCTGTAGGGCAAGTTTAATGAAAATCGGTAGATGCGTTCAAAAGTTATCGTGAGACATATCGCAAACAGACAAACAGACAAATGCCTAACAGTCGAAGTAAAACTGAAACTCTCTCCGCTCGTTTAGTCGGTACCGTAAAAATATATTTGGACGAAATCAAACGAAGGACTGCAAGGCTTAGAACAGCTATTGTCTCCGGCTGTGCCCTACTATCGGAAGTTGAAATATTTCAATAAAATTTTAATGACCCTTTTACAATACTGCAACGGAAAATATGCTGTTAAGAGGTTAAAATACCAGATATGACAAAAGATAAATCGTATGTATTTAAAACAATAAGACTGGTTACTCATCCATTACGAAAAGAATGAAGAAGCTGTAACTTCACAAGAACGAATAAACAATAGTAGGCTACAGTTTGGAAACGCTGACCTATTCTTCTAATTATCACACACAATCGTGTTTAACTGTACTGAATATTTGTGTTCTGACGGGCAGGGGTGCCTACAGGGGGGGATCATAGCGCAAGTTGCGCATTGAGAATTTTTGGGGGGGATTTTTCGGGTGTATTTTAAGGATTTTTGGGGGGGATTTTTTCAAGAATAACATTTTAAATCCAACATTGATGGAAATTTGTGCCGTGTTTGTGCAACAAACTAAGCTTTAAGTAAAAAACTAAAGCAATTGCATATCTTTATGATTGTTTTAACGAACTGACGGCATAAAAGTCTCTACCAGTACAACTAGTAGTAAATTTTGTTTTGGAATTTGTAAAACTGACCCTGGCAGCCTGCAGCAACATCCTGTCAATGAGTCAGAGAGTACGTGAATAATAAATCGTGAATGTAAAAATGTGTGCGTGTGCTAAGCTTGTAGACCGGCGGGCAGTGGGGGGGACTTTTCAATTGGGGGGAGTGCTGAGACTTTTGGGGGATTTCCGCATTAGGCCTGGGGGGGATGGGCACCCCTGGTGACAGGGAAGGGTTTAATAATTCTAGACACGCTTGTTCTGAAATGTCAGAAATATTTTCGTTGTATAGTACTGTTCTCAACTCATCTCATCTCAACTTTTCACATCTCAACAGATTAATACATACAATTTTAAATTAAAAGACTGACGGGATGATTATTACGTTATTAAACTGATTGACTGAACGAAATTTTCTCGTTCCATTAGTGTAAAGAGCTCAGGGCTGTTTAATAAAATCTGGAAACGCTACTAGTGACATTACGAAACCGAGAGAGGGGGAGAGGTAATAGTAAATTGCCGCTGATGATGGTCGTTTAAATGCCAGCGATCTGCAAGACTGACCGCGGCTAACTGCCGTCGCGTTAGGGTTATGGATACGTGCCTTACATCGCGCGGTCGGTAGGGAACTAAAATTAATTTGACCTTTGTTTACCAATATGATATAAATTGACACAGCACCGCTAACACAGGTTAGATGTTGTACAGGACAACAACAAAACACTACGTTACGCAATGACACGTGCCGGTCACATACTGGCCAGTAGTAATTAGTACACTTTATCTCTCATTACGCTGCTACTCGAAAGACTGAAGTGTGCTGCTATCTGGTAGATACAATCGGAACTGCTTGAACTAATTTGACGTAAATGAAAGTTTTGATTGTTTACTGTAATGACGATTTGTTTTGAAAAGTCTAACTACAAAATAATACATTTTCCTGGGTGATTTTTGTAAGGTTTATATTTGACATTTTTTTTAACAACAGTAAAATAATGTCACTCATAAACGTTCGTGTTTTTCAGTGTTAAAAGAACGAGTTTTAACATAGGGTTATTTTTGTTAATATCAATCGATTCGTCTAAAGGTAAACTAATGAATAAAAAACTAACAAACTAGAAATAAAAAAATATTCGTCGTCTAAAAAAAGACCCTTTTAGCTTTTGCTGACGAGCTATCGATTGGACAAAAAACGCTATTATAATTCTTTAGACGACTGGTAATTTATTATCCGAACAAATTATATCACCCTACAAAAAGTACGCCTACTAGAAAAACATTGGTGGGCAGGCCTTTAGGTCAGCGCAAGCGAGGAAGACTAAAAACAAGATCCTTGGACAACGCAGAAGAGAATCTTCCGGCTATTGGAGAGAGAGAGTTGCGGCGGCGAACAATGGATGGAGACGACTGGAGGAATGTCCTGAAGTAAGCTGTGACACCATGATGATGATCGGAAAATAATACAGAATTCCTTATCGACAATCTCCTAGGCAAAGTTAACGTAATAGCTAGAAAATAATACAATAGAATAGAAATGCAAATAATTTCAAAATAATACATTTTCCTGGGTGATTTTTGTAAGGTTTATATTTGACATTTTTTTTTAACAATAGTAAAATAATGTCACTCATAAACGTTCGTGTTTTTCAGTGTTAAAAGAACGAGTTTTAACATAGGGTTATTTTTGTATAAATTACGATTTTCAGTACTTCTTAAAAGACAAATAAAATTTATCTTTTGGTCATCATCCCTTATGTCATCAAAATGTCAAAAATACAATTCGCTTGACGAGTGTATTAAGATTGCCCACTTCTTCACATCGTTAGTTCAATTTTTGATTCATTCATTTTATTTCCTTTTTTCACTGTTAATTTTGCTATGTACCGTTCCAGTCTCCTCTCGGCAGTCCTCCAACTCTCTTATATTGCACTTCGGCCTTCCTTACGTTTTTTCAAGCACGTTCTCTCTCATTCTTCTTATACGGCAGCAGTTAACTGCTTATGGCAATACAGTATAATTCTTGAATACACTTCAGTATTGATTTCGTTCCCAATTATTCTCTTATATGTATATACCTTACATTGTTCCTCATTGACACCTATTTCACCCTGCGCAAATACTTTATTTCAAAAGCCTTGAAGTTTGCTCTCCATTTTTCCATTCTTCTCGTTAGTAGGCCTACTTAGGTTTCACACCCATATGTAAGACCTAACCCTACTGATGTATACCAAATTTGGTTTCCTAAGCGGTTTTTTTTTAATGTAACAAGTTTTTCTATCTCTTAGCTCACTATATTACTTCCGTTTTCTTCCAGTAGTAATTGTAGGCATCGGAATTGATTTATCTGTTCAAATCGTATTCCATTAATTTGAGTGTGTATTGTGACTCTCTCTTCACTTTCTGCTAACACTTTTGCATTTTGTTATTTAATTTTAGTTCTTTGCTTTGTCAGAATCTGTTACATATAGGATATAGGTAGTGCACTAGGTTTTCTTCTTATATTAAGGAAATTAATACATATGTTAAACAGTATTTATATTACAAGTCTTAAAAATAAAATGAAGTTATGTCAGTGCTACACATTAAAGCCTCAAAGTGAAAGAAGTTTGGAATGTTTTCCGTAAATATTTCCATCAATGTTCCGGGAATGTTTTCCGTAAATATTTCCATTAATGTTCCTTCCTTGTAAGTTTCTTTACATCAGTCTGCATCAGTAGTTTTATATATAAATATCGGTATGGAGAACCATACATGACTTCCATATTCTAAGATTTATATTTAAAATCATTTTCAGCCAAACAGCCAGGGAAGGAATTTTAACAAAAAAATACTTCTTTCTTGCCAATAATGTAGTACACATATAAAAAATATTATCCCCTCCCCCTTCAACTATAATTTTGATTTATAGAAAATTACCCCCAGCCCGTTCAACTAGCCTCTTCATTTATAGATATTTCATCTACGTTTCTACAGTGGATTATTAAGATCTTATCAGGATACTTTATCAAAATTAAGTACTTTACTCATGTTACAACAAAAAATGTTTCAGGTAAACTGCCCTTTCCCCGTAACCGATCTTCACCAAAATCAACAGACATTGAGTTCTCTATAGCTCAGGCACATATGTAAAAAATTATTTGATTCTGTTTGAATGTACGGCAGTTATGGTTCGTCATATAAAAAATTACCCATGTTAAAACATAAAACATGAGATTTATAAAACATATCTAAGATTTATATTTAAAATCATTTTTGAAATAAAATATTTTCATAGAACCTACTAACGCTGGGGAAATCTGAGGAGCCAATCAGAGTTGGGCCTACCTGTCACTCTGCTGAATTTGGTGGAAAGCCCTGTCACTGTCGTCAAAGTATCAGCCTTGACAGGGTCCTCTTTTTCTGCAAAATGGGAGAGGAGGCTTGAGATGGAGTGAGTGACATGGTCCCCACCTCAATGAAGAACCCATTGTTTTATAAAAATATATTTAAATTTTGAAAACTGAAAATTCTTTTCTTGTTGTAAATATTTATATTTTATAATCAAAATGACTTTATCAAAAAACAAACATTATTTTTTTATAATAAGTATTTACATATGTTTCTTAATATGCTTACTTTTTCTTCAATGTTGATGATCATTTCCAAACATTCTGACAAAATTGTATCTACAGAACAGTTAACATTCCCCAGGTTTCCATTTCTGCTAATTTCTCATTACACCTTCCACTGACGTATTATTAACCATTTCATAAACTATCGTATAATCTTTTCAGATTTTGTGGTACAAAATCTGAAATTTTCAGATTGCCTGGCAACAAAATTATTTTATTTTCAACAATTACCATTGTTTGAAAAAGTTTAAATGAATTTTCAAGTACTTTACTCTTGTTAAAACGTAAAAGGTTGCAGGTAAACTACCCCTTCCCCTTAACTGATCTTCACCAAAATCTAAAGGCCTTGAGTCCTCTACAATTCACTGAAGTATGCAAAAAATTATTTGATTCTGTTTGAATTTGCGGCAGTTATCGTTTGCCATAGAAAATACGCTTGATAAAAAACGTTGCAGGTAAACTACCCCTTCCTCTCAACCGATCTTCACCAAAAACAACACGTCTTGAGTACTCTACAAATCAGGGCGGTATGCAGAAAATTATTTGTTTCTGTTTGAATTTGCGGCTGTTATCGTTTGCCATAGAAAATACCCTTGTTAAAAAAACGTTGTTGGTAAACTACCCCTTTCCCTTAACCGATCTTCACCAAAAACAATAGGTCTTGAGAACTCTACAATTCAGGGCTGTATACGAAACATTATTTAATTCTGTTTGAATTTGCGGCTGTTATCGTTTGCCATAACAGCCATAACGAAGAACCCTTGTTAAAACATAAAACGTTACAGGTAAACTACCCCTTTCCCTTAACCAATCTTCACCAAAAACAATAGGTCTTGAGAACTCTACAATTCAGGGCTGTATACGAAACATTATTTAATTCTGTTTGAATTTGCGGCTGTTATCGTTTGCCAAAAAAAAAATTTCCCTTGATAAAAAAAAACTGTTGCAGGTAAACTACCCCTTTCCCTCAACCGATCTTCACCAAAAACAATAGGTCGCGAGTACTCTACAAATCAGGGCTGTATGCAAAAAATTATTTGATTCTGTTTTAATTTGCGGCAGTTATCGTTTGCCATAAAAAAAAATCTACAGACAGACAGACAGACACACAGACACACAGACAGACAGACACACACACAGACACTTTTCGGAAAACGACTTTTTTTCATGTTTTGAGTGTAGTAGAATCAGAATCTGCAATAGTCTCGAACACGATTTTTTTTGCCATCACCATACTTCCATTCCTTAAGGAATATGGAAGTAAAAATGAAATTATCCTTCCTTCGACGTTAGTGTTCTTCTAAAACAGAACATGACTATATCGCGATTTTGAAGGGCGATTGTTATTAATTGTACATTTAGTAGTTACAACCAGTTCTATAATATGATAACTCATTGAGGGAAACGTCTGATAAAAGAATACAGTTTCTGAATCGTATAAAATAAACTTTTCACACGTCAAAAGCTGAGATATCAGGAAACGCAAACAGCAGTAAAACGGTAAACACTAACAGAGACAGAACATTTCATCCGGAGTTTTACAGGTGTAAATTATGTTTTTCGCTATGGCCTCGACAAACAGAAATCTCCAGCATGAATGCAGTTATTCGACATGTATTTACAGCTGATGGGGACTGCCGCAGCTATAGTCGAATCGTTTGGCAGTTACAAGAGTGACCGCCACACTGCATTGCAGAGTTAGCGCATGTGAACGGAATGTATTCATTTACTGGCAGTATGAAGTAAATTGAAGTTGTGACAGTAACGTAAACGGTACTGTCAGTCGGTACCATCTGCTAACTGTTATTCTGATTACAGGAGTAAACACAGCCTAATACTTCTGGTGTGACATCACACAACAAAAGACTCAGTTTACAGTCAACTAAAAGACAAATCAGGTCGCCGGCAAATGATACCTGTCTGTGTTCGTGAAAGCGCAGTAGACAACAGTCAGCTGACTAACTTTTTAAAATTATATATTTACAATCTGCTCGCAAGGAACAATAAGTTAATCTGATTAGAATGCAATACGTATGAAGGGAGAAACCATCCAATAATGACACTCGCTTAGTCAAAAATACTTAGTGGTGTGGATAAAAAACAAATAAACATTAGTAAATCAGGTCTGAAGGCAATTGATTCTTACGCGTTCTTAGAGCTGCAGGTGGATCGTGCAGAATTCTGACTGCCGTTTCCGTATAAGTGAAGCTTTGGCGAAGTAGCTGCACGCTGTTCTTTTGATTTCATCGTCAACAAAAGACTCGAGATCTGTGTGTTGTCATGTATGGCCTTGTTACTGACATACAACGCGGTCCCCAGAAGAGTCCGCAGGATATTCGGTTGGCATCTCTAGATAATCTTGGTATTGGATGGACGGTCGCAACCCCACAGCTGGACTCCTTATGACCAAATATGCCTTATATAAACGTAGTTTGTTCTCAACCGACAATTTTTATTTTCTTTAAAGACGCCAATAGAGTTTAAGTTTGATCTGAGACTTTTTTGTTATAATGTGCGGCTTTCAAGTAAGTTGTTTTTATTAGGTTCAAACTAAAACAATCTCATGCTTTATTGGAAGCAAGACGTCTTTGGTTTTACTGGTGGGCACTCAGTATGTCGAGTCGAGAAGTTGACTTGCGCTGACTTAGTGTGGTTGTTTCGGCATGCAGACAAACCTATTCTGTATCCACAGTCCCGGCACTCTTGCTCATGACACCTCTCAGCCCCATCCCACCCGATTACTACTGGTGATCCCCGCAGGAAGTGTATTGGCACCAATTTTATACCTTCTCTTTAAAGCCTCACAATGACACCCTACATGTGCGCGATATTATCCAAACACGAACAACATATCACTACTCGTCCTGGGTCTCCTGGACCATCCATATTGACACAGTAACATCGTTCACAGGACAGCTAGAATCACGTAGTCTTCAACGCATTTGGCCTCTGGAACTTAAAATGCAGTAAATGTGTGTTACTGCATTTTCTGTTCACTGGGTAAGGGCGCCGTTTTATAGTTGGCCTCTTCTGGACAACCAATAAACTTATAGAACGATTCCGTGGTGTGATTTTTAATGTGCAATAAAAACATCCAGCACTTCGGTAAGACAGAAAATCCGGTATAAAGGAGCGTACGGGGGGTTATGATTTCTGTTAATAAATCAGAAACTTAAATATGCTATTGGACATCAGTTAATTACAGAGTAAACAGAAATTAATGGATGTCAACGTATTAATTAATGTTCGAGTGAAATCATAATGGAAAGATACCGTAATGAATCACAAGACCGTCATCAAGCCTATTTGGTCATACGAAGTCCAGCTGTGGTTTGCCTCCGTCCATCCAGCACCAAGATTATCCAGTCGAATATCCTACGAACTCTTCTGGAAGCCCCATAGACCATAGACGACTACACACAAATCTCAACTGTTGATGAGGAAATCAAAGGAATAACATGTAACTACTTCGACAAGCTTCGCTTTCACCGAACGATATAGTCAGTAGTCTACAAGAGCCACCTGAATAATAGAAATAATACATTTCCATTATACATTTATTAACAAAGAATTATACATTTACTAACAAAAACTCCTAAAATATATTTATTGGATGGTGTACAAAATATGTTAAAGAAAATTTGTAATGATTAATTTTTATTGAACTAAATAAAACCGTAATTTACTTTTTGAACGATGTTTACTTTATTTTACTTTAATTTACTTTTGAACCGAATTTAATACGATGTTTACATTATGATGATAAGTGTGAAATATTCTTGACAAATGTTTATAATATACAATCAGACACAACACTGTAAGTTAAACAAATCTGCAGATATTTGAAAGAAGTTATGTTGTGAAAGACGTTGAACTTGCCGAATTAATTTATAAATAAATGATTTATAATTTCATCACTGAATAAATAAACATTATAAATATACATGTTTACAAACGCTTCGCGAATGCTACAAATATTTAGAAAAACGAATAAAATATTTACAAAAATATTTTGTAAACAAAACCCTACTACTCTAGTACGGGAAAATTTCCCTACGATTCCCTCCGCCAGGCAGTCCTGCTTACCTCTAATAACGTGCATCACAAATAACAAGATAGGCTATTGAGATTGTCCTTGAATCTATTTTAAGACGTACTACTACTGCTGACACGCTACATTTCTTCGGCTCTTCCCTTCTTACTCCAGTTCTGTTTTTGTTGCACAGGCTGCATTCTACGGGCGCGTGTTGTCCCGATCGGGCGCCGAGAAATGTGACGCTCGACAAAAAGTCGAAAAAAATGTTAGTGGAATAAATACCGTGGTGGTATTTTTAACACACTTGTCATGAACGTGGTATATGTTATTTCCGGATATTTAGCACACGCGGACGTGTTTGGTGGTAATAATTACTTCCATTAGAAGGTGTAATAAATATTATCGCTGTGTTAAATCAATATCGTTGTTGATAAACACTTTTAGCTGATAACGTACATATATTGCTGCTTGTAGAAATAATGCATACATCACGTAATACATTCGTAGAGTCAGCAAATATGTAATTATACCTAACGACTATTAGTGGCATATTTGTGCAATGACAGTTTGTGCAGTCACGTGTGTCAATATTGTGTCATGTTTGTATGAAGTCAACGTACGCATTACTTTCTGCGAACTTACAAGATTCATGCTAACGTTTTATTAGCACTTTATTTATTATAATTTATTTGTGATTATTTTAATTTTTAAAGTACAGTTTAGGTATCGATTAACCGCAGAAAAGTATTTACCTTTATCAGCTAGGTTAAAAACAGTTTGTGAGCATTACAGGAACAAGTGACGTAACCATGGGCGACAGGTTCGGCAACTCCAAAAATTTATAAAATTATAAATGACTGAAAAAAAGTTATTAATAATATCCAATTACACGTTTTACAATGTAAATTTAATCTACAGTACGCAGCCAGTAACTTTAACGAAATGCATAAATGTAACTTTACCTGAATAGTAAAGAGGCATTTCTTTATATATATGCGTTGTTGGTTTCTCTGCTAGTAGTCGGTACGCCTTAGTTGTTTGTTGGCTATCCATAACCTGTTGGTATGTCTCGACAGAAGCCCATGTGTTATTATATGGCTGAGACCCAGAGTGCGCGGCCCTCTGTTTGGAAAATGGTTCTCCATTGCGGTTGGTCTGGCCCATACAAGCACGGTTGCATTCTCCGCTAGGGGTCTCGTAACCTCTTCTAAGTCTATTTTGTCCTTGATATTTACGAGTGGAAGCCAAGGATTTACGAGTGGACATTTATATGCGGATCCGTTATACAGTAGATTTTCTATGGTGTCTGGTGCCTCTCCGGCCCAATCATCATTTTTGTTTGTTGTAACACATGCCTTATTCTCACTGGCGTAATTACGGGAGGCTAAGGGGGGTCAATCCCTCCCAAGCTACTAAAAAGTATATATAAATTTCATAATCATTTAACGTAGGCCTATTTCTAAGCCTGCTGCGTGTGTTAAAATGTGGCTTATAAATAATTGTATAAATAAAAGGAATTAAAATATTTGTAAATTAATAAAATAAGTTATAGAGTTTTCTTAATTAATCACTCGACAAATGGTAACTAACGTATGTATTTGCAACATACTTCACGTCGGTTTACTCAACAACTCTGAGGCGCAAAGAATTTATAAAATGTATTTATAAAATTACATGGGAGGTATTCTGAAATTTTTCATTTGTCCTGATACAAATAGGGCATGCAACACCTAAGCTAGTCTCATCCTCCCACTTCTTCTAAACCACTTTTTTCCCGTGAAAAGCCAATGTCAGTGATCATATAAAAGGCAATCTAATGGGTTGAAATGTTTTTTAAAATTTAGAAGAATTCTCGTTTCTCATTCACTAAGTAGTTTCTCCTCAGAGTTTCTTAGCGCTTCGAAATTAAAAAAAATTCATTTGAAGAGAAATTTTTAATAGTCCAAGTAATGCTACATTGACATCTAATTAAAATAATTCTTTGTAAGTACAGTGATCCACGAAGAATTAATCACTATTAAACAGTTATTTTTCTGCTTTAAATAATAATTTAGATATTTGTTTAAAAAATTGTACAATCTCTTAAAATTAAATTGGTTTCCAATTATTTTTCTCTCTTCCAGTTCTTCAGTGCAAGTTAGTTAAAGTTTTGTAAGCTTATTTACAAAGTTCACTAGTCACTTTAATTATTTGATCACTAACAGCTCTGTAAAATTGTATCAAATTATGACTTATCAGGTGAACTGCTGAGCAGTTTATTGTGATTACAGTAGCTTCTTGTTTATTCAAATTCAATAACAAATAAACAAGATATGGTGGAAAACAGCCCACTGTATTAGAACAAATAGAAAGTGCTTAACGTGAATACGATCTAATTCTAATTAACAAGTCTAAAATGAAATAAAAGTTACGACATATAAAAGAATTCACAATAAATGTTCAAAGCGGGCCCCATTATTTTCAAGATTGATCTGTAGTCTACAATGCAAGGATCTGTTCCTTACTCAAAAATTCTTTATGTATTTAAGTTTTTCTGGCAACATTCAATAATTATTTGCAGTAAATCCTCAATACTTTAAACTATAGTTGAGTACACTGTGATTTTAAGGTGCTCCCATAGATAAAAGTCTAATGGATTTAGATCAGGTGATCTAGCAGTTCTCCTTCTACAATAATGTTCATATAAAAACCGACGCACAATGTGACTAAAGTGTGCTCGAACAACATCTTGCATAAAAGACGTTTGATTTCTTGAATCAAGATGTCGACTATGATACCTACCCAGACAGTGACAGAAAAGAACTACTTGAATCTAGACTGGAATGTGTGGCGAGGCTTTCACTCATTCCAGTAACGAGAATTATGGACATAAGTAATATCATTTCGTGTAAAACTTGCTCCACCAATGAACATGACAAAGACCAAATAAGTACGGTTCATTTAAAATTTTGTGTAGAAAAGTAAACAAAATGCCCGTCTTTGTTCATAGTCAACATCTTCAAAGGCTTGTAGTCTTTGTAGACGGTACGATTTAATTGTTGGTTTTGTAAAATTCTGAAAACAGTCGTATTATCGACACCTTCAAACATAGCAATTCTCCTTGTACTAATTTCAAGATGTTTCCCAATTCTGTTCAATACTTATTCTGTCCTTATCTGTTCCTGGTTCTTATAAAAGGTCTACCTTGATCAACGGTCGGGAACGATCCAGTTTCTCTTAGTCGATTATGCAGCCTAACAAGCATTTTTCCCACTCGGTAAGTTTCGTTTCGGAAAGCGTTCTGCATATAGTCGTCGTACGTTCTCCGGTTTTAGTTTGAAAGCTCATACATAAGACCCATATCTGACATTTTAGCAAAACTATCTAATTTGCCATTCTCATATAATTTGCAATTACATGATAAACAATGAGTAAAGAAGCACACGGTAATGAATTTTGATCGAAAGCTTTCATGGACGGTGTCAACGTATTCAAACGAACGTTAGCCCGTGGTCTCATGGTGTTAAAACCAGACGTTTCCGCGTCATCAACGGAGGCCGTCTTCAGTGGAAAGTTTTTTGCCTCAATTTGGCGAACAACTGTCACAATAATTTCTGGCTAACGCTCGTTTGAAAAACAAGTAAATGAATATAAGAAATCTCTTAAAAAAAAGTAATTGACGATGTGTTAGTTAAACTACACGTGTCATTACTGAAATTACTAAAACAAACAGATGATTTGCAAATAGAAACATGCCATTTTATAATTTCCTATTCATTCCAAATAATTTTCAGTTTTCTGATTCAAAATATGATGTGTAAGTAGATGTACAGGTAGTTAAAATTGTTAAAATTTATTAATTTCATTGAAAATTGATCCTTTACGTTTTTATAAATACTGTTGCTCAGTTAGTTTGAAAAATAACTTCAAATTAATTTTTCCCTATACAGGAGAAATCGAAGTCCGGCACAAAAAACCAATTAGTCAGAATTTATGGGTAGCTGTTTTCCACTATAACCCGGTTATTTGTTATCGGGTTTTAACAAGATGTCGTTGTGTTTACAATAAAATGGCTAACATTTTACGTAACAAACAATAAATTGATAAAATTAAAAATTTACTGAGCTGTTAGCGATGAAAAAATTAAAGTGGTCGCCATTTTAAAATATTAGACCACAAAATAACGTTGTATTTCTTAATTTATTAAAGCTAATTAATTAAACATTTGAACTAAATTTCAGTAAGACATCTCAGTTCTTTTTGAGATATAGTTTTCCTTAGAAAACACAAAAAGCTGCCAGAACGAGACGTTTCCGGGCCGATGGTAGTAGAAACATTTTTTCTTATATTGATGCAAAGAATCCCAACATGTAGGAATGAGGACAACTTTTACGTTACAGGCTGTATTTTGAATTTATTGATTTTAATATTACAATCTAACCATATGATTTATTTAAAAACAGCCAATTATTTGGGTATTATACTGTATAATGAACACAAAAATAACATTGGTCTGTAAAAAAAGGTCTCGTCGCTATTTCGTACTGTCGGTGACTCATTCTCGGTTATTCAGCAAGGACAGTGCCAAATTAAGTTTTTATGCAGGTCGCATAGCGGTTCCGTGAATAATGTGCAAAACCTCTATAACCCCGGCGCTGTGACTATCTTAACCGGGTTTTTACGAATGTTGAGAAATCGTCGGGGGTGGGGGACACGGACTGAACGTGTTGATTTTCTTAAAAATAAATCACGTTTTTTGTACAGAATTTACACGCGTAATTTTTAATTTTTAGAACTTTTTCATGAATGTGTAATGTATTTGAATGCGGCAACCATTTTAATGGTTGTTTAATTAGACAGAATATTTTAGGCATTATTCCGGATATTCAACATTCTACTGCAGTACATTCAGGTCCGGATTAAGGTATCTTGGCGCTCTAGGCTAATTATATTTTATTTTCGCCCCCCTCACCTCCCATAGGCTACTCTTACGTTTATCTCCAAGGGGCTAAATGAAGCTTTAAACACCCTACAATATATTTCTTAGTTAGGAATATTTCAAATATCTTACTGTTTTAGGAAATAGTCTCAATAATTGAAAACTGAGGCTACTTTTCAGGGATTGATTTAGAGTTACACCTTCAACCATTTGTAGTTTGCATGTCTATAATAAGGAAAAAATTAACTAAGTAGTTACAGAATTATAACAGTTTTATTAAGAGTATCATTAACATCATTTACACAAAGAAGGCAATCAGTTAAATATCTTGTCGATTTGTTAAGACTCATGTAAAGTTCAAGCTAGATTCTTTTTTCTCGCTTTAGATTGAGCAAAACGTTTTAATCACCTCACTGAAATCAAGTCCTTGCAGAAAGTCACTTTCAATGAACAAGAGGGCTACACCGATGACTCATAACCGGAGAAAACAGTTTGGAAAGTACTTCTATTATTTATTTTACAGTTTAAGCATAATTTCTCGCAAACAGGTCCCTGTGTTCGAAATGAACTCAAATATTTATCCTTGTAATGTACTACCAATTTTACATTTAGCTGTAAAATTTTGTTATTTTTTAGCTAAAATTTTGCGCCCCCCAAAGTGCCCTAGGCTACAGCCTAGTCAGCCTAATGGTTAATCCGCCCCTGAGTACATTGCCGCATTATAAAGTACATACATGTGCTCATCGTGAAACACACACAAAATTTAGTCTTCTTCTTCTTCTTCAGGGGTCAAAACCTAGCATCGGTCTTACCCTGCTCAGTAATTTCCCTCCATTCCATCCTCTCACACATTTCCATCTTCAGCCTCTCAACTCATACATCTCAAATCATCTGCTACGTCATCTATCTATCTTTTCCCAAATCTTCCTCTAATTCTTCTGCCATCGGCTTCTAGCCTGCCACCTTTTAGTTGTTCTGCTGTCATCAATTCCCCTAATCCTCTACTCTTGATGAACCGGACTATCCAGCACCGCGTATTAATCGATCCAGTTTATAATTAGTACGTATTCTCGAGGGCCTGTCTTCGGGTTTTCAAGGCCCAAAGAGCTTTTGCAAGATTTTACGCTCAAATATTCGAAGCTGCTGTTCACCTGCATTAGTTAATGTCCAGGCCTCTCATCCATATATCACTACTGGTTGAATAATACTTCCATAAATGGTTAGCTTTAGTTGTTTGCTTAGGATCCTGGATTTGAGCAACTGTAATAACATCTATTTCCACTTCCAGTACGGGACTTTATATCATTACTATAAGGTGATTCAATTAGAGGTTACAATTTTAATGTAAAAAAATGCATCGGTTTTTGATAAACTCTTAATGTATTAATTTCTATATGTTGTTTAGACATTGACATTAAACATGATAAATGATATCGGCCAAATGGCTGCCATGAGCGGCCCTGCAGACTTCCGCCATTTTGATGAAATTTTCCATCACTTTCCGGCATAACTCCTGCGGCAGCTCATGAATAACATGGTGTATCTCGTCCTTTAGCTCTCGAATCGTTTTGGGGTCATTGGCATACACCTTCTGCTTCAAATAACCCCAAAGAAAATAATCCAATGGCGTGAGATCACACAATCTTGGTGGCGAATGTTGATCACCGAAACGAGAGATGACACAGCCGGGGAACTTTGTGTGCAACAACTGTATTGTTTCTCGCGCTGTGTGGCAAGTGGCACCGTCTTGTTGGAACCACATGTCTTCGACATCAATATTATCCAATTGGTGCCAAAAATAATTTGTTATCATCTTCCGTTAACGTTTACCATTGACTGTTACTGCATCACCACAGCCATTTTCAAAAAAGTACGGCCCAATCACGCCGCCCACCCAAAATCCGCAACAAACAGTGATTTTTTGTGGATGAATTGGTTGTTCGAGAATGACTCGTGGCTTTTCAAGTCCCCAAATGCGGCAATTTTGTTTGTTTACATACCCATTCAGTTGAAAATGAGCTTCATCGCTGAATATGATTTTCTTCGCAAAATCGCCATCAACTTGGTGGTTCTCTAACAACAAATCAACGAAGTCACGACGCTGTCTATGATCTGTTGGCCTCAATTCCTGGGTTAATTGGATCTTGTAGGCATGCAAATGCAGATCTTTAGTTAATATGCGCTGCGTGGTGCTGTAGGAAAGGTCCAACTGCTGGGAACGATGACGAATGGAGGTCGACGGATTGTCATGGACACTGGCACTCACTGCGGTGATATTTGTGAGTGACCGGCCACTACGAGGACGTACTGGTCTTTGCACATCCAACACTGACCCGGTTCTATTGAATTTTTCGACTTATTTTTTAACCGCGGCACGAGATGGACGTTTATGGTTACCGAAGTCATTTCGCAGTGCGCGAATCGTGTTAGTTAAATTTTTTCCACTTCGAAAATATGTTTTAAAAAATTAAAATACGTTCTTGAGTCGAATACTGCTCCATAGCAACAAATGTCAATACTTAACAATGACTAATTTCAAATGTCAGTGTTCATCTTTCACAAGAAAACAGTTTTGCCAACTTAAAATTGTAACCTCCAACTGAATCACCCTATATAAATGTTAGTCTGGATAATCTGTGATCGTAAATAAGGAAACTGTTGAACATTTTCAAGTGTTTAATTTTCAACTTTTAGGTTAGCACTGTTGTTTTTTACGTTTCTTCTGACTTCCATATGGGCCTACTTAATTTTACCCTCATTTATTTTCAGCCTCTAATCTATTAATTGAGCCTCTGAATCTATTAAATCCAGGAAGAGGTGTACGCATGCATTGAGTGGGCGAAGAAATGGAGGGTCTCCATAAACGCGGCAAGACCACAGCTGCAGTCTTTTGCAGACTCTACGTAGGCGACACTCGACTCCCCTAGTCTCCTGGTGTAAATATCTGGAGCTCCACCTCGACAAACGTCTCACCTGGCCGACACATTCCGAACAAGTAGCCCGCAAAACAGCCACTTTATACCAACTCCGACCTCCCGCTCTACAGCAATTCACTGTCCTACCGCCTAGGCAAACGTATGTGTTACGCGATCCCAGTATGGGGCCGCTTGGAAAAGACCCATAAGCGAAAGCTGTAGTCTCTCGTGGACCGAAGTTTGCTCTGGGCCTGCAAGGCTCATTACTTGAGTTCTAACCGGACCATCTAGGAGTCCTTTTCCTGAACTTTTCAGGAAGTTCTATACCGCTGTGCCTGTTTCCTGTTTCCAGCGCAATCAGTCAACACCCAAGTCTGTGCCAGACGAATCTTACACCCGTCCTTGGCGAACGCTCACGCTCACCCGGAAATCGTCGCCGTAACAATCGTTAAGACGCCTAGGACTCAGTACGGATATCGGTACTGTTATGCACACCTTACTCTTTGCACGAAGTATTCTCCTACACAACACGTTCGATTAGGTCTACACGTATGTTCCAACAAATAAACACGCCTTGTTGCAAATTTGTGTAATGACAGTGTGCACAAACACGTGTGTAAATATTATACGGTATTGCCATATCTACGTAGGCCTACTGAAGTCAACGAACGTGTTTATTTTTGCATTACGGTGGAAAGATTAACGACCGAAAACGTTTAGTGTTTTATTTCATTGTTTAAAAAAATATTATCACATAATAAAAACGCCTGTACAATTTGACAAACTTAACGTAAAACTCGATGAAATTACAAACGAATCATTATCCGAATTATATCTTTTTCAGATTCATAGTCCTAATAATTAACGACTGGAATCAATAATCGTGTATACAAATTAACTGTTCTTTGACGGTGTCGTACTTATGTCACCTGTGACTGTCCGGTTTGTTTTTGATAGTCATGTCAGTTATTTTTACACGAATGGGTGACGCGGTCGGGGCGATCCGAGATTAGTTTCTCCTCGTCTAGACAAACTGCGTTCACTTTGCCGATACCTCCTGTTCATTGAACTTGAGATCTTTCTGTATAGCCTTTGACTTCGAGTCGTCTTCCGTTGTCACGCCAGAAAGCTTGTTCTGCAACCAACAGCAATAGCCGGCTATAATCAGCCAGCTTTTTATCTCTCGATTTCTTTCCATTAAAGACGCGTGATTCTTGCGATTTACAAATCCTACATGAAGGATATTAAGTTGGTGGTAACAATTAAAATTTCTAAAAATTAAAAGTCCGTCTTTCGGGAAATATGTTGTTTCTAATCTGTCTGTTGGTGTTCCAAGAGTATAGTCTATATCTGAACTTCGTTTTTTTTCAGTTTAATTACCTACTCTATTCAACTCTATCATTTTACCTTTCGTAGCATAAGTTGCTAACCTGTGCATTAATGATAAAATTATCTGTTATTATTATTATTATTATTACAATGTTTACACATTTTCCGGAACCAAAGATTACAGAAGTGATTCAATTCTCATTTACCTTTATTGAATCCATCCGGCTGCAGTCTATTTGGTTTTAACACTTTCTTTTTTCCAATGAATGGGGAGTTGGCCCATTGCATTAACCCCCAACCTGGAAGACCAGGCAATTTTTAATCGATGTTTACTTCCTTTAGCCTTTGATAAACCAATATCCAACTACAAGGCAGCAGCTGTTAGTTTTGGTCCGCCCCGGGTATTTTATTCCTCCGGTACCCACCATATCTGGTAAGCATACCCCTATCCGCCACCTGGGGAGGCGGATAATCTGTTGTTTATTTCTCGTTAACAAAATGTCAAAAGCAATTAAACAAAAAAATCTTTTTATTAACAAAACGTATTAAATATAACTATTCGATATCAAAATATTTTCAGTTAATCACAAGATTACAGTCACTAAGAGGAAATTCACTTTATGTCTTAAAATCTGTTTCTTTATTATCCATTACACACGAAAGTAAGTCAGAATGAAGTGTGCTTCGGTCATTAAACCATCAATGATGTTCTGAGGAACGTGCGTCCTCAGAACCCAGCATCTGAAAAAAGTGATAACAAGCCAAAATCTAAAGGTACGTTAGTTTTAGTGATGCGTATTTTGTATCGATGAAAATAATTTTACGAGAACGTACGGGAGCCATTAAAATTGTATTTATATATAGGTACATAGACCCGACTGTCATCATAAACTACCAGCAAAATTACTCCGTTACTACGAAAAGAAAAACCAAAGTAACGTTTGTCCTTGAATGTAGAAAAAATTTCGGTTTTTACCTTCGACGGAAAATTAATATTGAAGTAGCCACAATTAGAGTACAAAGAAGGTAGACTACATAACCACCAATTTCCACGGTAAAGAACAACATTCACTACGGGTAATCGTTTCAGGAAATTATCTATTATAATGCAATACGTTATGTAATGTCTGGTAATAGCACCTCACTGTTTCGTTATTCATAAATATTAGGTATTATTCATAACAAAAATCGTTCGTATGAGGCCGTAGGTTCGTAGCCTAGACAAAAATGGCCTTGTGGGACTGAAAGCATTAGATATTACCATTTGTTTTTAATGACAGTCACCAAACAACATGTAAAAGTTATTTTGTCGTTTACAACAATTATGGAGAAATAACAATGATTCATACCAATACCTGCGTAATGGAAACGGTAATAAATGCATTTCTCATGTAGCCTATACAGAACTGACGATCAGTATTTTCGTATCGTTTTAATATAAAACAGCTGGCTTTAAGAATTTGTATGTACAAGACAAGATAACTTCAAATATTCGAGACTTCATTTTGTTTGTTGTGATTATTACACTTTTACATTTACAAGAGGTGGCAATTTGTAATGCTTGAAATAGTTCATGATAATGACGATAACTATTGTGAGCGTGATGGTGCTGCAGATAATTACAGTAAAATAAAATTGTTGCTTGTTCCCAGTTCATTGGGAGACGTGTTCGCCGTACCATCTATTTCGAACACTTTTTTTGCTACTGAAGATGGCCACCGGTGGTGTGGCCGAAACGTCTAGCTGTAGAAGATCAAGCACTCGACCACGGCCTTTCAGCCCGGAAGTTTTAGATAATTATAATGACACCGGCCGTGAAAACCTACGTACTAAAACAGTAAAATAAAAATACATGTAATAGTACCAGAGGTTTTGTCACTTAACTCCAAATGATGTTTTTCAAAAGGCAATCTTCTGAGAGCACGCAATTAAGAACGAAACCCGGTTACGACTAAAGAGAAAGGAACGTTTTGTTTAAAGTTAATAAATAAACACTTGGTATAGTTCTGTAGATAGTTTTTATTTTTCTGACAACTGGTGAAACAGTTTTCAGGAAAATAAAAATTATCTGTAGAATTATACCAAGTGTTTATTTATTAACTTTAAATATTAATAAAATGTTCTACCAAGTGCTGAGCGACCATTTGATCAGTGGAACATTTTGTGTTTTTTATAAACATATTAGTCATAAGCTCCACGTGTATACGGAATCAGACAAGACCGAGGTCGGTTTCCGTTTTATTGAAAATAAGACGAATATCAGTGAGAAATGAGCATGTACACCAATAAATAACGCTCAAGTTTTCACATAAATACATTCTCACCGTGTATCCTTTTTGTACTCTTCGTTAAACTCTCTGTGTGAATCTGTTACAAAAAGAGTGCAAACAGTTGCAAACTCCCACTTTGGATCCTTCTGATTCTGAAATATTCCAGATGCCAACTGCCTGTTTAGTATAAATCGACTTTGACGTTTACTAACACGTAAGCCATGGTTGCTAACCCAATTTTGTGGCTGTCTGACAGCACTTCTGGCCGTTTAAACACCTTCTTCTCTCTCCTCTCCCTTTTATCTCTGTACATCCTGTTTCTCCCTTTCTTACTCTCTCTCTCTCTCTCTCTCTCTCTCACACACACACACACACACACACACACACACACACACACACACACACACACACTCTCTCTCTCTCTCTCTCTCTCTCTCTCTCTCTCTCTCTCTCTCTCTCTCTCTCTCTCTCTCTCTCTCTCTCTCTATCTTTGGCGCGCCTGTGTACAGACACGCAACTACACAACGTACACATTAAAAATATTACACGTAGCCTACGTAAATATCTCAGTTTTTCAAAAATACGTTTTCTTAACGGTCTTTAGTAATTAAATTTTAGTCTCTTTTACAAAAATAAGTTTTCCTCTTATAAAAGTCTATAACAATATAATCAATAGTAAGGGGACTTAATTCGGTCTAACTTCCTGTATACGTTCAATGTGGTGGAATAAAAACTGCGTATGTATAAAAAACTTTATATTCATGTATTTTACGATTCTCAGGAAGTTTTCGAATACGGGGATGTCGTAATGAAGAGCTGATTCTCTTACTAAAACGCCAAATAATTTATGTTGGGTGAGTACGCACGGATTACGAAGATTGAAGTGAGTTGCTCACGTATACGAAAGAGGTTTCCCAAGCGCAGTGGAGAGGAAGATGATCCAAAGAAAGGTCTCGAAAACAATGGGACGACAGCGTGTATGAAAGGCAAAACGTTTTGGAACATGAAACTTGAAAAGAGTTGTTGCTGCATACAGGGAAGGTGGAGTTTCACTCTGGATGAAGAGGTCAGGACCTGATGTGGACGTACAGCTGTAGAATAAAAGTATGCACGGATACAAATCTACTTGAGCGTACACTTACATCACAAAATAAACGATTGTGTTACACGCTTCAGTTAAAAACGTATAAAATATTAATTATCTGATTTTTTACAATTTAAACATTTTCTGTCTCCTAAAGTCTAATTAGTTTCCGCTGATTGTCGTTATTCTTTTTCCCAGTTATTTAATGTACGTTAATTCATTATCTGAGTGGACTGACCGCAAACATGGCGAGATTAATTATTTCATAACGCAGTTTCTAACTGGCCACGGCCTGTTCCGGACTTACCTATATAGCATGGGGAAAGTAGGCAGACCAGACTCCATTTTCTGTAAACAGGAATTAGACGATGTAACTCACACGTTTTTCACCTGTGATAGATGGAAAGAGGAGAGGCAAACCCTGGAAAATGTAGTGGGACAGATCTCGCCCGAAAATGTCATCGGAATAATGCTGGACAGCGAACACCATTGGAAGCAGGTAGCACCCTACATAGAGAAGGTACTAAGGCAAAAGAAGGAAGCCGAAGATGATCTTGCTAGGGCCGCTGACAGAATAGCAGAAAACAGGTAACGTGGACCCGCTGAAGGTTTAAAACAGATTAACGTCCACAGGACGAAGTACAAATGGCACCACCTTGAAGTATTCCAAAAGCTGAGTCCCAAGGTGGATCCATGCCGTGGACAACAGGGTTTGTTGTTTTGGTGGGTGCGAGGCCCACACACCGTAGGAGTGCGGATCCTCCTGCGGCGAACATTAGTTTTCCACAGTCTCCCTCATAAAAAAAAATGTATGTTAATTCTCTTATGTTTCTGTGCACATACACGTAGGCCTAGATTTACGTGTTTATTTTAAATTTCTTGACTTCAAATAAATGTAAACAATCCAACCATACGGTTTATTTAATAATAGACCATAAGATAAAATAAACTATAAACATGTTATATAATTAACACAGAAATGATACAGTAGACGGGAAAAGTCTTGTCTCCATTTCGAAATATTGTGTGAGTCATCTGTACCGGTCGTCCAGCGAGGACCGTGCCAAATTAAGTTTTTATGCACGTCGCATAACGGTTTCGTGTGCAAAAACACTACGGCCAGGCGCCTTCGGTGATAACGCGGTGACTTCTTAAGAGTTTTTACGAAAGTTGAGAAATCACGGGACACGGGATGAGCAAGTGTTGCTCGGCCGTGCCGTCGTGCGCGGCTCATGCGCTCCGAATGAGTCATCCGACTGACAGCGTGTCTCGATCGACGGGTCACGGGGAACACGAACCCAGGTCGATGGGCACGTTAACTCGTGATCGTATCACGAATGAATGAAATCTTATATATACATACGATTTTTTTTCTTTTAAAAATATTTTTCCGCACGAACTTACTCATTAATAATAGAACTACATGTGTCGATATCAGATGTAGTAACGAGGTCGTACGCACACAGTTTGTTTATTTGTTGTGTTTCTGTTTTCTTCAGCGACAAGGGCAGTACAACTCACAACAACATAACACAGGATGAAATTGTACAAGTGAGTGAGTACTGATTTAATGTTTGATTTATTGTTAATTCGAATTCGGTGGTTTTGTATTTTGAGTCTCAAACGTAAACAACAGGAGAAAATCTTATTTTCCTGTATTTAGTCTAATTTTTTCTTTTTATTTTTGTTTTATAATCTCAAGTTAATGTTTCGATAAAATCTTCTACAGATGGCAAGCAGTTCTTTGCCTCTGGGGAATGACGTCTAATAAAAAAAACTATATACTTTCGTTGTATATTCGGTATTTTCGTGACTGAAAATCTCGTAGAACAGAAATAATAACTGTTAAGAGATGACTGCGCAAATTTAAATACATTATTTCTTAGTTTTATACGACTGTATATTTTTAGCTTTATAAATTGCGTACGAATTCACATCATAATTTACTAATTTTTGTGTCAGTGAAAAGTGTTGGCGATGTTCATAATAGCCTATAGGCCTATAAACAGTCAAAAGCTTGAACGGACATGCCACGAGTAGTAAAGCGCTAAATTTTTTAAACAGTTTGCTTAAAAATATCGTCGATCTTTCTTTTTAACTACGGATCTCATAACATAATGATAACTTAGTCCAAAAACCGCCATCTCTTGAAATTTTTGCGCTAATGGAAATAAACACCAAGGAAGTGAATATATTTATTCAAACAATCGTCAAAAAAAAATATATTTATTTTTCGCTTCGCACACAATTTGTACACAGCAAACATATAAATTGTATCTATAAAAGGTATAAATCGACTGTGTCGCTGAATACTGTTTACATAAATGCTGTGGACAACATTTTTACTAAATTAATTTCTATACAAATTTTCCTATTAAAATGTCATATAGATTTAGTGTATTATCGAGCAGTTATTTATTTGATGTCCTGAATTTTAAATGTGATATTTTTGTAATTAAACTTTTAAAATTTATTCAACTATTTACGAAGTTAAAGAAACTGTTTTTCTAATTTTTCAAAGAACTAATTCAATGAATTCTGTATTTTATTGCAACATTTGTAGACGATGTTTATTTATTTCTTTAAATAATTTTCTATATTTGCACTTCGTAGTACAATAACAAAAAAATTAAGTATTTTGAGGCTGTAAAAACCAGCAGTAATCGAAGCTGTAAACGGAATACTGAACGAACAATGAGTCAGAATTATTTGTAGGAATCAAGAGGTTAAATTGAATCATAAAAATAAGAACACGTGTAGCAGCTATACAAAGTAGATGTCATCCTGTACAGGAGAAAACATTTTTCGTTTCATAAATGGAAAGAGGGAGAACTTTTACACCTTTCTACCTTCCTTCATATGTTAATGAAGAAATATTATATTTTTTAAATCTTATAACAAACCTATTCTCATTTTAAAAATCACGGTGACAGCCGTATAAATTAGATGGAAAATAGTCAGTGTTGAGAAGATAATGGATTGAAAGCTATGAAAACCGATCAAGAGAAGATATAATTATGACGGAAAGATAAGATATTAAGGAATATAAATAGTACAGATATAGTAGGATAGGAAAAACAGTTACAAGGTAAGGGAATGAAGAGAAATATTAAAGAGAGACGGGGGAAAGAGAGAGACGCATGGCCGTAGTGTAAAAACGAAGACAGAAAGGATGAAAGTGGAATGTCGCATCTCAAGAAATGTGTAAAAAACTCTAAGAGTTGAGTTATTACAATTCCATTATCAAAGTACAGCCTTTTAATAATAATACTTCTTAACAACAATAATCTAACAACGAAATTTGAGCCTTTTCTGTATCCTATGTTAACGGTAATAGTGGTTAGTAAAAGATGAAACGATATGAAATTTCTCAAGCTATAAGCAGAGTTCAATTAACGATTTTTTTTCAAACTTACAGAGTAGGTAACCAGTACACTAAATATGCATGTACGATATTAGCGAAGATACAGAATGACTTGCTGACGGAAGTTTATGTGACTGAAATTCTGAGTCACTGACCTGTGAATAGTTAATTGCTTCGTAGAGATTAATTAATTGTACACCGCGTGTTTAGTAGCCCACAGTACGATATTAAAAACAAAAACGTTTTCATAAGATTTAGGTTTATGAGTCAATGACACACGAGTTAAAATGCTGGATATTATCCTAGAATTACGTGTACGGAGTACATAATGGTGAAACCTCCATTGTCGGGCTGCGGACATGACACCTACAAGGTAACGCCGACCGCCTGACGCCCAGATGTCTCCTCTTCTCTGTCTACCTGAACTACGAATATCGGTTGTTTGTGTAGTCCTTATCGTTAATTTCACGCTGTTATGGACTCCTAATAATTATTACTGTATTGAAAAATGACGTTTTTTGCCAATTTAAGTGATACATTTTCTATGTCGATTTTCGTTTTTAGCTCTCTCTATTGTAACAGTTCAAAAGCAAATGACTAGGTCTATTATTCGACAAAAATTTAAGCTCACCAAGATGAATGTATTCATATCAGTTTTACAAACAGAAATTTAATGAACACTTTACCAGTAACCTTAAGTACAGCAATACAAAATTACAGATAAATAGCCAAGTATGACAAAGAACACCGGATGTAACTGACATGGAAAGTACGTGTAAAGCAAACGAAATGAACTCTAATGTAAGCAAAATGTGCGTATTCGTTCTGGAATGTAAACTTAAATTGTCATTAAAATTTATAATCTGTAACATACGATAACTATTTGTTATCGTATTGAAGTCTGTCTATTTGTTATATTTTGTATTGACGCCTGTCTCTGTGTGTATGCTACACAACTTCCGAGCAGTGTCAAAGAAAGCGATATTTCAAAAATCCTTCAACGACAATGTTCTCGGGACCGTGACTGGTTTTCCGACTAAGTAGTTCGGAATTCAAGATCGTAAAATTCGGAATGTGGTAACCGAAATGCTGGCAAACATTAAACAAATATTGCATGTCAACATGTTGAAAGTCGAAGCTACAAGACTTCCTGCTAACTTGAATCTAATAAGAAACTGACGGTGATGAGTGGCCAGTGGAAGAGTGAGAGAAGAGAGGACAAGGTACCTGTATTCAGTAGCCCGAAGTTATTGAATGCTATCATACATCATAATTAGGTGATTTAAAATCTTATATACTATTTGTTTAAAATTTATTAGTACTGTAGACTAGGCTGATAAAGGAGATTTGCAGAGTATTGTAAACATATTATCAAATAATACTAACACACGAGCACTGAGAAAAAGAGAAATAAAGTATTTGGACAAAATTAAAATTTGTGTGCGGAGAGAGATGCTAAAAATCAGTTGGAGGAACAGAGTGACTAATGTAGACGTATTGAGGAGAGCTGATAAGGCTCATTAGATAATTGTGACAATAAGAAAAAGGAAGGTGAAGTGGATAGAGGAATTGTGTGTGTCTTGAGAACGATAATTGAGAAAAATTGCAGTGGCGTGAGGCAGAAGAACGAAGAGGATGGTTATGTTGAATGATTTGAAGGAGGTCGAGGTACAGAGATTTGAAGTACAGTGGACTGCTCAGGGAGGGATTGCTTCTGCGATTTCTTGTTACTTTCCAACAGACAGTTCCACTGAATGAGGAACGTTTTAGAAACGAATTAATACTTACTATGTGTGACTAGTCTTGTTATGAAATAAACAAACAAATTCTAGTTTATTGTGGTCGCTTTTAATTTGTTCGTGAGCGAAATTCACAATTTTAGTCCGATATCCGCCGTGATTTTTTTTTCGGTTATATTTTTATAATTTTTACTTGGTTTCATTTATTTTGATCGTGCATGGTAACTTGTCAAACCTGAGTAACTTGGTCATCACATGAGAAATCAGATGTTAAAAATAACAGTTTTTCTTTGGCTTCCAATGTTGAGTGATATTTTGTTTAGCGTTGAGAGTTGAAACTATTTAAAATTATTTATTGCAATTGTCTCCGTTTATCCTTTACGTGGTGTTCACGTGTTTCAAGTAAACTGAAACCGTAAACATTTATTATCATCAAGAAGTCGCATTTGCCTAACATCCCGGAAAAACACGAAATATAACGACATGTGATTGTAATGTGAACTGAAGTTCTAGTATACGAAGGTGTAAGACATAATTAAAACCGTCAGTATACATAACTATAACTGGTTTCTGGTTAGACGTATACTATAAAGTATACAAAATATACTGAATGTGGAGAAATTTTCTTTAGTAAATAAAAAATGCATTCTTTTCAAGTTACTGCGCATGGCATCTATAGATTTGAAGTGGTTATAATTACAGTTTTATATTTTTGTTAAAAATTTGTGTATTTAAAAAAGTTAGTGTCATGAGTATATGGCAGACAAAGAATGCAAAAAGTATGGAGGGAAAGAAACGTTTTTACGGAACTCTCTCTGTCACCCCCTCTCCCGCCTCAAACTCTCACTCTTTCTCTCTCTCTCTCTCTCGCGCGCGCGCGAGAGCGCGCGTGTGCACACACACACTATATATATAACGGTTTGCCTACGTGTCTTACTAAATAATTGTAATGAATGGTAGATAAATTTTAAGATATAAATAATGAACATTCTTTTAGTTTTAAAATATGAAAACGATTTAGGCCTACTAATGTTATTTACTACTATATTTTAAAAAGTATTTAATTATACAGTTTAAAATCAATATTATTATTATATAATTATATAATTTATACAATATATAGTAAATAAACATAAGTGAATATTTTATTTTTATAAATATATATATTATAATTATTTTTTTGTTCTGAATTGTATTTGGTATTGCATTTAATGTTATAAAGATACTAAGAACGACAAATTATAGCGTCTCTCCACTTGTCTGCACGTAGCGTCCGATATTCTGTGATCAATAAAGGATTTCACTTGATCCACCCATCTACTAGGGGCTTTTCCCTCAGGCCGCTTCTTGTTAACCATCCCCTCTAATATAATTTTTTCGTGGCATTAGTTCGTTATGTGTTCAGAATAAAGTTTCGCTTCACGAAAAGCCAAGTTCCGAAATGAATTTTGTCGATAACTATAATCCCCGGTTTTTACTATCTTCTCTTTGTCCTCTTCACATCTGTTACCAATAAGATGTGTCATTTAATAATTTTATATAGAACAATTACATATGAAAATGATAACTGTGTGGCGTTTGTGTCGCCTTATCGTCACTTCACCACTTCACGCTCAGTAATGCGTTGTAACCCACGTACGGTACATATGTCGTAATTACTGTTGTACAATAAATTAATTTTCTCGTTATCAGTGTTTAAATTAAAAACTATACATACATTCACGTTATAAAAAACTCACATTGTTGCATTAATATATCATTGGATCTAATTAGCCGTTATCGGAAAATGGGTTCGGTAGTGTGTAAAATTATGTTGCATCAATAAATGGCGCCTAGATTAGGTTAGCGAGCGTGAGACAGTTGTGTACATTTTCACGAGATACACGTTTTCGTGTACGTTTTGAACATTTTTTCGTGTAGTTGTAGCCTATTTTTTCCCGGCAGAAGTTCTGAAATTATTTTGTAAAAGTTGGACACAAATAATGCGACAATAATTTTGGAACGGCTATACTTGTAGCAGGTGGGATATCAATTTGTAAATACGGTTGAAGAAACATAATCGTTCTTACCATTCCCTAGTTATTCGTTTATGTATTTATTACTTTATCAAGCAGATGGCGTTTGTGTCTTCCCGCTGATTAAGGTTGAAAGACCTTAGTGTATAGTGTGCCTATTGCACCGTTGTTATAGTAACACTGATTTAACGAAGACATTTTTGTTTAATAAACATTAACAATTAGATAGAGCAACAATAAAAGTTATGTTTATTATGTTCATGATCATATTCATCAGCCGTAGAGAAGACGCCCGGTCCAGAGGATGTAAGCCTTGAGATTAATGCACCCGTTACAGGGTTGCATATAGCTATGCTCACGTGCTAGAACGTTTACCGGAGGAGCGCTTTGACGTGACAATGTGATCTTAGAACAGTAATACCAACAGTAATACCGTCCGAGTACGCCAATCAGATCGCCTCGTTAGTATAATGACAGGAAGATGTTTTGTCCATGTGACTACCGCGTTGCCACAATTACCAAGCAGTAATTGGAGCTCAATATCGTCAATGAAGCCGATCCGTCTTATCGTTGTTATTCTGCTGTCAGTGTAGGCCTTCGTTTAAGTTATGCAGGAACATGTCAACAACGGAACAACAACGCTCTGTAATAAACACACTTATTACTTCAAAATATGAAGAAACGTATTTCTTTTTTTTTTTAGACAAAAGCGTTTATTTTACTGAAACAAATATAATCTGATTATTATAAATAACGATTGAAACACAAAGGTTTTTAAACACAAATATTGAAATCATTCTCGGCATAAATTCACCGAAGAACGGTAAAGAACGTAACGTGAACAGACACGATTTTAAGAATAAACCATGTAGTTTTTTGAAGGCTGAATTAATAATTTCATATTTGTTTATTATTTCATTTTAAAATACACTAATTTTACATTGTATTATAAGCTTTTAGTGGGATGAACATATCCAGCTGAAAAACTATATTTTCTAAGACCGTGGTTTATGAAAATACTTACTGACGTTTACGATTACTTAAAACTTTTTCACGATTTGCTTGGGCGAAAAATATTAATAATTAATTTTTTTAAACTAAAAACAAATAAATAAATTACATTGTTTAGAAGGGATTACACGAGTGTTAGTTGAAAAGTTCGCAGAGGTTTCAACCTATAGCTTAGCGGCGGAATCCTGTACACTTGTGTTAAATTACAAATCTGTCATCTTGTTCATTTTTTACTATATAGCTGTTCGAAATATACCTATCACGCGTGTTTTTTAAATTGTCAAAATCAAACATCATGATATGATTGAATTCTTAATTCAATGGAATGGAAATGGAATGGCATTTTTTTTATTCTAGCGTCAATGAAAACTTACGACGAAATGATCAATGTAGGTGCTGCGTCTTCAAAAAAAGTGATTTATGAATAGGCATTCGACTTTAAACCAGGCCGTGCGGGCACCGAAGATGATTCCCGCAGTGGACCTTCAAAAAGTGCAACAAGTCCACATAACAATTAAAAATTACGTAGACGCTGTTGAAAAACCTACAGTTGAGAGGGGATAATATTTCTGATATCGCAGGCGTGTGTGTTATATTTTAACTCAAAAACCTTGCTATGAAAACACTCTGTACGTGGTGAGTGGCGTAATTGGAGTTGCACTTTTTGAGCGTCCACGTGGGGATCATCTTCAGTGTTCGTGAGACCACGTTTAAACTCAATAACCCACTTACAAGCATTTGTATTTGTAGGTTTACCATTTTATTGTGACTTTCCATTGGCACCATATCTTTAAAGAATTCTTGACTTTGTCCATTTTTCATTAAAAAATACGCTTGACATGAAATTTCGAACAGCTATGAATACAGACTATGAACAAATCGACAGACAGATAAGGATATTAACGGGTGTTTATATAAAATATGAATCTCACAACGCACTATAGATTTTAGTTCTACCGCTAAAATGTAGATGTCGCTCCGCGAACGTGTCAACTAACCTTCATCATTAATATCTTACTGCACCAATTAATATAATATCTTATTATACCTCAGTTATTCCCCCCTCCAAAAGTAAGCATAATAAAATCGACTAAATTAACTTTTACAAAATAAAAATTAAGTTCTTAACAATTTCTAGTTTGTTATTTAAAACATAATGTGGTTTCACTTATGTTTTACCTATTATAACTTGGGCAAAGACACATAGTAAAAGTCAAAAGTGATGTAAATAAACATTTTACCTTTGGTATCATGTATCATGGAATTTGTATTTACTGTCGAAGCGTTAACTACAAAAAAGTATGTAAGTCCATCTTTTACTTGTGCAATAAAGTACTTGACTAAGAGCTTTTTTTGTAGTGAGGAATCCAGGTGGCGGATATCGGAATTTTAATACTGGGTGGAATATACCTATTTTATAAATGATCAATCACCCGCCTTTCACTACCATGGAAACATGTCCTTCTGCCTCTCTCTCTCTCTCTCTCTCTCTCTCTCTCTCTCTCTCTCTCTCTCTCTCTCTCTCTCTCTCTCTCTCTCCACACACGCACACACATGCAGACAAAAGTGCGCGCCCATACCCGTTTATAGAGTTGTCACTATAATTTACGTAAATTGATACCGTAACCAAATAAGTCATCAATTTTCAAAGTGATCGTTTAGTGAAATATTTAGAAGCGTGATAGTGGATCAGAGACGAATAATTTATTGTCAGTAGTAATTAATATTTAATAAAAACCACACGAGTTTTCCTTTTGTATTTTCCAGAATTTCGGACAGCATAAATTCGTGTGATACGTAAGCGTTTTTCCCCAGAGAAGGGTTTTACTAACTTTTGTTGCAAACATGTGTGCACGTTTGCCTTATCAAGCGTGTTATCGCTGACCGAAATTTGCTTATTTAATTAAATACCAGTGTTGTACAAACGGAACTGAGTCAGACAAGAACCGTAGAGATATCACTTTTCCCGTATAGTCTACACGAACTCTTGTTAATAAGTTAATGCGGTCAGTACCGTACGGCACGGATTCCGCGTCAACAGACGATGACCACTAAACTACAATTATCGTTATGGGCTTTGTTTAAAGTGTCTCGCTGTCCGCATACTAACAGTGAGAAAATAGTCTTACGTTTTCTAACAAGAATATTGCCAAAGTGCATCTACAAAACTAAAATATTGCAAGAAATTTTGGCCATAAAACTCAGTAGTTAATGCTTTAGTAATATTAATCTATTAATAAAATCGTTACTCGAATAACACACGCGTGTGAGGTCTCAGAGAAAAATGAATAAAAATCTTGTATTGCTCCACAAGAAATAGTGAGAAAGGAAGTGTATGCTAGAGTGCTGGAGTATCGTTGAAATTCTAAATGATAAAGTATCGTTGATGAAAAAATATTATACGATGGGATTATAAAATGTTAAAAACATACAAATACGAAAACTAATCAAACTATTTGTTCGAAAACTAAAGTTAGACAGAAGTAAAGGACAACTGACTAAAACAATAAGACATTAATGATAGAGCGTACAAGCTGTCGTCCAGTTGGAAGGACCTTCCGGAAGGTCTTTTGTACAGAGCCTTGCTTCTTTCCAGCAGGACGTGACTCCCTTACGACAAAATTTGAAAAATGTACTTCCGGCAGGACGCTTCCTCCTGGCAGTACTTGACGAGCTATAACGTAACACTTTCAGCGTTAGAAATTACGGAACGTCTTTTATTATTAATATTTATTCCGGCTGTACAATGTTTACACATTTTACGAAACCAAAGATTACAGAAGTGATTGAATTCTCATCTTCCACTGCTGCTTATCCATCCAAAGATCTTCTTCAATCTCTCGTTCCCTCAATATAGTTGTCTTCCTCTTTTCGTTCTTCCTGGTGGGGTCCATACCATAACTCTTCTTGGCAATCTTTCCTGTGCTATTCTTTTCGTGTGTCCATACCATTGCAATTTTTTGTTTGGATAAAATCAACAATTGAATCTTTCGCATTCATTCTGTCCTTAATGACTTTATTTCTTATTTTCTCACGTCTGGATACTCTTGCCGAACGTCTACTAAAGTCCATCTCTGCTATACGTCTTTTATTCCTTAAAAAAAAATATTATACAAAAATTGTAGAACATCCAGTTGTATTATAACAGTGCCATGATTTGCATGACTGCATGCGCTGTGCAAGTATTAGGAGCGCCAGACATGGCACAAAAACAAAAACGCGATTACCCATTCTTATCATGGTCATTATTACTGAACCGGCACTCGTAACAGCTTCTAGCGTTTGTGCACTAATTCAGCACTTCTCGCTCTTTCTAATGGAAATATTTACGGCTACCAGCAGAACGTAAAAGCGTCTTATGACCTGTCAAACGAGGACGTTACGTCCTGGCGGCAGTTTCTTGTGCGTTCTAGGATTAAGCTAATTTTAGCATTTACTGCATGCGGTAAGACACGTCCTTGAGCAAGTTGATATTTACAACTTTTTTTCTCCTGAAATGTCTGCAGATTATGGCCGCGTGATGTTTACGGAGCCCAAATGACTGAATACTATACAGTCACATCTTTATATTGTTACATCTTGTATTAACAATCTACGCGTATTATTGCCTAAGTGTAAACAGCTGTTACTGAAATTCTCATTGAAATCTCGTATCATGAATATCCTCTTTCCATTTACTTTTGCGTTTCTTCCTTTCTTTAGAAAGATCTACCTATACATCGCGGGTTTCAGCTGTCGACTGTGCTCGGTGTTTGAAGCGCAGCCTCTTCTGACTTACGCCAGTTTCTTCCGGTGTGTTTGCAGCAAGTGAAAGTTGGAATGCGGATTCCCGTTACACGATCTTCTGTGAAAGTCGGAGAAGGCTAAACGTGAATGCTATGGTTGCACCGCCGCAACCCCCACGTCTGGGGCAGCGGTTTATGGCTTCACTTAGAGTTGATCCTCGAAAGCTTAGAGCAGTGCTGATGAGGGGGTATGCCGGTGGTCATCGGACGACTACTGTATAAAGCGGTTTCTATTGGGTCGTATAGTCCAATGGTTCCCAAACCCTTCAGCCTCTGAACACTCTGAAAGAACTAAACATTTCGAGGGCTCTTTCTCGGTTCTGAATTAAAGCAAAATAAATATGATTCGAATTCTTAAATTTTAATTAAAATTTATTAATAACACTAACGTCTTAAATTGAAAATTTATAAAATAATATATTTTAGTATGAATAATGAAGCTGCTTTTAAACAATAAGCTCTGCAATGTTGGAAGTTTATTTCTTAACATTGACTTTAAGTAGGCCTAGCTTAGCTAGAAGAATAATGTTTCACACTACAATGAGTAGTGGGAAACACAGTTGAGCTCTGCAGTAACTTTTACAGTCACAGTTATCTTGAGCAGAAATGTACTGGAACCTCGTACTAATAGTTTAAAATACAGATGGTAGGGCATAAAAAATTATATGTTTTGTTTTTTGGACTTCTGGAACGTTAAGTGAAATTATATGTTAAGTTATCTCGAGTCTCCGGAAACAGTGCCGCGGATCTCACTTTGGGAATGACTTCTATAGTCTATTTAGGTGTTTATACCACAGGCTCTTCCGCCTTTAAATGAAGTTTCTTTTTGTATGAGGAGAGGGTGCCTCCAGACTTAACCTGTGCTGTATTTACATTTGGAAGATAAAAACTCTTTATCCGCGAGTTTGGGCGACGAAGTCACCATATCCATAGGTCATATACAACCCCAACTTACGATTCCATACTTATGTACTACCATTTAATCGCATAATATCGGTTTTTATTAGTATTACTGGATTACTGTTTTTGTTAATTAACGGTTTTGTGGAAAGGTTAATTTTTTTTTGAAATCTAGATTCATCTACAGTTTCACCATCGTCATAGGCAAAACATACTCAAAAACCTATTATGTCAGTTTTCTGTACCCTGAAGCATGTTGGAAGTTAAGCATGATATATTGCATAAATATATATATCGGATCTTACAGTAATCATTTCTAATCACGATAACAAATTTTGGTTTACAATTTACTGTTCTGTACTTTTCAAGTAATGGCGAAACTGACGTTTATATCAAAGAGATTAACGTTATATATTCAGTTGAACGTGTCTAAACTACTGGTATTGAAGTAATGAAACATTTGGAACGTTGCACTTGCAAACTGTAATTACAGGCCGGGCGTGACGATGAAGTCACGTGATTTATTAATGTAATTACATGCTGCAAACGGTATCGTAGATTTATCAACTATTCTGTTTCTAGTTATCTACACAGTCCGAGATTATCTCTGCCTGCCACATATACGTAATTAAACATTCACACACTCTCTCTCTCTCTCTCTCTCTGTATCTATCTATGTATCTATTTATCTATCTATCTTTCGTTTATTCTCTTTCTCAATTTCCACTCAACAGACTTATACGTGACGGACATTACTGTTTTGCACCATTTGAAATTCTGTTACAACGTTTGAAAATAATTTATATATATTAAAGAGCGTTTTGTATAGGGCACGACATAATGAGTAACAAACCCAAGGAGTAACTAGAGACGTTAAAGACATGGTGTTGGAGGAAAGTCCAGAGTGTTTCGTGGACGAATAAGGCGAGCAGTTATAAAGAATTTAAAATTATAGTAAACAAGTAACTTTATACAGACTTATCAGAAAGGAAAACAATGTACTGCGAGAATTTTTTTAGTGAGGTAGTAGCTGTCAAATACATTACTACAGGAAATATTGGTGGATGGAATGCGAGGGGAGAGATTATTATCATCTCTAGTATTAATAGGAAATTTTGAAGGGACACGGAGCACAAGCACAGAGCGGTTTGCAAAAGGATTGACAACTTCAAATTATAGTCGCCCAAAACGCTTCAGACAGATAAGACCACAGGCAGCTAAATCTATATCTACGTTGATAATTGAAATGAAATTAAAGAAAAGAGTAACGTAGTCTTTCTATATTTACATTTACATAAAGTTTTACTACTTAAACTCACCTAGACCCTTTTTTACTTCTGATTATAACATTAAGATTTTTATATTATTTAACAAAATTAATATAATATTCTTAGCAATACAGTATAAAATATAAATCGTGAAATTATCGTTACTTATTAATACAAATATATTAAACACTGTTTTTATTTAATTTTTTGAGTTGAATTTTTAAAAATTAAAGGATTTGTTTTATTAATTTTTGTATTACACATTCATTAGATCGTTTACTGTCCAGTATCATCAGAGCTGTTTTTCTTAAAAATTAAACAATTTTGTTTCTGTAGCTGCTGTTTTATTTGTAATGTTTATCATCTATTTCACGTTGTGGTTTACATCAATTATGTAGACTGATTTAGCATTAAATATGTAATAATATCAAACGTATAAAAATAAAATAAAATAATAATAGGAAAGAAGTAAAACGAGTATTTTTACACGGGTAAGCTAGAAACCCAATATGGCTTCCTCGAAAGCAACAAGAGAAAAAGGAGAAGGGAAGAGAGAGAGATAGACAGGGAATGGATAGAGAGATAGAAGGAGAATATGCTACGTCTTGAGCAGAGCAAAATGTAAACTCTCTTTTCAGTAACGTCTCTCTTGCTGCTGTTGAGTATAGTTTGTTACTAACATATTGGCTTTACGTTCGCCTTAACGACTTCCTCCATTCTGTATTGGTTATTGAGCAACAAACAGTTAAGTCTGAAAACCTGACAGCTGTTATGCAGTAAGGGAGTTAATTAGGGGTTCATTTTTTGCTTATAAACATGATTGATTAACCCAGCATATAGGTCTGTACGACACAGTAATATTTATTGAAAGTATAACCTATTCACATTAGACAGTCAGTAGTTCCCACTACAGGGACCGACAACAAAGTTCTTTCAGCCTGCGGGTATGTCTTGCTACCGCCAGTGGAAAGGATTTTTCCGCTTCACATTTGCTAGTGCTGCTCTTCACTTTGGTACTCAAAACGTTATACATTGCCAGTTATGAACTATGACTCGTTTCTCATCAAATGGTGAACTTTTACTTTATTAACATTATTACGTAAGTAGAAAAATATAAAAAATACGTATAAAAAATATTTCTCAAACGATTCTCATTCCGCGCCAAGACTCACTGATGTCACGTTAGTATACAGGAAAGTCTATGTGAATTGAGTTTGTACGAAATTGTTCATCCTGTTGCCCTACGTCAGTAAAGTCATATTCAATGAGCAGCGATTTTTTGTCATCTTTGTATTTCGTTCGTAGACAGTAACAGTTGCTGACATTTATACTTTGTTCAACGAGTGTTTGCAGAAAATGTTGGCCTATTACGACACTGGCGAATGGTAGAGGCCGGTTCACAGGCGGACGTGCGGGGGGCGCACGGGCTACCGAGCATCTAATAAATTGATGTTTTGTGATCGGTGGACGTTAGTATTAATAAGCCTCCGAGGGAATCGTCAAGCCCTCCACCTTGTCGGAGGTCACTCTTTTTATGCTAGGGGAAAGAGGCTTCCACAGGGCTAGATCACATAAACCTGTGGTACGGAGAACCCCAGACTAAAATTATAACATAGGCAGTCCCATTTGCAATCACAATACTAAAATCTACAATGAAATTAATTATAAAATAAGCCTATTTGCTATGATAATACTAACATGCCATTTACTACAATATTTACATCAGCCTATCTACTACAGTATGTACGTACATTGGGCTATTTACAACAATGGAAACTACGTTTATTCCAATTCCATAAGCTAAGTCGGGGTCACTGCTAGTGTCATCATTACCAACATTTATAATCAAAGGGCCACTCTTCTCCATTTCTTCTATTAAGTTGTCCAATTCCCACAGTTTCGCTTCTTATTTCTTTACGTGCTCTATAGGCTACACTTCTTCCAGTCTTCTTCAGTTACTTTTTCCACCCCTTCTTCCAACAGCCATTTTACATCTGCAAGCTTAAATGTTGTGTTGTTAGCCGCAACATGATTTTTCACTTGAGCCCAGATCAACTCGATGGGATTTAACTCACAGTGATAGGGGGGTAATCTCAATACTGTCTTGTTTTCCTTCTTGGCCATCTCATCAATAACATATTTGTCGTAATTTCCTTTTTCTTGTTCTACTATATAAAGAAGTTCTTTCTTTAGATAACTACTATCAGCATTAAAACCTTTTTGTTTTAACCAATTTGCTATTTAATTTTTTTTCCACGACATGTTCGGAATTTTCTCACACTTTACTGAATGATATGGTGCGTTATCTAACACCACAACAGAGTTATCTTCCAGGGAAGGTAGGAGTTCTCGAAAGTAATCTTCAAATACATTCCCGGTCATTTCTTCGTGATAGTCAGCAGTAGACTTTGATTGGAACACCATTAATCCATCTTTCAAAAAGCCCTCTTTACAGCCCATATGCACAACTATCAGGCGGCTCCCTTTCCCCTTCGGACTTCGTAGTCCTGTCGACAGACCTTTCAAAAACGCATCTTTCGGCGACTTAATAGTTTTATCTTGCCAAACCTTATTTTTGACATGGCCTGCATTTACCCAAGTTTCGTCTTGATAGTAAATTTTACGGCCTTCTTCACGAAACTGTTTAATTTTGCGTAGGTAATTCCGTCGCCGTACAACTATATCATCCCTGTCACAGATAAACATGTTACGTCTTCTTTCATGAAATTTAAAATTCAATGATTTTAACAGTTTATATAGCGTAGACCGTTTGAAATCCGGCAAGTCTTTATCGTTGTTAACTGCACTCAAAATTTTATTTATTGTCGGTTGTTCATTTTTGAAAAAAAATTCGCGAACTTTTCTCCTAATAGCACATTTTGTAAATTCGTCCAATTTATCTACTGCCGCTACTCTAGATTTTTTATTTTTTGGTGCACTCAAGCCTAACGTTTTGTTTTTCAAATATACATTAATAACACTATAAACACTCCGATTGCTAACACCGGTCATTTCAGCAACTTTTTCCATGGCCTTGTCCTTTTTTATGGTAGGATTCTCTGTACTTAAATGTTTAAAATTATTCACTATACAAAATCTCTTAGCACTATGTATAACTTTGCCGCGTTTGTTCCTTGCTATTGGGGAAAGAGTCTCCATATTGTACAGTTTTAGTCCAAGCTATTAATAATAACTAAACAGTAAAAACAGACCCAAATGACACGTTATTCAACGGTGAAAACAGGGAAGGAACTGATCTTCAGTAGATTTACGCACAGTTCTTACAGAACGTGACGAACAGGAAATATGAGTTGGCGGACTGCTGTGAAACGGGCGTTGGAATGTTACCGATAACAATAGAATCCGACCCTCGTCAACGTCATTCGCGTGAAATATTTTCTGCAAACACTCGGTGAACAAAGTATAGTTACGGTTTACACAATCTCTTTCTCTAACGCTGTTTAAAAAATAATTAACTGTTAAACCTTTGAAGCAACGTTCATTTATAGGAGCAAATAATTGTTAGCAAACACAGCAACAATGTGGTGCGACACATCGAGCAATCTGTTCAATGTGGTTTTGTGCTATTAATTGGCTTTATGTAGACAATTACTGTGTGTTGTACAGATCTGGCCATGAGCACTGTGCAGTAATACTGTTAAATACTTAAATACTGAACGTCTTCCACACATTCGTAGTAATTATTACATATTTGATCGAACAAATGACAACATGCTTTTAGTCCGTTCCTATTAAAAATGCTTTTGTTGTGACGATGTTCCGATAAAAACTGGAACTGTTTTTCATTTAGCATTACGTCCACTATTTCAAACGGCACTGCAAACGTTCACTCCCGAGGTGCTATGTTAAGCTGGAAGCTATATTTTTATAAGGCCACGTTAAAGGCAAAATAAAATTTCAGTTTTCTCGCAATCAAGGAGTACAAAGCTTGTTTCCTAATCTTAGTTTATGGTTTAGATAAAAATATAAATTTCGATTTTGCAATACTTTTTGTAGTTAGAAGTCATTTTAGTGTTTCGACGGTTGCTGCGTTAATTTCCTTGTTGCTTTAACCATACCCTTAAAATACACACAAACACACACACACATTCTCAATTAATTAATCTTTTCTAATGAAAAAAGTTTTCTGACGATCATACAATTTTTAAACAGACACTTAAACAACAAGATTTTGTAAATAAACATAAATAAGCTAATACAAAGTGACAAGAAATATTACAAAGTAAATTTAATTTATAAGACTATTTGCGAATAAAATACTTACCAGATACCTAAAGTTAGCACACCAACTAATTAGCGGTGAATTATGGAATGTTTAGAATTCTGAAATTCTAAACTTGTGCGCTAACTTTAGGTATCTAAATTTACATGTCTAGGTATAAGCTTCTAGCTCCAGGCCACTGATTGTCGTCGGGTAATCCATTCTGCCGGGGTATTCATGTATCGGTACTCCTGACTTTGCAAGTGAAGCCACAGTGCTTTAAACATACGATCTTACCGCAGACTCTTATAAATTTCTAAATGTAAAAAAACATTTTTATTTATTCTTTAAACCGTCGAAGAAAGTTAAAATTCTAAGCTACAATTCGCTGATTCTATATATATATATATATATATATATATATATATATATATATAGAATAAATATAGTAATAAATAATAAATATTCGATAAATATATATCTTTAAAGCAATATAAAAAAGAGCGTCTTCCTCAAAAATAAAATAAACCGATTCAAATTTCAGATTACTCTAGCTGACTGTGATGAGATAACATTTATGAACAAATATACGAAGTAAGAGCTTGGCATAGAACTTCAATCGTTTGTAATGAGGAAAGTGTTCAATAACGTGTTTTACAAATATTTTCATAAATTAAATAATACTTTCACAACATTCAATTAGACTATATTTTAAGTTACTAATTATTTGAGAAAGAATAACTTATATTTAATTTATATTATACTTTGTTTTCTCCAATGAATTCATAGACGCACTCCACACAAAGTAGTGTATAGTACGTACGTATTTTAGTGTTGTTAAAATACTGTTTAATTTACTTATTTATATTCATCAGCGAGAAAATAGAACGTTGAAATCCCGTCACCATAAATCGATCACCTGTCCTGGATTCAAATACAACCCAAATACCTGGATGTGACCCTTTACGATGGAAGTAGCGTATTAAAAAGAATCTGAAGAACTACTAACTAGCTACTCAACTTCTATGCCACGGATACCAAACGTGGAGACTCAAATGAAGACTACCACAAGGTCTACTGTAGTGGAGTGCTAGTTCTCGTGAACGTTTATGATCAAGACACAGCAGGGCGCAACAGAACTAGAAGAACGTCCTGCCGCTGGTTAAAACTAGTTAAATTTGCGTAGTAACTTAAGTTAGAAATAAGCTTCTGGTTAGCATTTAAAATTAGCAGTAAGTATAATGTAAAAGAAGTTAATATTTTTACTTCAATTTTCTATTTTTTAATATTTCATGCAAATGTAACTATAAATTAATGCAGGTGTTGTTTTCTTTTGAAGATGCCAGACAATCGGAACAATTACTTTTGAGGACAAAAGTAGTATACTTAATACTCTGAAAATCAGGTACATTTAAAAGTTTAGCATGTGGAATGCCAGAAAATGCATGTGTAAATGTAAAATGTTTAAAAACACGCCTGTCGAATTTTTAATCAATTACTTGCAATGCAATTATACCTCAAGTAACGGACAGTGGTTCAGTTTTTCTATTAAAAATTAACAGTGATAAGACGCACGATCTATCCATGAAAAACGTCTTCTAACAAACAACTTTTTTAAAATTAATAACTTTTTTATTCTATAGATTTAATGTGTACACATTTACTACGTGAATAGCTCTAATGTGTAGCATTTAATGAAGAAATCGTGAAACACAAAGTTTACGAATGTGGTACTTGCAGAAACAGATTTGTTTATAACTTCTTAAGTTACTTTTAAAATGTATAAAAACTAAATATTAATCGTGTTATGAAGTGAAAAAGTGTTTTAAACATACAATTTGTCGTCTACAAAACCCTTATAATATATATATATACATATATATATATATATATATATATATATATATATATATATATAGACGTGGTACCAGGTCGCCAAATACTAGAAACTACAGTGTGAACGAACTTTACACAATCTGAAAAATTTTTAATTCGACGCACATGCATGTGCTTGACAAAGTGCATGGATCCGCTTAATGAGTATAAACTGAGACGAAATTCTCTTGAGACTGTCAGTTTAATTAACGTAAATTAAGCGCATGTTGCTGAAACAAACAAAATGCTTTCAACTGTAAATATTTTACTTCGCTTTCGTTTAAAGCTGTAATTTACATACACTGTGCTTCTTCATGCTTCAATTGTAAACAATTTAGCCCTCTTTTGTTTATAGTTATAATGTATGGTCGTTGTAGGTTCAACGAATTTCGAAACGTCTTTCATAAATTAAAATTAAATCTCTGACGAAGAGATGCATCTGCTTTCCATTATCTGCCGTAGACATCTTCATCGTATCGATGTTGCATATTAAGGTGCCGGCTATGAATAAATTTTGCCGCAAGTTATCGCTGACTCTCGTTTTAAACGTTACGACGCGGGGGTGGAAAAACTTTCTGCCGCAAGGACAAAATTTATTAGTTCACGTCCGACAAGGTGGGAGTCGCGGCCGTATCAACCGCACCACCCACGAAATAATTAACTGAGAAAATTTCGTACTTGAGTTTATTAAACTAATTTTAATAAAGGTAAGTACGAAAAACGCTATTCTTGGCGCTTGTATCGCGGTCCCACACGCGGTTGGTTAGCGTGTGCGCAAATCACAGTCGTTAACTTGCACGACCAAGGGGAGCACAAACCACTTGCACATTGAGCACACAATGCACATTGAGTGTGTGTGTATATGCACTGGAATAGGTTTACAAATGCCAAAAACTTACAAGTATATTTGTAGTCACCATTACAAGAACAATATTGAAGTCTTCAGACTGACAATCAGGGCTTTATTTCAGGGGGAACGCGCCGGAACGGCGTTCCGGAACCTCTTCGATCCAAAAATAAATTACCGAAAAAATATACAAAAAGGAAAACCTAATCATTACAAAAACTTACTACTACTTTTTAAATTGTGCTCCTCATCAGCCCCACTACAATACTAAACATTTGTCAAAATCAAACACCAGTACTAATCTTTACCTTAACTACTATCGCCCAAAAAATGTCCCAATAACCGATGGAGAAAACGAAACAAGAAAATTTGCTTAAAAATTAAAACTACGTGAAAGGCAACTGATTGGGAGCTTCCGAGAATATGTGAATTCCAGAGCGTTCCGGCTCCTATAATTTTAGAAATCAGCGACTGCTGACAATAATGCATTCGGTACGAAATCCAAGGGTAGAGAAGGCAATATGTTTTGGATACACTTTGACGATATCGGAAGATGCATGCTGGGCATGATGGGTCCTTTGATGGCAAACGATTAGACGCTCCATGAGCTATAAAACGTTTGTTAACAGACAACTTACATACAACGTTTATTTTGCCAATCAAATTGTATACATACGTATATTTTCTGTTAAAGGTATTATTTGTTCTTATTAAATATCATAAATACTCTTAAATATTACTCTTTCACTACTTTATAAACTAGTAAGTCAATTTAAAATTTTTTTTAAGTACGTTCATGTACCCTTTTATTACCTTCATAATAATTTAAATTTAAATTGAAGTATTTATTCTTATCATAATTTTGAATTTGGTACATGTAATTTATTGTTTTTAAATAATTGTCATCAATTAGTCATTGTTTACAACTAGTAGTATGTGTTATATAAATTATCAGTTTATAACGGTACTTAAAAATGCTGTGGCCAATGAACAGCCATGTAAATACATCTGAATATATTAAATAAATAGTCCTAGCATAGCAAAATTATCTTAATATCTACAAAGCAACTTGCATACATTTAATTCTTCGTACACGCGCTCATACGTAAGATGTACACGCGCCCGCGTAGATTTTATTTATACATGCAACTTTTTTAAACTTTCGGCAATTGTTCAGCAATATAATGATTTTTATAAACATGAAGTAGATTTGAATTGTTCATGATATCCGGGCTGTTTGGCCGTGGTCCATGGTTTATAACAATACCAAACGTTTCGGCAGCTCCACTGGCTGCCATCATCAGTGGTATAAAAATCCTGCACGCCGGGTGTTTACGTACAGGCCCACAGTACTGTGGTATAGGCTAAAGCTGTCCTGCCATGCTACCTGTACTTATAAATTCAGCAAAGTCCCACGTACAGGTAAAAATGACACCATCAGCCAATCACAATAAAGATGATTATCTTTATCACAATAAATTCTTCCCAATTTAAAATTGGTTCCCAAATTTAAAAATAATTATCTTTATTGTGATTTGCTGATGGTGTCATTTTTACCTGTACGTGGACTTTGCTGAATTTATAAGTACAGGTAGCATGGCAGGACAGCTTTAGCCTATACCACAGTACTGTGGGCCTGTACGTAAACACCCAGCGTGCAGGATTTTTATACCACTGATGATGGCAGCCAGTGGAGCTGCCGAAACGTTTGGTTTTGTTATAAACCATGGACCACGGCCAAACAGCCCGGATATCATAAACAATTCATCTGACAACGGCCGTGAAAGGCTGAGGAATGATTTATGAAGTAGATTTATGTATTTAGGTTAAAACAGTTAAAATTAACTGTAGGCTATATTTTCAAACGTAATTTTTAATTAATTTAATCAATTTCAACTGCGCAGTTGGCATCTGACAAGAAGATTATTTAATTTGGCTCATAAACTTTCGCGATTTTCCTTATTGATGGTCCGTTTTCCTGTTTACAGTGCGTTTTATTTACCTCGGCGCCAAACGTTCCCCACGTTCTAGGAAAGATAAGGCATCCTCAGCAGCTAGTCTAAGGTCGAACCACTGACAATGCCTCGTCTTAGAAATGCAGAAACGTTTGACGATGGAAAAATAAAACCCATGTTAAAGTGAAGACAATGGTTGTTATGAAGACTGTTTAATAATTTATCGTTATACCTTTGTTTTAAGTTTATTGTATATGCACGTAATTACCAAGTTATTGTGTAATAACATTTGATGCAACTCTGTTGAACTCTTATTCAATTCAGTGTATTTATTACATCGAGGTTATAAACGAACACGTTAATTTAGAAAACAATTGACACTCTGTTGAAGTATATTTTCTACGATGGCTTGGAAAATTCTCAGAATTGTGTTATAAAAATCAGATTTACTCTCGGGTATACGAGTATAGTTCTTAGATTATTTATGTTTAACCATTTATCACGTGCTTTAATTAATAATATTTTGATAATTTAAATTCATATATATGAATATATATAATTTTGTCGATGTTTAATAAGATTTCTCTTTTCTCTAGATATGTATTTCTCTACATAATATGTGTATCGATATTATACTATCTAAGACACTTTTTTCGATTTCATACATTATTTCAATACCGTTTTATATAATTTTCATATATTGAAATAAAAAACCATTCTATTTATCACTGAAAAGCAAAGCTACGTATATACGTGTGTGTGTGTGTGTGTGTGTGTGTGTGTGTGTGTGTGTGTGTGTGTGTGTGTGTGTGTGTGTGTGTGTGTGTGTGTGTGTGTGTGTGTGTGTGTGTGTGTGTGTGTGTGTGTGTGTGTAACTATGTAAGGTTGCATATGTCAAAAAGAAATACTATTGATGTGAGAAATACTATACAAATTTTCCACATTTATTTGTATCAAAAATTTTTTTAAATATAGCCAATGCAAACAATTAAACATTTTCACTGTTACTGAATGAAACAATATTCTTTTTACTGAACATGAAAATAAAAAAGTAAATATCAGTCATATCAGTGTCACATGATAAAAAAAATATTTAGTAAGTATGTACTATAGAAAAGGTATGTAGGCCTAATAAAAAATGTATATTCAAAATATTTAGGAATTGTTCTGAATGGCACTAAAACCTTCAAAGGCTAGATTTTACATTGTTTTTTTTTTACTATTATATACTTATATTTAGTTTCAAACTCAAATTCTACAAATAATTGACTGTATCAACTACCAGGTGTACGCAAAGTCTACAGTTTACGACAGTATATCTACTACAATATATTCAGAATAACAGTTTTATAGAAACGGTAATATAGATTCTAACCTATTCTAACACTGACGGCGAAGTTATGCAATGTTATTTTCTTAATTCTTTTATCCAGCGCAACTTTAATAACGGTAAAATTACAAAATACTATTGTAATGTTTACGTTTTTAACAGTATAAAAATATATCATTACAAATGTACGCTATCATACAATTATTTCCTGTAATAATCAAAGAATTACTAAAATCATGAATTCGATCGAAATTGTTTTTTAAAAATGTAGTGGTATTTACTATCCTTTGTAAAATAACAACGCATAAAACTTATTGACAATTTAAGAAGTTTAAGGTTATTCCATTTAATGCATTATCGTAAATATTATTGCTGTTATTCTTCTTATTATTATTACAGATATTTTATCAAATTACACTCTTTTATCAAAATCATTTGCTTATGGGAAGAATTTTATGATGAAATTCCATTATTGAATGGTAGATGTGATGCGACCAAATACGATGTAATTTGATGTAATCAATAATCTGAATTATGAAATTCTGTAATTACTTAGCAGTTTTGTATGTTTATTCCTCTTCTTGTTTGTATATTGTCTAAAAAATGTAAAATAATATTACAACCGTAAGACTACTAAAGCTGATGCCAGTTTTCCTTCACAATTAATAAACATTAATTTATATATAATAAAAATAATAAATTGATTAAAACACTTATGCTAATTTCTCAGAAAGTACTTTATTACCTATACGTTAATTAATCGGAGTAGTCTGTAGCTATTCGTGCTGTACAAAAACCTATGAACGTTGAACTATACAAAACGCTATTAGATCACATGGATTTACCAAATCAGGCGGCCGCCTGTTAATTTTTGCTTGTATAGGTATTCTGAAAGAGTGGGCAGTCGTCTGTTTCTATCCAGAATATAGTACAAAACACAACTAAAAATAAAATTATTGGTTTACACTAATAATCCGATAAATCTTCGCATACTTTATTGTAAAAGTTTATTATAAAAGTTGAATTCAAACGTATGTAGATTAATTTCCTAGCCTGTGCTGTACCATGATCACCAAGAGTCCTTTAAACTTTGCATTGAAATTAGTAAAACCTAAAAAAATTAAAAGAATACACATTAAAAGTGTTCCTTTGGTTTTCACGAATGCGTATAACTTTACGAACTGTTCGTGAAATTTCGTCTTCAGTTTGCGAACTAACTTTTATGTGATTTAATCGGGTTAAAAAATCTATCCACAAGACAATAAAATTCCCTTACACAGGAATCCGGAATTCGGTCGGTTCAGCAATTTTTGCCCATCGAAAAATTAAAAATCAGAAATAGAATCCGATCGTACTGGTAAAACGACGCGACACATGTGGGGGAGGGTGTAAGTAAAGAACGTACCTGGCGGTGAGCTGAGAAGGCGGTAGAGCTGCCCATAGCGACCACTCACCTGTTACATTAACGCTCAAACTACGTCCTGGCGGGTGCTCTTCTCTTTTTATACCCGTCGCTTATCTTTTACTGGAGAGATTTATTTTTTAATTAAACCAAAAGGTATCATAACAATAATTAAACAAAACATTAACTCTTTACTTTTTTTATTATTAATTCTAAACACTTTCTTCTTAAGGGAAGATTCTTTCGCAGCGTTTATTCTTAAGATTTACATTTTCCTAGAGATACAGTCTTGTGTTTTTCCCTCTTTTTCTCTCTCTGCCTCTCTCCATGTATATGCAATATTTATATTAAATTTTAGCTTAATTTAAATAAACTCTAAAAATAAACATAAAAACGTTTTAAAATGAAAAACTTAATGTAAGAACTTTATTCAGCGAAACACTTATTTCTTTCTTGTTTAAGGCATATGGTAAAAAAAAAAATAAATAAATAAAAGTTGAATGTATCTAAACCTTAATACATATGCAGTTATGTTTCTTTAAACAAATGCTTTCTTGGCCGAATGTTTTTGATAGACGACACATGAATGAATGATGGGTTTAGATACTGTTGTCTTTGTCTGTCTGTCTACATTAGTCAACCAAAACAAAAAAACTTTTGCTTTTCATATCTAAAGCCGGAACGACTATAAGGGCACATTTATTTGCATATAAACGAATTCAGTGAACCATCACCCAATGTGTTTGTTTACCTATTATCAGAGTGTATGTAGAGTAACAAGTGTGCGTGAGATACGAACTAAACAATCCAGAAATAGTTAAGTTTCCTCTGTAATCATTGCCCCTTAACCCATAAGTTTTTAAATTTAAGAGTGTGTATCAAATAATCAGTGGATTTGTTTAGGGTAGAAATTCTTCCAAGGGAAGTAAAAAATAAAACTTCAAAATAAAAGGCGTCATGGCCAGAAGAAAGAAGTTATCTATCAATATAAGATTGACCTGAAGGAAAGGTAATTAATGAAATAACTCAGAAATAATTTTGAATACCTGGGCTACAGTGTGTCTTATAATGCAAGAGGTGTGGGACGTCCGAGGATGCGCTGGAGTGACCAGCTGTAATATTTGGCTATTTGAGACCGGAAAAAACCACCATTCTTGGTTTAAACCTTGAGGATGACGATGGTGATGATGATGATGATGATGAACTCAGAAATAAACGAAAAATAAAACACTTTCATAAGAAGTAAGCTCCTTGGAATCCAGAAGTCGGTCATTATTTTGAACAAAACAAATTTATTGTTAAGTAAATTTTAATATTATATAATTTTTGATTTATAGAAAAAATACGAAACCCCGATTACTCCAGTGATTTTTACATAAACAATTGTAAAGCGGGCAATCGCGCAAAAAATACTAAAAGTTCGAAACTGATCCATTTTTTTTTACTTAAACTTATAAAAATAATGCCTAAACAATTTAGTTCCAGCTTTTAAGTTTATGTGTGTTCACATAGATATCTGTAGTCATATATTTAATTCTTTCCAGAAATAAGTATAAATTACTGATAACTATACATAAAGTTCTTTCGTAAACGTAGCTTACAAACTTCTTCAAGACGATCCAAAATTTACAAGGAACGTTGAGAGATATTAATTTTATCAAATTACCGAGTTTATATTTTGAATTTTGAATAAAATTACTCATAACGTAATCCCCCACATAGACTTTTACAATTTTCTTAAAATTTTTAGTTATATTATTGGCCCGTGGTGCCTCCAATTTTCTTCAAAATTTCACAGCAAATGCTACATCGAATTTGGGTTAACAGTCATTTTAGTCACAGATTTTTTAAAGTCTGATCGCTATGTTGGGCTCTAATTTTGTCATAAATATACTTTTTAATTCAAAACTGTACACTGTGTTTAGATTTTGGTTAAAATTCTCTTAAATTTGATAACTCACATGTATTTTTGTGATTTTATCAAAATTTTGCCCTACTTTTTGGGCTCGGCATCCAAACATTTTGAAATTTTGAAAATGTAATATATTCAGATTTCTGTTAAAATTACATCTAGTTTGATGTAATCTTAATTTAAAAAATGAATTTTTTGACGTTATCAACATTTTGACCCACGTTTTGAGCCGTGGTGTCCACAAATTTCGAAATTTTTATAAATAAACACTGTATTCAGATTTTAGTTAAAATTCCTATTAATTTGATACATGATTTTTCAATTTTTCACAATTTTTATTGTCCCACATTTTTGCTTCCCTCCTCCCATTTTATTTGGGGATCCATTTTTAAACAAAAAAATAGGCTTCTGTAGGATAAAAGTGTGATATGCATGTCAAGTTAAACGGAAATCGGTCGATGCATTCAATAATTTTCGTGAGACGTCCACCAAATAGGACGTAAGACTGAAAAATGCTAATCGGCCGAGTTAAAACTGAGAACTCGCTTCTCTCTTTCAATGAAAATTATCGTTTTTCGTGAATTATCCATTTTTCTGGAGATTGCTTTCTACATTTGTGCTTACCTAGTTTTTCAATAATTAATAATACGAGCGTTTCGATTTCGCTGACGATACAGTTTTAAGTTCAGGCAAATTTTCGTTTTATTCCAATACGGTAATTCAGAAATTTGGCAAGTACGCACTAATGAAACTAAATACTGATTACACACAAACGGCAAGTGGCAATTTAGGACGATTATAAATAACGTACACTAATCGTCTTACAAAGTTCACACATACGTATACTACAGTTTCGGTATGTTTAACAGGACAAATTAACATAGCTTATTACCATAAACTCTTCTATTCGAGACTTTTTGATCTTACAACTGTGGCGTCGGAAGTCGTTCTACCTTTGGCTCTCTTGCACTTACCATTGCCTCTCCAACACTGATTATTTATTCGTTGCCCTTTCGGTCTAGTCGTCAAACTCCAAAACGTCTTTTCAAGTGACCCGCCTCTACTTCGGTCAATCTCCGTACCTTTTAAGTCAGATGTTCGCTTTTATCCTTAATTTCTTCGCTCCTGACATGAAATTGTTCCATTAGACTTTTTATTTGCTGTGGTGCTCAACTATCACCATGGTGTTAAGATCACTTACGTCAGAAGGTAAACTACTCTCCTTCTGAGTGGTACCCTCCTTCGGGAGGTTTAGTAGTAAACTACCTGAGCCGCAGAACTCGCTCACTATTTTGAACGAAGTATATTTATTATTGAAGATATTTTGATATCAGATAATTTCTCAGTTATCAGAAAAATTACAAAAATCCCGATTACCCTGCTATCTTTTGTTTAGTGAAGTAACAATTGTAGATCAGTCACACAATAAACACTAAAAAATTTTAAATAATCGGATTTGTGTTAACATTCCCTTTAGTCAGACACCCTGATAGATTTTTAAAATGTGTATAAGTATTTGATCCCGTTTTTGGTCCTAGGGTCAAAAAGTTTTGAAATGTCCAAAACATGTACAGTATATTGAGTTTTTTTTTGTTAAAATTTACTTCAGTTTGGTATGCACATGGAATTTTAAATTTTATAAAACTTTTACACTACTTTTTGGGCCTGGCGTCCCAAAATTTTTAAATTTCCAAAACTTAACACTACGTTCATATTTTAGTTAAAATTCCTTCTAACTTGATACTCCACGTTAACTTTTTGCGATTTTATGAAGATTGTCACCCACTTTATGGCGTCCGGTGTCCCAATATTTTGAATTTCATAAATGAACAATAAATTCATATTTTGGTTGTTGATACATTTGCCTCCTCACGTTTTTGCCTTCCGCCCCCCTATTTTTGGAGAGATCAGTCTCAAAAACACCTGTGTTCTGAAGGGTACGGACAGTCGTGTCAAGTTTTAAGAAAACAGGTTGATGCGTTCAGTAATTATCCTGAGACGTACCCCAGATAGACAGACAAATGAAAACGGTCGAGTTAAATCTGAGAACTGGCTTCGCTCGTTCAATACGAAGGACACACCAATTTTATAACATGTAAACGTCTCATTATAACCAGTTATAAGAAAATTACAGTCTAATTTGAACAAATTTGAATCAATTTGAACAAACATTTATAACACCAAAAATTTCGAAAAGTTTTATTTTATAATTAGCAGTAAGGAATGTCGCTGGAAGCAATAACGAAGGGTGTATATGTGGAAAGCATATTTTGTAAGGGACAAAAGGAGAAGGGAGCAAGCACGCTGTAGTGACGGACAGGTCATAAATTTCGTAGGCAGCTGCAACGCATACCCTGTGAACAAGCAGAGTTCACTGCTCCCGGTACGTAAAACACCAGATTTTTGTGAAAACACATTGATTCCGTAGGAAACTACATACAATGTGTACAGAGCCATTAAAGGTGAAAAGGCTTAACAATGGTCAAGCATACATGTGTACGCCAGCTGTCAGGAGAAAGCGACGAAGGGTGGATTGATTTGAAGGACTCCAGCGGTCGATGACAGGGTTTTGACCTTACTTGGAAACGAAAGCGCAGAGAGTATGTCCCAAGCTCAAGGATGGGGTGTTGTCTAGCAACTAAAAGAAAAAACCAACTTTCAAAGAAGGGTAGGCGAGGCCCTTGAACAACAATAGATAATAACGCCAGAGCGACGAAGTTCAGAAACAATGCAAATGGAAGAGAAACTCAAGAGTTGTCACTGAAGACTTTAGAAAAAAACGACAGATACAATTTATTGCTGCGTTGTCTGGAAATGACAACGACCTCAAAATACGAAGCAAGGGAAGAATCTGGTGGGGAACCAGGAGCCCTATCAGAGAACGCCTTTGAAAAGATAGGTGGTATTTGGACTTGGAGGGAAAAATATGAAACCAATAAGGACACGGCGTCGTTGGAATCAGAAGTCTGGTGGGAGATTTGGTAAGGAAAATATAGGAAGGAGACAGGAACGCGCTCGGGGAGTTCTAACTAAATTTTGGACGCGATCGGAGTGAAGTCCGTGACGGGAGAAATTAGCATTTTATCGAACTTAGAAAAATTCGATAAGGTAGTTTTCGAACTTATAACAAAAATTAATACAGTCATTACAAGCAAACGAACTATGAAGTAGAGTCACACTATTAGCCTACCAGTGAACATTAACTGAAACAGATAGTAACCAGACAATAATGTAATTTCAGTGTATACGAACACTTTACAACAATAACTTTTAAGAACGATTAACAACACAAACTACATTCATGAACACTTAATAACCAGACATACCGCAAAAAAGGTGCGTCATATTAATTCAGATTCGAAATAATTTACGATGTCGGTGTACAACAGAGAATGCTAACTTTTATTCATAAATTATAATCCGAATGCGTGGAGTTGGTGAGTGAAGTGTCTGTGAGTGACATCGTGGAATTCATCCAGTACCATCTATCATCTGGAGGAGTTATCTGCACGATTCTAGAACGATCGACATGAGGGAATCATCACCGCAACCACTGAGTGATTGGATATTCGAATACCAAGTATAGTAAAACATGTCTTAATTAATTTAGATCCACTGTCTATCATCTCAAAGAATCCACACACACTAAAATTCAATAAAGTAATTGTAAAGGAATTAAAGAAATCGATTCTAAAGTTTGTTTAGAAGTAAAATTATCATTCTTTATCAATTTTGGAGTAATGTTTATTTCCAAGTTCTAAATGAATCCGTATTTACAAAGTATAGTAATAACTTAAGAGATTATTCATATTAAGAATTTATAAGATGAAGCTAAACATTATAATTTACTTAAGTACTAAACGCAATTGATGAATGATCATTAATATGCAACCATTAGATTGAGAGTTTGGATAACTAATTTTATTAATGTATTATTTTTGATATTTACAGTTTATTAATGAGTATTCAATTTTATTGATTTATTATTTTGATATTTACAATTTAATAATGAGTATTCAAGTTAATTAATGTATTATTGTTTGATATTTACGATTTAGCCATGAGTATTAAGTTTTGGTAATGTGTTAATTTTATATTTACAAGTACTAATGAGTACGTCGAATTTTGTGCTATTTTTAATATCTACAAGTAATAACAAACTAGTGTGAATAAATTTAAAAGCTATCAGTAGAAATGAGCATTTATGATTTTTTTAACCCTGAGATAAAGAGCATAAACAAAAATTAATGTTAAACATTTTAGCAAACGTTTTAACCCTGATTTATTAAAGGAACCTTGGCTATTTAGGATAAAACGTCGTGGGAAATATGTGAACCTACACATTTTTTTCTCAATTTCGATAAGGATTTAGTTTCTACAATTTGTTTCCATAATTAGTCTAAAATTATTGATAAAATTAACCAAAACTGCTTGCAATTTTGATGACATATCAATGATCACAGCGATAATAACTCAGATGTCCCATCTTCCAAAAAGCAAATAACCTGCGGAGACAGATAAAATTGGAATCTGAAAAAAAAAACTGCGGTGTTGAAACTGATAAGAAGAATCTTGCAGTCGTTACGTCTACTCGAACTATTGGCACAGTAGAACCGAGTAATTTTCATTTTATTGTTCGTTAGTCATCGAGATTAAACAAAGTTCTTCCTTGTGTTTGTAGTAGTGTTTACTAAATTCTGTTTACTATTAAAACCCGCTAACTGACAAAAATTCTTACTCAACGTTTATCTGTTATGTCATTGTTCTCATTAGATAAGACACTGCAAACTATAACTTTATTTTTAAACGCAACAACGTAACGACTATTATCAGTGTTTCTTATAGAACTGGTATGCGCATTTATAAATACACACGTATTTGAACAAGCGGGCGTGAATACACATTTACTATATTATCTTTTTCAGTGGAATATATTTCTGTAGTTATCCTGATTGACTCAGGCTTTTACGTGTACTTGGTTAGATTATAAAACTGCTGTAGCAGATAAAAGATGAAGGAAATATGAAAACAAATATGTGATTCGAATAACAACAATACGCGTATATGGAAACATACGAAAGAAAATACGTAGACAAACATTTGCCCGTTGTAAGTGTTCTATACTGATTTTTCATTGAACAAACGTATAGGATATATTGCATTTATACGTATAGACGATAATGAGACATTATAATCATAACTTGGCGAGCAGAACTATTCTAAAATTATTTTGGTTTAAGAATAATCGTTTCTTAGAGGTTAAAATTAAAGATTTAACATTATAACATTAAAGGAGGAGTGTACGTAATAGTGTAATGTAATTAAATATTTCAGATCTAATTAAATCTACCTTAGCATCACGGCCACATAGAATTTACAAGCATCTTCTAAATTTCTGTGAAGGGAGCCCAAACTGATAGGAACCATCGCGGACGTCGAACTTGTTCCTTTATTCGCGCAGTTGCTGGAAGGCAAGTTAATCAAACATCATATTTTCACACATTTATACAGAGTGAAGTACATAATGCTAAATAATGTATTCCAAGAGCCACTGGACGTAAATAGAATTTCGGAAATCATATGTGTAGAAATAAAAGCGATTCTTTCATAACAGAACGCAATTGCTAAAACAACTGTTTGCAATATGGCCTACATAAGTTATGCGTTTTTTTAAAACTTTGTTGAGTTCAAAATCGGAAAGTAATGGCAAAATTCAAAAATGGAATATTTTGGAACGTTCGTTGACAAGATGAAAATTTTTAAAATATCTGCGTGAATTCGGAAGAAATTTTTAAAATTATCACTTGTACCATATTGGGTTCATAGGTAATAACTATATTTTCTCTTTCTACAGAAAAAAATTCTAAAGATCTAAAGACATGGGAAATGCAGTAATCCAAAATTGTTTAAGTTTATTGGTATATTTATATTTGAAATATAAGAAATATACACACACATAGCCTATATACATAAATAAAGTTAATATCTTACAAAAACCTATGTAGGGTATCAAATAAAACCATAACATGTACGGAGACTTACTCATAATATGAATATAGTGTGCATTTTTTAAATTTCAAAATTTTTTGCCTAAAAATTGGGTAGAAATTTTGATAAAATAGCAAAAACACATGTGTGGTATTAAATTAAAGAAAATAAAGGAAACTAACATCTGAATGTAGTGTTACGTCTTGCAGATTTCAATATTTTGGGTCTCCAGGGCCCAAAAAGAAATCAAAAATTGAAAAATAATTGTGAAAATCCAGCAAGGTGTCAAACTGAAAGGAACTGTAACCAAAAGCTGAATGTTTCGAATTTGTAGTGTTTACTGAATGATTGTGTGTTGTACAATTGTTATATTACTAAAGAAATAGTAGAGTATAGGAATTGTTGTAATTTTCCATAACTGAGATTAGTATCTAATATTGAAATTTATATAATAATCAATATGCTTCGTTCAAAATAGTGAGAGAGTTCTGCAGCTCAGGAAGCATACTATTTAATTTAATTTCCGAGAAATTTCTTTCACATGAGGCATAAGACAAGCAATTCCTCGAATGAAAGACATGTTACCTCTAATTCGTTGAGGATATTTCGAGGGCAGGAATTCATCATCGTTTCCGCGCTACAAGTAACCCAGTTTCAGGTTTTAAAACAAACTAGTTTTTTTCAGACGCAGGGTATGAAAGCAGATAAAGGATCGTAGCGAAACTTTGTTGGAAAACATACAGGGCCCCTTCTCCGGGCCGCACCGCTCTTGTTTTTCTACCCACCATTGCCCGTTATCCTCGACGTATTGGTCGCTATCCTTTTAGGGTAGCGAGACCTCGAGCGACACGTTCAAACTGGCTGTAGATACTACACACACTATTCCAGTTCACTGTCTACCACTTCCTTTCATGTTTGTGACACGACAGTTGCGGATCCGCCTAAGGTATATACATCAGATCTGTTTCGTTTGGTAGATTAAATCACCTCCTGCTTCCCATGAGCAAAGAAACATTATGCATTTGCTTTATACATTTGACCTCGGCAATTACAGTTTTGAAACGCTAAAACATGTTTTTCGTAGTGTCATAATTTCACTGCCGCGTTTCTCTCCGCAGTGAAGCCTAGCAAGTGGTTTGCTATAGTATTGATGTTTTGGATTAAGCTGTATGAATTTACTCTCGCTGGCTTAAAGCCAACATTAAGACGCCTTGCACTAAGCGCTCAGGGAGCCAATTATGAAATTTCAATACCGCGTTTATGTAGATTCTCGTATACAGAACATCCATTTATCCATTTGAGCGTTATTCATGATATGCTTACTCCTAATAGCTGCATTTTAATGTTTATTGTCGCAAAACGATGTAAAATCATCAATACCTCTTAGAAAAACATATATGATTAACTCTCATAATCCGATGATTGTATAAAATGTTCTAATACAATAATCTAATATTCATGTTATTATATAATAATAAATAAATAAACTTTTTAAAATTATTAAATGCTACTATTATAAGTAGTTCAATAATTTCAATCTTTCTGAGTAAATAACGTGCAAGGAAAATACGTTGGTTTCATAATTTCTTGAACATAGGCCTACATGTGTGTGTGTGTGTTGTGTGCCTATATCTCTATCTGTGTATGCGTTTTTTTTGTATGTTGGTATATGCCATTTTCCTTATTACGTATTACTAAATTAGAAAATTATTAGTTTATTAATAGTAAACAATATTAATAAATGAATATTGTAAATTATTAATATTAATATTGTAAATATTGTAAATTAATATTTTGAAAATTTTAAATTAATATCGTAAATTAACAATTGTAAATTAATATTGTTTATAGTAAATTAATATTGTTTAAACGTAATGTCAATTTGCTTTTAAAATTTTTTCAATCTTGAAAAATGATTTTGATACTATAGTTACATAAATTACACAATATTAATTAATTTGTAATTAATGTAACACACACACACACACACACACATATCCATCTTTTTTTGAAAATAACTCTCGATGTTTTGAGATTCTTGCAGTAACTCGGTGTCATATATTATATCAGTAAACAATGTATTACTTCTAATAGTATATATTTTTTTACTTTTTAATTTTTTGTAGTGATAAAATAAAAAAATTAAAATATACTTCCTGAAGAAATTTATTATTTACTGATTAATATTACATATTGGCCTATAAGATATTCTCTTTTACATCTATTATTAAGACATTTTCTTCTGAAACTTGTTCTTATTAGACCTTTAGTTTTTTTTTATAGTTCGATGTCTTATACAAGTAACGTTTTTTACAAACACTACAAAACAAAGTATATAATGAATTGCACGGAGTTATCTCACAAACATAAAACAAATGTTTACCCATTTCTGAACTACATATTCCAAAAACTAATAACATTAAAACTAAATAATTTAATTAGTAATATCAATCACCAATGAGTAGGCCTAACCAATACTACTGGTATTCTTTACATTCTGAAGAAGAAATCTAGGCGTTTACGACTGTTTCGTTTACAGTTTTGGTAATGGAATATTTTTTCGTTTTTAAAAATGTAAAAATTTCAGTGAAAATGTGGGAATAAGAGAAAATCAAGAACAAGGTCTCCAAACGGTTCAGGACTTTTTCGAACTACGTGTGTGAATATTGTTATGTTCTCGGTATATTCAGATGAAAAGTTGAATATTGTCGTGTATGCGTCGGATGTACACTGTCTTGGTCCAAGCTCTGTACCTATCGATGTCAATCCGAAGGGACGAGTGACGAGTACGTGGAAAATTATGCGGAAGCACAAGTACACGCATTCTTCTTCTGTTACACAATTATTAATTATTAATTCTTATTCTATTATTAATAATTACGAGGAATAATAAAACTGCTGTATTGATGAGCTCCAGAAATATTCTTAAGAACACTCTACAAGGTACGGACTTATTTTTTCGACAAACAATTGAAAATAATAATATTGTTTACATTTAAGAATGTTTCACGCTGACATGCTGTATGACATGCTGTATCCCACAGTGAAAATACCAGTGTTTTAAAGTGAAGAATATATTTTTACGTGACGTCACAGGTAGAGAGTTCACTAGCTCAGAGACGCCCTCAATCTGCACACGTGCAATAGGGTAGGATTTTAAAACGATAACCAAGAACGACAAGATAAACGCGCCCAGTTATTTTTCTTGTCTGTACCGTACCTTACAGTGGGCGACAAGACAAACTTTCTCTTGGGAAAACATGTTTACGTTATCTAGGCGTATAATTACAGAACTGTCACACACAACGACAGCTGTAATTAATAGGCCTAATATTGAATTCATGATAAAGGAAGTGGTCGTGGTTATAAATTAGTAACATAAATTCAATGACAAAATGAACTGCATGCTAGAGTTGTTTTATTTTTAGTACACAGTACGAAGATTTATGTGAAGAAAGATCCATTCCAACATTGTGTAGGAACGTTGTGTTTTAGAACAGAGAAAATCATAACTCCAAAGTGCAAACTGAATTACTGTAAACAACATTTTTTTAAGAATATTACACAAAAAAGTTTACAATTGTTTTTAGGATGTTGTGTCTCTAAACGAAGACTGTTTCTTCTGTCAAGTCATCATCTAGTGAGGAGAAAGTATAAATTTAAATGCCTGTGCTAGATCTACTCTGCAAATCGGACACTCACGATTACAAGTAACAATTGTAATCGCGTAGAATACTTTTAACAAAGTTTAACAACCTTAAAGTGACGTTCCAAGAACGTGAGTGTACAGATTCTACCAAATTGATCAGTTTTCTGAAACACTACGATTGGAATCATAAAATAATAAATAATCTTTCTGAAACAGAGACTTGTTTCTGTGTTTGGATTAAACTATACGCTTTGCACTATACGTGTTTACAGGTTACAATATTTAGCTGAGAAAAGATAACAAAACAAAACTTTATGAAATAAGGGCAACACTAATTCTAATAGATGTGCGCCAGAAGTGCATCCTGGCAGAGACGGATATAAATTATGAATTAATCAACTGACATGGTTTTATCTAGCTTCATCTCACGAAGCACGAAATGCACAATCTACAAAACACTTATCAGAAACGTATGACATATGCTTCAGAAACCTGGACAGTGACAAGAAATAGCGAAAGACTTCTAGGTTGCTGTGAAAGATGGATTCTAAGAACAATATTTAGAGCAGTACAAGAATATGGAATGTGGCGCAGGCGCTATAATTATGAACTATACAATCTTTACAAAGAGCCGGACATTATCAGGATAATCAAAATACACAGGCTAAGGTGCGTTGGACACAGAGAGAATGGAGGAAGGACAGCCTACGAAACATATTTTCTACCAGAAACCAATGGGTAGTAGAAAAAGGGGAAGACCCCGAAGTAGATTCAAAGACCAGATGGAGGAGGACCTGGGAAAGCTGAACATAAGAAACTGGAAAGCCAGGGCATGCAATAGGGAGGAATGGAATCGACTTATGGAGCAGGCCAAGACCCACCTAGGATTGTAGAGCCACGGTTGATGATTGAAGTGGTTTTACGTAAACTTGCAGCAGATTAAACGGATAACAAAATGAATATTAAGAACTTACTTAAGGTTTTTAGTTTTCAGGATGAGAGAGCAAACGAGTATAAAAGAACGTTTAAGGTACGTGTTGACAAGAATGGAAGGGAGTAGCTCAACGAAACAAATAAAAAGCTATAACTAAAGAGGAAGTAGGGATGTTGAAGTATGTATAAAAATGTGGCTACAAATCTGTATGAGACACTGGAACAGACTTTGTGTCCACATGGAAGTGCAGTAACAGAAGAAGAAAAAACACAAAAAAAGAGGAAGAAAAAAAGAAGAAGTAGGTAGTAGTGTTGATGCTGATGATGGTGGTGATAGTTGTGATGAAGGAAAACTGACTGAAGAAGGGGATAACGAGGATGACTATTATATGCTAATCAATCAACAGAAAATAAAAACAGAAATTGTTAAGTAGTTACGATAAAAAGGGGATGCTGCTGCATAATTACTAAATAGTATAGAAGTTAGAAATAAATAAGAACTGCCAGCATTTATTTGTAGGTTCCTAATTCAGGTTCTGAGATAATCAGTTGACATACCATTGGTGTTTATGTAAAGACGTATCAAGCCCGGCTCTTAGAGATGAAGATTTATTATGATAACTTTTTAAATTCCGTCTGATGGAAATAAATTTTTATGTTATGTAGTGAACAAAATTTACGGGTATATGATATTACGATACACGTTATACGTAACTTAGTTACTTGTATTTCCGCATGAAAGTAAAATAAAATAAAACTTAACAGCTGACAAACACTTTGTCATGTTCTTCTGCAGCATCAGAATCTCGTTGGATTAACTGACAATTGATTTCAATTTTAATTCAAATTATTTCGATTATTGTGTAGGTTGTATATTAACTGATGGAAATCTAAAGATCGGGACTGCACGGAAGCAGTGCGGTGCAATACCTTGTCTTGTTGGAACGCTTCGGCTGCGGGTCCGGCAGCCATCCTCAGTATAGGTGTCGTCGAAGTTTCTGTGTCTACACTTGGAAAAATGACCGATTCATTCGACGCCATTAAATCTTGAATATTTACATTGTTGAGTGAATAAACAGCTGATTTGACTATCCGCTGTATACCTGTATAGGTATATTTTTCTATTGAAAATGATTTTACTTAAATAATATTCTACAATTTATTGTTTTCTTTACATAGAGTTTCTTAAAACATTTTATGAATCATATTTCTTTTAATATTTGATATTTCTTCTCTACTTAGTGCTTTGTGGCTGACGATAATTTTCCTAAACATTCATTTTCTAGCCTCTTTATAAATCTCAATTTCTGATAAAAATTAATGTTTTTCATTTATTGCGTGATGAAAGAATCTATCATATTATTTTTTCTTTGTCTATTCAGGAAACATTTAATGCAGCTGGAACGTATCATTTTATTTGATTTATTACCGTAATTTTTATTTATATGTTTAAATTAAATTCCACAGTTATTAAATTATTTTTATGTTTTTGCGGCCACGTCGTGTTAGTAATTAGGCCCACGACATTCAGCCAGAGGACGCGTTGACAAAAATTTACAACAGAAATCTGAAATGCATATGTTAAACATAGTGATAAGATACTATATTATAAATATGTGTTAATCTGTCATATTAGTTTTATCAGTTGTAACCCCCATATGGCAAGCCTGTATCTAAGCCCGCAGTACCCACTCTCCCTCTACGCATGTATTTATACAGAACAATAAAACCATCCGCACTTCATATTATTTATAATATAATTAAAGCTTGTTGCATTTACGACCTCATAAGCTAATGATTATTAAATTCATAAATCGACTTGACAGTTGCCCGATCATGTCGGAATCGGCTGTTGTACTAAAATGTGGTTTACTGCGTAGGTAAATCCGCCTATTTTCGTTTATAGGTTAAAATTACCGTTGTTTTGGTCTTCAGGGTTAATAATGTAGGTCAGGCTACATTGATGTCAGCCATGTGGCTTACAAATGGGATAATGTGATTACGACTGAGCCCAAGTAGTCTTCAAGTTTTACAGCTAATTAACTCCGGACAACCCATGAAATCCGAAGAGTCAGCGGCGAACACCCAGGCTCCCAGGGTCCTCAATGCGGGGGGCCTGCGGATTGGGTGGGTCGCGTAAACATTTCTATTAATATTTGAAGACTAGGTATAAACCATTGAACTTAAGTGAAGCCAAATTCCCCGTATGTATTTAACATCAATACAAGTACATTTTTATTTTTTTTTAATGATGTACTTTGAGAGTACAAATTATTTGGTCAACTGCAAAACAGAGCGGCGATTCCAGTTAAGAATGCCCCGAAGCCACCTGCCAGGTCTCCATCGTTATTCGTTACGAGCTATGAAAGGAAATTAATAAATGGGCCAAAATACTGGATCGCCTTCAGAATGTTACTGTGACGTTGACGGCTTCAGATTAGCCTTTAGAAGCCATAAAGGGAAGTTAGGCCAGCCCAATAGCGGAAACGTTTTGTCAGTTATCGATTTTTTGAGTAAATACGATCAATTGTTGCAAGAGATAATCAGTGGTCCGAAGAACAGGGAAAAGTATTAGAGTCCCATATTTAAAATGAACTCATTCAGCTTTTATATAAAATTAGTTTCGAAACAGTTAAATCTGCTCAGTTTTTCTCAGTAATAATGGACCTACACAAGACATTAACAAAAAAGATTATCTCAGTCAAGTAACCAGACATGTCTCAATTTCTGAAGATGAAGCAGGAAGGTCCACCAATTTAAAAATTAATGAAAGCTTTTTAGGATTTATAGAAATAACCGATGAAACTGGCCTATGCTTAGAAGAGATTTTAAACAGTTCTTGAGGAGAACTTATTCTGTTTATGATATATAATTTTAGTACCTGCCACATCTATAAGGAGGGGTTAGTATAAAAGAAGGAATAATGGTATGAATTAAGCATGAGTAGTAGGCCCCCAAAGGATTCCTGCGGGGGCCAGAGAAAAATAGTTACTGCGACAGTGGCGTTTGACTCTTACTTAGTGGATCAGAACTCACGATACTTTAATTTTAATTTATTATATTAATACTTTAATCTTCAAGCTGACCAAGACAATCCAGCAGTGAAGGACGTCAGAGACATGCTCTCATTGTGCAGAGTACATGGAGTTCCTTGCTCATGCGGCCAGTTGTACATCGGAACTACGAAACGCAGTGTCCATGCCCGTGTTGATGAACACATCCGCTACTGTCGTTTGCGGCAGCCGGAAAAGTCTGCTGTAGCGGAGCACGTACTCGTCAATGCCGCCCATCCCATACTCTTTGAAGAGACAAGGTTTTTGTCATCGAAGAATGCGTATTTTCCTCGCCTACATATGGAGTCTGTCCAGATTCTGAAACATGCATGTGAGTCCCTCTCATTGAGTTCTCTTTGGACGCGAGTTGTGGCGAACCAATTAGAATTTACCTTTCTTACGATTGGCTGGTGGTGCTAGATGACAACTTCGTACGGACACTAAAAGCTTATAAATATGGGTGTCCTACTCACAGCCACTAAATGTTCCGGATATTGCGGTGACTCAAGGAATTGTCTGTCCGGTCGAGGTATTCTCGTTTACGGAGCTGACATCCGACCACAACCCCATCTTGGTCCACGTCGCTACCCAGCACGCCTATGCATGTTCTGACAAGAAGAAGGTTATCGATTGGGACCGCTACGGCCCGGCTGTGTGCCGTAGATTGCCGCCAGCGGGCCCACTCGATTCCGTTCGCCTCCTAGACGAAGCAGTAGCGGGAATCGAAGAGGCAATCATCTCGGCTATAGGCGTGTCTTCACGTATGCGAGCTGGTTTCACGCCTGACGACCAACGCATCCCTGAGGAAGTCTCTCTTCTCGCTCGCGAGAGGAATTACTTCTGGAAATGTTGGCAGAGGACCCGTGATCCGGCCGATAAGGCAGCATACAATCGGCTTACCGGACGACTGCGTGGCAGTCTGAAAGCGTTCCGACGTAGCTGTTGGGAACGCGCTGTGGCCCGAACGGGGGATGCCGACCCGCAAAGTCACCCGTATAGAATACCTTCCGCGATGACGGGACGGAGGCGACGACCTCCTACCCCCGCCATCGTTGTGCCGTTCGGACGACTTCTGGGTCGCCCAGAGGAGAAGGCCGAGTACTTGGGCTTGTGTTTCGAGCGACAGTTCGCTCCCAACCCGCCCATGGACTGGGACTTCGACGAACAAGTCGAGATGGCTGTGGAAGACTTTCTGTCTCTTCCGATCACGGCGGAGCCCGAACCCATCTCTTTGGAAGAGGTCTCAAATCGCCTCGCTGAACTTCAGCCAAGAAAAGCTCGAGGCCAGGACGGTGTCACGAACACCTCTCTACGACTTCTCCCCCAGTCTGGAGTTCAATTCTTGACTGATTTGTTCAACGCGTGTCTCAGACAGGCCTACTTTCCCAAGAAATGGCGAAATGCGACGGTCATCGTGATCCCGAAGCAGGGAAAGGATGCTTCCCGCCCCGACAACCTCCGGCCTATCAGCCTACTCTCCGCTACGTCAAGGTTTTTGAGCGCCTCGTGCAGCGTCGTGTACGAGAACATCTAACCAACTTTGACGTGCTGGTCCCCGAACAGTTCGGCTTCCGTGTGGGGCATTCGACCACTCATCAACTGATGGTGGAATACATCACGCACGCCGGGTTGGCTGTTTCTTATGTGTTGAAAAAGCCTTCGACAGCGTATGGCATGATGGCCTATTATTCAAGCTTAGGGAAGTCCAGCTCCCGGACTGCTACCTCCATCTGGTTGCTAGCTTTCTGACGGAGAGGACCTTCTGCGTGAGAGTTGGAGATTCAGTCTCTTCCGAGAGACGAATCACAGCCGGCGTCCCTCAAGGTAGTGTTCTTGGCCCCCTTCTGTTCTCACTCTACGTCAACGACGTGCCGAGACACCCTGGAGTCCAGGTGGCCCTCTTTGCGGACGACACGGCCGTATTTACGGCCGATCGTCATGTAAAAAGAGCCGTCTTACGACTGTAGCGCCAGCTCGACACGCTCGGGGACTGGAGTGAAAATTGGAGAGTGCAACTCAACGCTACCAAGAGTGTAGCCGTCGAATTCTCGAAGCGACGGAAGCACCCTGTTAGGCAGTTACGTATCGGCAGAACGTACTTGCGCTGGTCCAACGAGGTTAAGTACCTCGGATTACACCTCGACCGTCGGCTCACCTGGCGTACCCACGCTCAGACAGTTCTTAAGCGAGCATCCGCTCGTCTGAGATTACTGTTTCCACTCCTGATCAGCTCAGCCATGACCAGGGGTCATGCACGTGCGGCGAGGTTCCCAGACAATCCTCTTGTGGCTGGGCTGGGCAGGTACCGTATACGACCAGGTGATTCGTGGAAACGCCCTCGGTGTATACTGCGCTAGTGTAGGCTAGCACAACAGCCGAGAATCGGCCTGCTACAGAGCACACGCCCTACTTGGGCAGGGCCACGAGGCAGGAGCTCCAGAAGGTAGCTCGGAACTCAGATACCGAGCGGTTCGTCTCTGCGACGCACAACCGCACAGCCCATAGCGTCGTCAGCCACTTATCACACAGTTCAGTGGTCACTGACTAATCGTTTGTCAGTGTTTTGCAGCCTTGTGCACTGAAGATGGCCGTCGAAGGCACGGCCAAAACGTTTGAACAAAAGAACTTTGGGCCACGGCCTTACAGCCCGGCAAGCATTAAGTAATAAAGTTTGGAAGCTGATCCATTAACCAATACCCCGCAACCTCACAACCTTGTAGCCTCGCAACACCTAGCATTTTATGTTTATGTTCAGTCGTGTCAAAAAATACAATGCGTCACCTCTATACCAATTCTGATTACACCGATTCCTCTGATGAAATAATATTATCTAATTCCGGACATGGGGCTAGGTCTGCTCTAACTTCATTTAAAGTATTTTTTCCATTTCGGTTTATAGCTGAAAGCACTATACTGATTTATGTGTCGTTCTTTCTAATAGCAAAACAATTATGCTTCCCAATTACTCTATACAATTAGCTCTGTATTTTCCCCACTATGCTTTACCTTCTGTATGGTCGAAGTTTCATTTCAATTTTGTCAGTGTAAATTCTTCAATGTAAGTTATCTCCAGATTAACTTACGGAGATATTAAACGATGAACGTAAAACATAATTTTCAAGTTTCGTTCATTTAAATACAATAAATCTTACGCACGCTATAAATTTAGTGCCATCAGACAAGCAGTCACTGATACAGGGCGCCGATACAAAGTTTCGAAACAAGTGTGAACTGCAACACTTGTATCATTGTTTACAACGAATTGAACAACATCGTAAATTACAACCTGCATTCATCCAATAAAAAATAAAAAATTGCATGTTGGAGACCATTAATGTATTACACCATACACGCATTAATACATTGCGTCGTACCATTAGTAGAGCGTTTCACCTAACACGAGTTTGACGTTAAGAGAATCCATTTAGTATTCTTGTAAAAACTATAAATTGTAAAAAATGTTTAATTAACTAATACACATATGGTTTACTGATACAGGTTACACATGTGTTCTTCTAATGCTAATAACATATTGTTTACAACGCGTAGACGCGCGCGCGCGTCTATAACTAGAAATAACAAGTGATAACAGTTGTTGTACATAATAATTCTAATAGCCACATGATAAATATGTTATTATTAAAATTAATTTAAAGTAAAACTTACGTTATTAAAATCGGATCAAGTGTTAACAGACTGAAAGCTGTAACAATAAGCACTGCCTCAAAAACAGATAAATGTTATGACGCCAATTTTTCCACATTTCATTTCACCAACCGAAAAGTGACTTGAATTTTAGAAAGATTATGTGTTTAGTTCATTTCCATATACTACATGTATATATATATTTCAAAATTTGCTGGAGCAATAATTTAAAAGTTGTGCTTGAAAACTGAGTTATTATATTAAAATGCTAAGAATTGATGAAATTTCTAATTTCTAATCGAAGTATTGAAAGTGAATTGCGAAAGCAACTTAAATAAAAATTTTCTAAAATTACTCATACAGATAGTGAAGATAAGATTCTTCCGTACGGTACAAGGGTAAGGATATGCCTTAGATTCTGATATTTTGGATGAGTCGAATATCTCCCGCGTACTAGTGAAACAGAAGAATACAAATAAACTAGGCTGAGACGGATGGTGTATGACAGAGTCCACTGTGAATTCTGACGGCCACAGAAGTTTGGAGCGACCAATAAAGCGTTTAGTATGCTAGTACTCAGTCTACATGCAGATGGAGAAGAGAACGAATAATGAAGAATAGTACAGACACGAGTCTCCACACCGCTTCCGGCAAAATATTTATAGTCAACTGGAGATTTATTTATGACCGCTGTTTCTTAGAAGCACAATCAACGCGCCCGGAAGAAGGACTCATGACAGCCGCTTATAACGTAATTGGGACAAGACTGGTGCGTGAGCTATGAATAGCCGACCTTGTTGGTGGCGAGAATATAAACTCTATTGTCAACAGGCTCTGAAAGCAATCCTTACACCCTCAAGTTGGTCAAACGTGACACACCTCAAACTATAAGATTTTTACAAGATAATTTCTTTTATAATTATTTGTATCGCATTACTAGTTGTCAATAAATGTTTGTTATCACCAAGGGGAACTTGATCCGAGTTTCAACGTTTTCTGTTTTGCCACGTTCAACTTTCGCCCTTTCTTTAGCTTTGCACCACGTATTACGTATTAATCCACATGATATAGAAAGAGATAACGATAATAGTGCACAATGAGGAGGGGCGGTGAGTTGTGACTTTGGAAAAACGCGTGGTGACACATTTCCTGCTGATTCAATTGGAAAACATATTTTACGATGTTTTTAGCTAACATAGTAAATGGTTAGATGCAGTGGACAAATAATGCTTTCTTACGTGACGGCTTCTGTTCTGTGGTAGTTTCCGGCAATTATGCAGTCTTATATATGCAGATTTAACGGCCTATATTTTTGACATGAACACTTAACAGTAAATATTCCAGTAACGTGAGAGTCCATCGCGGTCATGCAATTAATAGCGCGACAATAGATATACTATGTAGAGATTTAAAAACCTACAGATACTATGTAGCACGAATCTGTGCACGGTGAATATTTAAATTCATGTGTGGCAATACAATTATTGAGCCGCTACATATTTTGATATGGATCATCTTTCTCTGCAGGTGACACTTGGTCCGTCTTTTTCTGTTCATATCCGATCTGAACTTTCGGAGAAGACTTATGATGATGAAAAGAGTTTTGTGGTGTTCTTTCTGATGTCTAGCCATAATCGTGATATCAAGAATGGAGAGGTTGTCAAGTCTGAGTATTGGGAATCTGATAGGTGGCTCACCTGTTCTTCTCCACCAACCTTTCCGTTTTTAGTTTTTCAAATACCATCTCGTCGAATGACATGCCATAATAAACCTTATTATTCTTCACTGAGTTTTAGCAGTAGAGGTGTTACGTCATTAATGTGGTGTCCTTATATCTCCTACACGACGGACGAAGTTCATCTAAATCTCTCTGCTGGACTACATCTGTCGTCGAAAGTTTCCTTCTCGTCTCGATTTCAAATGTCAATGGTCGTTGATGGACCTCGTGTTAGCTCTTTCAAGGCCCAAAACCGCTCATCCCAGATTTTGAGGACAACTAAGGATTTTTTGGGATCGAACGTGAAGAAAAAATTACTACGATGGAAAGAGATTTTTACCTAATGTATTACGAGAGTTACCTGCTCATAGTTTCCTATCCGATTTCGTATTATCAGTCCAACACCTGTAACTCCTTTATTTGCTCTTGTAGTTATAATTCTGTAATCACCAGACCATAAATCTTGTTCATCTCTCCATCTTACTTCAATTATTCATCGTACAATGTCTAGTTACACTTTATCCATTTATCTTTTTAGATTTTCTAATTTCCTTTTTTTTGACTCCTAATATTCCTAGTTCCTAGTACAGAATTATATAATTTTATATTCTCAACGACCCCTTTATGGTAGTTTTTGCCAATAAATCCGAATGGAGGACTGGTTTTACCTCCGGACAACATTTTATCCAGGAGGGAACCACCAATTTTTTTCAAAAAAAAAATTGCTCAGAAGAAACCGAAGATGCACATAACCTCGGAATCAACTGGAAGTTTTTAATGTAGTGGTTTTCCCTTGTCTTCTGAATACTATACCGTTGAGTTTAGACGAAGGTTCATTCGCTTTTAGGGGGCAGTTTCCTACCCCAAGGGCAAGAAGGTGCCTTGTAACCTTTTTCCACTCCTCTGCTCTCCAAAGAGACCGTTGGCACTTGGTAGAGTCGAGTAGCTTATACCGACTGTTATTCGGGATCCAGGTCCGCGTTAGCCACCGTATGGTGCCCAAACTCCACTACGAGGAGGACTAATGGTTTGGTGATAAAGAGTGCAGTGAGTGTAAAGATCTGCACGGATTGTAAAGACAGAGATTGGACTAAATGAGTCTGATTGTTGATGGTGTGAATGTCATACATATTCGGAGATAAAGAGATTGATTGGGGTCATGATAGGAGAAGATGAAGGACCCAATCAAATCAGTCGAGCGACTGACGAGAGAGAGAAATAGAGAGAGAGAGAGAGAGAGAGAGAGAGAGAGAGAGAGAGTGTGTGTGTGTGTTCTCTTAATTACAAGACATTTTCTCTGCCAGTGGATAGAATCATCATTTCATTGCCGTGACAGTCGATTCAAAACTTTCGACCTTTGTACGACAGGTCGCACCGACGATCAGTTTTATATGTGCAAGTTACTACTGGAATGATTAGAGGGTGACTTGACCTTTTTTTTGTATATTTCTTGATCAGGTTTACTATCAGTGGAATATCAGGTACACTCGGTATTTTGCAACGAAAAAGTCCTTTTGGAAAATGTTCCTCATTTTAATTAACTGTATTAGTTAGATTGATCGAAAACTACATTTTTTTTTGCTTTCAGCTAGATTTATTGTGTAAGCAAATTATGTATATGATATACTGAATTTCTCGAATCGTACGCTGCAATTACGTGGTTTGAACACTCAAATTGCTATAACATAGTAGGTATGTGAGGAGCGTCTGATTTACCAGATGTGCAGCATTAATTGCGAATGAAACAGAAAGAAACTAAAGTTTTCAAATACTGTACCACTGATGACACCGTTCGTGTACGGTCTTTACAAAAGATTTTATGGCCATTCTCAGTTTGTTTACAGTGAAGTCACAGACGCGCGCAAACACACACACACACACACACACACACACACACACACACACACACACACACACACACACACACACACACACAGATTTATTTAATACTTTTCTTCATTATAAATGTAAATTATCTAATTAGAATAAATATCGTTTTAATTTACATAAAAACGTCCTACGTGATACTTGAACAAAAAAAAGTGACAACGTAACATGAAAACTTAAGCATTCAAGGATAGGGTAAGACGTCTTGAAGTCAATGAGCCGGCAAGTATGACGCCAGTGTTTATTCAAATCGTATGCAAACAAGAAAGAGACCAGCGCAGTTTTTGTCGAGACTGCGTTTGGTCGTGGTTCAAATCATATCCGGCGGTGCTGATAATTTTTTTAGTTCACTGTAGGTCACTTATTTTTAGAGCCTCTGGTTTCAATTACTACATTTTAATCTGTACGAATCGTGAAAAAAATTGAAATTTCGTCAGAATTTAAAAAACCTGATGGAATACGTAACGCACTGCTGGATCTTTTAATATTAAAATCCAAACGCATAAACATGCGAACACAATAATCGGTAGAGTGTTATAAATAAAACTAATTGGTCACTTACTAATTATTACTTTTCATTTTGTGTAATTATCCAGTTTGGAAGCGATAATAAATTTTAAAATAGCCCAAATTTTCCAAACCTTTTAACCCTGGTTGCCGTCCATAACGGTATGCTTCTGTGGGTGCCGTGACATTAAGGGATAAGGGCCAGTGAGAACGGTGATAAGTAACCAAAGGAATGGCTGGACCATTTAAGATCTTTAACCTGCGACTGAAATAGTCAGAAATCTCGTGAGTAAACATTTACAATGTTGTTGATAAGTATAAGTTAACAAGTACATCAGGATCGCATAGTGGAACAAAGGGGAACAAAGTCTTAATAATGCTACGTATGTGTCCAGCCAACCCAATTCAGAAGACTGGCTGTTGCAACTGTAAAACCTGTCACTCTGAATGAAACATTCATGAGTAAGCTGTTCTATAAACCCATACATCTCCTAAATGTGAATAACACTGGAAACAATCTCTAGTTATAGCAACCACGTAGTGACGGTAGTACGATCTTGAACTTTGGTGGTTTAAGTGCGACTTCTTCAATGGTTTAAAGTAAGCGTTAAGTTCGGGATTCTTAAGAACACTGTATTTTCGACAAGGTAACAGAAGTATTGAACGTGTACAGCGAGCTTATCCTGTGGTATTACACGTGTTAAGATTTTATCGTATGGAGTACATATTTGAAAATGTATAATCAACGGAAACATTAAAAACAGTGGAGCCAACTCCAAAATATTAATCTTTAAGTCATCTGTATTGACACGAAGAAAATATGTTAAGTTTCATCTAGTTTCCATAAATCAAACTATAAAGAACCAATTCAAATGCTCTCTTGTCGGTATGTACACTGATGTTGGGACACAGCATGTTTAACGAAGGAACACGTTGTGGTTATAAAATGAAACTGAATAAAGCACTAACCGTGGGGATAGAAGTCAACATCAAGTTGGATTAAAGAAGTCAAAAAGGATTAAAAAATAATAATATAAACGCAGAAGAAGCAATTGAAAGAGAAGTTTTTCGGGCAAAAGTGTTAAAAATGGAAGGAGTCCAGGGTAGGAGAGAGAAAAACGCAAGTTCAAAGTGGACTGAAGACAGGAAGAGACACAGTGAAAAGATGAAAGAATATTGGAGAAAAAGAAAAGAACAAGGAATAAAGAATTTAAATTGGCATGTGGTCGTCAGATGGCCGACACAAATAGAAAAAAAAGAGTAACTGTACTCTATTTACCGATTTTGTGACTCTTTAACTATAGTTAACCTGATTTTAGTGGGCGTATTATCGAATAAGTTGTTTTCTCATTCACACAAGGAAATATATAGGCCTACCTGCGCTAATCTAATCGCCATGAATGTTATCGATTATATTACACTGTAAATGTTACGCGCCTTATCCAGACTTTTTTAAGCATTCTAAACATCCAAAGGTTTGCCGTATTTAGGCGTACGCTGAGGTATGAATTTTTGACAGATGAAACAGTCGCTAACGTCACCAGCATGTAACACAGTACATTGTAACTACACGTACGGTGTTGCTCGACAGTATTTTGTGTGTATTCTGTATTAAAAAATTAACAAAGAAAATTGCAGAACTTATGTTGTCAAAAAAGGAATTTCAAAATATGCAAAAGACCGATAACCTTTAGCCAGTAAGATAAAGGTACATATTAAAACATAACAAATTTAAGATAAGTCGATAAAAAGTACTGCAGATTGAATACAATATATCATAAATACGATTTACGAATTCCACAACAAAACAAAGGCTTTCTTAGAGAAAAATTTCGAACGAACAAAAATCACGATAGACAGGCAAATTCTGGCCGTCCCAACTTTAATTTACAGAAGAGAAATATGAGTTTTTCAGGAAAAATTTTTTTAAAAGATGGGAGGCCTATAAAATTAAATTCTTAAGATATTTAAAGGGACGTTGAATAATAATTGTGTTTAAATAATGATATCAGGACTATAATTAATGATATTTCAAGTTATAGGGAGGTTCCGAGAAAGCAGATTTTAAGTCACATGTGGAAAAAATCCACTCGATCACTAATTTTCAACTACAAACCAGCTAGCAAAAGGGATCGTAGCAGATCATGATCTGGAGTTCCAAGACGTCGGAACTGGCTATAGCTCAATGCATAAAGTTGAGAGAAGGTGTAAATAATTCCAACTTTTTTGTAATATTTTGTGTTTGTGTATCTACGACATTTGTTTCGTCGATAAAATTTTTTCCGATAAAAATATTAAACCGTTTTCTAGCACATAATACCCGAAACATTTGTGCGGATCAGTAATAATATAACTGTGTAAAACAGCCAAGAGCTAGTTATTTTATTTTGTTTCAATATTTACATACGTGACACGGAGGCCTAACGAAGAGTCTGTCAATTAAGGCAATTATTTCGTTTCTGCTCTGCCTCGTAGTATCATGAGTCTAAATTCGTAATGAGTTCAATTATTTCTACGTTGTTATTCAGAAATTGTATAAGTGTCCGTATTGGTGCATGCAAACATTTGCACCCCTCCGTGCTGTCAGAAAGCTGCTACAAGTAACTAGTTTCATGTGAAAGGATCCTTAAGAGACTACGATGTTGCTAACATTTGCCGTGCTATCTCTGTGACAGTACTAATAGATTAGTACAACTATTATTATTAGATGTACAACAATACAATACTCTAACGCAGGTAATGCATCAAACGAGGCATTGGAAAAGATTAATTTTATAGAAACGAAAAGGAAACATGACATCACCGATACACTCCACGATATAGAAAGTAATTTACCTAATGAAAACGAGTATAAACGCAACGCGTACGGTGGACTTTACAATTTTATTACTAGATTTTAAACTACACTACAAATCGTAACTTAAAGGGTTCGGCTTCACTCACACTGCACTTGAATAAATAGCTGATACAGAGGTGGCGCTAAAACGTATATCTGGACTGTCTCCCCCCGTGCTATTCAAGACAACATTTTTAATTAAAATTAGATTGAAGAAACGAAATTTGAAAAAAGCTTAAAATAAACTTTCTTAAATTTCCATAAAGCGGGAGCTCAACTCCTCAGTGGACCAGAAACGAACAAACATGACGAAAAGAATAACTTTTCAGTGACGGGAACTTTCGGCCGGGAGAAATTTAATGTCTCAAAGCAGCTGCTTTAGAGTGTCGGTCCCAAAACACCTGAATCATATTAATCATGATTTATTAAGCACTGAGTGTTTATTTGTCATCTTTTTGACTTGTTGTGCCTGCGATGTCTTGTTGGCCTGATAGCATTTTTATTACATAAATTAACTGCGTAAAACAGCAGAAACGTATTTGTTAATGGCAGGGAGTCATTCGTTTTGACGCTAAGTATTCTTTTTCTTGTTTAGTACATAAAGTATTGCGAGGTTAAAATTTTAATTCCTGAAAATATTTGTTATGTGGAATTAATTTTGTTTATCCCAGTCTCGTCTGAAGAAAATAAAATCACAATAAAATGAGGACAGCACTATACTTTATTTCTCATAGTATTTACACTAATTATTTTCATACTCATTTTAATTCTTTTTGGAATATTTCTAATATTGTCTATTTAAAATTGTCAGTCACATCTTGCATACCCTGATATGTTTTCAATAACCATGAACTATGTACTCATGATTTTATAATATTTTTTCACACTGTTTTGTGTGTGTGTGTGTTGTGTAAACAAAGCGATGTGGACAGACGTCAGTGTATACGTATGAGGCGTTGTCTGCTATTGTGTTTTCTAAATTGAGGTTACAACACAATTAACAAGACACAACAGGAAGAACGCTCACAAAGTGACGATTCAAATTTAATTCCATTCCGTGTCGGAGTGTCGCGTATGCCTGCGGCCGACGTTCGTGTTTACCCCGTGCGTAACCGACGTGCGTGTGTGCATTTTATATGAAGACTGTTGAAAGTAATTTACCGTCGGTGAGGTCGTGTGAAATTAATTAGAGCGCGTAAAAACGTATTAGTGAAAACAACCAATTACCGCGCTGGAAAACCTTGCAGTTGGATCGACCAGACGTGTGTGTTTCTGTATTGTGGCAGTGTACAGTGCAGTGACACGTCGTGCTTCGTTAACTACTGTAGGCCTACTTGTGACACCACCAAGTGTTACGGAGCCGGGAAACTGATTTGAGGTCAGTACCCAGTGAGATCATTGTCATGTAACGTCGCGCAGTGCTATTTGAAATATCGATTATAACGAAGCTAAGAAAACTGTTTATGACTGGACCATTGTAAACGTTCAGATTTTGAAACTGGTTTCAAATCATGTTAAGCCTTGAAAGTACTATAGTCTTGTTAATTCGATATCTATGGGACTGAGTGTCAGGCCCGGATTTAGGTGTCCTGCCGCCCCTAGGCACAATTGTTAGCCCCCCCTCCACAAGTAACTTCAATATATATTCAATTCTCCTTGACTACTGAAAAAAGTTGCTGAAAATAGACATTTCAACTATCTTTATAGCAAATATCTCATTTGCTCTTAAATCTAAAAGGGAAGTGTTATGGAATTGTGAAAAAAACTACATTTTTTTAAGTTTTATTAATATTTATTTACGTGTACACTTTAGTAACACATAGATTAGTTTTATAACAAGTAATATTCGTAGGCCTACTTTCTGTTTATAGGTTTATTTATAGGCCTACATGTTTAGTTTTATCATCAAACATAGTAAAATCAATGAAAGTAATGTAAATTGGATAAATAGAACAAATAATTTAAGAGTGCTTGAATAAGATCCCAAATTACACAAATGGCTTGATTTTACATTGGCTTTCGTCTTGCTTTGATCAGTGAAAATTCTTCAATATTTCCTTCAAAGTTCATTTGTTGACTGTTTAAAAGTTCTGCCTCAACATTGAGAGTGAGCTGAGTTTTTCCTCATTCATTGTGGATTTAACACATGATTTAATTCTTTTTAAAACAGAAAACGTACGTTCTGCCGAACAGTTAGAGATAGCTGTACACAAATACATACGAAGAGCTATTGGAATATTTGGAAATGTTCATTGAAGTTGCTCTTGTCGCATGAATAACATCACATGCAGTGGGGTGTTCTTAATATCAGCATTTTGTATTAGTCCAGCAAAATGGGACACATTCATTAGCAAATGACTCTTCAAGATCATTTTTGTACAAAGATCGAAGTTTATTAGCGCGTTCAATGACAGTTGCAGATGGCGTGGTAGACAGTTCCTTAAAAACTACAAAATTTTCCGCTATCGAATCATAGCCATTTTTTTTTCTATGCAACTCAGATTCTATTGTCCAGACCTGTAGGAGTATAGGCCTACGACCGTGCTCCGCTCCGACCACCGCTATTGATAGGCCCAGTGTCAATACCGTGTAATTCAATGATATTAAATACATTACCGTTTTAATTACCTTGTAATTAAAGGTTATTTCAAAACCATTTTCATCAATTTGGCCATAATGCAATTGCCCAATACAAATACTGTAATTAAAAAACCGAAAACATGAAATTTTAACAAATAATTTTTCACCTCGTGCCGCCCCTAGGCACGTGCCTAGTGGAAAATCCGGGCCTGCCGAGAGTCTGTCTGGTAGGCGAAAAACCAAAATCATGGATTGCCCAAAGGACACTTAATTAAGCGCCGTTTAATAAGACAAGGTAAAAGAAAAATATGGTACACAATTTGATTATAGATCTCAATATATAAAGTTAGTCAGTCAAGAATATAAATTTTGTACGTACACCAGAGTACAAAATTTTGCCGAAATGGTCAAGAAATACGCCTAAAGTAATTTATGCAGGCTTTAAATTTTAAGATTTAAAGAAGTCTTCAAATTTTCTTGCCCTTAAAGAATCCCGTTACTGCCTTTTGTTGCATATTCTTTAGCACTACCACATCCTCAAAGTATGTCCCTCTTTATTCAGCTCGTTGAATTTGAATATTCGTAGTAGTTGCGACTTCGTCGCAAGAAAGCAGTAGCAAGATTTTAGTAGTTGCTACTGACTCTTGAATTAAATTTTCCTTCTCTGATTCAATATACGCGTTCACTTCTTCTAAAATTAAGTGGTCAGTAAGAGCTTGTTCCAGCAGCCAACTCTTTAAAACTGCCAACGAAATGTCCTCCACTTGAAGTCGTAATACTCGGTTTACAGTTGACAGTTGGTCAGCTGACAGTTGACTGGTTGTTGCTGTCAGGCACCGAGAGGTGCGTCGGATACTGAGGAATACCGGTCTAGATTTACGTTGGTTTAACGCGAGTCTAATAAACTATAGTTTTTGTTAAGAGATGACCGCTAACAGTAAATATAGGTTTAGAGAGTAGATGTTAAAAAATTCAAGTTGCGTTAATTATTTTAATCATACGTTTTATTGAGATTTAACTAAAACTAAGAAAGTATAAGGTTTCAATTTGAAATTAATTAGACCTACGTTATACAGTTCTCTTAATCAAAGGCTATGGATGAACGTAAAAAATATTTGCGTCCTTTCAAATACTGGTATTTTGGAAATATACCAAGTTAAAAATTATGTAGGCCTACGTAACGTAACATAAATGATATAATTGTAGATAATATAATATTATATGTAATATCAGAGGCATCTGGTTAGACATCCGTTTCGCTGTGGCTCGACAATGACGATGACGGCGATGATAAGAGATATTAACATTTTACTTCATAAATCTTAGTAAAACGTGTAAAATTGTAAACGATGTACAAACAAGGATATAATTTTTAAAAACCAATGTATATTTAAATGGTATAAACACATCGTCGTCATCACTGCGATACTTATAAGATTGCAGTCTCTCGCTAAGTCCTATGCGGCTTACGACTACAAAACATATTTTCACTGAGACTTTGTTTTTATTTCGTTGTCTCTTTTGTACTTTATTCATTTTGTTGTTCATTATATTTTTGCTTTGTCGTAATGTACACAGTGTTCATTTAGATGAAAAAATTAAACAAAAATTCATTATAAAAAAAATGTACCCTTGCTACGGGAAGTGATTTCGGACAATGCGTGTATCAATAATGAGAAACATGGTTAAGGTAATACATTAAAGTATAGCATCTTTAAGTAAGGAAGACCATTAAATATCATGTATATACGTATCAATATCATACGCATAGGCCTATTCGTATGTACGTTTTCAGATGCTAAGACCGTCTTCAGATCAGCATAATGACGGGAGGTGCAGAGGACGGATGTGTTTTGTCTTAGCCTATATTTTGCATTTTTGTCTTATATTGTACGATCTTAGATTTCACCTCGTAGTTCACATTAACGCTAAAATTATAGGTCATACAAGTTTGAACTCGATCACTAAAAAACAATGTTTACTCAAAGTATGTAAACTTTAATATGTAGGCTATTAATCTCAAGTGAGAATACGTGCAATTTAATAATAACAGATTAATTTTTGTACCATCGAATATACCGAATACTATAAGATGATATATGGATTGAGAGAGATTGTATAAGCTGCTAGAGAGTAAACATAATTTTCTTTCTGAAAAACAGTAGTAGCCTACTTGACCAGTACTTTCCTGTCTTCAGCGGTCGATACGGACACTGACGCCACGTATTTACGGCAAACGGGTAACGTTACCCGGGAAATTCGTTTGCGTAAGCAGTCGCCAGAGGATATTTATAGTTTTTCCAGTGATATTTCAGAAAAGGATATTTATAAGTTTTTTTTTTATTTGCTTTCGCGGATCGCCCACTGGATTTATTGGTATATTTATGGCGGGCATTATCTGTCACGGAAACAGCTTTACGAGCCGCGTTAGGCCGTTTATATTTATTGGCGTTCAACTATATGACCGGGTATGTCACCAACATATGTTCCGGTGCAATTACCGCGTACACGACCTTTACTGTCCCACTCAGTTTTGTTTTGTGTATGCCAGCTGCAAGCGCGGACACGTTTTCAGTGTTACTGGAAAGAAATCCGACGTCTTTGAGGGAAAATGTGACGAGACAAAAGTTGATCATGTTACCCACGATTACGCAGAATCAAACACGGGTTTTATCAAATTGAAAATTCACGATTGTCACGACGGTTTTAACATCATCATTAAAATTGTTAAGAAATGATAGAATGATAGAAATTGTGCCAGTCAGGAATTTGTTGACAGTGAGAAGCAGGTATTCCCATCACTCCCGACTTGAATGAACAACGAACCTTTCTGCCGGGAAGTTCATTTCCTTAGCTACAAATGTTTAATTTAAAAAGATAGAATACTTGTCCTTGCTCGCCCTTATTCTTTCTCTTCTGAGATTAGACTTGTTAGATTTTACAACGTTTGTCAGACGGCTTACCTCAGAATTTTTAAACATATTATCCAGGATAACGTAATTTTCTGAAACCTTTCCTACAGTAGAAGCAAATCATCTGCAGCAGAAATAAGGAGTAAAATCATGATAATATAAAAGACAGGAAGTTTGAAACGTATTTCCACCGGTAGCAGGAAGTAAAGGGAGATGCCAATGCCGACATAAGTTATTTGACACGACATGTTGCAAGTCTGCGACACGGTACAGTATAAACAGAAACCCAACATGACTACAGGAATTTTGACACTAATGTTAAAATATTAAAAACGAACAAATTCATTGAAAATCCTAAAATATTATAATGAAATTATAAAATTATTTCCTAAAACGGCGGGGTAGCTCAGTGAAAGGGGACTGATTTTGCGTGGCGTTTATTCGTCGTGCTGTGTCGTGGGGTCGGTTCAAGCTCGACTCAATCCAATTCTGTCTACCAGTTGACAGGGAGACTGAACAGTCTGGCATAGAGAGACTGGCCACAGTCAGTAACAACGCGATTCTGCACGTTAATACATCAGCGACACTCGTCACTGCATACGGTTAAATGCAAACTGATTACTCTTTGGCGTGCGTCGGTGTGACGTGAGCCGTATGAGGCCGTGGGCCTAATTCTTAACGAAGGTTGATGAATTCCTAAAGATATATTACATTATAACTGACTAACGTGTGTTTCACAAGAGCTCGTCCTGTATATTCAAATTAGTTGGCACATTTATCGAAATTATCTTTTTTACAGTTTTAATTAATTTTTATTAAATCCATAAACATAAACGGATTTTGTTAAAAAATTTGATTCAAAACTCTTTAGTCGCTTCTTTTTTTGTTTTACGAACAAATTGAGAAGATAATATTATTTACGTTATTAACATAATAGATACAGTATATATATAATAATGGCTCCCCATGTGTGCCACCGAAGCAGCTTAGGAGTCAGGCAGGGTAGGGTACCATATGCGAGCCGGACGGCATAGAAGGAAGGCAGTGTAGCTAGCACTACGCTTCAACCGCCCATTATTATCCCCAGAATGTTATCCCAGGTACTCATTTTCAACAGGCTGAGTCGACCTGGGGGCTGAAAAACGCACCTTGGTTTTATGGTGCCGGCCCGGGAATCGAACCCGGGACCTCTAGATTAGTAGCCAGGTATCATACCCACTGGTCTATTGAGCCGCCAAGATATAATAGATATATCTTCTTGTTTTTGCAATTCAGTGATTGGGCCAAATTGCCTGTTCCTCCTTCACAGTTTTTTATATAGTACTATGTCCATCTTTTTATAGACTCCTCCATACTTTCGCTATAATAATCTTTTTTATAATTATCATATCAAAAACTTTTATCAGTAATATAGAAAATAGCTTGATATCTCGTACTCTGGCTGCCCACTGTTAAATCTCTAGAAAAGCGTGGAACTCTTTCAGCCACACTACTGAGAAAGTAAAAAATAGCAAAACAAATCCTGAGAATCAGTTTCCTCCAGTTCAATGTAACAAAATGTAATATAACACTGTGTACGTTCAGTATTATTATGAATATAAAATATATTTAAATAACAGACGTTCCCTGTTCTTATGCTATAGCTTCTGTATAATGTGTTCTTGTGCGTTTTATTATTTTTTTGAAGTCTTCTTCCGGTATGGACCGCGTCAAAAATGTCTTGTATAACAACGTTTCACTCATATTATGTGAGACTTGTCACATAGACCTGACAGGTCATTGTAATATGAGTGAAACGTTGTCATACAATACATTTTTGACACGTTCCATACCGGAAGAAGACTTTAAAAACATAATGGACACCAGCCCCAGAACCCTACGCGAGAATTTTGTGTTTTATGTATGTGTTTTCTTGTGAGACGATAAAATGAATCATAAACGCTATTACCCTTTTTTCTTCTTTGTAATTGATAATTCAAGGTCAGTATTGGGCAAATTACATTATTTAAGGGCGGATTGTATGGATGTACGGTACTATCTTACGGACCAATATGGCTGATGGAACTTCAAATATGAACGGACTCAATTGTAGAAATTTCTCCTGGGGGCGAATTCGAACTCAGGATGTTCTGTTTTAGAAAAAATAAGCGTGACTCTTGTATCGCAACCGTTTTCGAAACATAATCATATGATAGTGTTAGATGAGTGTCACTTTTCTAATGTTATCACATAACATGTGTAGAAGTGTTTCTTTTATTTCTAGAACGTTGCTCGGTGTTGGATTAGCACATTCGACGTTGAGTTGAATATAAAAAGAATTTTAGATCACAAAGTAGATTCATTTAAGCCCCAATCTCGTTGCTAAATGTCTGTTTCTATCTTCCTGTTCCATACGTTCGTCTTCTATAACGCTAGCCCAAAGTTTTTCTTCTCAATTTTCCCTCGAGAAATGTTGTCTCCCTCATCGGTGTTACAATTTTTTCACATAGTAATTTAACTGTGTTATAATTCTCATCATTCGGTTAGTTTGATCGCCGTTTACTTAAAAATTCCTTAGAGATGTTTACTCCAGTAATAGCACACAAATTACACAAATTTTTAAGCTACTTTATTCACTAACCTTTAGAGAGTTTGTCGTCTCTGTAAAGTATTAGAGTTCTAGACTGATGCAGTACCAACTATATAATGTGTTGGCAAAATAAATAAATACAGTTTCGTGCTTGTTGTCCTTAACGATTTCAGAACTAGAGCTATACAAATAGAAAAGAACTAGAACTAGAGCTATACCCAGGACAGAAAAGAGACGTATGTATAATAATTATTTAAGGCACTTAACAACAACTTACTTGTTGTTATTTCCTCAAACGTCGTTTCGGAGTGGTATTCTCCTTCCTCAGTGAGGTTTAAATGCGGACTGAGTCAAGTCGTTGGTAATCTGTAACGGTTTTTCAGGTGACTGGTTGTGTGTGGGGGGTGTGGTGATGGAAGGCGGTTGGCGCGGGATTCTGAATTGTATGTGTTGTGTATTATTGTGTCTAATAATGTGTTGGATTTAAATTGTAAATGTTCATTGAGTATGTTGTTTGGTTGTGTTTTGTTGTGTCTGTATATTTCATATTGTTCTGCGGTGTTGAGTTTGCGACTTTTGGGTAGGTAGTGTAAAATTTCAAGATTGTTTTTTATATTGGTGTAACTGTGGTTTTCTCTCTGGATGTGTGTGGCAAATGTGGATTGTATGTTGTTATTGAATAATGCTTATGTGTGTTCAGAAAATCTGGACGAAAAAGATCTTCCTGTCTGGCCTATATAGAATTTATTGCAATCGTTACAGTTTAATTTATATACGCCTGTTTTGTTGTATATGTCTATGTATTTGTTTGTGCCGTTAATGTGTCTCTTGATGGAACTGAAAAAAGTAATGAACATTCAAAAACAAGACGTATGTATGTATGTATGTGTGGCAACAAAATTTGGCTTAGTCCAGTGTTCAAACAGGACGATGGTCTGGTCCTAATTGTATCGACGTTATATCAAAAAACAGAACCACAGACACTCTGGCTTTGACACAACATAATATAAAAAGGGGCTGTCTACGTAGCCAGAAAACTATGCACGATACAGCGTGTTTTCATATGATACATTAATTTATCAAATATTTCCTATAAGTTTTGGACACTCATACTGACAAAGTATGCACAACAGTAAACGACGAATCAAAAACAGTGTTACAGTATAAAAATCTGACAGGACAGAACGTAAGCTCTGTAAATCATAAGTATGGACTGGTTAATAACTTTATCTACAGTGCTGAAAATTAAATTACAAGCGAAAAAGAACATTAACGAATAAATGTAGTCGGTCATAAATACACTCTTTCTCCATTCTCTCAGTTTTCAGTGGACATTTAATTTTAAACTAAATTGTGGTTAGGCCTGTATAAGAATATAATCCACTATAGTTGTCTCACACATCACTGATATCCTCGACGCTTTCGTATATGACCTATTTTCGTATACCTTGTAGTTTCTAATCATAACAAAAAAAAAAGAATGTTACTAACTATTTCTTCTTCTTCTTCTTCTTCTTCATAGTCATCCTCTTCTACCCGTCGGGTGTCGAGGTTTACGAGAGAGCTCTCCATCTCGTCCTGTCCAGTACCAAACTATGATGTTATCCTCCCATTTCGTTCTGGGACGTCCTCTTGTTACAAAATATATGGGTTAATTTCATATTACAGAAAATATTATTACATAATGTGTGTGAGTGCGTGCGAGCGATGTTGTTCTTAAGCATGACATTAAGCCGTATTGCAAAAACATTTGTTATACGAAAGAGAAAAGTGTTAAGCCTTAACAGCACGGATTAAAAGTAAGCAGATCTTAACATCAGTCATTATACCCTGTCGGTTGTGACTTCCTGTTTGTTTGTGAACCTGAATTCTCAAACAAGACCGTGACTAAACGTATACACTTTCGGCGGACAATATTTCTGTTCACTTGGTACGTTTGTTCCAAACGGAATATAATCAGACAACTGGCACGACTTCACCTTGAGCACACTGTTTGTTTACACACAGTGAGTGCCACGGATACTAGAATACACGGTAGGGGTCACGCGCAGGTGGGCTGTGAGCGGTGACGTCACCGCGTACCCACTCGCCTCGCCCCACCGCATAGAATCTTATAGGCACACCGCGCGCACATGTTTAACTCATTCACGTTTGTGAATATAATCGAGATTTTTCATGTTTTAGTGTATTATTATTATTACTAAGTTATTTATTAGTTAAATAAACAAATATATTTTTTCTATGGTCGGTGAAATGCTAGTATAAAGCTTCCGAAGGACGTCAACCTCTTTCACCATCTCGGAGAGCACTACTTTTTTTTGCTGGGGGAAGAGGCTCGCACAGGCTTAGACCACATAGACCTGTGGTACGGAGAAACCCCCAATAATGTCATTTTAAACTCTTTAAAACAGTAAATTGTAATTTATCTTTACAAATTGTACATATCAATTATATTTATATACATAATATAAATCAACTTTTCTACTTTCACACCAAAGCCTTTAACTGTATTAGGCTAACGTGTTTCCTTTTCTTTATTCTGGAAAGTTATGTTGCAACTTTTTTCATTTTCTTCACTATTTGTCTTTGTTCGCCCTCAGTTCGCTTATTACCTTTGCATTTTTTTTTCTTGTTGATAGCTTTCATTCTGATGAAAGTGCGGGTCCTTACAAAACACATCACAGCAAAGTCCTCTATTCCTGGATATTTCGCGTTTATAACGTCCTTTAATCTTACAAAAACTTTTGGGTTACCATCAATGGAATTGCCGTGGAATCGTTGAAATTCTCTTTCCATTTTCAAAGCGAATTCCATGAACCGTTCAGTTGGCTTCATTAAAGATCCTCTTGAAATTGTTTGAAGCCAGTTCTTTCCTGAAAAATTTACGTGTTCAGTTGTGTTACCATACAAATGTGCTAATTTGGGGTGTTTACGTTTAACTCTATAAGCAACATATCCTGCAATCATCTCTAACAACTCAACATTTTCCTTCAAATCTGGAACATTTTCCTCTTCGTATTCGGTGCAATTCTCAAAAATGTCGCCCACTTCTGAAATGATTTCTTCAACCTCCTTGTTCTCGCACTCGCTGTCTAAGCTTTCCTGTAGACATGAAGTGTCTTGCTTCTTAGAAGATGACGGTTCTACAGTCGTATCTTCAGTTTTCGACAAAGTATTAGCACTTAAAATATCAATTTCTTTCTCATTCTTGCATGTGCCACCTGATATGAGTTCCCTCGCATTACGGCTCAAAATCAAAGACTTGATTCTTTCGGAGACGGTGGTAGGCAAAGGGTGATCGTAGAATCTCCCCAATCCTCTTACTTTAGAAAAGTAACTCTCAAGTATATCCTGATTGCATCTTGATGACATGACGTACGTGTAGCCTTCCAATGTTAACTCCTTAAACAAAGAGCGTAGACTGTTTATAGACATTAAAAACCCCTTCTGAAAAGGGAGCAAATCATCAGTAGGTTTCTTTTCTTTTTTTTGGATTTACTCTTTTCTTTCTTCTCATTTCCTTTTGGTATGTGTTTTATTACTTTCATTGTGAGAATGAGGTCATACAGCTTGTCTAACGCGCCATCTTGTTCTGGTAAACAATTTCCGTATGCACTTTTTAATTTATATCCATCAACAGGAGCTCTGGAGTTCAGCACATCAAATCCATTGTTTATGACCTTTACAGCCTCACCAACATAACTGAACTCAGGAAGGTTATGACAGATGGCTTGTCCTACAGTGAGCTCAGCTGCTTTCCTTACATTTTGCCTTTCCGTACCAGCAACAAGCAAATGGTTCATGGTTAGTTTATGAGCGTATTGTAAATCTACGCCGGTGTCTTGAAGTTCAACTAACTTAATGAACGCTTCTTTTGTGAGCAAACTACCAGATTTAAGTCGATAACCATCGTCAAGCAGATGATTCCTTAACAGTTTTAAGGCATGAGGCACATCACAAAAAACCCATACTTTTCTGTTTTGATTTGATGGATTTTCGAATCCTGAGTCATCAAATGTAACCTTTAGATTCCCTATAAGTTTTCTGTTTGATGGCCCCATATCACACACAATTGCTTTCACTTTAAATTCAACATTTTCTATGACTTTAATCATTTCAGTCAACAAGTCCTTAGAAACGGCCGTGTCAAAGTTATAATAAATGGGCTGCATCCATTTTCCTACTAAACTTCTGATGACCGCAACTTGAGCATTGTTGTGGGGACCTCTGATAATCTCCTCTACCTGGTCAAAACATAAGTCACTGTTAACTTTCATTTCATCAAAGCTAAGAATTACGTCTTTTTCAAATGTAGTTAGTAGCTTTGATTGGGTTTTCATGACAGTAAGGCTTAAATCAATAAAACCTGGTGGAACGCTAAACTGCCTGAGTCTTCTTTTAATAGTGACTTCACTAGGAAGAGGATATTTCAATACATCCCTGCCAAAAGATAACGCTTTATAAGATATACAACGTAAAGTCGCAGCCTTTGCAATATCTTCAGATGACCAATTAGTGCACCGCCCTTTCATAACCACTTGTTGTTGACAGTCAGAAAAAGAACCCTCAACCACTTTTAGCGAATGTTTTGTTTTAAGTAACTCATCATTACACCGAGAGAGACGATCCTGTAAATTTGTATTCTTTTGCCTAAGTTCTTTTATTTCTTTCTCCATAATTTCTAATTTTTGACATAAGCCCACAGTGTCGCATTTACAGCATTGTTTGTTTTCATAGTTGATGTTTTCTCTACTAGTAGTTTCTTCATTAGTTGGTAATATAGGCTATTTACCTGTAAAATCTCTTCTACTTCTTTACGGTAACTTCGTTTTTGTGCCCGAATTTCTCTCTGATTATTAGGCTCATTACTACCCCGTAAATCAACACTGGAGGATGGGAGATGTAAAGTTGGAACAGCATCAGGCTTCAACTTGCGTTTCGGAGGAAGATTCAACAGTTCACTTTTCAAATCCCTTTCATAATCAGAATCAGCAAAATGTATTGAGCACACACGAGCATTATCAACTGAAAACGAATCGGCACGTTTACAAGCATTTATCCATTTTTGTTTCGTCTCATTGTTCTTAGGAAATGTATGAAAATTAATTCCTAACTTACTTCCTTGTCTGCCGTGGTTAGTACAACTCGCGATCGCACAACAAACCATTATTTTTCACTCAAAACAACTTCAAACTTACTCTCAAAAACCCCTCAATACACTGATAACTGCAGCGTAACTCTGCACTTAATCGTCAATCACCGATAAGAATTTACACTCACGTAAACAACGTTGTATTCACTCATAAACGCAGTAACAACACAATAGGTTAAGGCAGTGGAGCGGTGGCTGGGTTCGCGGTGACGTCAGCGGCGCGGCTTGCTACTGCGCACACAACCCGTGACCCCTACCGTGTATTCTAGTATCCGTGGTGGTGCGTTACACACGCTGTTGAACGATATGTGTTCGAGTCGTTGGCACAACAGCTCCGTATGCTGTTTCAACGCCGAGCATAACCTTTATGCTGAATCCTAAAATCAGTTCTTTAAAATCAACCTAGTTGGTCAATTTTTTTAGAGGTTCTCCAGACTCCCTCAGATCCCTCTATATTATCCATCTCCACTTATCAGCTGGTAGTTCTCCACTTTTGTGTCCGGTGGTATGGTAGTATACTAGTTCAAGTCGTCTCATCTCTTTCCGATTTGTTCAAGGGGTAACCACCGGGGGGGGGGGGGACAAGCGTTCATGCGTCTGCGTGCAATCTTAAATCCCCCGCCCCCATGTCAGTATCATATCTCAGTGTTCTAAGCCACGGTCAGCCTTAAATAATATTTTATTATTTTTAATTCGAGAATGATTTTTTGCCAGCTACGACTGATACTGTTGATATAAGTAATAGTACTAACGCTATTGCTGTATTTGGAAACGATGAGAAAAATTTATTTTCGAAAAGGGTCTGAACTATGCTGTATCACTCATCCAGCATATTTTGGAAAAAAGTCAGTTTTAAAGCATTCAGTTCGTTAAACAAATCAATCCCGTCGCTACATGCCTCATCTGGAGAATCGGTTTAAGTTGATATGTTTACAATAAATAATTAATTCGTCTTTCGGGTAATTAAACAAATTATTAATGAAAAATCCAAATACGCTATCCTGGACTTTGTAAAAAAGCCTCTACTTTTCAGTTATTTTTTGGATCCACTGAATCTTCTTGGGCTTCGGGGTCTTTTTTTGACACGTTTGATGGGGTACATGTAAGTTCGTGTATTATACAAGAAGAAATACGTAATATGGGTGTAATCGAAAGACTTGAGATACATTAAAAAATTGAGATTGGACGGATGAAACATATCATTTATACACGTCGATGACGATGTGATTTGCCGCCCCGTGGTTGTGCCGCCCGTGTGCAGTGCACACCTTCCTTGTACGTCCGCTTACTTCGGCCCTGGGGGTAACCAGTTCAATCCAGCTTCTTTCAATACGTACTTTCTTTATTCTTTCCTTTCCTTAGCCAAAAGATTTTCTTAAAATTTTCTTTGGTACCTGATAACAAATGCCTGTATTCCCATGCTACGAATTTCAGAAATACCATATCTCACATTCATGTAATGTCACCAGTTTAAGTGCTCAAATGTTTGCTGTGCAGATTTCCATAAACAAGTTGACATTCTACGTATTTGTCTTAATTTTAACAGCATTTACCTATTATTTTCATCTATTCCATGAAATACTCTTACAACGCTGCCCAAGTAGCCGAAAGCTGTGATCTGTCGTATTTCAGTATACTATTTAGGCTATGTGTTTTCTTTCTTATCAACCCTATCATCAACACCTGTGCTTTCTTCATGTTTAGTAAGAGCCCTGGTTTAGCTGTCTCCTGTATTAATTCAGTTAGCGTGTTCTTTATCTCTATCCACTGTTGATGGGTATTAAACAAACGCCGTCCGTGCATTTTAAGTCTGCTACTTTCCTGTTGCGTAAATGATTACATTTTATTCCATTTTAGCTTTCTTTTTTTACCACGTCATTCAACAACAGTATAATCTTAAAACAAGTTAATTTATAAATGTTTGTGTGTGGGGGGGTGTAATTATAATTTAATTATCATCATTTTAAGAGGAACAGATTATACTGATTAATTTTAATAACACACTAATAAATAATAAACCTATTGTTAATAGTAATCAGAATACCGGAACGAGCGAGGCTCGTTTTCAGTTTTGACTCGACCGCTACGCATTTGTCTGTCGCTCTGTTTTATCAACTGATTTCAGTAAAACGTAACATGCGTTCCATCTTTTATCCTACAGAACCCTACTGTTTTTAAATTGATACATCCAAAAGTAAGGGGTGTGGGAGCCAAAAAATGTGGTGTAGCTGAAAATTGTGAGAAAAAATTGTAAAAGCTCTTGTGGAGTATCAAAATTAAACCATGTGAAATATGAAAATCTAAAACTTTTTGGACGTTAGCCTCAAAAAGTAGGTGAAAATTTTGATAAATTCACAAACATTCACGTGGCGTATCAAATTAAAGCGAATTTTAACTGAAATCTAATGTAGTGTTAAGTTTTAGAAATTTTAACATTTTTGGATCCCAGCCCTCCCAGACAGATTAAGTTTGTGAAAATCCAGCAGACTGTGAGACTAAAAAGAATTGTAACACAAATTCAAATGTTTGGAATCTTCAGTGTTTATTGTACGATTATGTACTCTACAATTGTTATATTAAGAAAAAAAATACCAGGATAATCGGGATTTTTGTAAGTTTTCTATAATTGGAAAATTATCTAATATGGAAATTAATCCATTAAGAGATGCACTTCGTTCAAAATAGTGAGCGATTGCTTCAGGTCAGGAAACTTACTAGTAATATCAACATTTTATAAGATTCTGGTATTACTAGGGATGTTAAAGATGACACTCCATAAAAAAATTAAATAGATTGTTTTAATTGAGTTGATTGTGTATTCACCAAATCTTGTTCGGTGCTGCTTTCTGGTGGCGGCCCTGAAGTAAACGCCAAGCATTTTGTCATCAAACGCGATCGAACGCCAAACAGATTAATTAAAGAATAAAGTTATTTTTAATATTTACGTTATTACTGTAATAGTATTTAAACATTTAGAACATTATGCTTATAGTCTTTAAAATATTACGTTTTGCTTAAACCACACTGTTTGTGACAGTGAGGAAATTTTGGTTAGCTATGAGAGGAAAAGAGATTTGATTGACCTGGCACACTGGGTTTTGTTTCAGCTATTTCGTGATTCGTTGAATCAGTATACTATGCTAGGAGCGTGAGGTGTATGGGAGTGAACCGGGCACCGTAATACCGTATATGAAGTTCTCATTTCAAAAACGTACATTTTAATATTCAGTGAAACAAATGGTACTCGTAATTGTTATTTAAGTTCAGATAATGAACATAATTGGGATAATGCTCGTATATGGATATGCGAAAATAGCTAATTAATTTATTAAGCTTATTTCTTTAAAGAATTAATTCTTTAGTTACGGTCTCGCACCCGCGCTCAGAATAATCACCTTTGCTGCGTGTCCTCAGTAACGCACATACCTATACCATTTGACCGTATCGAATATTATTGCATCTGATATTATTTGTAATTTACATAGTCAACGAACCTTACAATAGTTAAGATTTTATCGTTGTATTAGAAGTCTGCGTTATAAAATTAATGGTTTGCTCTTCGAAAAGTTGTCAAGCATGTGAAAGTATGAAAGTGGCGCGGTTAGAGAAAACGAAAGGCAGTTAACGTCTCTATCATTAGTGCTATCGTTTGAGCGCTATTTTTATCTCACTTGTAAGGCCACCAGACAATGTACGTAAGCCACCTGCTGCTTCCGATTTTTATTAGTTTAATGATCTAACGCTTTGTCTCAACTTACACAGGCTATTTCAGTATCGGCGATCGCTGTGCGTTTGTCAACAACCCGGACGATGTGTGCAGTTTTTAAGTGATCTCACCTTGTTTTCCTTCTTTTTCTTCCTCTTATTCTTTATTTTTTTCCTTCGTCTCCTCTTCTTTTTGTCCTTAATATGAGACATAGATTGTTATCTCAGAAGATCGATTATGAATTTACACATAGGTCATACTATATTCACATAATATGTACTCAGATGGGCTTACATTATCGTCATATTGGAGGAATATACATAACTCTTACAGTGTTGTTACTTTCTCAGGTATACTACAGCAGCATGTAATATGTCTTTCAGGATACTTATTGCGTATATCAAATTCGTATCACACAGGAATATATTTTACTTGCTACACCCTATAGTCTAATTGTACACATATATTATTAGGTAATAATATTACAGGACAAGCTAGTTTTTGTTAAAAATTTTGTCTAGTTTAAATAAAAATTAAAAAGAACCAGTTACAGCAATCAAAAAATTAAAAATTTAATTTTCCTTCTTGACCAGTCTGTTCTCACGCGACGGTGGCAGCGACTCCAAGAACAGGGCCATAAACAAAGTTAATTGGGGTAGGCGACAACTAACGCCAATTGATATTGGAAGCGTGTTCAGCACGAGGTAACGAAAGGAACGACGACTCAAGTTGACAGGAGTGGGCCAACGGAGAATTATGACACCAAAACAAACCGAACAATGTACTTGGGCTCAGTCACACGTTTACGCAGAATCGAAGCGAAGATACATTTAAGGCTGTAGCTAAGAAATGAGTTCACGACAAAAAACGAGACGAGGCACAAAAGGCTTGAAGCAGCGTGGCAGTCTATAGAAACGATCCGAGCAACAAATTGTGAAAAGAGCCAGCGATGTTGCACAGCGGGATATACGCCTAAGTGACAAGCTGAGATTTACAACGAGAAAGCGTGGAGGTTGCAGCTGTTGACACTGGATGGAAAACGGTTAATTGCCAGGACGCAGCGTTTCAGAAACGAACAATACCTAAGACGTTAGAGTAAACCCTTGCTGGAAACTCGAAACAATGAGTTGACTGACAGGCGAGGAATGGCTTGCATTTCTCCGAACGAGAGTGACGCCTGGACAAGACGATTCAAAGGACATATCTAGCTACCTATCAGAACAAAGTATTTCACGAAAGAGAGCGAAAGAAAAGCCAGTTACCATAGCAACTAGGAGAAGAACAAATCAGAGGATAGAAGACTGGAAGAATTCGAAATAGTGGGAAAGGACTTCGAGAGAGGGTAGTGATTCAGCCTATCATAGTAATCTTAGGCGTGGACAAGTCAGAGACCAAAATTCTAGTAGGGAGACGTTGATAAAAACCAAGTGTCCGACACGGGACGAGGGGAGTCTTACATAAATTTTCGAGCAGTTCACGAGGGAGTCTTACATAAATTTTCGAGCAGTTCGCGAGGAGTCTTATAATAATTTTCGAGAGTCTTATAATAATTTTGAGTCGTTCTCGACGTAGTCTTATTGAGAAACTTTGAGAGTCTAACATAACTTATAAAACAGGTCGCGAAGAATCTTATAATATTTCGGACTATAAAAGTATTTGAGAGACACACAACTCTCGTGATTAACTTTATAATGTTACAAACAATTTCATAAGTTTATTAAGTGTCGTACTTATATCAAGAACAGTCACGTGAATTTCGATAGTGAATCGGTATATCGAACAACCGTGAATTCTTAAAGTACGCGGTATGGTGAACTAAACGGACATAGTTAAGTTCGGACTGAACTTTATTGAACTAAGAATATATATAATCGTTTGCGGCTGAGAAAACAGTATAACGAACAATAATTCACAATGTGCGTAAACGATACAATAATATCCATAAATTACAGTAATCAAGACACTCTTATTCAAAAGAACTATTAGACAACAGCACAATAATAGCTTGTGTAGTCACACAAAGAAACACACTGAACACTTAAGCAAGCATTTATTACTTAATAATGGTTGTACTCGGAGACGAGGTGAATTGTGCGAACATTGAATAAACATAACACACCTACACTATTCTGTTAACGACGCGTGTGCAGATAACCAGTGAAAGTGATCATCATCATCATTATTCAGTGGAGCAGCATTTTCAACGATCGTCATCACCTGGAATATAGCACCGATGGAAATAACGGATAAACTATTACCAAGTAACACTTTATGATCTTGTTAGTATAGTCAAACTACTGTCCTGTCTCTTTCAAAGAATCTAACCTGAGTAATTATGAGAAAAGTTATTAAAAGAAGGTTGCATTCAAATATATAATCATGATCTATTAAAGTCAATCCATCTGGATGAATGAATGCATTAGATAAAGTAAATATTATTTGATTTTGTTGTATGTATTTTTTATATATGTTGTATGTATTTCAGAGAGCAATTAAGGAGGAATTTATGTTTTGATATGTATATGTTCGATGTATTTACAGGTACCAGGAAGATATATGTTTGTTATTAAATACAAAATGTTTAACATATAATAAATTAGTACCTAAGCAATCAATAATGCGTTCATCATTATCAGAAAACCCAGTGTAATTCACAATTCAATTCACTATTATAACCTCCTAAATTCTAATGTGTATTCAGTGAACACTCTTGAGAACTAAAATCTTATTTAGCATTTTAATTACACTGTCGTAAATGGCGACTAACACACGATTCAATCTATATTAGTGATTGACCAATTAACATAAAGAACCATATTAATCTTAAAGAAGCAACCTGAGTAATTAATAGATTTGTACCTTAATTACATTTTGGTAATTGGTCTGTGAAGGTTATACTCCATTAATCAATACATAATTAACAATTAAGTAATTCACAAATTAATTAATTACACCGTATATTATTGGCTCCCAAAGAACGTGGGGCACTACAAATATCAATTACATCCCAAATTCATATTATATATTATTGGCGCTTCCAAAGTGGGGCATGACGTATTAAACATACCATACTATTGTATATTATTGGCGCTCCAACAACGCGGGGCTATCTAAATTAAAGAGTTACATAATTAAGGTAATCTATTAATTTATGCAAGTAAATTTGCATATTATCATCGTATATTATTGGCGCCCAACGTGGGGCTATCTAAAGTAAAGATTTACATAATTTAGGTAATCTATTAATTTATGCAAGTAAATTTGCATATTATCACTATATATTATTGGCGCCCAACCGCACGGCTTGATACGCGATAGAATATCACGTATAAGTCTGGGTAAAGAGCAGGCAGTAGAGTAGATTAACCTAGAGTAAGATAAAGATAATTCATAGTGTAGAGGCTAGTTTGAATGATCACGCGTAGTAGGGCAAAGATGGCCAGCAATTCGGACAGTGTGGAATTTGAGGTTAATAATCAGTTAGGTATGCCTAATAACGAGGAGGACAACACACCTAGCGATCCAGACAGCGTGGTGGAGACTCCAGATGACAGGGCGCGGGGACCGACGCCTAGACCTCAAGAAGTGAGCCTACAAACACTAATGACATTAATTAGTGAAAATAATAGAATAATCAATGAAAAATTCGATAAACAAAGTGAAAATAATAGATTAATAAGCGAGAAGCTAGAAAAACAAAGCGAGAAGCTGGACCAATACAAAGAAGATGTGAAACAACAAGTATCTGAACAAATAGCACAGATGTGTTCGGAAATATGCGAATACCGACATAACTGGGAGGAGAAGTTTAACGAGATGAAAAGGAAACAAGAAGACTCAGTTAAAGAATTGCGAGAAGACGCAGATAAGAAGCATGAAGAGATGCGGGAGGCACGTGAAACAGACCGTCAAGAGTGGAAGGGAGCCATCCAGAGTACTCAGACAAGCATTAAACGAATTCACAACAAAATAGAAATGCACATAAAAGACAGTAATAAAAAACAGGAAGAGTTGGCAGCCGAACTTGTTGAGACAATACAACAGAAGCAGCAGGAGCAGTGCCACACAAATATGTGGAACGAAAACTTGAAGAAGTCGATAACAAACAACGCTCAACAGAACAGAAATTGGACGAAACGTCTAAAGAAAAACCTGTACGCATTGAAGAACTGAAGTGCCACATCGCAAAAATGAGAGAAACACAAGAACGACTGCAAAGACAATTAATTGGAGGTGAGTGTGGGAACGGAAACAGAATCAATGGACCGCAACACCACGATCTTAAGTATAATGGGACCGATAGATATCCCATGGAATTCCTGAAGGAGCTATCGGAACTACAAGAGACATATTATCCTAATGACAGTATCAAATGGATTGGTAGACACCTCGAGATGGACGCCGGTATCTGGTGGCGAGTCATCAGGAACCAGATAACTACCTTTGAAGAGTTTAGGGAAGCCTTTACGCAAAAATACTGGGGGCAAGAACGTCAAGACGAAATTAGAGACGACCTTGAGTATGGGAGATTTGACTGGCACGGACAAGTAAGCTCTATTCAACATATCGAGCGTATTCTTTTAGAAAGTAGACAACTGACGCCTACGATAACTGATAAACAATTGATTCGTAAGATCGCACGTCATTTCGGTCGTGACGTACAATTGGCTGTTATTACGAGAGGTATAACTACGATTCCGAATTTCGAGTCATTAATCGTCGAATACACACAGATTCGACCACGCAATAACAAAGAATGTCAGCATGCAGCGAAAGCAGAAGGTGAAAGTCGGCGAGAGAGAGAGGACAACAGACCCAGACGGGAATGGGGTGAGAAGGTGACCGCCCGTGCACAATACAACCGGAACGCCGGAGGGCAGCCTGTCAATACTATTAGTTTCGTAAACAAGGGTGCGTCTACGTCGACGGCCGACGAACCCAAAAGGCAGCACCAGGAAGAAAAAAAAATCACACGTCACAGTAAAGGAGATAGCCAATTTACCGGACGATGACACTACCAATAATGTGCATATACTTCTACCAGATTTAAGAAATGACTTATTGTATGATGATGAAGAGGAGATTGCTCAACGTGTATTAAAGTGTCCCTAAGTAATTGTAAAATTTAATAATGATATAACTATTTTAGCTCTTATTGATACTGGATGTTTGATCAACGGAATATCAGAATCATGGTATAATCAAAATAAGAAGGGCATAGAACCATACGAAATACTGCCCATGACCAACACTCTTGTAATTAGCCAGTAGGAAACAAATCAAAATTAATTAAGAAACAAATATTATGTGATATAGAATTTGATGGAGTTAGGAGCGAATGTGTGTTTTTAATTATACCGGATCTTGTCAAACCATGTATTTTAGGGATGAGCTTTCTACAGGAAACCGGATGCCGTATAGATATAGGGAGAAGAGTAATCAAGCTGAAAGGAAAGGCTGACGAAGCAGAGTATGCGATACCAATCATGCATATGGCGGTGATAAGCAGAGAAGAAGATGAAGAAATCATGCGGAGTATTGACGAAAAGGTGGAAAGTATCGACTGTGGAGATGAAAATGTATTGACACGATTAAAGGAGATTCTAGTAAGAAACAGGAGTTTATTCAGGGAGTGCCCCGGAAGAATCGACGGATACGCGCACGAATTCCAAGTGACAGACAGGACACCGTATTTCCAGAGAGGTTGGCCAGTTCCACTTGCATACAAGGGGAAAGTTCAGGAAGAAATAAGTCGAATGTTACGTTTTGGGGTGATTGAACGTTGCAACAGCCCATTCGTAAACCCACTTGTGACTGTGATAAAGAAGGATGGAAGGGTCCGATTATGTCTGGATGCAAGGAAGATAAACAGTGTGACGATCCCGGACTACGAGGGAGCCTTACCGATAAATTATATATTGGCAAGGTGCAGCGAGATGAAGTACTTGTCTACAGTCGATCTGACCAGTAGCTTCTGGCAGGTACCATTAAAGCCAGAATGCCGAGATTTCACAGCCTTTATGTATGAGGGTAAGTGCTATCGCTTTACGGTCACACCTTTTGGATTAAGCACAAGTTCGGCGGCATTAACAAGAGTGTTAGACGTGGTATTAGAAGAAGAGGTAAAAAGAAATACTATTATTTATGTGGATGACTGTCTATGTTATTCCAATAGTCTAGAAACACACTTAGCACACTTAGAATTATTATTAGAGAATTTAAGAAAAGCAAATTTAACGATAAGTTTAGAAAATCGCAATTCTTCAGACAGGAAATTTCTTACCTAGGATATCGCCTGACAACACAGGGAATCCAGGCGACGGAGGAGAAGATAAGCGCTATTATGAAGTTTCCTATTCCTAAAAATCAGAAGCAACTGAAGGGTTTCTTGGGACTCACCAACTTTTATAACCGCTTCACGGATAAATATGCGGAGACCACGCATCCGCTGCTTGAATTATTAAAAAAAGGATGTAGATTCATTTGGACACCGGAGTTGAATAATTGTTTTCAGCAAGTTAAGGAATTATTCATCGAAACTGTTATTTTAAAATTTCTTCGAATTAATCAAAGGTATTATATGCAATGTGACGCCAGTAATTTTGCATACGGTGGTCAATTGTACCAGTTAGATGAAGAAGGGAGAATCGGAGTTATTGCGTTTACAAGTAGAACATTTAAAGGCGCCGAGAGGAATTATTTCACTACAGAAAAAGAACTACTATGTATTGTACGATGTTTAGAGAAGTTTCGCATTTATATTTTGGGACAACCTTTGACCGTTATCACTGATAACAAAGCACTGACCTTCTTACACAAATGTCATTTAAACAATTCCCGCATAACAAGATGGATCTTAAGTATTCAAGAGTATAAATTTGACATTGTGCATTGCAAAGGTAAGGACAACGTTGTTGCTGATATTCTAAGAAGAAATCCAACAGACGCCACACCAGAAGAAGTCAACCAGGATATATACGAATACTTAGTTAACCATATAACAATTAAAATGGACAAGGAGGTGGGTAGAATTATTAGAGACATCGGGAAAATACCAACTCAACGATATTAAGCTTAAAACTATTATTAATAAAATTAGTGTAGGAAGCGTAGATAAGGAACTAAGTGAATTGTATAAATATGCTAATCGTAAATTATACCGACGACGCAAGAACGACTGGAAGTTGTATATACCAGATAGCGTATCTGAAAATTTAATTGCCGAAATACACAGTATGTACGGACACTTAGGAGCGAAAAAATGCATGGAAATGCTACAAGAACATTTCACTATGGACAAGATGCTAGAGAAAGTGAAAGTCCACATAAAAACGTGTGATATGTGTCAAAAATGTAAGGACACCAGTAACCGGATTTTGTTCGGTGGTACAAAAGCGTTTACACCGTTAGGGAGGGGTGAGCTCGTTAGTGCTGATTACTACGGACCCTTACCCACAGCGGCGGCCGGAGTTAAATACCTGTTTGTAGTCATTGACAACTTCACAAAATACGTCAGATTGTTTACACTCCGAAGGGCGACCACGACGACAATATTAAGGAGAATGAAACAATACTGCGAAGAAGTGGGTTATCCAAAAGTGGTACTTACCGACAACGGAACTCAATTCACTTCCAAGAGATGGATAAATGGGCTGAGGGAGTTGAACATTCAACCTAAATACACAGCTATAAGAAACCCGTGTGCCAATTTAGCTGAGAGAGTCAACAGGCAACTTGGTAATTTATTTCGAATCTTTGTTCATGAACAGCATACCAAGTGGTCACGATACATCAAAATAATTGAGAGCTGCATCAACGAGGTCTACCACGACACCATAGAGGTACAGATAATAGCAAAATATTCATAAAAATAAAGAAAAAGAGAGAAAAACAAGCAAAGCCAGTTAATGAAAGTAAAGCAATTACTAAATTTGAGGTCGGAGAGAAAGTGTTAATAAGAACTTACTATCAATCCGACGCAATTCAAAAGAAAATTGATAAATTCTACGAATTATATAGTGGACCATATAGAATACACCGGATCCTTGGAGACGCAACGTACGAACTCGTCGATTGCGAAGATGAAAACAAGGTCCGAGGAAAATTTAATATAAGACAAATTAAGAAGTACCATGAACGAAAGGATGATGTATAATCTACAAGGAGAAAATAAAGGGATATCTTGTTGTGTTAGCTGATGAGTCGAGTCGCATACGCTAGGGTTGTTGACGCGTGAATCTCAGTCAGGCTAGCCAACCATAAAAAAAACACAATATGTATTGTAAATTTAAATTTAGAAATTTATGTAATTCCTTAGGAATAACACATGTGAAAAGGACTAACGATACGTTAAGTGATACAAGTGAATGAACACTTTGATTAATATTGTTTTATGGAATTTTGTGAATAAAAGGACATTCTCTTTATAAAACTCTAATCTAATTACGCGGCAATAAATTATCACAGGTCTAATAAATGAAAGAAAGAATGCGAATGATCAGTGTAGATCAATATTTCCCATGTAAAGCAAACCAATTTGACGAAATCATTTATAATCATTAGATTCAATTTTAAACGGATGTTAGGTTAAGATTACTTAATGGTTACTTTAAGAATATGTGTACATGTTTAGTTAATAGGATAGATTGTGGTATAGTTTAAAGGTAACAATACAACGATCATAACTGTTATTAATCAAATTTTTAATGTAATTATGTAATGGAGGTAACTAGAGGAATACTTGGACTACTTAATCAAGTATTTTCTTTAATATATTACGTGAAGCGTAGTCTTCAGATAATTAAATTTTATATTAGTTCATTTATTGATGCATTACATGTCTATTCTTTAAGAAACAATGTCAAATCGGTTTGTAGCTAGTTCAAACATTTATTGAATATTTATAATTTGTTATGATAAGATGTAAACACGTTTACACAAATAACACGTGCAAGCGTTCATGTAAAATGCGTTCAAGCAATCCAAATGGGTGGCAATAAATTCAGATAATTGATCTGAACAAAAAGGGGGTATACCAAATGCAACACACATCACGGAAGTAGGTCATCAAGATACACTTCTCACAAACGAAGATGGACACGGCGAACACAGGGCGCAGAATGTGGATTCAATTATTCCCTGAGGTCACGTCATTAAATCCACATTGGGGACACTACAGCAATCAAAAAATTAAAAATTTAATTTTCCTTCTTGACCAGTCTGTTCTCACTCGACGGTGGCAGCGACTCCAAGAACAGGGCCATAAACAAAGTTAATTGGGGTAGGCGACAACTAACGCCAATATCAGACAATGGAAGCGTGTTCAGCACGAGGTAACAAAAGGAACGACGACTCAAGTTGACAGGAGTGGGCCAACGGAGAATTATGACACCAAAACAAACCGAACAATGTACTTGGGCTCAGTCACACGTTTACGCAGAATCGAAGCGAAGATACATTTAAGGGTGTAGCTAAGAAATGAGTTCACGACAAAAAACGAGACGAGGCACAAAAGGCTTGAAGCAGCGTGGCAGTCTATAAAAACGATCCGAGCAACAAATTGTGAAAAGAGCCAGCGATGTTGCACAGCGGGATATACGCCTAAGTGACAAGCTGAGATTTACAACGAGAAAGCGTGGAGGTTGCAGCTGTTGACACTGGATGGAAAACGGTTAATTGCCAGGACGCAGAGTTTCAGAAACGAACAATACCTAAGATGTTAGAGTAAACCCTTGCTGGAAACTCGAAACAATGAGTTGACTGACAGGCGAGGAATGGCTTGCATTTCTCCGAACGAGAGTGACGCCTGGACAAGACGATTCAAAGGACATATCTAGCTACCTATCAGAACAAAGTATTTCACGAAAGAGAGCGAAAGAGAAGCCAGTTTCCATAGCAACTAGGAGAAGAACAAATCAGAGGATAGAAGACTGGAAGAATTCGAAATAGTGGGAAAGGACTTCGAGAGAGGGTAGTGATTCAGCCTATCATAGTAATCTTAGGCGTGGACAAGCCAGAGACCAAAATTCTAGTAGAGAGACTTTGATAAAAGCCAAGTGTCCGACACGGGACGAGGGGAGTCTTACATAAATTTTCGAGCAGTTCACGAGGGAGTCTTACATAAATTTTCGAGCAGTTCGCGAGGAGTCTTATAATAATTTTCGAGAGTCTTATAATAATTTTGAGTCGTTCTCGACGTAGTCTTATTGAGAAACTTTGAGAGTCTAACATAACTTATCAAACAGTTCGCGAAGAATCTTATAATATTTCGGACTATAAAAGTATTTGAGAGACACATAACTCTCGTGATTAACTTTATAATGTTACAAACAATCTCATAAGTTTATTAAGTGTCGTACTTATATCAAGAACAGTCACGTGAATTTCGATAGTGAATGGGTATATCGAACAACCGTGAATTCTTAAAGTACGCGGTATGGTGAACTAAACGGACATAGTTAAGTTCGGACTGAACTTTATTGAACTAAGAATATATATAATCGTTTGCGGCTGAGAAAACAGTATAACGAACAATAATTCACAATGTGCGTAAACGATACAATAATATCCATAAATTACAGTAATCAAGACACTCTTATTCAAAAGAACTATTAGACAACAGCACAATAATAGCTTGTGTAGTCACACAAAGAAACACACTGAACACTTAAGCAAGCATTTATTACTTAATAATGGTTGTACTCGGAGACGAGGTGAATTGTGCGAACATTGAATAAACATAACACACCTACACTATTCTGTTAACGACGCGTGTGCAGATAACCAGTGAAAGTGATCATCATCATCATTATTCAGTGGAGCAGCATTTTCAACGATCGTCATCACCTGGAATATAGCACCGATGGAAATAACGGATAAACTATTACCAAGTAACACTTTATGATCTTGTTAGTATAGTCAAACTACTGTCCTGTCTCTTTCAAAGAATCTAACCTGAGTAATTATGAGAAAAGTTATTAAAAGAAGGTTGCATTCAAATATATAATCATGATCTATTAAAGTCAATCCATCTGGATGAATGAATGCATTAGATAAAGTAAATATTATTTGATTTTGTTGTATGTATTTTTTATATATGTTGTATGTATTTCAGAGAGCAATTAAGGAGGAATTTATGTTTTGATATGTATATGTTCGATGTATTTACAGGTACCAGGAAGATATATGTTTGTTATTAAATACAAAATGTTTAACATATAATAAATTAGTACCTAAGCAATCAATAATGCGTTCATCATTATCAGAAAACCCAGTGTAATTCACAATTCAATTCACTATTATAACCTCCTAAATTCTAATGTGTATTCAGTGAACACTCTTGAGAACTAAAATCTTATTTAGCATTTTAATTACACTGTCGTAAATGGCGACTAACACACGATTCAATCTATATTAGTGATTGACCAATTAACATAAAGAACCATATTAATCTTAAAGAAGCAACCTGAGTAATTAATAGATTTGTACCTTAATTACATTTTGGTAATTGGTCTGTGAAGGTTATACTCCATTAATCAATACATAATTAACAATTAAGTAATTCACAAATTAATTAATTACACCGTATATTATTGGCTCCCAAAGAACGTGGGGCACTACAAATATCAATTACATCCCAAATTCATATTATATATTATTGGCGCTTCCAAAGTGGGGCATGACGTATTAAACATACCATACTATTGTATATTATTGGCGCTCCAACAACGCGGGGCTATCTAAATTAAAGAGTTACATAATTAAGGTAATCTATTAATTTATGCAAGTAAATTTGCATATTATCATCGTATATTATTGGCGCCCAACGTGGGGCTATCTAAAGTAAAGATTTACATAATTTAGGTAATCTATTAATTTATGCAAGTAAATTTGCATATTATCACTATATATTATTGGCGCCCAACCGCACGGCTTGATACGCGATAGAATATCACGTATAAGTCTGGGTAAAGAGCAGGCAGTAGAGTAGATTAACCTAGAGTAAGATAAAGATAATTCATAGTGTAGAGGCTAGTTTGAATGATCACGCGTAGTAGGGCAAAGATGGCCAGCAATTCGGACAGTGTGGAATTTGAGGTTAATAATCAGTTAGGTATGCCTAATAACGAGGAGGACAACACACCTAGCGATCCAGACAGCGTGGTGGAGACTCCAGATGACAGGGCGCGGGGACCGACGCCTAGACCTCAAGAAGTGAGCCTACAAACACTAATGACATTAATTAGTGAAAATAATAGAATAATCAATGAAAAATTCGATAAACAAAGTGAAAATAATAGATTAATAAGCGAGAAGCTAGAAAAACAAAGCGAGAAGCTGGACCAATACAAAGAAGATGTGAAACAACAAGTATCTGAACAAATAGCACAGATGTGTTCGGAAATATGCGAATACCGACATAACTGGGAGGAGAAGTTTAACGAGATGAAAAGGAAACAAGAAGACTCAGTTAAAGAATTGCGAGAAGACGCAGATAAGAAGCATGAAGAGATGCGGGAGGCACGTGAAACAGACCGTCAAGAGTGGAAGGGAGCCATCCAGAGTACTCAGACAAGCATTAAACGAATTCACAACAAAATAGAAATGCACATAAAAGACAGTAATAAAAAACAGGAAGAGTTGGCAGCCGAACTTGTTGAGACAATACAACAGAAGCAGCAGGAGCAGTGCCACACAAATATGTGGAACGAAAACTTGAAGAAGTCGATAACAAACAACGCTCAACAGAACAGAAATTGGACGAAACGTCTAAAGAAAAACCCGTACGCATTGAAGAACTGAAGTGCCACATCGCAAAAATGAGAGAAACACAAGAACGACTGCAAAGACAATTAATTGGAGGTGAGTGTGGGAACGGAAACAGAATCAATGGACCGCAACACCACGATCTTAAGTATAATGGGACCGATAGATATCCCATGGAATTCCTGAAGGAGCTATCGGAACTACAAGAGACATATTATCCTAATGACAGTATCAAATGGATTGGTAGACACCTCGAGATGGACGCCGGTATCTGGTGGCGAGTCATCAGGAACCAGATAACTACCTTTGAAGAGTTTAGGGAAGCCTTTACGCAAAAATACTGGGGGCAAGAACGTCAAGACGAAATTAGAGACGACCTTGAGTATGGGAGATTTGACTGGCACGGACAAGTAAGCTCTATTCAACATATCGAGCGTATTCTTTTAGAAAGTAGACAACTGACGCCTACGATTACTGATAAACAATTGATTCGTAAGATCGCACGTCATTTCGGTCGTGACGTACAATTGGCTGTTATTACGAGAGGTATAACTACGATTCCGAATTTCGAGTCATTAATCGTCGAATACACACAGATTCGACCACGCAATAACAAAGAATGTCAGCATGCAGCGAAAGCAGAAGGTGAAAGTCGGCGAGAGAGAGAGGACAACAGACCCAGACGGGAATGGGGTGAGAAGGTGACCGCCCGTGCACAATACAACCGGAACGCCGGAGGGCAGCCTGTCAATACTATTAGTTTCGTAAACAAGGGTGCGTCTACGTCGACGGCCGACGAACCCAAAAGGCAGCACCAGGAAGAAAAAAAAATCACACGTCACAGTAAAGGAGATAGCCAATTTACCGGACGATGACACTACCAATAATGTGCATATACTTCTACCAGATTTAAGAAATGACTTATTGTATGATGATGAAGAGGAGATTGCTCAACGTGTATTAAAGTGTCCCTAAGTAATTGTAAAATTTAATAATGATATAACTATTTTAGCTCTTATTGATACTGGATGTTTGATCAACGGAATATCAGAATCATGGTATAATCAAAATAAGAAGGGCATAGAACCATACGAAATACTGCCCATGACCAACACTCTTGTAATTAGCCCAGTAGGAAACAAATCAAAATTAATTAAGAAACAAATATTATGTGATATAGAATTTGATGGAGTTAGGAGCGAATGTGTGTTTTTAATTATACCGGATCTTGTCAAACCATGTATTTTAGGGATGAGCTTTCTACAGGAAACCGGATGCCGTATAGATATAGGGAGAAGAGTAATCAAGCTGAAAGGAAAGGCTGACGAAGCAGAGTATGCGATACCAATCATGCATATGGCGGTGATAAGCAGAGAAGAAGATGAAGAAATCATGCGGAGTATTGACGAAAAGGTGGAAAGTATCGACTGTGGAGATGAAAATGTATTGACACGATTAAAGGAGATTCTAGTAAGAAACAGGAGTTTATTCAGGGAGTGCCCCGGAAGAATCGACGGATACGCGCACGAATTCCAAGTGACAGACAGGACACCGTATTTCCAGAGAGGTTGGCCAGTTCCACTTGCATACAAGGGGAAAGTTCAGGAAGAAATAAGTCGAATGTTACGTTTTGGGGTGATTGAACGTTGCAACAGCCCATTCGTAAACCCACTTGTGACTGTGATAAAGAAGGATGGAAGGGTCCGATTATGTCTGGATGCAAGGAAGATAAACAGTGTGACGATCCCGGACTACGAGGGAGCCTTACCGATAAATTATATATTGGCAAGGTGCAGCGAGATGAAGTACTTGTCTACAGTCGATCTGACCAGTAGCTTCTGGCAGGTACCATTAAAGCCAGAATGCCGAGATTTCACAGCCTTTATGTATGAGGGTAAGTGCTATCGCTTTACGGTCACACCTTTTGGATTAAGCACAAGTTCGGCGGCATTAACAAGAGTGTTAGACGTGGTATTAGAAGAAGAGGTAAAAAGAAATACTATTATTTATGTGGATGACTGTCTATGTTATTCCAATAGTCTAGAAACACACTTAGCACACTTAGAATTATTATTAGAGAATTTAAGAAAAGCAAATTTAACGATAAGTTTAGAAAATCGCAATTCTTCAGACAGGAAATTTCTTACCTAGGATATCGCCTGACAACACAGGGAATCCAGGCGACGGAGGAGAAGATAAGCGCTATTATGAAGTTTCCTATTCCTAAAAATCAGAAGCAACTGAAGGGTTTCTTGGGACTCACCAACTTTTATAACCGCTTCACGGATAAATATGCGGAGACCACGCATCCGCTGCTTGAATTATTAAAAAAAGGATGTAGATTCATTTGGACACCGGAGTTGAATAATTGTTTTCAGCAAGTTAAGGAATTATTCATCGAAACTGTTATTTTAAAATTTCTTCGAATTAATCAAAGGTATTATATGCAATGTGACGCCAGTAATTTTGCATACGGTGGTCAATTGTACCAGTTAGATGAAGAAGGGAGAATCGGAGTTATTGCGTTTACAAGTAGAACATTTAAAGGCGCCGAGAGGAATTATTTCACTACAGAAAAAGAACTACTATGTATTGTACGATGTTTAGAGAAGTTTCGCATTTATATTTTGGGACAACCTTTGACCGTTATCACTGATAACAAAGCACTGACCTTCTTACACAAATGTCATTTAAACAATTCCCGCATAACAAGATGGATCTTAAGTATTCAAGAGTATAAATTTGACATTGTGCATTGCAAAGGTAAGGACAACGTTGTTGCTGATATTCTAAGAAGAAATCCAACAGACGCCACACCAGAAGAAGTCAACCAGGATATATACGAATACTTAGTTAACCATATAACAATTAAAATGGACAAGGAGGTGGGTAGAATTATTAGAGACATCGGGAAAATACCAACTCAACGATATTAAGCTTAAAACTATTATTAATAAAATTAGTGTAGGAAGCGTAGATAAGGAACTAAGTGAATTGTATAAATATGCTAATCGTAAATTATACCGACGACGCAAGAACGACTGGAAGTTGTATATACCAGATAGCGTATCTGAAAATTTAATTGCCGAAATACACAGTATGTACGGACACTTAGGAGCGAAAAAATGCATGGAAATGCTACAAGAACATTTCACTATGGACAAGATGCTAGAGAAAGTGAAAGTCCACATAAAAACGTGTGATATGTGTCAAAAATGTAAGGACACCAGTAACCGGATTTTGTTCGGTGGTACAAAAGCGTTTACACCGTTAGGGAGGGGTGAGCTCGTTAGTGCTGATTACTACGGACCCTTACCCACAGCGGCGGCCGGAGTTAAATACCTGTTTGTAGTCATTGACAACTTCACAAAATACGTCAGATTGTTTACACTCCGAAGGGCGACCACGACGACAATATTAAGGAGAATGAAACAATACTGCGAAGAAGTGGGTTATCCAAAAGCGGTACTTACCGACAACGGAACTCAATTCACTTCCAAGAGATGGATAAATGGGCTGAGGGAGTTGAACATTCAACCTAAATACACAGCTATAAGAAACCCGTGTGCCAATTTAGCTGAGAGAGTCAACAGGCAACTTGGTAATTTATTTCGAATCTTTGTTCATGAACAGCATACCAAGTGGTCACGATACATCAAAATAATTGAGAGCTGCATCAACGAGGTCTACCACGACACCATAGAGGTACAGATAATAGCAAAATATTCATAAAAATAAAGAAAAAGAGAGAAAAACAAGCAAAGCCAGTTAATGAAAGTAAAGCAATTACTAAATTTGAGGTCGGAGAGAAAGTGTTAATAAGAACTTACTATCAATCCGACGCAATTCAAAAGAAAATTGATAAATTCTACGAATTATATAGTGGACCATATAGAATACACCGGATCCTTGGAGACGCAACGTACGAACTCGTCGATTGCGAAGATGAAAACAAGGTCCGAGGAAAATTTAATATAAGACAAATTAAGAAGTACCATGAACGAAAGGATGATGTATAATCTACAAGGAGAAAATAAAGGGATATCTTGTTGTGTTAGCTGATGAGTCGAGTCGCATACGCTAGGGTTGTTGACGCGTGAATCTCAGTCAGGCTAGCCAACCATAAAAAAAACACAATATGTATTGTAAATTTAAATTTAGAAATTTATGTAATTCCTTAGGAATAACACATGTGAAAAGGACTAACGATACGTTAAGAGATACAAGTGAATGAACACTTTGATTAATATTGTTTTATGGAATTTTGTGAATAAAAGGACATTCTCTTTATAAAACTCTAATCTAATTACGCGGCAATAAATTATCACAGGTCTAATAAATGAAAGAAAGAATGCGAATGATCAGTGTAGATCAATATTTCCCATGTAAAGCAAACCAATTTGACGAAATCATTTATAATCATTAGATTCAATTTTAAACGGATGTTAGGTTAAGATTACTTAATGGTTACTTTAAGAATATGTGTACATGTTTAGTTAATAGGATAGATTGTGGTATAGTTTAAAGGTAACAATACAACGATCATAACTGTTATTAATCAAATTTTTAATGTAATTATGTAATGGAGGTAACTAGAGGAATACTTGGACTACTTAATCAAGTATTTTCTTTAATATATTACGTGAAGCGTAGTCTTCAGATAATTAAATTTTATATTAGTTCATTTATTGATGCATTACATGTCTATTCTTTAAGAAACAATGTCAAATCGGTTTGTAGCTAGTTCAAACATTTATTGAATATTTATAATTTGTTATGATAAGATGTAAACACGTTTACACAAATAACACGTGCAAGCGTTCATGTAAAATGCGTTCAAGCAATCCAAATGGGTGGCAATAAATTCAGATAATTGATCTGAACAAAAAGGGGGTATACCAAATGCAACACACATCACGGAAGTAGGTCATCAAGATACACTTCTCACAAACGAAGATGGACACGGCGAACACAGGGCGCAGAATGTGGATTCAATTATTCCCTGAGGTCACGTCATTAAATCCACATTGGGGACACTACAGCAATCAAAAAATTAAAAATTTAATTTTCCTTCTTGACCAGTCTGTTCTCACTCGACGGTGGCAGCGACTCCAAGAACAGGGCCATAAACAAAGTTAATTGGGGTAGGCGACAACTAACGCCAATATCAGACAATGGAAGCGTGTTCAGCACGAGGTAACAAAAGGAACGACGACTCAAGTTGACAGGAGTGGGCCAACGGAGAATTATGACACCAAAACAAACCGAACAATGTACTTGGGCTCAGTCACACGTTTACGCAGAATCGAAGCGAAGATACATTTAAGGGTGTAGCTAAGAAATGAGTTCACGACAAAAAACGAGACGAGGCACAAAAGGCTTGAAGCAGCGTGGCAGTCTATAAAAACGATCCGAGCAACAAATTGTGAAAAGAGCCAGCGATGTTGCACAGCGGGATATACGCCTAAGTGACAAGCTGAGATTTACAACGAGAAAGCGTGGAGGTTGCAGCTGTTGACACTGGATGGAAAACGATTAATTGCCAGGACGCAGAGTTTCAGAAACGAACAATACCTAAGATGTTAGAGTAAACCCTTGCTGGAAACTCGAAACAATGAGTTGACTGACAGGCGAGGAATGGCTTGCATTTCTCCGAACGAGAGTGACGCCTGGACAAGACGATTCAAAGGACATATCTAGCTACCTATCAGAACAAAGTATTTCACGAAAGAGAGCGAAAGAGAAGCCAGTTTCCATAGCAACTAGGAGAAGAACAAATCAGAGGATAGAAGACTGGAAGAATTCGAAATAGTGGGAAAGGACTTCGAGAGAGGGTAGTGATTCAGCCTATCATAGTAATCTTAGGCGTGGACAAGCCAGAGACCAAAATTCTAGTAGAGAGACTTTGATAAAAGCCAAGTGTCCGACACGGGACGAGGGGAGTCTTACATAAATTTTCGAGCAGTTCACGAGGGAGTCTTACATAAATTTTCGAGCAGTTCGCGAGGAGTCTTATAATAATTTTCGAGAGTCTTATAATAATTTTGAGTCGTTCTCGACGTAGTCTTATTGAGAAACTTTGAGAGTCTAACATAACTTATCAAACAGTTCGCGAAGAATCTTATAATATTTCGGACTATAAAAGTATTTGAGAGACACATAACTCTCGTGATTAACTTTATAATGTTACAAACAATCTCATAAGTTTATTAAGTGTCGTACTTATATCAAGAACAGTCACGTGAATTTCGATAGTGAATGGGTATATCGAACAACCGTGAATTCTTAAAGTACGCGGTATGGTGAACTAAACGGACATAGTTAAGTTCGGACTGAACTTTATTGAACTAAGAATATATATAATCGTTTGCGGCTGAGAAAACAGTATAACGAACAATAATTCACAATGTGCGTAAACGATACAATAATATCCATAAATTACAGTAATCAAGACACTCTTATTCAAAAGAACTATTAGACAACAGCACAATAATAGCTTGTGTAGTCACACAAAGAAACACACTGAACACTTAAGCAAGCATTTATTACTTAATAATGGTTGTACTCGGAGACGAGGTGAATTGTGCGAACATTGAATAAACATAACACACCTACACTATTCTGTTAACGACGCGTGTGCAGATAACCAGTGAAAGTGATCATCATCATCATTATTCAGTGGAGCAGCATTTTCAACGATCGTCATCACCTGGAATATAGCACCGATGGAAATAACGGATAAACTATTACCAAGTAACACTTTATGATCTTGTTAGTATAGTCAAACTACTGTCCTGTCTCTTTCAAAGAATCTAACCTGAGTAATTATGAGAAAAGTTATTAAAAGAAGGTTGCATTCAAATATATAATCATGATCTATTAAAGTCAATCCATCTGGATGAATGAATGCATTAGATAAAGTAAATATTATTTGATTTTGTTGTATGTATTTTTTATATATGTTGTATGTATTTCAGAGAGCAATTAAGGAGGAATTTATGTTTTGATATGTATATGTTCGATGTATTTACAGGTACCAGGAAGATATATGTTTGTTATTAAATACAAAATGTTTAACATATAATAAATTAGTACCTAAGCAATCAATAATGCGTTCATCATTATCAGAAAACCCAGTGTAATTCACAATTCAATTCACTATTATAACCTCCTAAATTCTAATGTGTATTCAGTGAACACTCTTGAGAACTAAAATCTTATTTAGCATTTTAATTACACTGTCGTAAATGGCGACTAACACACGATTCAATCCATATTAGTGATTGACCAATTAACATAAAGAACCATATTAATCTTAAAGAAGCAACCTGAGTAATTAATAGATTTGTACCTTAATTACATTTTGGTAATTGGCCTGTGAAGGTTATACTCCATTAATCAATACATAATTAACAATTAAGTAATTCACAAATTAATTAATTACACCGTATATTATTGGCTCCCAAAGAACGTGGGGCACTACAAATATCAATTACATCCCAAATTCATATTATATATTATTGGCGCTTCCAAAGTGGGGCATGACGTATTAAACATACCATACTATTGTAAATTATTGGCGCTCCAACAACGCGGGGCTATCTAAAGTAAAGATTTACATAATTAAGGTAATCTATTAATTTATGCAAGTAAATTTGCATATTATCATCGTACAGTCTTTTATTATTATGTCCGGTATTCAAAAAACTGTGTATAATATAACGGAAATATTTTTATAATAGTAAAGTTATATAGTAAATGGTTACATAGTTACTTGATACAGCAATTGCATTTACAGAATTTATTAATAGTCTTTATTCCTTTATCCTCTTTTTTTCTTCTTTAACACTACATCCCAACGTGAGCCCAATCACCTTCCAACACCAATCTTCTCCAATATCTCCTATCCATTGCCTTCTCAATGTAACCTCTCACAATCATTCTTCTTATATCTTCCAGCATATCATCCAACCATCTTATCCTAGGTCGGCACCCCTTCTGCTTTTATAGACTTGCGCTCTGGATGCCTTTGTATTCGTTGAACCTTTACGAATCTTACAGTGTCCTCATGCTTCAATAGCTCATCCACCTCCTGGTTGTTTCTTATTCTCCATTCGACATCTTCTTTAACCGAGCCATAAACACGTCTTACAATCTTTCTTTCAAACCTTCTTAGTGTTTCTTGTTTCCTTTTTTGTTAATGGCCACGTCTCGCCTCCAGAAGTAACAACTGGTCTCACAAGTGTCTTATATTTTTTATTTTTGTGCTACAACTAATAAGTTTGCTTCTCAACGTCTACTGTTGGCATAATAAGCTCTATTTCTTATTTGTAACCTGTTATATATCGTCGTGTTTATGGACACTTCATTACTACCCAAGTATTATTACCCTGTGTTCATTATGTTACCCAGGTATCTAAACTTATTAACTGCATCAAATGAATTATCCTCTATGCTTAAATTATATAGATATCTTCTCCTGTCTGATGCGGAAATTAGCATATTTAGTTTTCGCTGGCATTTACATTTAGACCCATTCCAGTGGATTTTTGATTCAGCTCCTCGTATACCTCAACTAGCCGTTGTCTTGATCTGACTATTATCACAACATCGTCAGCGTAAGCACATGTTTGGTTTGTCTAATTTAATATTGTACCTCGTAGCTTTATCCACCGTTACGAAATAGGCTAAGTAATACTCTCCCAGTAACATAAACACTGCATCAAGTCAGTTCACACCACTGGCATCACCTGCAGTTTTGTTCATTCTAAATTGTCGCTTGTACTCGTTTGTACTGCACAATACCTCTGGACAAACCATTTGTTTTAGTGATCATAATTTTAGCCTGAGTCAAAGCGAAGTTACAGTTAGTTTCTTCTGACTTGTCTCACAAAAAGGATTTTTCTTTTATTAAGGAACAATATTCAATAAAAATATTTTAATAGCATCCTACTGTTATTTATCTTCGTTGCTAAATCATTGTCATTATAATCAACACATTAATCCGTTCATCGTCACCCTCAGTGGAAGTGACGAGGCACTTCACTTCCATTCACCAGAGTGTCCGTTCCACTTGGCCTCGTACCACCCTCCTTCACTCAGTCCTGTCCTTCATTTTTTTGTATATGTCCTGTTCCCTGGACTTATTTCATAATCTTCTGTATACTGCATCGTCTATCATTTTCAGTCCATGTATCCCTCTTACCACTCTTTTCTCAAAAGTTCTCAATCTTTCCTCTTCTTCTTTTTAGGGGCAAATTGTCTTTATTGCGTACATTACCACCGGTCTAATAACTGTTTTGTGTATCTTCGTTTTACTACCTCTGCTAAATTCTCTTAGTTCTCATAATACCTGCAAATTTCATTACGTGCTCTAACTGACGGTAATACTAATGCGTACCAGTCTCAATGTAACAACTCAAAACCATTTCTCGATCAGAGAATAGTTATGACGTTCCTGCAGTGGGTCTAAATGAACATTATCCTCGTGCGCACATATGCACAACACACACACACACACACGCACACGCACACACACACGCACACACATATATATTTACGCCATTACAGAACGTTATACATATTTCTCGGCTATCCCAGCAGAGCCAGCTGTAATGTTTGTGCGCGTACTTGACACTTAACATGCGTCAACGAGGCTATTCCAGACCATACCTGCTATTCCGTTCAAGGCCGCAATCAATTACGCTCTAGTGTTTTCGAGTACCGTAGTGTTGACGCGTATTGTGGATTATTCTGGAATATCAGCGGGGTATAAATATAAGCATTCAGCGACGCTTAGTTTGAGTTTAAGTGGCGATTTATTCCAGTGAGGTTCGAAGTTTACTTCAAGCGATTACACAGTGCGTCTCAAGTGGTGTATTAGTGAAAAGTGATTATAGTGCGGAATTCTTTATAGTTGACATTATTACTGCGTGTGGACAAATTTTGCTCTGATTATTGTACAAGTTGATTATAAACTGTATTTTTGATTAATTAAAGCTGGTGATTAGTGAGTTCATTGGTGTCTTGTATTTTGTTTTCCACTGTACCATACCACGATCAAGGAGACCGTCGTAACGATATACATAAAACAGTGTAAAATATTTTCCTTATTTGTTCACAAAGCAGCTTGTGTGTTCATATCGTATTTAGCGTGAACATTTCACTACGTTTCTAAGATTTAGAAACCTAGTACCTTGCTTTCTTAGTACTTTATCCAGTGACAGGAGGTTTTCGGTGGTTACTTCTAACACTTCACAAAAAAAAAGTTATCGGCTACTCTGCTTTAATTGTTAAATCCTGAACAGTGACTAAACTTAAGTGGTGACATTTAAAATAGGCCAAACAATCGATAAGAGTTGTCAAGATTGAAGAACTGTAAGCGATTAACGACTTAAATTTTTTGCCGCGTTCTCGTAAACGTTTTATCAGCTTTATTCACCTATTGGTAGCCTATGTTTCCTCTAATTAACGGTCACCTTTGACCAGTCCATTAGCTTACAATTAACCATTAAAAAATAATCAAGCCAATTCTCAGCAAATGTCTTACGTTATATCGAAATTTGTAGCGACATAAATCATCGTTTCGTTTTTCACAATGTATTCTGGCCTCTGAAGTTATAGTAGTGAATGCCTGTGTAGTTAAAATTTGTCCTTGTGTGTGTACATTATTATGTAACGAATGTTACAACCGATAGCATTTGGCGCCTACTTCTTGAAATTCGTAATTTATTGCCTTCAATAATGAAGTCATTGACTCTTGATAACAAAGCTCATCCTTCTAATTAATTACAGAGGAACTACCGAAAATTTGTCCCAACATGGCGCTTATATGTCTTAGATACAACTGCACGCATGTTCTCTTTACCATTAATCACCAAATCCGTACTGATAGTTTGCTGTCCTCCTCACTTTATTGTGGTTACGAATTAATGTATGAACTCAAGAGTAGACACACAAACAGAGTTAATAAATTAAGACTGAAGAATAGGTTTAACATGTTGGATTGTGTAAGTGAGCGTGTTGTTCGCAATTCGATCAATCACAGTTACTATTCGTCATAATGTCGGTTAGCAAAGGCGGTTTTGCACTGGTTTTTATCGTTTAATAAATACAAAACTGGGAAATTTGTTGTCAGAAAGAAAACGGTATTGTATTGCGGCGGATTAATTTCCAAGTTTGAGCACAAGAAGAAGAAAGTTTGTGAAGCTGTGCAAGCGATGCTGGTTTGAAGTCGGTAATAATTATATTAGCTGATGTAGTTTTTCGTGTACTTATTAATAAATTTGAAAGAAACCTAAAAATCAAATTTGTTATTTTTTAATGTAAAATTTTACTTTGAATCAAATCCTAGTTTGACGCTTATTTTGAATATTTTTGTATTATCTAACGATCTTAGATCACTTCATAAACATAAATGTAGATATAAACGTAGGCCTAAATATAAATTAAATTTAAATATATTTATCTAATACTTTTGTTTGTGAATGCAAATAAATTCAATACTTAGTTTAGAGAAAAGATTACAGAATTATTAAGTCTTTGGTGGCTCAGTTTTTTCAATTCATTCTATAATAAGGTGACATTACCGTTGATTAAAGAGAGCTGAATGGATAAACTGTACAGGATAAGTCGTGGAACATTTCAATACATTCTCTCTGCAACATTTTGTGTCTATCTTAGTAACTCCTACATTTACTAAAGACTTAATTTTTCTTATTTTATTTTTCCTTATGTTGAAAAATTTTTGAGGAGTAGTTGATTAGGTTAAATTAGGTTAAAAAACTCGTTTACACGCTTCTTTTAATTGCTTTTGTAATATCTTAAGAGGTTGTACTTAATTATAACCTAAAAGCTTTCTGTAAACATTCGTAGACGGTATCTCCTTTAATTATTATTTGTTACGTAGGCTATCTTTCCTATTTTGTTTGTTTTTCGCCGTTTCACTGAGTCACTTCGTCTTTCTCTTTTCATTATAAAATTGTTTCTTTAACTGACAGAAATCTCATCTTAAATCTATTCCAGGATAGTTTATGTTATTTCAGATTATTTCGCCCAAATTACAGTAATTTTTCTGTGCTGCTAAATGCTCCAATGCATTTTTGAATGTTCGTTTTGCATGTAGGAATCATTATAAAAAGCTTCAAACGACAAAATAAATCATTAAAATCTCCAATGTAAAATCTACTTACTTACTATTGTTATTAGCAGATACACAATTATATTTACATCTACAGTCTATTGAAAACAAGCTGTAAAAAAAATATAATTTATAACTTAGCATTCTGTCACCACACTGCTAACTCATCATCATCGTTACCACAACAAGGACTAGGCTTTAGACCTGTTCCGGAACCCATCTCCTCCTCGGTCTACCGACATCTCTCTTCCCAGTAGGGTGATAACCCAAGGCAGCCACAGGTATACAGATATCAGGCATGCGATTCAAGTGTTCACACCATCTCCTTCTGTAGTCTTCAATCTTCTGGTGCAATGATACAATGTTTAAATCGCGTCTAATATCCTCGTTCCTTCTCCGATTCAAGAGAGAACAACCTTGCGTCCCTCTTAGAAATTTTATTTCGGCTGCCTGAATCCTCTGCATGTGTCCATGTCTCACTAGCACACAGGAATGTGGGGACAGCCACAGTTTTATAAAATTTCATTAGGGTATCCTTCCGTGTTTTATTTGTCAAGTACCTATGAGTCGTTCCACAGATGCGTCTAAATTGTTAGCTTACTATCCCAATCAATACAAGGTCCACATGAGACATAACAACCCAGGGTAATTAAAATGATTAACCTGATCCAAAATCTGATTATTCACGACTTTCTTAGAACTTGTAGGATACCTGCCCTGAAATGCCATCGTTTTAGATTTTGTAGCAACACTGCTAACTACATTCTGTAACTACATTGTTAACTTCGATGTACCTAATAGTCAGTAACATAAATATAAAAAAAAATATATATATATATATATATATATATATAAAACAGAAATGAAGTAACAAAAATAGTTTTCTATGATCGATGACCTGCCTGAAGACTCAATACGGAATATATGATTCTACACATGTATAGAATACATTTGCTGAAATATAAGGTTAAATATTTTGTTATGTAGGCTAATTTATGTAAATGTAAATGCAGTGTAAATCTCTCTCTCTCTCTCTCTCTCTCTCTCTCTCTCTCTCTCTCTCTCTCTCTCTCTCTCTCTCTCTCTCTCTCTCTTCGCCTCTACTGTGCTTTTCACAATCGGCCATGATCCTGCGTTAACTAGCTCATAACGCCCATATTTGTCGTGTCTTCTGTCCGATAATCGGTTTTCATTTGAGTCTACCTCTTGTCTTTTCCCGCCTGACTTTTTCAAAATCCCTTTTTTATGGTTCGTTTTCTTGGCTACATGTCCAGCCTATTTAGGTCGCATCGACTGTGACTCTGTTTGCTGGTGGCTCTTCATTCACCTAATATTACTTCAGTGAAAATATATACTGTATATATTTTACTTAATTGGTCCCTGTGTCTTTTCTCTTCAGTCCCCCCCCCCTCAGCACTACCGAGCCACCGTGTGGTCATTTATCTAACATTGTATACACGTGACGCTTGACAAGTGGGAGCCTCGATGCGGTAATCACAACACCGTAGTTGTGTACTTACATAATATGTAAATACGAATATCGAATATATGTAATTACGTTGGCGCAACTTATCAATGTCTCTGTCATGAAAGAAGTAAACATTAAAAATCGAACAAATAAATAAGTAGGAATAAATAAATAGAAATGTCAAATACAAAAATTGTGAAATTACATAATACAGACAGATCCCCTAAGCATCACCCCGAAACGTCTTTCTATTACGCATTCCTATCTACTCCGGCTACGCTAAGAGAAAAGGTGAATAGGCTACATAAGGGAAGACTAATAATAGAGGAAACACTGTACAGAGGAAACCCGGGTTCTTTTTAGTTGCAATAATTCACTCCTGAAGTGTCGAGGTTAAGAGAAACAGTTTGTGTGATCAACCATTTCCTTCCACACAATGTGTTCTTGACCCGTGTTTGCAGTCAAGTTTGTTTATTCCTAGTTAGACATTTTATTTGATCCATCCCTTCCACTTGGTAATCGATCTCTTTATATTTCCACAGTTATCTCACTACCTATAATTATCATTCCTACTATATATTTTCTTCTTCCGATATGGTTAAGACAATTCAAGATTTTAGCGGTTTTAGCAGACAATGATAACGGCTAGTTTATGTGTAAGTCCTCTAAGACGGAGTTATTTGTTCGACGAGCTATCCAAGAGATGTGAAGTAGGCGATGCAACTTTGACATTTCGAAAACTTCGATTTTATTGTGAACAAACCTCTAGTACCTTTCCCGATTAAAACCAGCCGTATAGGTCAAACAGTCAAACTACTTGACGAAGCTGGATGGGCAATCACTTCATGTCCTGTTCATGCGTACACATTGGTGATTCTAGCCTGGGTCCGGGAGGTGGGAGTGTAGCCCCTCAGAATCCTAAGTATTATGTTAAACATTTTCCAAGTATGTACTGTATATTATTACATGTAACTCTAAATTTCATTTTTTATGTTTAGTTCTTATTTTTATTCCCATTTACTACGAAGTCCCATTCCACCAAATTTCTTTATTTATGATTAACTTTTTTGTTGCCAGGGGCATATATACAGGGGAGGGAAACGGGACTAGACCCCCCAGAGGGTCAAAAAGTAGACGATTTTTGTTAATCTCTTAATTTTTAGGCTGTTTTATTTTTTTTCGGCTGTAAACTCTAATATAGGCCTAGTAGTAACCTTTTTTGTCAGCTGTGCACGCTAATGTAGGCCTAGTAGTAACCTTTTTTGTCAGCTGTGCACGCTAATTTAGGCCTAGTAGTAATCTTTTTTGTCAGCTGTGCACGCTAATATAGGCCTAGTAGTAACCTTTTTTGTCAGCTGTGCACGCTAATGTAGGCCTAGTAGTAACCTTTTTTGTCAGCTGTGCACGCTAATATAGGCCTAGTAGTAACCTTTTTTGTCAGCTGTGCACGCTAATGTAGGCCTAGTAGTAACCTTTTTTGTCAGCTGTGCACGCTAATGTAGGCCTAGTAGTAACCTTTTTTGTCAGCTGTGCACGCTAATGTAGGCCTAGTAGTAACCTTTTTTGTCAGCTGTGCACGCTAATGTAGGCCTAGTAGTAATCCATTTTTTAATAAACAACCGGTTTATTACACATAATTTGTGTATACGTTTGAAATATGAAATATAAGAAAATCAAATCACTGAATAAGTATCTTGTAATATCTTGCAAACAATTTTCCAGCCATTATAAGAATAGTAATGTTGATTAGTCTTAACTTGTTTTTTTCTTTTGTATGAAGCCGAATTGACGGACCCCCCCCCTCCTAGCCAAATTCTAGATACGCTACTGCAAGTTGCTCCCACCTACTAACATGCCGTCATATGTTAGTTCTGAACCGGTACTGCATGTGTGTGTGTGTGTGTGTGTGTGTGTGTGTGTGTGTGTGTGTGTGTGTGTGTGTGTGTGTGTGTGTGTGTGTGTGTGTGTGTGTGTGTGTGTGTGTGTGTGTGTGTGTGTGTGTGTGTGTGTGTGTGTGTGTGTGTGTGTGTTCTTGCTGCTTGAGTGTGTAGTTCACTTGTAGCTCCAAATTATCTTCCATTTGTATCACAATTACCACACACAAAAATATATATAGTTCTTTGCTAGTAGTCTACTATCTGGGCTAAATTTTACAGAACAACTTTTCATCTGCATCGCCAGAGATGTCCTATGTTAAAAAATGTGTACAATAATTTTTTGTGTACACACCTCAATACATTCAACATCAGATTGTTCTGTAAAGTGTGCATCACACAACATAGTGTTTACACTTGTGAACGTATATGGTAATATAAGGAAATCATATTCTATCGCGTACGATATAATGAATATGAAAATTAATTGTTTGTATTGGTAAAAACCATATCTTAATATGTTAGTAAGCCAACGTTTCGTAACACGCGTCGTCGTACTGGTGCCAGTCAACTGCAGTAACCATGAACCGGCTGCTTCTGCTTTACTTGAGTCCAGTCGCTTCGTACCGTTCAATTTTTCCTTGCTGCCTTTTCCTCGGAACCGTGCTACTGATATTAAATTACTGAAAAAAAAATTGAACTGTAAACCCTGTAAAACTGAAACGCAGCATGCGTCAGTGTGTATAAAAGAGAGCATATTATAACCAATTAAACGGATTAATCACGAAGGTCGCGCTTGGGTATGCAGACTTGGAACCGCGGCTCCAAGACAGTGCGTCATTAGCATAACAACGATAATTGTGCTGGTTTTGGCAGCTTTCGCTAATTACTACGTTTGTTTTGGCATATTACACACACACACAAGTATTACGTAACTAAGAAATCTACAATACGCATAATTAAAATCACTTTTTATTCGTTATGCGCATGCACATATCACCAAAGTCTGTTCAAGAGAAACTTAATGTTTCAACATGTACATTACAAAATTAAGCGAATAATCCTTTAAAATCATCTAAGTAATAGTATTAAAAGTATATAATGTGAACACAGTGAGGTGAAACAACAATTAAAGTAAGAAATGGAATAGAAGTGCAGAATATGTTAGATACATTTGTTGCATTGGAGAAGTATGGAAATAAAATAAATGCTAAGAAAACTAAAGTACTGAGTTTATCAAGAAAGATGAAATATGTTTAAACAGTATTGGAAATTAGTAAAACTTGGACAGAGTAGAGCTGTATACTTTGGATTGCATAATAACGAATGATGGCAGATGTACAACAGAAATAAAAACTAGGATAGCATTGACAAAAATAGTTTTCTGTAAGAAGAAAAATCAGTTACAGGCAGACTGAATATTTCATCGAGGAATAGATTATTGGCAAGCTATGTCTGAAACATGGCATTCTATGGAACAGAGAATCAGAGTCACGGGCAACCGGACCTAGGGAAATAAATTATCCGGAATGTTTCGAGATGTGGACCTGGAAGAGAATGGAAAATTTAGTTATGATGGATACGATAAGAAACAAAATAGTGATGTGAAAAATATGGAAAAGAGAAAATTAAGAAAGGAAAGCTAACTGAGTAGAAAATTAATAAGTGACTGTCTTATTAGAATTTTGATAGAGGGGAAGATAGAGATAAAGTAGAAAAGGAAAAGGCGAAGGATAACAGTAATCTAAAAGAGCTGTGAGACAGAATTGTGGATAGAGGTGCATTCTTAGATCCTAAGTCTTGGATCTGTCGCAAGATCAAAAATTGGATCTGTTGCAATTAAAAGTGCATGCATTTTTTTCTGTAATTTGTCGAGTCTAGTCTATTTACCTTTGTCGCGCAGCCATGTATTTTTCGTTAGTGAGTAAAGATACACGCGACGGGTTTGCATAGACGTGTATCATGTTACATTAGAACCTCACTAATTCGTTATTTTTGCAAGAAAATGATGGTCTGAGGATTCAAAGTAAAATCCCTTGCCATTTCAGAGTTTTTTTTTTAGTTCATTATTAAATTGATCTAAACTTGACTAGATTTAGTATATATTTCTTTTACAGTGGAAATGAGAATTAGTGATTGAAATTAATTATAAAATAAGCAAACATTTTGAATCTAACTTTGCAGTTACGTAATATAGGTTTAATTAACATTTTGTATAATTTTATTTTATTTCATTTCATTATTTATATTTTTATTACATTAAGTATCTACAATAGAGTAACCTCCTGTTAAAATTGTTACATAGTTAAAATAGTCTTTCTTAGATTTTGTTGTATTGGATATGTTGTTGGCACTCAAAACTCGCCCACACTGCTCCTTTTAATTCACCTTTGAATTCTCTTCAGGAACTCCTCTCCCATCCTCCTGTGACTCTTATTTATTAACTCCTTTCCCTCACCATTTGGCTTTTCCGTCCATTTTTCTTTTAGCGTCGATTGGTTGTTAGGGAGGAAAGAAGGGATAGGTGTTCCAACTATACAAGATTTCCATACGTGTAAAGAAAAGATGCTGACTTGTATGTGTTCCCATGAGAATTCTCTGACTACTCTCGCAGATGAAATATTTCTGTTTTTAGCAGAACGGAACAGAATTCTGTTTTTATAGATTTTACAGACTACATGTAATATCTCGTACGTCTGGTTTTAAATTTCGGACACTTGAAAGTTCCTTTGTTCTAAATTTGAGTCTTACATTCTCTAACTCGTCATCGTCTTCTAAAATTTGGCAGCTATCTTCATAATCAAAATGAGTGTTTTGATAAACTAATGAGAACTGAGAAAAGAGAACTATACAGTATTTCATTTGATATAATTTTTTTTAATTTCTTATGGATCGTTTCTTTCGTGCTTTTCTTGGCGACCACCTACCACACTAGTGTTGGCTGATAGTATTGTTTCCACAGCAACTAAACGATGACGAATTCTATCATATAGTATGGGAGAGGAAAAGACGCCGAAATAGTAGTACAAAGAAAATAATTAAATAATATTCAGACAAATTCACCAACTGGCCATAGAAAATGAGGGAGAACAAAAACACGGACTTCTTAATAAAAAGAAGGAAAAAAAACAGAAAATCATAAAAAAAGAATATAAAGGAAACCATTATTAAACTTAGGAATAAGGCTTTTGTTATTTTGTTGGAGACTATTTTCTGTTCCCTGATCTATGTGTTGTTATCGCGGCCTTTTAACCTTTCCATTATTATTCAGTCCATTTTCCCTAGCTACTGTAGGCATCTTAACTGCTTGTTTTGTCAGGTTTCTTGTTTTCGCAGCGAATGAAGTGAAGATAGAGAAAATGCTCTGTATAAGAGTTTATTCTGTACGTGTTTAGTATATTTGGAAAGGTCATGCTTTCCAATTCTCTGTGCCATTTCACACACACACACACACACACACACACACACACACACACACACACACACACACACACACACACACACACACACACACACACACACACACACACACACACACACACACACACACACACACACACACACACACACACACACACACACACACACACACACACACACACACACACACACACACACACACACACATCGTCATAGTGTAGCGTGTTGTTGTACCTAAGGTTATGCGTTCTTTTTTAAGATGTTTGAAACATGTTGATTTTTAATTTTTTTACAGCGCTTTTCAGTTAAAAAAATGTAAAACACTGATTTTCTTTAATATCAATGCACGAATAATTTCACGATAATTTTATGTTTTCTCCAAGATTATGGCAAGGCTGTATTACTTGTATTTGTATCGTTTCAACCTTTCTGTTATGTACGCTTAGGATTTTCTCGAGTTTGTCTCTCCTTCGGTCCCGAAGATGACAAATTACGAAGGTTATGACTATTTGTTATGATTACTTTACATTAATCTTGTTGGCACCATGTATTTATGAATACATGAATCTCTTCCTATCTTCTGTATTTAATGCCAATTGTTTCTATGTATTTTGTGCTCCGACTCTATATTTATACTTCTCTGCTACTTTTTGCCGGTTGGTTGGTATTCCGCAGCTTTCCAGAGCCCCTAGAGTGATGTATAAGTGTTTGTTTCTGTAGCGCCCATTTTATGAAAACCTTGGTTCATTTCCGTGGCAAAAGTAGTAGACCAATTTGATTCGATTTGCTGTATATGTTTACAGACTCGTACTCGATAAGGCAAAGTTTTCAAAATATGTACAAAAAGTCAACACTATCAGCCTCTGCGAGGACGGGAGGAGATTTGTGTCGATTTTCTGGTATCATTTATTTTATTTATATTTTAATGTAAGATGTCATTTTTATTTTTTTACGACTGAAAACTTTTAGGTACCTGTTAAAGTAATCCTTATGTTTCCACACTTAACTTGCATGACCACAACGTAATAAACAGCAAACAACAAGTTCTTTTCCTTTAAATTTTTGAAGTTTTGTTCGCAGAAATTTAAACCCCCTTCCGGAACCCGCCAATAACACACATAGAAGGAAGTCCCGGCTGCTCCTCCGAGTTAATATTATATTAAATTTTTAATATTTATATTGTTAATGTTAATATTATGAATATGTTAATAATCTTACTGTGCTATTGTAAAATAGACAATAAATTAATTTTGTTAATAAAACAGTAAAGTTAAGAGTTGGTGGTGCTTAGGTTAATAAGGAAGGGAGCACGGTTACAATCCCTGGGAACTCAATAAGATCAAAGCAAGTTTATCAGACTCCAAGTAAAGTCAGTTTACGAAGTACTTAAGATAATGGCGTATACTAATTGGCGACTAAGTCGTAGTTGTTTATAAGCGGTACAGTTTCTCTGCTACACTTTATTGTATTATTATTATTATTTTACTTTTTTTTAATTTGTACTGTTATTTTCTTGATGTATTAATTGTGATTGTCACATTGAAGTCAAAATGTGATACTTAATGAGTTCTTACTTGTACAACATTCATAACGCTAATAAGTAATTTATTAATATTATGTTAATAATAATATTATATTTAATACTCATAACGTTATAGTGTAAACAATATAAAACGAAAAACTATAATATTTGTATTCTCTTTTTTAAGTATATTTTCAAGCTTGTGATTGTACTACAGTATCGTAATCACTCCAATTCGAAAATTATTTTCGAATAATTATCCTTTAATTACGAAAATAATTGTTGTAGTGCCCAACTGAGAGCTAAATACCTTGAACAATGATGCCCAATATACGTACTTGGATTTGTAGACAGGTGTTCATCGTAGACCAGATCGCGTAATGTAGGACCACAGCACGTCCTATATACCCTTCTCTTCAGTGAAACCTTGAGGTTGCATTAGACACTGAATTGCATTGTAAGCACAACGATCTCGCGACACAATAACTATGACAGTCAAATGTATACACTACAGTTTACTGTACTATAAACTCCGAACTATTCAGTTGTCCTTAAAAGCTGCATAATATCTCTTGGCATTAAGATGGTTTGTTTGTCCTTTAAAGCTGCACAACATCTTCGTATATTAAGACGTTTTGTTTGTTTCTGCAACGTTACATTGTTCCATTTATTCAATTTACGGTGTATTACCTCTTTCAAAGAAGAACCAATTGAAATTTTAAGTGCATAAAGTCTCATACAATTTGAAATTCAATTTAGCTAAGGCACATAAACAATACAGTAAAAGTATATAACAGATTGAGGCATTAAATAAAATTACATAAAGATCTTGGTTTAACGTAACCGTTGGTTGAGTTAAAATATTATTAATTTTTAAAGAAGATATTATTAGAATTTAAACAAGTTTTTTTTTGTTTCCTTTGTTTTATGTTGTCTGTTCTTAAAAGACAACGGAACATGAATATTATACATTTTTTTTACTGACATGTGATTTTTAATAATTTACATAAAGTGAACTTTATTTTTGGTACTAATAGTTCTAAATGAGTTTAAATCATTTTTCAGCGTAAATGTATTAATTAGAGACTACGGTGGGAAAAATTATACTCTTCGTGGAATTTTCTTAAAACTTCTTCCTTTGCTATTATAACCCTAAGTAGGTTCGGTCTCCCCAGATAATGCGCCTTCTTCTATTACGCAGGTCTCTTCAAGTTTGTGATGCCCATAAATTGCGGATATTCCCTCACATCCCCCAGTCATCCCTTTCTTAGTTTTATCTACTTTTATCTCCAACAGGCGTCTATTCTGTTATGTTGTTTCTACACCTAATCTCTTCCATTTGATATACACGTAGTAGTCACTTTATTTTCTAGATATTATAAATCTAGCACTGCTCCACTTGTAATTTGCTTCCAAGGTTGTTTGGCTTTTCCAGGTGTCACCCTGCTCACCGAGTGCTTCAGATAGATTTTTAATGTCTACATGAAACTGGGCCCATCCGTAATACTTCGTAAAGTGGTTGATGGGGCAATGTTTGTTGCATAGGAAAGTGAAATATTAGTAAAACGGCGTTCAAGAAGTGCTCCACAAAATCAAAACAAAGAGCGTCTGCTGAGTTTGACGTTTCTTGTAGATCTTTGATTTGTCGATGAAAAAGCAGATTTATAGTTTTCGTTTGGAAAAAGAGATGATTACGATTACGATTATCATAGTAGCTTTATTAAATCCAAGAATACCGCAATGGCACACAGTGCATTTAGGTTACTTCGTAAGTGCTCAAATTGTTTACACTTTCGTATAGGTACTTGCTGCTCTCAAGGACAATGTTCGTAAGTTTCTTTACGTGATTCTCTTATGCAGCGAATCAGACCATCAACATGAATATTTCCTCGGCCAAAAGGATAATAGTCGGAAGCCTTTGTTCTTAATTGTGCGGCCATTCCCGACACTGTCTTTGTGCACAAATCACAAAGTACCGTGCACCAAGCAGATTGCATCTTTAGTAACAAGAGATTATCAGTTTCATTTCTTATGGATCGTTTCTTTCGTGCTTTTCTTGGCGACCACCTACCACACTAGTGTTGGCTGATAGTATTGTTTCCACAGCAACTAAAATGATGACGAATTCTATCGTATGGTATGGGAGAGGAAAAGAAGCCGAAATAGTAGTACAAAGAAAAGAATTAAATAATATTCAGACAAATTCACCAACTGGCCATAGAAAATGAGGGAGAACAAAAACACGGACTTCTTAAGAAAAAGAAGGAAAAAACAGAAAATCATAAAAAAAGAATTAAAGGAAACCATTATTAAACTTAGGAATAGGGTTTTTATTTTGTTGGAGACTATTTCTGTTCTCTGATCTATGTGTTGTTATCGCGGCCTTTTAACCTTTCCATTATTATTCAGTCCATTTTTCCTAGCTACTGTAGGCATCTTAACTCCTCGTTTTGTCAGGTTTCTTGTTTTCGCAGCGAATAAAGTGAAGATAGAGAAAATTCTCTGTATAACAGTTTATTCTGTACGTGTTTAGTATATTTGGAAAGGTCATGCTTTCCAATTCTCTGTGCCATTTCACACACACACACACACACACACACACACACACACACACACACACACACACACACACACACACACACACACACACACACACACACACACACACACACACACACACACACACACACACACACACACACACACACACACACACACACACATCGTCATAGTGTAGCGTGTTGTTGTACCTAAGGTTATGCGTTCTTTTTTAAGATGTTTGAAACATGTTGAATTTTTAATTTTTTTACAGCGCTTTTCAGTTAAAAAAATGTAAAACACTTATTTTCTTTAATATCAATGCACGAATAATTTCACGATAATTTTATGTTTTCTCCAAGATTATGACAAGGCTGTATTACTTGTATTTGTATCGTTTCAATTGTTCTATTATGTACGCTTAGGATTTTCTCGAGTTTGTCACTCCTTCGGTCCCGAAGATGACTAATTACGAAGGTTATGACTATTTGTTATGATTACTTTACATTAATCTTGTTGGCACCATGTATTTATGAATACATGAATCTCTTCTTATCTTCTGTATTTAATGCCAATTGTCTCTATATATTTTGTGCTCCGACTCTATATTCATACTTCTCTGCTATTCTTTGCCGGTTGGTTGGTATTCCGCAGCTTTCCAGAGCCCCTATAGTGATGTATAAGTGTTTGTTTCTGTAGCGCCTATTTTGAAGAAGAAGAAGAAGAAGAAGAAGAAGAAGAAGAAGAAGAAGAAGAAGAAGAAGAAGAAGAAGAAGAAGAAGGAGTAGATGGAGGTGGAGGAGGGGGGAGGAGAAGAACACAATGATGAGGAAGAAGAAGAAGAAGAAGAAGAAGAAGAAGAAGGGAAATAAGAAAAATAAGTAATGCACTAATAAATAAATAAGTAATAAACAAAGATAGCAGGATTGAAGACGGAGTAGCAGGAACAAAGTCTAGTTCCTGAAGTGTAGATGACGATAATGACGCAAGAATAGTATCTGTTTCCCATGGTAAAAAATATGAACATACTTTTTCCACCCCTTCAATTTGTGTGTGTGTGTGTGTGTGTGTGTGTGTGTGTGTGTGTGTGTGTGTGTGTGTGTGTGTGTGTGTGTGTGTGTGTGTGTGTGTGTGTGTGTGTGTTGCGTGGGTGTGTGTATTTTGAACACTGCAGATGTATAGCACACGAATCTAAGACGTGACCCTGTTGTTTTATGTTTACATTTCTATTCTAAAGTACATACAAAAATGAGGAAAGGAGAACAGTTTTATCTACGCCGTCAAATGAGAACTAACAACAATAGTATATGTATATGTGTGACAATATACACACACGCATACTATTGTCGGAGTGTAAATAGTGTGGATCAGTGTACTTGGTAACGTAGACGTATACAATTTGACCCGTTGTCCGGATCCTTATCTGTGCAGTGAACCGCAGGTTTGTTATAGGCTACTCGAAAAAAAATTCCACTAAATTACGCAATATTTAATAGAGTCGATCGTGTTCTTGTTGTTTTTGTTATTTCGGCTTCTGAATGTACAGAAACAGTTCGCAGATCATCAATGGCAGACGGGTACGTTGAACGTTCGGAGCCTTTCAGCTTTAGGCGGTTTGTGTCGGTCGCGAAAGTTACCGTCGGCAAGTGCTTCGGAAACATGTGCATTAAAAAGAAGAAGAAACAAGAACAGCAAGAACAGCTGTATATATTCAAGAAGCATAAGTAAGATTAATTTTGTAGGTGTTTTGGTACAGGTGTGTTTCAGTTAATCTATTTTACTGGTTATTTTTGTGTCCTTTGTCAGTATTGTTATATAGAGATTAATTTTCTCTCTCAATGCAATCAAAAACACGAACACTGTGATTAGCTATTGCCTGGATTTTTGTAATGTAAGTCCGTTATTTTGGGTGATGAACTAATTTAAATCTACTAACTTATATTAGTTTCACAGTCATTTAGTCTCTTCCATTAATGGAAAAACTGCAAATCCTTCTGATAGTAACTGAACTGACATTTGAATTTTCGTATTCTAAAAGTTAACAAGCATATATTTTATTAATGCATTTTTTTATTTGAATCTCGAAATTACGTAGGAATTGTGTAAGGCTGTTCCATAGACTAATTAACAGGTTTAACGGCAGAATTGAACGTCGAAATAGGACGTGAGCAAATTAGCTGGCATATAAACACTGCCAAATAATTGTGGCTCCTTCTTGACGTCAAAACTCTGTTTACCCGTATGCGCTAAATAAAATGTTTACTCAAAGTTATTATGTTGTAATAAACAGACACTGCATATGAACGAAGATTTTCGTTGCACTCCACCATGCAATGACTGCATATGAACGAAGATTTTCGTTGCACTCCACCATGCAATGAAATCTGCTTTTTGGGCAAACTTTGAGATAACAGCCTGATTCAGGTTCGTGTTTACAGACTAACATAAGAATAATGTCAGTTGAATTTGAACCAGAGTGTGTTGTCAAATAGCATCTTTGCCTGCAGACATTCATAAATTCTACTTTCATTAATATTTGGTTGGGTTTGTGCGAACACTACTCCCTTGTATATGTGCTGTGAAGATTACGTTTTCAAGTTACATCAACATAGATGTACACTGTAGAATTCTCACTTCCAAAGCTGTGTTTTGTAGGTAAGACTTTCCTTCGGCCCGCTAAACCTGAACGTAATCCATTCTACCAAGTATAATTTTGGTGTATAGTTAGGTTTTTGAATAATACTACAGGCTATATTCTAGGAAAAGAATAAAAATAATTAAGATGCGTCATTAGTATCTGAATTTCTTTATTTCTTCAGTTGACAATCGTTATTGTCAAAATTTTATTCACTTTTTCATGTACAACGACAGATCTTAAAATATTAAACGATCTCCAAATATTTCTCATGTATGTACATAGATAGTGGTCATGATCGTGGTAGGCTTAGTGATGATCCTCTGATAAACCTTTTTTAGTCACCTGTTACATTCAGTCAAGTATTATATTATAAACACTAAATAATACAGTTTACCAACCACACTTGTAGAATGCACTCTGGAAAATAAATAACAATACCAGATATTATCTAGATAGCATAATTAGAATGACGTTTTAACATCTAAGAATACGTATTGGTAGATGGTTAAATGAATAGGCCACGTATAAATTTATTTTAACATATAACATAATTATGTAAATCAGATATTATATATATATATTACATTTAATATTTATAAATAAATTTACCTCAAGATATACCTTTTTTTCCCCCTTATTAGGAACATGTTTCGGGTACTATCTTGTATCCATCCTCAGCCTTCCGGTTTTTGTGTCTGGTGAAGTACATATGTGTTGGTTGACTATTATTATTGTGGTATATTATTATACCCTGATTAACGAAAGAAAGTGACTGGCGGAGCGGCCGCGCGGCGACCGAGTTTGTAGTAAAAACATTCCACTTTATAACCTCGTGGAAACGTAAAATACAGGGCGAGAAATGTCTAATGAACTGTATTTTAATCATCAATTAAAGACGTTTTTAACAAACTTTTCTAATTTTTAAAATCTCTTTTCAATAAATTTACATTGTGAGTTAAAGAAAAAAATACACGAATTTGAATTAAAAAATTAGGGTTTATCGTTTTTATTACGTAAGAACTCAGAGGTTAAGCATCGGAAAAAAATTTCTTGTAGACAAATGGTAGTCCACCTTCTTTAGTACAATATATCAAAAATTGAGATTCCTACTATTAATATTAACGACGTTATTAATTTTTTCCGAATGTACTGTTAACTCCGTTATTAATCATTTTTTTCATTGTGTTTTTTCACAATAAACATAACAAAATTGTATTCATCAATACAAAGTGGTATGTAACCTTCAAATATTACGAAATATAACCGCAATCAGTTAATATAGGAAAATTAGAACTAACATCGCTCAACGGCGCGCGATCGAGTCAAGGTACAGTAACAGCCCAAAGAAAGTGGTGCATACGCTCACGGCTCACACATTGACACATAGCCAACTTACTACGAGTCACCAATCTCTCATAAGTATATACTTAGTTATCTGTGTACTTATTTAATCTAATCTTCTACCTGGAGATCTGTCAAAAACGTACATCTGACCAGACTTTTGTGGTTTAGTTGAACTACATGCTTTTTATAACAGTCTTGAATGATTGTTTATTACTCTTTTGCGGTACGGTATTTATTGTTTTCTTGTTAATAAACTGTTTTTGTTTTGTGATCAGCTTTAATACTACTAATTGAAGTGCAATGTAATTACTGGGAAATTGTTAATGCCATTCAAATTTCTCAATAACTAATTATTTAACTATGAAATATAGTTTACAGTTTAAAACTACCGAGCAAAGCTCGGTCTACCAGATATTGCATAATTATAACAGTATTTTACTGTTATAATGTAATTGAAATGTAAAAACAATTAGTAAATTACTTGTTGTTAGCATTGACAAATAAATAATAAATACAGTACGGTACTTACAAGTATTGTAGTGTTCTTCAGCTTTTATGGAATCCGCTCATAAAATATGTGTATAAATCATAAAAATACACTATTAAAACACTCTATAAAAAACACTTATAGCTGTGAGTTAGTAGTCTTCAAACGAAAGTTCTCTGATACCCTCCATTGGATCGTCATCACTATTATCATCTTCTGAACAATTATCATCCTCGGAGCTACTGCTGTCTTCCACGGATATAATCATTTCCTCCACAGCTTCTTCCATTAGTCCTTCGTTATTCCATGCATCGATAATAACTTTTTTGGTGTGGTCCACTACTTGCTCCCACCTCTCAGCAGTAATTCGATTAAATCCGTCTTTAGTCAGTCGTTCAACTTCTTTTAAAGTAAACATTTTGTTGTTTTCGGCAACATACCCCTTAACCTGAGCCCATATAAGCTCAATGGCGTTAAGATGGCAATGGTAAGGTGGTAGCCTTATCACTTTGTGACCTCTGCTCTCTATCAATTCATCAACAAAATACCTTTTGTTCTGGGGCTTGTGCCATTTCACTAATTCCAAAAGTTCTGATTTTTTCAAGTCGGTTGTAGATTGAATATTTTTCCTATCCAGCCATGCAAGTATGTCAGCTTTTTTATCTTTGCTTGTGGGAGCTTTATCAATTTGCTTAGAATGGTAGGGAGCATTGTCCATGACTATTACTGCAGGCTCTTCTAGGTTATTTAGCAAAGTTTCAGAACACCAACCGAAGAATTTGTCGTGATCCATATCTTCATGGTAGTCACCGGTTTTTTTTCGATTTAAATAGTAGAAGGGAATTTGGAACAAACCCTTTTGAAGAACCTGCATGACATATTATTAATCGTTCACCTTTCCCTATAGGTGTTAACATTGTCCCCTGAAGTGACTCATCAGTCCATCCTTGTTTCAAACAATGCCCAGCATTGACCCAGGTCTCATCGAGCCAAATTATATTATCGAAATTCTCGTCTTTGATTTGGCGAAGAAAACGACACCTCCAGGCAGCGACATCGCTTCTCTCCATAATCACTTTTCTGCCCGAAAATTTTCTCCACGTAAATCCTAAACCTTTTAGCACGTTTCTAAGCGAAGACAGACTGCCATTAAACAGCTCTTCATTTTCCAACGATGATAAAAGTTTTTTCAAAGTGGGATATTCTTTTCTTATGTAATATTGATATACATGTCTTCGTATAGCGTCTTCCTGAAAAGTGTCAAGTTTTGTCACAGTTTTCTCCCGTTTCCTCTGTTTGCCCGGAGTTGAAAGTTGGCTATTACTGTCATCTTGTATTTCTTTCAATTCTTTTTCCTTGCAAACTCGCAGAACTGTATTTTTATGTATTTTCAGAGCATCTGCAGTTCGCTGTATTGCATTATTAACCGGAATCAAAGGACCTTTGTTCGCCTTTTCTCTATCAAAGTATTCCCGCACTTTGCACACAATTTCTCTTGACTGTCCTTTCATAGGTACGCCTCGGCCCGAAGTTTGTCTTTTCTTTGGAGTTCGAGTCCTAGGTCTTCCCCTATGTTTCCTTGGTTCAGCCTCGTTACGTTGCTCCATGCTCAGCCACCGAAGTATATTCACACAAAATAACTTAAAAACACGTCAATTTATAATGAAAGCACAAGAAACTAACACTTAAAATCAAGATAACCAACAACCGGACATCACTCAACCACCACATCAACTAAACTGAAAGCTGGAAATTTCCCTTACCCTTAGTGTGCGTATAACGGTTCAGTTTTCCTGGAAGCGTGTGCTATTTGTAGACATAAAGGAGAGGCCGAGACGCTGTACGGGAATGACGGTAGCGCGCGAATAAAATGGGTCCAATAGGTTCTGACTGTACTTCCGCCGCAGAGCGCCACGCATTGCTCTCTGTGAAATTCACTTTATATATTAATCCATTGTAGTATTCCTATCACGTACAAGGTGTAAGTTGTATATGTCTTCTACATTTAGTTATCTAAAGAGAGCGTCACGCAAATCTCATTCGTGTACAACTTTTAACAACTGAGTTAACAGGACATTAGAAAAAAATTAATAACGTCGTTAATTTTAATCGTAGGAATCTCAATTTTTGATATATTGTACTAAAGAAGGTGGACTACCATTTGTCTACACGAAATTTTTTTCCGATGCTTAACCTCTGAGTTCTTACGTAATAAAAACGATAAACCCTAATTTTTTAATTCAAATTCGTGTATTTTTTTCTTTAACTCACAATGTAAATTTATTGAAAAGAGATTTTAAAAATTAGAAAAGTTTGTTAAAAACGTCTTTAATTGATGATTAAAATACAGTTCATTAGACATTTCTCGCCCTGTATTTTACGTTTCCACGAGGTTATAAAGTGGAATGTTTTTACTACAAACTCGGTCGCCGCGCGGCCGCTCCGCCAGTCACTTTCTTCGTTAATCAGGGTATAGTGTTGGTATCAACCAACACATATGTACTTCACCAGACACAAAAACCGGAAGGCTGAGGATGGGTACAAGATAGTACCCGAAACATGTTCCTAATAAAGAAAAAAAAGGTATATCTTGAGGTAAATTTATTTATAAATATTAAATGTATTATATACATCAAGAAACGGACTGTAGCAGAAAGTGATTGAATATATATATACTTACATTTATTACTGTATACATGTTACTTTATACTTTCATTTAAGCTTTTACTTTATATTTTTTTAAATGAAGAATGTTTTTCACAAGTTTTAATTTAATTTACTGTCATCATCAGAATTATAGTGTGTGTGTGTGTGTGTTTACGTTTATATATATATCTTCCTTGATGGGTCAATTAGTTGTTTACAAGAATTCAATTTGTAAATAATTTATTTTCAAAACAAGAATGTGATAATTATAGTACTTCTATTAAAGTAGACCTTGTATTTTAAAAAATCAACACCATTGTTAAAAGATTTTATTCATTTATTATATATATATATATGATGTATAAGATACATAATTAATATATATACGTCTTAAATTATAAATAAATGTCTATATATTAAAGCATAAACATAAAAAGTAAACATCGTATGATTTATAAAATAATCATGAAAGTAATACTTTTTGTAGCTAATGGGATAAAACTACAAGTAACTAAAAGAGTTAAGTGAAAATATTTGTGTATGTGGGCACGCGCGCGCGTCGATAATTCAGGTCTTCAATTGTAGATTTGTAGTTTGTAGGTTGATTATAATTACTAGGAAGTTGTATTCGACTTATATAATACGTAAACAATATTTGTATGTAAATTTCAGACTGGTATTTTGGCAAACGTCCTAGGTCACGATTGACACCGCGGTATAACCAACCTGTCACTCTAACATACGTTGTCTTGTTACTTGAGCGCTTTGTCGGATTAATCACGTTTCGTTGTATAATTTCCTGTCGCAGAAAACGCCTCAAATTGTCGGAATCGAAAGGTCGGCAACGTCGGGTATATATTATTGTTGTTAAAGTAAACGACAGCTTATAAGCTTATGGAATGACATTAGAGTAAACAGGCCTGTAAAGTCTATCGATTCCCCGAAGGTGTCCGTCGATGAAACAGTGATTTGTTTGCTCGCGTGAGCAGCTGTTGTATATATGTAGGCCTACCGCATGATATTTGGTGAAAAAAGCTACACAAGAGATTGAACAATTTTGTGCTCGTTTCATGTGTGTTTAAACTCGGTGTTTAAACTGTGCGACTGAAGATGAAAACTGTACCTTCGGTACCCGTCTTCGTAGGTTAGTATGTATGAATAGTGATTTGTAAATCTAAACTTATTCGTGAATCTCTCTCTCTCTCTCTTTCTCTCTCTCCCTCTCTCTCTCTCCCTCTCACACACACACACACACACACACACACACACACACCACACACACACACACTCACTCACTCACTCACTCACTCAAAAGTGATAGTAAGACTCACTAATTAACCTATATTCAATTAATAATAATTATTATTACGTCATTAATAACTATTATTATTAAACTTTTTTTTATTTATAGTTTATATGTTGACACAATGGGATATTAATTTATTATAATTTATTAATATAACATTGTAGGTTAAAAATGCGATAATACTTAAAACATTTGAAATGGAAGTAGGGTATGTGTTTTTAATGTCGGCAGAAGTTTTTATCCTTAATCATCAGACGCTGAGATAAAATTTAACTGAATTAAAGCATGATTTTCCATTACATCTGGAACATATAGATATATATATATATATATATATATATATATAATATATTATCAAATTTAATTTCTCCTGCAAGTAATTATTATATTTTTATCGTTTCAATTCACCTGACGTACGTTTCACTGAATATATCAATATCAGAGGTTTGTAAATGAATTAACAAATAATCGAAATAATTCGATTAAAATATAGAAACTAACGAATAATCGATTTAATTTATTAATGTTTATTTACTTAAGTAGCTGTTTCGACGGTTATATTGGAAATATTAAATGTTTAATTTTTTTTTTAAATACATTTATAATTTTAAATACGTCATCTTGTTTTGTTTTTATTTGAGTTTGTTCTTTAATTGGTAAATTATTGTTATTGTGTTTGTAAATATTAAGATTTTCTCGAATATTCATTTTTTGACCTTTTTGTATGTATTTAATTATCTTCATATTTTGAACGTCTAGAATTTGGTTGTTGTTATTTAGACAATGCGTGGCTAAATTAAATTTATAAATTTTTAATGTGCATTGCGGTGATGAAGGAATCTGTCGAGTAATTTTTTTTTTGTCTGGCCTACGTAAAGTTTATTGCAATTGGGACATTCTATTTTGTACATTCCATTTTTACTGTGAATATTCGATTTAGTAATAGGTTTTATTTGATTTAAAACTATATTATATGTGTTATAAGATATTTTTAAATTTGTATCTTTAAATATTTTATTTAGTTTTTGAGTTATATTTCCATAATAAGTAAAGGTTTGTGTGTGTGTGTGTGTGTGTGTGTGTGTGTGTGTGTGTGTGTGTGTGTGTGTTGTGTGTATAAACTTTAATTTATAAAATAATTCTTTTATTTTTAAATTGTAATTACCTCTGCAAGTATATTGTATTATTTTTTCTGTTTTAATTAACCTTAAAAATAATTAAAACGATAAAAAATAATACAATCTACTGGCAGTAGTAGTTACAATTTGATAATATCAGAATCCTACAAGAAACTCGAAGAGTTACTTCGAAAGAAATGAAGAATTGGTGTGTGAGTGTGTGTTATATTTATATAACAATTCATATATATATTCTTATATTTGTTTATGGTATAGTCTTATACTACTTGCATTTTGCATTATGGCTGTGCTAATGTAGGAGGCTTCTTGATATAATTACACATGATGTTTATGACGTATGCATTCATATGACGCGCGTTTGTGTGTCCGGGCGCTCGAGTACTCGCTAATTGTGAAGAACCTTCATCATGTTAAGGTAAAAAAACATCAGTCAAGGAGAGGATATTTATATCTTTATTCGCGTTAAATGTCTATATTTGTATACTTAAAGTTGTTTACACAATTATTAGGCTACTGACAAGTCGTGTAGGTTATCAGAATGTGCGTACGTAAACACGACAACACGGGGTCAACAACATGTCCTCCAAACAGTGGTACCGTGACGCCCAATGTCATCGGCACAATTGGAATGTAACGAGTAGTTGAAGGGTTTTAATTAGAACACAGTCAGTTGTCTTCTATAAAGCGTAGCTAATAATTCTCTTAGAATTGCTGAAATTTACATCCGACTGTTTTGCGTTTATCTGTTGTGATGTTTTTTGTTTCTCTTTTCATCTTTTTGCCGCATGTTATAGGAACAAACATTTTAGTCATATGCTTATCCGTTCCAACAACGTATACTCAATAAGTGAACATCTGTTTATTAGAAGCGCATAAAACTGTCTTTGAAAATTTTATAAATTTACATATGTATTACTAAATTAATGACATCATCTTTAGGATTGCTGTGTTCATCAGTAACGTGGCCAGGAACCAGGAATTTTCCAAAAGAGTTACTGTTACTGATCAGGATTTTTTTTTTATTTGGAGGGGGAGTTACAGACTAAGATTTTTTTCAAGGTGGCGAGTCATTTATGATAAGCGGGGGACGGTTAGTGGCAGTAGTATGAAATACACCAGTTAAAGCGCACAGTGTATGGTTATATTGCTGCCAAAAGCGAGCTTATGTTGCCTGTCTGCAGGTTTTATGCATACGAACTCATTGGTGACCTACCCAATTAGGGGGGGGGGGGCTGTAACTTCACTGCATGGGCCAAAAGTACACGTATGTCAGTGCAATTGTGCGTACTTATTCTTCTATTAACAAATTGTAATTTTTATATTAAAACTTTTTAGCTTTAATAAGTGAATGTGTACTTGCCTTTATATATATGATGCGTTTATAATGCAAATAATTTTACATTATTTAAATCAGGAAATGTATATTAATTATTAATTAACGACGTCGTGGTCAGTTCACGGTGTAGACTTATAGCCTGTTCCGTCTTCACTGCAGCCATCTCTTCCAGGGCTTACCAACTGGTTTGTAGTCTACTGCGCTCTTTACTAGCCTCTGGTGACCCATTCTGTAGGCATGCTCCATCTGTAGGCTGCTTCCGTTCTTCCATCTTATCTTTGATGGAGAATGTACCCAGTTCGGCCCTCATATGTTCACTACGCGCATTCGATCCCTTAGACGATAACCACTCATGTGCCTTAAAAAATTCTTTTCGGCGGTTTGTATATGCTGCTTTTCTTTGCCAGTTATCGTCCATGTTTCACTAGCATATGTAAGAAAAGGTATCGCCATTACTTTATAGAACTTCATTTTAGTATCAGTTCTTGTTTTGCTTCTTAGTGTTCGTTGTATCGTACATTAATTAACTACTTCATTAATTATTAGCCATCTGATATCCGGATATCTTCTTTGGAATACTCATTTTTCTGCTGTAGATCATGTACCATTAAAATCAAAATATCATTTTGAAAGTGCTGATCAATGTACACATAACAATTCCATATATAAGATTTTAATACTTCATCGATTTACATTGGTGTGAAGATGTAAGGCAGCTCTATCATGGCTTCTAAAACGTAGGTCTGCATAGACATAAATCAGTAAATAAATACTTGTATACGCAAATATTACACACACATACATAATGTATGTATTATGTGAATCTGCGATTGAATTTTCAATCAAACCGATTACGATCAGATCACGTAAACTCCCAAGCAGACCACGACAAAACCTTTTTTTCACCGCAAAAGCCAATTTATCTGGATAATTTTCTTCAGCTTTGCCCCTTCTGTAACGCCCAATGTTAAGCATACCTGTTTCTTACGTGCTTTCATTTATCTGGCTCTCTTGTGCGCCTTTTCATTCTTGGCAGCCCAGCCACTCACTTTCGGTCGTTATACTATAATATTACTGGTCCGTTTTGATTTAGTCTCCTCGTCCAAGGTTAATGACGTGGTATTCCACCTGCTGCTTGTTGTAGATGTGTTACTTTCCTTTCTATACCTTTGTTCTCCACACGACATACGTCTACACGTTCCTGCTGTTTTTACTTCTCACTGAAAAGCATATTACTGATCTTACCGTACATCTTTAAATTATATCAAAATGTATTATAATGTATGTATTACCTGTTTTGTAAGTGTCAAAGTTTCCGCTCTGTATGCTGTGTGAAGTTGGTCGATTGCTTTAAATCTTAAGGGCTAGGGTATTTTCTTGTTACTCAAAGTGACAGGAAGTTATCTATGACGTGACATTTAATCTTGAATCATTATATAGGCCTATTTTTCTACTATTCGATCGTTACCATTTGTCTTTCACATTGTGTATCTAAGTTACCTGGACAAATAAATCCGGTCCTTATGGTACAGTGTTTGGTCTTATTCAAATATAGTCTACTAGAATAACGAAGAATTCATTAGTTATTACTACTGGGGAATAAGAGCCCGTTCGCTTGATAGAAACCGGTTTGCTAAAATAGTTTGGCAAATGTTCTGCGTCACGTTGAATTACGATTAGGGACGATGAGAAAGCTGGCCTCTATACAACCGTACCCGGACCTATTCCAAACCTAAAGACAAGATAGTAAATCCGTCCTTGAGCTCGTCCGGAGGTCGCCAGGTCAACGTGCGAGCATACGCGGAAACTCTCTCTCTCTCTCTCTCTCTCTCTCTCTCTCTCTCTCTCTCTCTCTCTCTCTGTCTCTCTCTCTCTCTCTGTCTCTCTCTCTTTCTCTCTCTCTATTACATACACACATATTAGTGTTAAAGTATGTGTTAGATTTCCACTGTGTTTATACTATCCGCGTCGAAAATATCAATGTATGCAATGTACATTACTGATTTTTGCATTACGAAAATGTACTTCGAAAGGTCGCAATAACGGGTCGATGAAAATTTATACTCTCTGTGTCAATTCTCCCATTTCTAATCACGGTTTAGCGTAAGTGGCTGACTGACGCTATATTTCATCATCATCATGTGTAGCCCGTATTTATCAACATCAGTACATAGGTTTCTCTCAATACGTTTCATATTTTGGCTTTCCTGATCTAGTCGCTACTCATCAGAAAATCATCCCGCCTCACTTTTGGCGGTCTACCGATCTACAGTTATCCTTTATCCTTCTCGTCCATCTTCTATCGTTCCCCATTCACCTCATAAGTTACACCCGGGCCCCATTCCACTTGACTGGATAACATCGCGGCGTTCTCCACTGACTGGATTATCGTCAGTTCCTTGATATATGCGTTGTTATCGCTACGTTCAATCCTTTCCACAACTATTCGTCGTAGTTTTTCCAAGCTATTATAACCTTCTCCGCTGCTCATTATATTAGGTTTCTTGTTTCCGCAGAGAATGAAGTGAAGACTCGGAGAACCCATTGTACAATAATTTCCTCTGTAATGTGTTTGGTAATTGGCTCTGAAATTTGGTTTTCACCTTACGGAAAGAAAATCACGCTTCTCCACTTCTCTTTGCTATTTCGTGTGTTTGATACCTCCAGTTTGGTCTTCTGACAGATTCATGCGCACACGCACGCAACTGGTTTTGTGTGTGTGTGTGTGTGTGTGTGTGTGTGTGATCAAATTATATTACTTATGCAAGTAGTTGATCTTATTTTAATTTACACTGCTTTAGTATATACACCTGATCTGCATAAACACTGCTTTAGTGTTTAGAGTATTTATTATAATTAATTGCTTTTTTCTTAAACCTAATTTTGGTAAAGATAATAGAGCTGTATAAACAATTTTTTACATGCCTTCACTGTAAGGTGTTCACTGATGCCTTGCGTTATAAAGCATTTCCTTTTTCGCTGATCGATGACTTGCCCGTCGTCATGATATTTTGACGCAGTTTATATTCTTAAATAACGATTTCAAAACTATTGAGACAGCTATTTACTTTCTGCTTAATGAGACTTTACTTTATGAAGACAAGAGGAATTTTAAAAATTTCGAATGATAAAGGTATTGGAATTATCGAGGTTCAAGTCATCGAGGTTTGACAGTATTTATTTTTAATTTATTGTTAATATATTAATGTGACAACTACTTAAATAAGCTTAAAGAGAGTTAAGCTTGCCCCTCGGAGCTGCTGCTTGTCGAGGACTTTTAGTCCAACAACACAATTTGGACCTACAAAAACACGTTTTGGAATACGAGGCCAGACTACATTGTTGAAGGATTCATTATGATTCTGTGTCTTCCCATGAAGGCAAATGCTCAACAACACTGGAGTGGAGGGGTCCTTGTATATTGGTTTTATTTTATACATATGACTTCTGAGAGCGAGTTTTTATGGATGAATTTTGCTTAATAGTTAGTGAACTCGTATATTTGCACCAGGAATCAACACCATCAGGGTAAAGGAATGGTGATGATCTAAGCATGGCTACAAGAGCACTCCACTGACAGGCCAAGCGGAATTTTAATTAATTAATTAAAATAATTAATTTTATAATCAAAACTCATTCAAATTTCCATGCATTGTATATATCAAAATGTACAGAATGAATCATAGAATAATTTAAGAATAAAAAAAACAACAGAAAATCATAATTTTGTCAGATAACCGACTTCAGACTCGCCTTAACTTAAAATAGGTAAGTTAAACGTTAGGAAACGTATAGCGAAGCGCTTTCTAATACCGTGCTAATGTGAAAGACTCTAGCAAAAAGCATAAGTAGAATATAATAGCTGTATGAATACGATAAACATTTCAACGTTTGGAGATAATGGGTATATTTATATGGAATTTTTCAGGTTTTATCAACATTCCATCCGAGAATTACTATCCACGAAAATTGTTATCAACTTTGATGATACTGTACCTATCCTCTACCTTTCTACCTTTGATGATACATCAATAATACCGTAGCTTCATAATACTATATTAGAACAATATATAGTACGTATATTAGGCGCGTGTGTGTGTCAAAGCTTCTCTAGAGGCGTAACACAGGCACACACAAAAACAAAAGACAATGCAGTTCACGTTTGTTTTGTTCTAACGAATGTTATGTTGTCGCAATTTAAAAACTACGCATTTTTTGTCGAGCCCCTCCCACTGCACCCACGAATCAAACTCAACACTTGTTGGAATCCTATTTATTCAACGATTAAGAGTGGACAGATTACAAGACGCACACGCCTTTCGTTTTGTTTTCGTTCGCTTGAGTTTTTTATGATGTTTTACAGTTTTTTGTCTTTAAACGGACCATTGAATTGACCGTTGACCGCGCTTCTGTTTAGGCTGCTATTCGCTTCTTGCGATCGTCACGCTGGACTAGCGCCAACTACCCTCTGTTCGTGCGCATTTCATAAACTCATAAATCCGCCGCAGTTAGGTTTGACCAAGTTGTCATGTTAAGTCGTCCGAATGACATCTACGTTGGTGGTATTGTGTATGTTGTATACACTGACGTTTTGTTTTATTGTTGATATTTCTTACTGCTGCTGCTATTTTTCTTTGCTGTCGTTAGTTCTGTAGGTTGAACTTCATAAACACATTTTTTTGGGAGTCATTTCGTTCAACCAAAAGTTCGTCTTATGTTACTATAGGATTGCGTTGATAAAGTTTTTGTTTAATTAATTAATTCAAGCTCTAGTTGATATGGGTTGAATGACTTTTTAAATTGAACCTTTGGTCTATTTTATACCCAAAAACGTAGATTTTATATCCACATAACGTTTCGAAAAATGCCACTGTTAAAAATTATTTAATGTTAAGTATAATTAATAAAGTTGTGTTAGTGGTTACAATCACAAACAGAATTATCACTGCTGTACACCACTATATAAAAATTATTCCGATTAGCGCTTTCAAGCTTCTCAGCTTATCGTCAGATCGTTATTTCCGATCTGACGATGAGCTGAGAAGCTTGAAAGCGCTAATCGGAATAATTTTTCTATAGTGGCGTGCAACAGTGATAATTCTGTTAATGTTAAGTATTTACAACAGGAGTCTCAATTCCTGCTGCTACTAACTATTACGCTGTGCAGGAAATTCCCGTATATTATTGTCGCCTGTTGTTATGCGATCTCGTGTTACACGAAACACAGAAACGGCAACAAAGAAAAAAGGTAGATACCCAGGAAGAAGAATCTTATAACTGTGACAAGTATGTTAATTAATTATATCAATAACTGATCAAACGTACTACTATTTAATACTAACATTTACAGTTAATTATTGTTTTTTTCATTACTGCAAAATACCATTAAATGGTAGGTTTTTTTTGTAAAACTTTGTCTTTTGATATTTTGCCTGCATCATCCGTCATTTTTATCCTTTGCGTCTGATCGACAGATATTTATAAATTTCGTACATGGAGCTAAATATTTGTGAATTCTTGTTGTACGATTCTTAAAATAAAAAATTTAACTATAGATTTCGTATGTATTACCATTCTCTGAACAAATTTTGGTTGGCTTGACTATCGTTCCAGACCGTGTTGTAGCGAAACATTGCTGTTAGAAAGGGGTTGTTATAAGGTGTTGCTTGTATTTATATGATGGAAGGTTTTATATTCTTCTTCTTTGTGCCTTTAACGTTTCTTACGCCGATTACCAAGTTGTAAGGTACATTGCTCTGTCAAACATACTTAAAAGTCTATTACTATAACATAAATCATACGCAATAGTATTATAACATTATAACATATAGAAGATTTTGATTGTGTAAGTCTGACTTAAACATCAGATCCAAACTTGTAGGCCTATATTTATATAATTATTAGGTTAAATTATGTTATTTTGAAGCAAACCTATGTTATTATAGTGAGCATTTAGAAATACACATTTTGACTGAAAATTAGAAGTAGAAAGCAATACAGTAGCAAAATTACAGAGCTTACTGCGAACGTATGTAAAGGGAAAGAGGGCTCCAACTGTATATGGAAATACTATTTAGAAAATTATAAAGAATCCTGAGCTCTATCGACACCAATAAGTACTCTCGATTTCAAATACACATAATAAATGTGTTGAAATTTTCAAGATGGCTGAATGGAATGACACTAGAAGGCCGGTACGTGAATGAATGGCCCAAAGAAGGGTAAAGTAATTTGAGCAAACGCTATTAGATATACTAGAAGCAATCTTTTTTTTGAGAGCAGACATAAAAATAGTAGCACTAGCCAGAGAAAGATGGAGGCAGAAATTAAAATTCACAAAGGACCAAATAGAATTGCAGTGCTAGATAGTTTATGTCTACGTGTGTACGTCTACATCATGTTTCTCTGTATTATTTTGCTCAGTTTTAAACAAATTAAACATATTACATAAACACACTTGGTAGTGTGGTTACAAAAGAAGGAGGAGCAGTTGCAGATGCTAAAACAAGAATTCACAAAGCTAATGCGGCCTTTAGACAACTCTACCCAGTTTGGAAATCAAGAGAAATATCAACTGCAACAAAGCTACGCAACTTCAAGACCAAAGTCAAAGCTGTTTTTGTTGTATGGGAGCGAGAGTTGGAAAGTCACAATGAAAATTACCAAGTGTCTGCAGGTCTTCATCAATAAGTGCCTGAGGAAAATACTTCAAATTTTCTGCCCAAACATTGTTTCAAATGAAGAAGAACAAATTGTTTCTCTCTGGAGAAGGACAAACGAGGAACCCATTGTCACCCAGGTCAAAAGGAGAAAATGAAGTTGTGTTGGGCATACCTTGCGGATGAACCAAAATGCAATTGAGCGGCAAGTCCTCTTTTGGAACCCTCAGGGAAGAAGATGACATGGAAGACCAGGAATCTCGTGGAAGAGAACTGTCGAGATGGAAGCAGAAAAGGAGGAGAAGTCCTTTGAAAAACTCAGAGACCTCGCCCAAAATAGAGTCCGTTGGCGTAGCTTCGTCAAGGCCCTACGCTTTTCAGAGAGCGACAGGAATTAGTAGTAGTAGTAATATGAACACGCAGGCGTTTGAATTACACGGAAAACAGATTCTTGATTGAATAGTTAGACTCGTAGAAGATACAGCTTTACGTGATAAAAATAATAGAGAAAGTCTTGTCATAATGAATAGAATTTTTAAACATTAGAATCAAAAAATTGAAAACATTAAAAAAGGAGTATAATATGTAGGTAAACATCAAATCAGATAACAAGTATTACGCTTGAATACTACCATTGTAGAAGAAATAAAAGATTCTGCCGATATTTGAAGCAAACTAAACTAAGTAAAGAATTATTTATGCCCATGCTTATGGGTCCCGTGAAGTAAGGTGTGTCCCGGACTTGGAAAGGTTGACAACCACTGGTATATACAGATGCGATGTAATATCTGTGTGTTGACTGTTGAATATCTTGCATAGATCCATTGGAATAGTGTGAATTCTCGTAGTCGAGATAAGCGAGTGGAGATATATATATATATATATAATTTGGAGGTACATATAATTATATACATTGTGTGTGTGTGGGGGGGGGGGAGGGGGAGAGATAGAGTCAGTGGGAGGGAGGGAGAGAGAAGGAGAAATAGATGGAGACAGACAGGTAAATAGACAGATAGATAAATAGACAGACTCTTGACTGACTGAAGCGAAACGTAGTGTTTAATCCTCACAGGTCGCGACTGTTTGGTTACGATTTGTATGGATTCACCTTCGTGCATTCTCATATGTGCAGGCTATGATTGCGCAGTATTGTTCTGTTTACATTTAGTTAGTTACTATACAGTATTAAGACTAGTTTCATTTCGGTTGTTGTGTTCGTATAAAGAGGTTTAACGTACACGTGTCAAAGTTAATACTGTATATCAGCGTGCGTGTTGTTTTCGCGCCGTGTAGTGCCAACATTATCGGCACGTGCACCCGTGACCAGTCTGTTCTTGGCTCTGCATTTGCATTGCTTCACTCGGCCACTGCCTACGCTTTTTATATAAGCCTTTTATTTTTACAGCGTCTATCTGCAATGTGATTCCGTGATTCTAATTTAAAGCTCGTTCTGTTTCGTTACCAACGCGCTCGCATTGTTAAAGCTACACGTATTATATTAGGGTCTACACGTTCCAAATATTACATTTATTTGTCAATATAAAAGAAAAATGAGAGATATTTACAAAGACAGACGCAATTGAAAAATGCCTCTACCAGATCACATATGTATAAATTAAATATGCCACACATTCGATAAGTAATTCACATAGATATCCAGTTTTAAAATGAATTACAAATTTTGGCGAACGAAGTCTGTGGAACCTTATACTGTGATAAATATAAAGAAATAATTTATTTATAGACGAACACAGACAAATTTCTTTAAAATATGATAATTTCGTTAAACGTTTACTCTACTCTAGAATGACCAAACGTCCCGTTTTTAACGGGATCGCCCCCCTTTTCTTTGCTCTATGTCCAATTGTCCCGGGGAAAAAATTAAAGGAAGGCAAAATGTCACGTTTTTCAAGAAGCATTAAAATTCTACAGACAATTTTTTTTCAAATCTACACAAAACTAGATTTTAAAAACAATTAGAATGTTTTACATTAAACTGCGGTCTGTACCGTGCTCTGTCGCTACTAATTATCGAATATTACATTTACGCAGTATCGATCTTTACATTGTTGATTTCAATAGCCGGTCTATGCGGGATCCTCACGATCATAAGCTCAGTGTTTACCGTAAGCTAAGCGAAACCTCATCCTTGTTAATGTTGTTTCATATGTTGTATTTTGTGTGTAGTGAGCACCGTGCGTATATTTTTAACAATAACAATGCCTAAAACAAAGTGCTATTTTAACGATTTGAAAAAAAAGATTTCCAATTTTTAATAGAACCAATTGCTTTCAGTACGGTATTAATTGCTTTATCAAACAGTACTGATTGTTAATTTAAACTTCAAGTAGAAACTACTTTTTTCGCATTTGGTGTTTAAGAAGTTAAAAAGGGAGCAAGTGGGTCGGGGAAAGGGCATTGGTGGGGGAGGGGGAGGAGGCAGTGTCCCGTTTTCTCTAACTTCAAATCTGATCATCCTATACTAACAGCCTGGTAACTCCATTTAATACAGTACAATCCAATGTAAAGCCCATCCTTGTATCGCGGAACACAGGAGTGCACAAGTCGCCTCCATCTGACACTGTTTTTGGTGATTTGTTTAATTTCCTCCCAGGATTTTCGCCTTCTCGGAACTTGTTCGTTTCCGTGTGATCTTCGGTCGTCCTCTGCCACTAGAACCTTTTGGATCCTATTCATTGGTTTGCAAAGTATCGCACACCGGTTTTATGAATGTGTGGTAGAGCAAACTCAGCTTACTTCTTTGTATCTCTTTTTTAACCGGTTTCTGGTTTCTTCTTGTCCACAGTTCTGTGTCAATGATCTTGTCTGGCCACAAAATGCGAAATTTTCTTCGTAGAATATCTCTGAATAAATACCTTGATTTCTCTTAATAGTTTTAACGTTTTTCTAGCTCTTGGGACCGTACAAAAGGAAAGCTTTGATACTGGAGTCGAAAATAAGAATTTATTTTTCCTGGAGTAATGCCTGCATTTCCAGATCTTATAACATGCCAAACGAAATGCATGTTTCTGTCTTTGCAAATCGTCTCCTGCACATCGCGATCACTCTACCCACCTTTATCTATGACAGAGCCGTAAGCCATACACACTTGAGATAAACAAACTTTGTGACGATCTATTCTTCTTCTTCTTCTTTTCCGTTCTCCTTTGGCATCAAGAGTCGGTCGGGCTCCGTCAGCCACTTCCGGTATTTCCTTCTGTCCTGGGCGAGGGGTTTGACATCTAACAGGGTCATTTCCTTCTATTGGTCAACTTCTCAAATGTAGTTGACCCATTCCTATTCCCCTCCCTCCGTCCGGGCACGCTTCCATGATTATCCTTTCCTATACCTCATTGTTGACCAGACCATTGCAGTGCTCTTCTGCCTACTATCTCAATAACTGATTCCTATTACAACGTACAACGTGTGATGGTCATATTCCTAACTTGTTCCCTTCCACCTTTCCGGCTGCTCGTCTCAAAATGTCATGCAGTCTGCTTTCATGTTACTCTAGCAGGGTACCTTCGCTTTTCCGTGATTTCCTTCTTACCCACAATAACATTGAAATTTGGTGGTATATTTGACTTCTAGCCGATGGTTTATTTCCTCGTCAGTGACAATCTCAATGTGCTGATTGCTTGTGCAGAACAGTTCAGCATTTGGAGTGTTTAAACGAAGCTGTTCACTTTTGTTTGAGTTCAAATTTAGACCCACATTTTGCATTTCCTGTTGCAAACGTTCTACCTTTTCCTTCGTTTTTAAAAATCTTTATTTCATCACAGAAAACTACAAAGTCAATAATACAACAACACAATAGTGTGATGAAACAAAATAAGGGCTCCATAGAAGTGACCTTGTTGGGGCTTCCCTCACATACATGCAACCACGTTTTCAGTGATTTCAGAAATTCGCCTAGAGTATCCCCAAGACTGACATATGGCTAGTTAACGTTTTCCGTGAACACTACTAAGGCCTTAATGTTTGCGCTTAAACGTGCAAATATTAATACAACAGTGTATGTATAAATAGTTGCAAATATATATAATGAATGTTGTAAGATTAAAGATATCCGGGCTGTTTGGCCGTGGTTCATGGTTTATTTCCAAACCAAACGTTTCGGCAGCTCCAATGGCTGCCATCATCAGTTGAACAATAAAATCCTGAACGTAGGGTGTTCACGTACAGGCCCACAGTACTGTGGTATAGGCTGAAGATATCCCGCCATGCTACCTGTACTTATAAATTCAACAAAATGGTTCAGGTAGCATGGCGGGACATCTTCAGCCTATACCACAGTACTGTGGGCCTGTACGTGAACACCCTACGTTCAGGATTTTATTATTCCACTGATGATGGTAGCCATTGGAGCTGCTGAAACGTTTGGTTTGGAAATAAACCATGGACCACGGCCAAACAGCGCGGATATCTTTAATCTTACAACTGACACCGCCCATGAAAGCCTGAGGACAATGTTATATACTAACATTTATTTATTTACTAGTAGGTACCCGCGGCTTCGCACTCGAATATTTGTATACGATTGTTGTGGTAACTGTCGAGTTGGTACATCTATATTTATAATATTCTTATATTGTAAGTTATGAATATGCAAAAAGTGCGAAGCAATAGATCCATCATTCATGTTTCCTCGATACGTAAAATCAAAATTTGATAATTTAGTAGATATTTACAAACATACAGTAACACAATTGGATAAAATGTTTATTCGTATAGAACAAATAATGAATACATAAGTATATTGATATGAGTTAGTCGATATCTTACGTGCTAAGTCAGTCTTAAACGTTTTGGTAGAATCCTTATATACGTAAATGTATCACAGTCCAGTATACTCAGTTGTTATATCGTATACATTTTTACATCACAGCCTCGTTATAAACTACATTTTTCGTTCTGCCGTTAGCAGAGCAAATAAAGAGCTCGCTGCTTCTGCTTACTCGAGAACATGCCACATACAGTTGTCCGTGAGAAACGCAAGCAGCTCTTAAATCCACACCAGCTGTACGTAAAGTTTGCCCTTGTGACTTATTGATAGTCATTGCAAAGCAAAAATTAACTGGAAACTGAAGTCTTTTAAATTGAAATGGAAAGTTATTGGGTATGATTGGAATTCTTGGGATAAATACTGTTTCTCCTTTGCCGCAGCCTGTTAAGATAGTCGCTTCGATGATGTTTTTTTAGCGACCTAACTTTCAATCGTGTTCCACTGCATAACTGTGGTGGCTTTAGATTTCTCATGAGTATGATTGGAACACCTAGTTTTAATTTCAGTGTGTGAGCTGGTAATCCTGATGCAGATAAAGTATTTAAAAACTCAGTTGGGTAATGTACTGCATCCTCTTCGTTCAAAACTGTATTAATGGAGTGATATATTTTTCGTCTCCTGGATATTTATGCAATATGCAGCTATTTATGGCATTTACTTGTTCGTTTCTTGGTCCTAGTATCACACGCTCACATAACCACACATCATCGTGCAATTTTATAGACTCAATATGTCCATAAACCTTTTCGATCAACTCTGTAAGTGAAGAAACTGTACGACATAATGATGGCGGTAAACATATCGCATCGTCTGTCTC